>OX419738.1:15382500-16017500 GCA_948477245.1 Thumatha senex | reverse complement strand
TGTACAATTTGTATGTATTTAGAAAGAAATAATTATCACAAACTAAAAACTTTTATTAGCTGATTTGGCCTAGATGACGCGGTGTAAAAAATACTCCACAATATTTAAAATAAGAAACTTAATATTAACTTTATTACTTGAAATATGATTTTATCATTGTTGATTTCTTAAAGCTGTATCCCTAACAAGGTAGTCAGTAGAGGACAGATCGCCAGGCTTCGCGATCCATGCATACTTCTTTATGCAGATTCTTTAATCGCTTCATATACACGCCTGGGTAACCGAATACTTTTGAATAAAGTAATAATTTCTGGTGTGACGTCAGATGACCTATAATACTCCGTGTTGGTGGTCAACTATCTAGTTAGCTACCGTTAATTCGTGATGATAAGTATAATTTTAAAGATCACGTACAGGCCGTAATGAACAACTTTTTCGGAAGGCATCTGCATGTCATGGCAGTCTTGATGAAAAAAAATTGCTTCAAGATGACAAGTCTAATTATCACGGTAGAAACTATTTAGATTAGTTAGCACTTACTCATTCGAATGAACGAATGAGTGAGGAATGATTGACGAAGAATATTGTGCGAAAGGAAAGGGTAGGAGTCTGGCGGAGACTTACATATGAAGACCACGTGAGCAGATTGCTCAAAAATGGAAAAGTCAAAAGTACTTGGATACCCAAACGTGCGTGTATGAAGCGATTGATGAATTTTGTAGAAGCGAAAGAAGTATGCATGGATCGCGAAGCCTGGCCATCTGTCCTCTATGACTACCCCGTCAGGGATACAGCGTGAAGATAGTTAGTTAGCTCTCAATCAGTGAATCGCTCCCTATCGCAAGATAACGATTTTCGAGATCGATAACGTTGATGAGATCTATGGTTACATGTATATCAGCATATATCAGGATAAATATGCAAGTATACTCTTAATTCAATATCTTAGTAAAATTCTTAAACCACACTCTGTATAGATAAAGATCAGAGGTTGTATTGTTATGTTTTTACTCAAATATAACAAGTTCAAACAAGATACTTATAAGTTATATTACCCACAAGCAATGTGTAAACATACAATTTTTTTTATACCACTGTTGTGGCCGACAAGTTTACGGCTCACCTGATGGAAAGTGGTCACCGTAGCCTGTGGACGTTTGCAACAGCAGAGGTGCAGCACTCGCGCTGCCGACCCTTTATAAACCATCTAAGACCCTTTTTGAAGAACCCCATACTGTAGACGTTCGGAAAAACCCAGGCAGGGAGTTCATTCTAAAATCTAAGCGTACGCAGAATAAAACTGTATCTAGCTAATGTTCGCTTCTTCGCTCAGTAAAGATTTCCCGTACCAATTTCCTACTAAAACTTGTTCAAGAGTTTGAGTATGTTTGATAAAAAAACACCTTCATAAACTTTAACATTTATAATATTAGTTGGATGTAATATTAATCTGTGAATCAGAAGATTGTAGAACATAATATTTGTAGGTTTTTTCTTTCATTTTTCACAAGGGTTACATACATACATGAGCGAAGTAGGCGGCAGAATGCGCGGTTGGATCGCTCGCTCGGCGGTGCTGGCGTCCCCTACTGGAAATACATACATACATACATATTGTCACGCCTTTGTAGGCAGAGGCATAATAAACGCCCACATTTCACCGTATGCCTTTTTTGTCCCACTTAACAGGTGGTGAGCTCATTGCCGTGTTGAAATGGACAAGCGCAATGGCTGTGACGACCTGCTGTTGAAATTTCTTAATAAGGCCTTTAACTTGGTTTAACGACTGCCATTTTATTGGCAACCGGGACCAACGGCTTAACGTGCCTTCCGAAGCACGGAACTGGGGTTGGTCTAAAGGGCCGAATAAATTTAATAAAATAAAATGTGTCTATTTTAGATGTTAAATTTGGAATAAATTTTGAACCCGTTTCACAAGGGTTGGAGAACTTATTACTAGTATTACTGGTACCAACTAGCAGCGCCACCTTGGGGTAGACCTGCTAGTACTCCTAGTTATCAATGCTATCATGATCACCTTGAGAACGCACCATGAACGTTGTAATTATTGTAACTATGATTTTTTTATAAATATATAATCATACTCATAAAAGTTGACACACCTTAAGGTGTACTGTACCTGCTTAAGATCTAGACTAGATAATATTAATCCTTTATGAATTGATTGATTTTACAAAAATGGACAATAGGCTCCTAGAGTATATATATGGTATATAAAGGTATCCCATTGTTGTAATAAAGTATTAATATAAGTAATCTTTATCATCGCATCGCAATTCATTCGTATCGGAACACTTATAATAAAAGCGTAACCATTTTCTATTAATAATTTATAAATACTATTTCTTAGTGGGTGATTTTATCTTTTTCCCAAATTGTTCACCCTCCTCTATCGTGGTCGTTAGTTCACAGCCTCTGGTCTCAGGCAAGAGAAATGTAACAAAAGCTGCTATCAGTGGCAGTAAGGCGAAACCGATTGGAGGCATCCATAACGCTGTGTCTCTCAAATCTATAATAAACGGGGCTATCATGGAACCAATTCGAGCAGCCATTGATGAAATACCTATAGCAGCATTTCTAACTACTGTAGGGAATAGTTCCGAACAATATAAGTAAACAACAACAAACACAATAAAACTAGCTACGACGCCAATAGTGGCACAAACTACTGACCCTATACCTTCAGGTATCACAGCCAATATGATTAGACACAAAGCGCACATCAGGTGGAATATTATTACAATACATTTTCTCCCCATGATTCTTAATAAAGGAATAGCTGTAAAACATCCGAGTAATGTGAAACTGGCACTAATTGCTACGTTGATGAAAACGTTGCCACTCAGTTGGCCTACATACTGAGATACTCCGTAGAAGCAATAACTGCACGTTAACCAGTTGAACGCCATGGCCAAAATGTTCTTCCGCAAGTTTGGTGTACGAAAAAGGTCAATTACAGTCCCTTTCTTCAGTTGATGTTTTTCTATAGACGCTTGGTAGGCTTCGACATCGGCTTTTATATATTCTGTAGGGCGTTTGTTTCTGTAAACAATATAACATACAAAAATAGGTAATAATAATTAACTTAATGAATTAGATACAACATTGCGTGATTAATTATACCTATCCGGAATTGTACCGCTTTCGTGACCATACTTATTTATAGAATTTCTGCAGCATAATATTGCGTTTAATTTTCATTATAATGGTAGCGACAAATTGCAGGGTATCCGTATGACTATAAGTATAGGAAATATGGCATGACAACATTGACGACGCAACTATAGACCGCGTATTGTAAGCACGGCAAAAATGTGTCACTGTAGCTCTTGCAATGGTACGTCGCGTCTTTTGATTCAAAAAAGGTGCACGCTATTGAAACGTTTGGAATATTTTATTGAGGTATTTATTTTCATAGAACAGTTGTGCTAATGATCCGTAGTCGTTGTTTCCTCAGGCAGGTGTGGTCACTGCTCAACTTAAAACGGTCCGGTCATAGGAAATCTAACTTGCATAATGCTTGTAGCAATAATACCTACTCGACAGTCTTGAATAGTATACACATATGGTATGAGATTTTAACCTTAATGTAGGCGAAAGCATGGCAACAAAAGATGAAATTTGCACATAGAAAGTGTTCATGACGCGTACTTTACGGATGTTCAATGAAGTGGCAGATAGAAAAGAAGTTTTACTTGTTCTCCGAATGAATTATAACAACAATAGCATTATGTATCTGGTGTGTTACAAATTTATGTAATGATTAATGACTCCAAGTATTGAATTGCCCTAACCATATAATGAGGTTTATATGTGGAAATAACTAAAGGAATAAATACTTGACACTCTGACGGGATATTTGGAGTTATTTTGTGATTTGTGCTGAGACGGATGTCAGATGTGAGTTGAAGTAAGAGGCTGCCCTCTCGCACATTATTATGGCCTTATAAATAGGTAATATCATAACAAAAAGAACTATACTTTTTATTTGTTCTTAAATTGTCATCCCTACGCAATTTATTATTTTCTATTAAAACAAAATTAAGTTCTTTTTCAATAATACTTTTGCGCTGTCAATCTACGCTAATTGTTTATAACTGAAAATACGTTGCACAGGCAGACTGTTGCATCATTCATTTATCGTAGTACCTACTAGGTATCTAAAATGGCAATATAGACCATTTTAAGTTGTTATAGCCAATCTCATTAACTTTTGTGTTAAAGAACAGCTTTATCCTAACGAGTTTAAAAAAGGCTATATCCATTTTCAAAAAAGGGAAGCGTGATGTTTACCAGAACTATCGACCTATAACACTACTCCCAACCATTGATAAAATTATTGAGAAATATGTGTGTGACTAAATACATAATTTTTATAAGGATAACAAGGTAATCTACAAGAATCAGTTTGGCTTCCAAAAAGGAATAGGTCCAACGGACCTTCTCTCTTTGCTTACTGATGCGGTAAACTCTTATCTTAATGATAAGAGAGGCGTTTTGGCTTTGTTTATCGACTTTTCCCGAGCGTTCGATACCCTGGACCATGCAAAGCTGATCGATAAGCTTGTCAACTGTGGGATACGGGGACCATTGCTGGGCTGGTGTAAGGACTATCTTCGAAATCGCTGTTCTTGTGTAAAGATAAGTGATGCTTACAGCGAAAGTGTTACACCGCCCAAGGATCCGTCCTAGGCCCTCTTCACTTTCTTTCCTTCGTCAATGACATGAATAGACATATTAAATACAGCACATGTTATCAGTTTGCTGATGATACATGTTTGGTCATTGGTGGATCTGACCTGTCTGAGATTTTAAATCATTTACAGATCGACTTTAACAGCTTGGCTCGATAGTGTCATGATGCTGGGCTTGTTTCAAATGTAAATAAAACTAAATTGCTGCATATTAGATCGCCTTACATGAAACAACACTTATTACAAAATCTAATAGCACATGACCACAGCTGCCTACATGCATCATAGCCAAACTTCTGTTATTGTCCAGCGATTGAGCTTGTATCTAAACACACTTACTTGGGTCTGGTAATGGATAGTAGCTTACATTGGGGCTACCACATCGATCATGTTTGCAACAAACTTAAACAGTTTTTTGCTAACTTAATAATCATTAAAGGTACCGTACCTTTCAAGGTCAAATTAATGCTTTACTAGCACAATCACATATCTTATATGGTCTTAGTAGTTATGGGCGTACATTCCAAACATATTTAAACTGAATACTGAAACTGTAAATAATTACCAAAAATTTCTTACATGGTTCCTCAGAATGCTGACTTTGTATTGTTTTATTTGTATTTTTGTATTGGATAAATCAACATAACTAACTATTAACGTAGGTACTGTGGTGTCATACCTTTGTTCGATGAGTTTGTTATATTCTTCGCACTGTATACAAACCCTACAGGTTTATTTTTAGCGCTAGAAACAATTGTTAATGTTGTTTTGATGAAAAGGTAATAATAATAAAAAAAGTTAATATTAATTGCCTAAAAAAATTGATGAAATGGTAAGTCTCATTAATTTTAGTAATCCATTTAATTTATTTTATCCACATGGAACCCTTAATTACTTTCAAATTAAACCCAAACCCGCGACAAACAACGCGTGCCTGTCAGACGCAGAGGTGTATCAGTGGAGAGAAACTTCACCTCAACCAATAGTCTTGTGGAATAAGAGTGACCCTCAATTCGCTACATGGATTTTCATCAGGCGAGCAGCGTTATTTTAACGAACTTAATACATATAAAAATCTTTGCCATCGTTGGGTGGGTCCTGAGTTTTTGGAACAACCAGTAATTATTATACAGGTAGTATATTACTGTACTGTATAACAAGTAACTGTAAATTTAAGTTTTAAGTGTCAAAAATAATTAATTCACGTTATAGTATTACTAAGTGAGCGACTGACTGCGAAAGATGAGAAATCAACAGAGCAGCAACTTACAAACATTAATTTGAGCTACTTAAAATACACTCAAATATTTGTTTGAGCGGCAACGTTACGTCCTGCAGTGTTTTCAATATTAGGCAAATGTTTTTTTTTTTATACTGAGCGGCATTTTATCTTAAATGAAGTGTTTAGGCAAAGGTCACAGGTTCAATCTCTGTTTCGAATCGAATTGTCTTTTTCCACTTTATTAAAAATTTATGATTAAATGAAGTGTTTCAAATAAAAAATCCTCTTTGAAAAATACTACAATGAACAAAGTATTAATGTAATAAGTAAGATAAGCTCACTATTTTGGAAATAAGGAAATAGGTAAAACACAAAATGAAATAGGTAACTAGATTAAAACGAGCGATTAGGTTGTGGTCACAAAGTAACCTAACACTCCTCGCTTCGCTCGTCGTCGTTATTTAAGACTTTATTGAAGTTGCCCTCTTTATATTTCTAGTTTATTGTAGTCGCACGGAGGCAATTTTAATATCTAAAATGCATTTGATTATTAATCAATATACGTCGTTAGTTAAGTAAATATTTCAATTACTCAAATTCATACCGCTCAAGTTATTAAAACAGTAAGCCATCAGTCGCTAAGTTCTTTTTTGTTCGATCGTTTTATAAATCCCCGTAATATACTGGTTGTTCCAAAAACTCTAATATCAATATCAGTAGAAACGAAATAAGGTGCCGACAGCAAGTGTCTTGGGGTTATTCTTCCGAGCGATCACCTGGGACTCCCCGCCATAGGCGATTGAAGGGTACCGTGTGCATAGCAGTAGGAGAGAGGCAGAGTAGTAGAAAAGTTGGTGATTGAAATATTTATAAAAACTTACACTTTAGCAACGCGTTCCAGTATTTTGACGGCGTCATCGGTTCTTTTCATAGCTATGAGCCATCTTGGCGTTTCAGGTACCAAGAAAAAATAAATTAGTAAAATACTAACTGGCGCAGATATGGCCAGTTGGAAGTGAGAGTAATCTCTAAAGAAATAGCCGAAAACTGGTAATAGCATATGGCCTAAGTTAAATGGTATTTGATACACAACTGAGATAATATCTCGATACTTGGTTCCCACGAATTCCATTACGATTACGAAGCCAGTGACCATTGTGCCTCCCACTGCAAACCCGAGCAAAAATCTCAAGAACGTAAACGACCAGTAATCTGGCACGTATGCTGCTGCAATGCCTGTTGTAATTTCCATAACTACCGCAACTAGTAGAGGATTTTTTCTTCCAAACCTAAAAATAAAACCATTAAACATTATTTGAACTAAAAATAATTGTACATTAAAATACTCAAATGCAAAAACTCAAATAAAGAACTCCCGAAAAGGTACCATGCACTAATAAAAATTACGTTATGTTCTTGATTGTGACTTTAGCTATTAAACATTACGAAAGATAGAATAGTATCACCTGTCGGAAGCCATTCCAAACAATACACTTCCAATTAGCACACCTAACTGAAATAATGTCTGTGTTAAGCTTTGAAGCCACTTTCTGTCACATATCAGATCCCATTCCATGGTTATACTTCTAGTGAATATTGAGGTGTCGTATGTAGGCTCTGCACAAGGACATGTATTGTTTCCTGATTCGCCACAGTTGTATGTCACTCTTGGTGCCAAAAATAAAATGGCCATTTGATGAAATGCAATGGGAAACTTTGTCAAAAATATTAGTAGACAAAGATATAGATGATATCTGCCGAAAGAGCCCGTTACTTTCTGGATTAAGTCTTCTTTAACTTCTGTGACACCTTTACCTGAAAAGAATAAAATATTGTTTGTATATTTCAGTTTTAAATTTATACGACATCATGTGTATACCCAGAGGTAGAGAGTAGGGGTTGGGGGACGGAGCGGAGAAAAAACCTACCTGAAAGTTTTCTAAATCGTGGATCGATAATTGTTAAGATTTCTGAACGAATAAGTTCGTAATATACTTATATAAGTACTTAAACTTACTTATATGTGCATAAATTTATTAAAATACACGCTGTTCCAAAAATAACGAAACAATGATATAACCGGACGAGCTTCAGCGATGCGTGAAAGGTCAAACCCCCCACCAATCACGCTTCCCGAGCTGAAAGAAGCACTACCGGAGTATTGGGAAGGTATTCCTCAGCATCGGCTCTGAAATTTGCTATACAGCATGCCTAATCGCCTGGAAGGTGTCAGAATAGCACGTGGAGGCAATACAAAGTACAATAAAATGAAGAAAGTGATAAAAAACAGCAAAAAAAAAAAATCTAAAAAAAATAAATTTGCACCTAAGTTTTATTTTTACTTTTTGTCTTAATGATTAATTTTCTCAATTGAACAGTCCTTGTTTCATTAGGATAGCATACGTAGTTCGGGAGATATTCGGATTTATGTGACTGACCCGTTATTTTTCGAACCGATTTTATCTGCCTAGCGCTTCCCCCGGCAGTGCAACATGGATATTTCAAAAACTTCATGTCCTAAATGCATAGACGAACGAGTTTGCCCGCAATTTTGGCTATAGTCAGTAGAAAAAAGGCGTTTCAGACGCCTCACAAAGTCTTTTCCATGCCGTGGCATACGTACTGGACGCTGGAGATAACCAGAACGATTTTGTCATTAATAAGCGATAGCCTGTGTGACGTGTTCACACTCGTGCCTCCTTATTGAGGAAAATAAACCCCCCAGACAATGCACCGGGGTGTTAAGGGGTTGGTGACTATTACTGGTTAGTGTCCCAGGCATTTCCTTTCGAGGATATTTCAAGTTTCTTAATTACACACATCTGTGAAACATTGTATGATTTTAGTCAGTTCCTCGTCGGAAACTGGAAAAACTGGCGAGATTGTGGAAGTCATTTTAGGAAGATATTGAGAAAACATTGCAAGTAGGTGAGACTTCAAGTTGAAGTTCCAGAAACCGGTGAAATGTTCGTAAAGTTTAAGACTTCTAAACCCTACAGTTTAGAAAAGTCTTAAAGAATTGCTCAGAGAGTGAACTTTGTACAGGTCCGGCAACGTGACAGAAATTAATAGCTGATAATGAAAGAGCAAAGTATAATTAACGCTTGAGTAATCAATGGGTTCAATACTTTTAACCTGATTAGGTAAATAAAATCAACTAATTTACTACAGCTAACGTTTTTAATTTTTTCATAATGTGTAAAAAGACAAATTGACTCGAGACGGGGATTGAACCCGTGACCTTTGCCTAACCAGAGCAATTTCTAGCCTCTTTAGCAACACGTTTCGCAACGCAAAGGTCACGGGTTCAATCCCTGTCTCGAGTCGAATTGTCTTTTTTCACTTTATTAAAAAAATATGATTAAATTTGCATAATAAATAAATATAACCGGGACCAACGGCTTAACGTGCCTTCCGAAGCTCGGAAACGCTCGCAAATGTAAATGCCACAAAGTGGTCACCCATCCGAGGACCAGCCATAGTGAAAGTTGCTCTAACTCAGTGATCGTTTACAGAATACTGAGACCGCGGGGGTGGCCCCGCGGTCTCAGTGTTCTGTAAATTATTATGCAATTGTTATGAAGCGCTCGTGGGAGCGCTTCATAATAATTGTTTTAAAAATGTATATCTAATATTTATATTTTAATGTTATCTGTTTTACAACGCAATTTAGCTGGTCAGACCATTGAACTGTATTGTGAAACGGGTTTAAAGTCCCGTCTCGAAGCACGATTCACACGACACATTATCACTGCTGTCTCCAGGGGTAGCCATAGCCAGAGACTTTGACTTGTAAATAAATTATAGGAAAATAAATATTTTTAAACAAATTGGTCTAAAAAATATCTATGCAACATTAGACACTATGTTATAACTTTTTTTAATTATTTAGTTTTATATTGAGCAACGAAATATTTTGGAAATATTTCAGTGTCTAAGTAAGATTGAAAGATTGAAGCGCTCGTGGCCCCGCGGACTCAGTGTTCTGTAAACGATCACTGAGTTACGCAATTTCACTATGGCTGGTCCTCGGATGGGTGACTACTTTGTGGCATTTACATTTGCGAGCGTTTCCGTGCTTCGTGAGTCACGTTAAGTCTTCGGTCCTGGTTACCAGTAACATGGCAGTCGTTAAGTCAAGTAGAAGGCCGTGTGGACGGCTTGAAAAATTTCAACAGCATGTAGCCACAACCTGCTTTTTTTTCAATACGGCAAGGGGCTCACCACCTATTACGTGGGACAGGAATACACATGGTGAAAAGTGGGCATATAATATGCCTCTGCCACCCCTTTAAGGCGTGATAAATAAATAAATCAAAGTGTCTATTTGTAGTCATTATTAATATCGAGCAAAAACAACAAAATTCACACGTTTATTCTGTGGGAGCCCCACTTAAATATTAATTTTATTCTGTTTTAGTATTTATTGTAACAAATTTATATTATATGTACAAAAGAAAAATATATCATCAGTGTAAATTTCAACAGTCACGCTTTAAGCTATCAAGGTTCATGCGGAAACGTTATCTATACCTACTAATATTATAAAGGTGAAAAGTTTGTTTGTTTGTTAGGTTAAACGTGCTTATCTCAAGAGTAGTTCGGTTCAAATTGAAAAAATATTTTTGTATTAGATTGCCCAACAGCACAACTTATTGTTATTGTAGTTGCTAACAATGTGTAAAGTCAGCAAGATACCGCCAGCAAGTGATGTCCCTTGACGCTTACATCCTAACACACCCATATTCTTCACTAAAAATAAATCTATATTTTCTTTTCTGTATAGGATATAGGTAATTTTTTTATTTGTATACGCCTTTTGTTTCTGTATAGGTTCTAGATTCTATACTAGATGACCCCCACAGCTTCGACCAATATTTCGACCTCCCATCGCACCTATTTAATCCCGTTATAAATTCTACAATGATGCATAAAATTTGCCCGATTTGTCGACATTTATGACTACTGCTCTGCTCCCCAGTGTAGTAGCGTAATGATATATAGCCTATAGCCTTCCTCGATAAATGGGCTATCTAACACAAAAATATTTTTTTTAATCCTACCAGTTGTTCCTGAACTTGAACCTTGAACAAACAAACAAACTTAAGCTTTATAATATTTGTATAGATATAGATTGATGAAGTTAACCGGACTGGACCCTTTTTTGTCACCTGAAAGTATTTTTTGTGACGTCTTTCGCACAGAGTTTGTTTTATATCAAAAGGCTACATAATACATTTTTTTAATAATCTAGAATCGAACTCATAGAACCTTTACAGAACTTAAAAGAACTTGTATTAGTACTTGGTTACAATGAATGCTCACATAGAATAGAACTAAATTGCTGCAAATAACATAATTACTTCGTAATGACACATGATTGCTGAATATAGTTTCATTTTATAGATACCTACATATAGGTACAATTGCGCTGGTTTACTTTGTATAAACTCTCATAAAACTACAATCACAGCAGAAAGGCTATAGGTTTTCTCTCTTTATACTGTGCTACAATCTTGCATTTTTTGAGTTTTGTTTAAAATTGGAACGTCAAAATGGCAGAGACCCGTGATTGAGAGCCGATAGTGGCCTTCAGGTTAACGACCCATAAATATGCTTTTTCATCAAAGCCCGACCAATAGCTGCTGAACCGGGTGAAGTCGACTAGGGCCCCAGACATGTTGTTGGTACCCCTTACCACATGAGTAAATAAACGGAAATTCCGTTTATCTATTCATGTGTTCTGTAATACGGCCGTAAAACTACTTACTTTTTATCTAAGTACAAAATTACGTATTTTATATTTTATCTCATTGCTCTATAAGATTATCAAGACATGATGCGATCTTGTCAAGTACTACAAAATAGGAGCACAAATAAGAGATCGAGAGAATCTGGTGATGGAAGAGGACAAACCGCCAGGTATCGAAATCCATCCATAACTTTTTACATAAGTATAAACATAACACACTGGATCACATATTCACACCCACCTATTAACTACGCACCTATTAACTACTATTGAGTTATTCATTCTACGAGTATAAGCAATTTATATGTACAGCACCTACATACAGGGTCATTTGTAAAACACCAGCAACCAGCTAGGAGTAGATAGCCAAGGTCATAACCAACAACGTTTGTTCTACCACTTTTGGCAATTTGTTACACAGCTAGTACTATCGTAAATTGAAACTTCGAGCTTCGTCATAGGTTTTCGCTCTTGGATTCGCTTAAAAGAACTCTTGGGTCTCTTTTTCGTCACGTACTGCATGCTTCGATGAACAATGGACGTGCGCGCATCAATGCGGTTGTAAAAGGTCAAGGTCAAAGGAGTTATGACCGGTCCACCCCCATCCCCTGTGATTTTCACGACTTGTGTATTACTGTAATTCAATCAGTACATTAAATTAAAGTAATATGTGAAGAAAGAAAATAAAATTCGAAACCAAAAAAAAAATCGTAAAACATAAAATAAAAAATAAAAATAAATATCCATCACGCCTTATCCCCGTAGGGGTGGCAGAGGCATATTATATGCCCACTTTTCACCGTGTGGATTCCTGTCCCACGTAATAGGTGGTGAGCCCATTGCCGTGTTGAAATAGACAGACGCAGGTTGTGGCTACCTGCTGTTGAACTTTTTCAAGCCGCCCAACAACATTACATTTTTTTTTCGTAAAACATGTTTTTATGATGTTAGCTACCTAGTCCTAGCAGGTTGCTGGTGTTTTATAAATGACCCTGTAAACAAAGCCTGTGTCAGTGCACGCGTTTTTTCTTACTGGTGTGGACCACAACGTCCACCAATGAGCCGGAGTCGCTGGACCCACAGCGGTCATGCTAACGAGGGATATCCTCCACGAGAATACCCGAGTCTTCGAGCACACAGGCGCATAGAAGACACCGTGCGGCTTAATACCTCCCTCGCCGTTAGTTTGAAGTCTATGATGATTCCTCACATTGAAAAAAAGGTACATGTACATACGAGTAATTATCCCAATTATGAAAATCAAAAATCTTTATAAGGACGACAGCTGTATGTACTATTGTGAATACTTTGTTTATTCTAAAACATTTATGTTCATGTACCATTGAGAGCATTAAATTTTTACATTTGTTAAAATATGTTTAACTCTGATAAATAAATAAATAAATAAATAAATATCCATCACGCCTTATCCCCGAAGGGGTGGCAGAGGCATATTATATGCCCACTTTTCACCGTGTGGATTCCTGTCCCACGTAATAGGTGGTGAGCCCATTGCCGTGTTGAAATAGACAGACGCAGGTTGTGGCTACCTGCTGTTGAAATTTATTAAGCCGCCTATAAGGCCTTCAACCAGGCTTAACGACTGCCATTTTACTGGCAACCGGGACCAACGGCTTAACGTGCCTTCCGAAGCACGGAAACGCTAACTTTTTTTAACTCTGATCGCTGCTATTTATTGACGCTGAATGTACCTATCAGGAAAACAGTGTTCTATTTACAAATATTACACTAGGTACTATAAGTACTTAATTAAACTGTATAGGCGTTGGTCATACCTAGTACAATTACAGCGCATATGTGCGGTCATCGCAAATTCGTAAGAAATTTATTCGTACAAACTAGCTAGCGGTCAAACACAATTGATCTTCAATAGATGACATAATATACATTGAAATGTTTGACAATCTGACGTAGGTATTCGTCCCTGTCATCACCGGTTTCGGCACAGAAGGAGTTTATGGGTGTGTCGGACACTCGGACCGCGTCCGTTTGAACGCTGAATTTTTTTTTTCATCTAATATTTGTAATGTTTTATTGAGCAAGCGCTAAATGTAATCACTACATATCATCATCATTATTACTACATATTATAAAACAAAGTCGCTTTCCGCTATCTCTTACTATGTATGCCTAGATCTTTAAAACTAAGCAACGAATTTCAATGCGGTTTTTTTATAGATAGAGTGATTCTTAAGAAAGGTTTTTAAGTACAATTTGTTAAGGTTTTGAATACCTTAACTAAATTATAACGATATTAGTTGGGGGTGTTGAAAAAAATAGCGTCTGGGAGTTTTCAACGAAAACGCTGCCTAAACCCTTTGAGATATAACAAAATAATGTATTGTGGAATTGTGTATCTAATATAAAGTTTGCGACGGTATAAGTCTATCTCTTAAGGATAACATACTATATCCATTTTAATACTTATACCTACCAGCAATTATAAAGCGGTAATTTGAAGGCTATTTACACAAATACGTATTTAATCCTTATCATTTTTAATACTTTTGTTGGCTTCAACATTGCATGAAGATTATTTTGTCCTTTTACACCTTGCAAATTAAATGCATATCTTACGAGATATAGCGAAATCAAAATAATGCGCAAAGTAATTAATTTCGTGTAACCATAATTTGACCGGGCCGTGCTGGCGTACTGGAGAGTGGTGAAGTAATCAACTAATTTAGAAAATGTCCTTACATTATTGTGAAAATAATAAACGACGAGATTAAATGGGTGCCACAGGGTCAGCTAGTGTATAATAAGTATACGAGTATATGATATTACTCTGCAACAAATAAAAGGAAATGTGTATTGTATTTTAGACTAACTGATAGCAGCTTCACCCGCGTAGTGAGTTTTCCCGTATCCGTTTCCCTCATTGTATTAGTAAGATAGTATGTTATACTTAAATGATAGACAAATGCCATCGCGGACTTCTTATAGACCTAAATAAGATACACAATTCCAACATATATTATTTTGTTATATCTCAAAGGGTTTAGGAAACGTTTTCCTAGAAAGCTCCCAGACGGTTTCTTTTTCCGACACCTCCAACAAATTTCGTTATATTTTAGTTAATTTATACAAAAACTTAAAAACTACTTTATCTATTGGTGAAACAGCATGAAAATCGTTGCAGTAGTTTTTGAGTGTATCACGAACGGAGAAACAAACGCGGCGGAGGACTTTGTTTTGTAATGTGTAGTGATAGTTTCGGACCCCAGGTGGATTAGGGTAAGCATCACCACCTTACACGAATAGTAGCGATAGAACCACGGGGCTTGCGCTTTTCACAAAATTAAACTCGCTTTCTTCCTTGTTTTACGTAAATTTATTCTGAACAGGAAAAAATTATAAATAGACCTTTAACAAGCAAGGTTGATGAAACGTTGCTATACAAAAGTTAAACACTGGAGGAAAACTTAGCGGGGTTTCGTTTGACCTAGGAATGTGTCCCGAACAACTATTGTATAAATATCGTTGGGACAAACTCACACAACGCCGTCTGATTCCAAACTAAGCAGAGCTTGTACTATGGTAACCAGATAACTGATAAACATACTTATACATTTCTAAATACATACATATTAAAGACTAGATGACCCCCACAGCTTCGCCCGTGGAATATTTCGACCTCCCGTCGCACTTATGTAATCCCGTCGCTTATACATTCTACAATGATGCATAAATTTTGACACATTTATGACTACTGCTCTGCTCCCCAGTGTAGTAGCGTAATGGTATATAGTCTATAGCCTTCCTCGATAAATGGGGTATCTAACACAAAAATATTTTTTCATATCCGACCAGTAGTTCCTGAGATTAGCGCGTTCAACCAAACAAACAAACTCTTCAGCTTTATAATAATACATATTATAGATAAATAACACCCAGACACAGAATAAACCCTCGTGCTCATCACACAAAGTTATATCCTGGGTGGGGATCGAACCCACGACCGCTTGCGTTGCAGTCAGACACACACTCAATCGTGCCCAGACCGAAACATTTCGTAGGTCTTATGTTACACTATAAAAGCAAAGAACTCTCTGCCGGCGCACGTGTTTCCCTCCTCTTACAATCCTGAGTCCTTTAAGAGAAGCGTGAAAAGGCATATGTCTGGGCCGTCAAAATGAGGGTCGCTATCAGAGCCCGCAGGTTGAGATAGCGCCATTTTGACGTGCCAAATATAAAAATAAATAAATTGAGTTGGTATATATATCACATTTATGGTGGCGCAACTTCGTTAACGCCACCAAAAATGTGATAAATGAAGAACCGCTCGACCGATTTTGTACAAACTTCACATAAACCATTTACTAAATAGTCCGAACGAAGCCTAAACATTTGGTTTGGATAGGTGAGCCCATTTTTGAATTATAAAATTACAACGAAAAATGGCATTGATTTTTATAAGTATATATTGATAATATTTCCGCATCCTGTTATGGGGTTTATCAAATGTATTTTGTATACCAATACCGGGGTCCGGGGACCAAAGTTAGCCAACAAGTGTAACAACCGTTCATCGCTTGGGAAATATAGAATCCTGGTCTTAGTTAAATTTAAAGAATTTATTAAATAAATATACTTGCTGTACCTACCTAAGTAAAAAACTATAATTATTTTGTTTTAAATGTTATTTTTGCAATATTCCGCTTTTTTTAAATTGTCGTACGATGTCGACACGTGTTTCGCCTATACACGAGGCATAACTGCCAAACAGTCTTGATAATGCCTCGTGTGTAGGCGAAACACGTGTCGACATCGTCCTCGTTCTCAACTGGGGAAGTCAAGTCTACGAAACCAAAAATCAAAGCGATATTTTTCCTAAAAAAAATTATCCTAAACGAAGTGAATTAAATGTTATCACTTAGTGAATTGTCATCAATGGCGTGGATAACTAAAACAAGGGGGTGAAGTCTACTAATTCAATCACGTCAGAAAAGAATAGAAATCGTCGCTCAATAGAAAGCCACCGGTGCAATTTTGACAGATTTTCGTAGTCTAATATTACAATCGTACTCCAATAGATTTCTATCGGTCGGCTGGTAGAATTCTACTAACACGTACCATGGCCGCTAATCAGTTGCATTTTTGATAGTTTACTAACATTTTGACAGCTAAAATCAGCGATTCTGGTTCTATTATACGGCTTGTCAATAGTAGCCTCGGCCCCAAGGATTATTGAGCTATAATTTTTATTATCCTAATAGGTATATTTATCAAACACAAATAAATATTTTTCGGTAATTTGTACACAGTCCAATTTAAGTTATAATTTGGTTGTGCTGTGTTATGTAGACAACTGGTAAACATAATTGTATATATTTTATAAACTTCTTTTTAATCTAAGTATTTTCCCAGTTGCTTCCAAACCCTACCTGGATTTGGAGCCTGGGGTCTACTTTTATTTGGCTGCTAGGACCTTCCAACCCCGTATTGTCGTTGCCTCATCCGTTAGTCAGCAGGTGCACCGCTAGCTGGTGAGGTCGCTTGGCCCCTGGAGATCTTGTTGGAGCCCCTTACACCCATATTGTTTATTTAAAAACAATTTAGATACATATATATATTATGTATACATTAATAAAATTAATAAATAATAAGAACTACTACCCACTAAGAATTTTTCAATATTTCATCCCTCAGGCGGTAAAAAGGCGGTTAAAATTTAGCGAAGTGTATCACGGGCAAAGCCAAGGGACATAGTTATAGATAAATTTCACCTAGACACAAGAAATCAACGTGTTTATCACACAAAGAAATATGCTAGGATGGGAGTTAGATCCGCGACCAGTGCAGGCACCATTTGACCATTAGACCATGAAGAATAAATCGCATATTATCATGAGAATTTATGCCAAAGCAACATACAATTATGTTGTGGAAAAATTTGTAAATAATGTATTTGTTTTTAAAAGTAAACAACCAAATGACCGAATCTTATTTGTTACTGAGATAACAAACCATTAGTAATTTACTCAAATAAATACGTCGAAAGAACAGTGATTATGTGACATTTATGTGAGCTTCTTTTGCATCTAAAACAAATGATGTACTCGTATATAGCTAAAACGTAAAGCATCTCCCCCATAGTTGCGATATAGTCGTTAACTATAATATTACCTAAATTACCTGTTGTGATATTTTGGCTGGATCTTAATTGCTTGATAATTGTGAACCCAGTTTTATCTGATATATTATTCTTTAAGTGTTTTCACAGTTGCGTCTAAACCTTACCTGAATTTGGAGGCCTGGGGTCCACCATTCTTTGATTGATAGCTTTTTTAACGTGTGGAAATCCCCTCGGATATCATGCCGGACTCGAGCCGGCTAAAATCACACGGGTCCCTGCCTAACTGTCTATTGCCGGACGCCCCGGGTAACTCCTCGGAAAGATTTCCCAGTGTTGGTTGATAGGAGCAGCTTTGGTTTGTTTTTCATTTTGGTATTCTTGGGAGTGACTGGATCTGACCTCCTAACTCCGTAAGGGCGCCTGCATTGTTTTTTCATCCGTTAGTCAGCTGGTGCACTGCTAGTAGGTGGGTCAATAGGACCTCGGAGATATTGGTGTAGGAGTGTACAATTAGGTGTAAGGGGCCCATCTAGTCACTTTCTAGTTCTGTGATAACGATCTCATTATTTGGATACTTTTAAACAATTCCGTGAATTTAATGTTTTGGAGTGAAAGATGTTGAACTCAGTGTACAATCAATTCACAGTATTTAAAAAGCAAAATAACACTGACATCGCATAAAAAATTAACTAATGTGAATGAATGTAAAAAAAATTCCGCGCAAAACGATTTGAGTTCAAACATCAATAAATAAATTAATTAAATTTTCCAAATAATATATATATATATATATATATATATATATATATATATATATATAATATATCCATATTAATATTCCAGATTAAATCAAGGTACAATATAATGTGCGTAATCTCATTTATATTAATTTAATTAATCAAATTCTAAATTAGTTTGTAATTCAAGTACATACACAATTATAAATACAATGCAAATCTTATTAAACGAATAAAAAATAATATTCAAAACAAATCAATCATATAAATAATAGCTACACCCACCTATTCCCTGCTGAATAACCCACCCCTGACCATACCCGATGCAAAGGTACGGTATACACTTGCGGCATTGCCTCGTTGGATAGCAATGGCTATCCTTTGCACCAGGTACGACCGGGCGTGGGAGTCTTTTCCTTTATTCTGCGACCAATCTCAGAAATAAAAACCCTTAGCCTCGCTCTCCCAACAGCCGATCGTTTCCACAGCCACCGGTACGACCATATACCGGGACTCCATCACTGTGTACTTTTGTCGCTTTTTGTGAGCGGCATCTTCCGCTGCGGCCGCTGGTGAGTGGACGGTACGAAAAAGGTGACTGGCGGCAAAAGTGCTGACGCATGTTGCGTCCCATACCAGGCACTTGCCATTCTGCCAAGGCACGAGGGTCAAACCGTCCGGTCTTTTGCCGTTCGCGCGGGACAGACCCGGCGGCTCGAGCACGCAGGGGACACCAGCTGACACCAGTGCACGTCGGATTAAATCATGCCTGCCTGTGCAGCGACGACAACTCAGCGCGTGATGACCATCGCTCCCCACCAAGGTACTGCAGATGCATTGATGAGGTTCACACACTCTGCAGCCCAAGCGGAGAGCGACAGCCACCCGCAGTGGGTCATCGTCTAAAAAAGTTCCCATACCGAACCGGAGAGGACGCCTCAAGCCACTGCGACTCATCAAGGGAGACGTTAAGTATGGACTCCACTACGCTCCTCAACGAGTCATTTGTTTTAATGTCAGTTTGATTTAATATAGCCAGTTATTATAGCCAGATATGGGGTCTCACTAAATAAAAAACAGCACATGTATTTTAAAAAAGAATATTCCAGATAATAAATTAGTATTTCAAATAGAATACGTAGGTATTATTATGGGGATTAATTATTTAAGGAAGCGCTCGTGGCCCCGCGGTCTCAGTGTTCGGTAAACGATCACTGAGGTACGCAACTTTCACTATGGCTGGTCGTCGGATGGGTGACCACTTTGTGGCATTTACATTTGCGAGCGTTTCCGTGCTTCGGAAGGCACGTTAAGCCGTTGGTCCCGGTTGCCAGTAAAATGGCAGTCGTTAAGCCTGGTTGAAGGCCTTATAGGCGGCTTAAAAAATTTCAACAGCAGGTAGCCACAGCCTGCGTCTGTCTATTTCAACACGGCAATGGGCTCACCACCTATTACGTGGGACAGGAATCCACACGGTGAAAAGTGGGCATATAATATGCCTCTGCCACCCCTTCGGGGATAAGGCGTGATGGATATTTTTATTTTTAATTATTTTATTCGATTTTATAATTTTAACTAACAAATAAATACTTATTAATTATTGTGCTATTCGCGACTGTGATGTGATGTGACCTCTATACGATGAAATAATAATTTATTTTATTTATAAGTTAAACACGTGACGTAATGCCTATAAAAATGCCTGCCCTGAATTTACAAGGTCTGTTAGTAAACATACATAACACACTCGTAAAATGCTGATTTTTTCGGCGATTTGCTGACACGTCACCGCCCTGTTTCGGGGGCAGTAGGGTAAATTTGCGTGAGAGTCCAAGCACCGAGGTGGGGGTTGAACAGGAACAGATTACCCACTAAACAAAACGTGGTTCATGGCTGAGGGACGCCCCGCTCTCTTTTTAGACGGACCTACTAGGGACAAATTGATCGCTAGGAGACAACTTTAGAGTGCGTCAACCACCATTTGACCATCAGTGTGTTTCCCCTTGATCACAAAAGCCGGGGGCGCGCGTATTTGCCATGCGTTAGCGGGTCGGTAATCATTTGAGCATTTCATTCACTAAACTGTCAATGTCATGTCAAAATAGCGGATCAGACAATCCTACTGATCCGCTATAAGATTGTATGAAGTGTCAGTAAGTTTTCGGTATGCGAGAGGTTCTTAGACTTATCGGCTCTCTCTTTCTCATTCAGTCAATGTGAGCTAGGGTTTAACAGTTAAATCCTACCTCACCTTGAGTGTGAGACCTTTATAAAAAATTATTGCAGTTTCGTGGATAACCTTACGATGTTTTCCTTTTGTTTTTTTTTATACCACTGATGGAAAGTGGTCAGCGTAGCCTATGGACGCTTGCAACACCGGAAATTTCGTGTAATTTCAAAATCTTCTTAGCGTTTTCCCAGTTGCTTCCAAACCCACACTGTACTTGGAGCTGGCTCTAAGTGCAGCTATAATTTTTTTAAATATATGTATACGATACTCACGAAGGACAGAAAGATTTTTTTTATTTTGTTCTCTACTCCGTGACGATACTGTTTAGAGCGACCGCTGAATCTGCCAATCTCGTAAGATTAGCAACGCCAAAGTAAGCTAACATAGTACCACAGTGATCAGGTGAGGCTCCACTATAACCCCTAGGACCTAGTATTTCTCCCAATTCCGCGCTCTTTAAGTTTGCCAAAAATTTAAGCACAATTTAATATAAAGAAGATTTACAATATTGAATCTGTACTGGTAATAGTTAGCCTATGTAAGAGGCTTGACTGTCAACTAAGTACCTGTCATAAAACTTCATCCGCGTAAAATTTAAACTATCTCACAGAAGAGAAGGAATGGATCCTTATATGTCTCTCTGCCTATAGAACATTTCCCCCGTCCTATTAATTTTAACTCCCTCCTGACCTATATTGATTCTACTCATATATACCTCATATGTGACTACATTGATTCCGACAATATAAAGCTCTAGAACATTGTGTGTTTGCTCTAAATAACTAACATAACTCGTGTGCTTTAATGTTGTCTTTTTTTTCTTGTTACATGTACTTCAACACAAAACTTGACTGTTGAACATTTTGGCCTTCGTTACCAAATTTTTATCTTTTACCTTGTACACTCACAAAACAAACAAAAAAAATCTCAGAAACCTCGTAAATAACCCAACTTCTTTACTATGACCTCCTCAACAAACACCGCGACTAGTCAATCGAGAGTTCCGTTTCGAACTTTATCTACGTCTGCAATCCAATTTTGATGAAACATTAAATAAATGGGAGTTAGCATTATTCCCGAACAAACAAACAAACAAACAAGAAGAGACATCTGAGTCTTGAGGTTAAAATACTGATTCTAATCAACTATTTGTAAGATTCGTCACTATAGAGGTACTATAGTGACGAATCTTTGTAGTTAGTTTCTAAGTAGTTGATTGAAGTTAGAAATGTAAGTTGTAGTAGGCAGTTTATATTTTTTTACCTAATATAAAGTTCCTACTACAACTTATATAGTAATAATAAATAATAATAATAATAAATATTGTGGGACACTTTTCACACAGCACCATCTAGCCCAAAGTAAGCTAATATTAGCTTGTGTTATGGGATCTAGATAACTGATAAACATACTTATATATTTCTAAATCCATACATATTATAGATAAATAACACCCAGACACAGAATAAACCATCGTGCTCATCACACAAAGTTTTATTCTGGGTGGGAATCAAACCCACGACCTCTTGCGTAGCAGTCGGATGCACTCCCACCGCGCTACAGAGGCAGTCATAATAAGTATAATAGTTTACTATACAATTGATAATTTAGTTTTAAGTGATATATAAACCTATTATTAATTCTGTTAACGTGTGAAGAACCTAATGTTTTTTTGTTACATTTTGAATAAAGGTACACTATTAAATAAGTAATAAAAAAAGGTATTCACTGTCCTACTAATATTATAAACGCGAAAGTTTGCAATAATGGATGTTTGTTACTCTTTCACGTTAAAATTAATGAATGGATTTTAATGAAACTTCACAATAATATAGCTTATACATCAGAATAACACATAGGCTACTTTTTATGCCGGGAACAAGTTCCTGTGGGAAACGGAAATGGGAAACTTCTATACGCGGGCGAAGCCGCGGGCGTCAACTAGTTAAATGATAAAAAAAAGTTGTGGTATGAATGAATCCACTTACTGTACGTACGTTACGTAATTTCTGGGATACAAACCTGTTTACGATGGCATCTAATTTCGGGGTGTAGAGTTGGGAAATTAATAGACAGAGTGATTCATAAGGAAGGTTTTCATGTTTAATTTGTTTAGTTTTTGTATACTAAATTATAACGATATTTGTTGGGAGTGTCGAAAAAAATAAGCTGTCTCTCTATGAGCTTTCAACGAAAACGCTGCCTATAGAGATATTATATTACAAAATAATGTATAGTGGAATTATGTGTCTAATGTAGGTCTACAAAAAAGTCCGCGGCGGTATAATTATGACATCTCTTAAGAATAATACTCGTATACTGTATCTATTTTAAGTAAATAGATACAGTATACGAGTAAGTACTTTATAAAACCAGCAATTAAAAAGCGGTAATTTGAGGCTATTTACATAAGTACGTTATAAATCCTTATCATTTTTAATATGCTATTTAGCTTTATCATTTCATAAATATTATTTTGTCTTTTTACACCTTGCAAATTGAATGAATATCTTAGGAGATAGAAAGATGATGAGCAACCGAGATGCTGCCCGTTTATTTATAGGCTGCCCAGTCAGCCCACGATCGTGTGGTGTACTCGTATGCGGGGGCCAACCACCCACGAATGGTCAAATGGCAATGCTGACCTTCACCAGTTACTCCTACTTGCTCCCTCGCTCTCCAGCCTCTTTTCTTACAGAGGATCCTTTAGGATCGACAGAAGCATAAATTATTCCTACTGGAGCTGGGAGGTTGCCCTATTGGCCCCTGAAGAGAGCCTTATTCGAGGTCTCCCTTAAAAGTAGCTCACTTAACTAGCTGGTCTGTCCTGAGCTAGACTAGGGGCCACCTGTAGGTTCGTGAATAAACTTCTGTTTTTAACCATTGTAAGTAAATAAATATTTATTTTTAGAAAAAATGCGAAATACGAGTAAGTAGGTATGCTTGGTACATTAAAGTGGAATTATTATGCACATTTTAGTAAATGAAAAACAATTCCAATTTTTCGTTGATTTTAAAAATATTGAAGCTAAAAAGCTTATGGGCGGCTTGAAAATTTTCAACAGCAGGTAGCCACAACCTGCGTCTGTCTATTTCAACACGGCAATGGGTTCACCTCCTATTACGTGGGGCAGGAATACACATGGTGAAAAGTGGGCACACAATATTTATGCCACTGCCACCCCTTCGGGGATAAGGCGTGATAGATAAATAAGTTATTAGTAGGTATGTAAAGAAGGTATCAAAAGTGTTCGACTTAGATAGCCGGGGATCAAGCCTGACCCCACCATCATCGTGGGGGATTCAAGTCCTTTTTTAATGCGGTACTCGTTACTCACTCCAAATAATACGGAACAAAAAATACAGCTGCAGGTTTTCAAAATGGACCCTCGCCAGCTATTCATTCCAATGTGAATATTTTCACATCTCGCTTACAAAATTGAACTTTATAGATATCGTGTCAATAGTGAACAAACCAATTTTCCCTTGAATAAGTTCGACCTTAACAGCTGACAAAGAATGCAGAAATTACAATTGTAAACGCTCTATAAAATTGCATTCACTTAATGTTGTTATGTTCGTTCATAATTGAAAAAAAAAAGACTAGTAGTATAGAGTTAGCATTGGTAATGAAATTCATGTAGCTATGTATTAATTAAACATCTGTTAAAACAAATTAAGAAAAACATGAATTCGCAACATTGTCAGTGTCAATGCTAAAACGCCAGGGTTTAAATATCGGGGTCAACAGACTGACTACAATGGTTCGCAATCACTTTCACTTTTAATAAATTATTACTAAACTCACCATTCTTTTCTTGCGTCTCCATTATATATTTGTCCTTTATTCACTTAAATTCTACACGAGATTTTATTAATTCACTCAAAATAAATACAATTACAGATGGTAGTACAATGTCTGCTTATGCAGTGTTCCGTGCGACTTGCGTTTTTGAACTGACTTGATCAAACTGTTGACGCTTTACGCTACGCACGCGTCTATCCGCAACCACTCTTAACGTTATCAGTGTAATTTATTTATTGGGAGCTAGCTATTGACAGTGAGATTTTTCTTAGTTATCTCTGATTTACTTTTGCTGCAGCTAACATAAAACCGTCAGCTGGTTGGCTAATACTCTAATTATGCGAGATTATTAGACTTATGCCTTGTATCATCAGGGGACAAATTCTAATTGGGGTGAGCATAACCGCTGTGACATCTTCTGTATCAGGTAAACCTTTCCAAAGCAGGTTTTACTCCGAATCAGCAATGTCTATCACTCAGGTATAGATTACCACCCTTAGGTATACAAGACTCAAGTTCGTTTTCGTGTAGAATTCTCCTCACACGTTGGTGATGGATCCATACTTGCTAGACGCTGTCGTATTGCTACGACGTGCAGTCCTTATTTTAGAAGTAAAGGGGAAATCCTTGAACGGTTCGTACGTACGTAACCGTGGGAGTAAACGATGCGGACCCAGGAGGACGGAACGAAGTATTCTCTACTATGTTATCTCTATCTCTGTTATTCTCTATCCATGATGTGGCTTTTGTGTGGTAGGGCCTAAATCACGCGATGAAAACACCTCTTCAAAAATTTGTAAATTGTTCGCGCGAGATTGCTATTTTCACCTATTTGCTTTTAATTATGATACCGTTTTTGTGTTTGTGCCGTCACGGTGGTCGCATCATTTGTTCACGTGACCATTGCATTTCCACCATTCGTGACGTGATCCATGGCTTGGAAGAGGCAACGTCCTCTGACCAGAATTGTTCACCGAATCGAGTAACAATGCATAACATTTTGTTGAGACTTGGAACTATTTGCAAGAGTTTTCCTGCCTGTGTGTTCCCGAACGTATACAGTATAGGGATCTTCAAAAGGGGTCTTAGAAGGTTTATAAAGGGTCAGCAGCGCGAGTGCTGTACCTCTGGTGATGCAAACGTCCATAGGCTACGGTGACCACTTTCCATCAGGTGGTCCGTATGCTTGTCTGCCACCTCAGTGGTATAAAAAAAAGAGTAAGTAAAAACTTCATCTAACAATCTCGAATTCTTAAAACGTGGTGTAAAAAAAATTCACTCGACAATGAACTTCATAGTCACTGGTTACAGACTATAGGAGGCGCTTTACAATTTCTGTGTTTGAATAAGGTCGAAAACTATGCTAATTCATTCTTACTGCCACTTTTTATTAATTTTAACTTCATGAAATTTACGTTTAACTAAATGTTGATTGGGTTCTGAAACGTAAGTAGGTACCTACTTATTGTTGGAACTATTGTTAGCTTGTTACAAAAGGCGGATGTGGTTGGTCTGCGTTGCCGTGACAATAGATGTGTCTACTGAAACAGTTCATATTTTACTTGTTTTCGGTAAAGGTATTGTGGAGGAACGGGTGGAGATGTTCCTCCGACACAAAGGGAGGATCCTCCGACCAGGCAAGGTGATCACGCCTGGCGGCCCGCGGCCCAACGGTTGATGTTAGGCTGTTGCATATATCATTCTTCAGCGCGAGAACTGTTATAGCGTGATGTATGATTCTTAGTATGAATTTCGACAGTTTTTCGCTATGTGGCGCTGGTAGCATTAGTATTTTTTAATTTCAATATGTAAATTAACTAGCTAAGCACGCCACACACGCTTTTATTATATTATAAAAAGAAATAGAATTACAAGCTTACAAACTTTGCTATGAATTATCGCGTAGGGGTTATGAAATAAATAAAGTAAAGATAATAACAATTAAACCACATCGAATCAGACCGTGAAAAGTGAAAGGGTTCTATTCCTAATTATACTGAATCGTAAGAGAAAAAAAAAAGACTCGATTAGTAAAGTATTTCGGTCGTTATCGCGTTAACAAGAAAATAATCCGTAACATACAGACACACGGACGTCCAAGACGGAACTTTTTTACAGTTTTTTAACTAGTTTAAAAAACAAAAATGGCATCAAAAATATCATGAGTGTTAAAAATAGTGTTTTTTCTTGATATGTGTGTGTAGGTATATATTATTTTACAAGTGCAATATATGATAAAAAGATACATTTTAAGTTTGAAAAATCAGATTTTTTGCGCGAAGTGATAGTAGTACCCACCTGAACGCTTCGCTTATGAGGCGTGCAAAAATGTCAACAAATGTTCAACTGTGGTTCGAAGTATATCACGGGCGAAGCTGCGGGCTCAGGGGTCAGCTAGTAATTGAGTAGATAAATACAAATAGCCTGCTCTATAGTTTTTCCTTGAAATTCTTTTCTCATTAGTGACATAATAATATTAGCTCAGTTATTTTCGTTATTGTGCGAATAATTGTGTAGGTACAATCCTGTTCTTAGACGGCAGACTGACATTAATTGGTAGGTACCTAACTACTTATTTTTAATAAATAAACAGGTAATACCTCTTTACAAACAATGTCTTAGTATCAGCTTCACGGGAATTTCAGTTTTTTTTTTTTTTTTCTGTTATTATATAAAAGTAGGTACATACCTACTTCTGTATTAGTCATTAGTACCTACCTATTATTTACCACGATGATTATTATTACCACTGTTATTTAAAAAGTTAAAATTATATAAATATATATGTCATTTTTAAATTCGTATCTCTGGCCACCTGTGTTCTAAATTTGAATTGGGTATCGTGAAAATTTTATTTGTTTTTTTGTCATTTTAAAATACATTTCGTCAACTGTTTTCAAGATAGATAAAATTGCACAAAGAGCGGTGCTTTCTTCATATGAAGGGCATGAAGGGGAAAGATATCTATGACAAGTTGAAGAATGTTTTGGGTGAATGTGCTCCTTCTTATGCCACAGTATAAAACTGGGTAGCTGAGTTTAAACGCGGTCGTACTTTTGTCCAAGATGCAGCCCGCCCCGGGCGTCCAAAAATCCCGACTCCGGATATGGTCGTGAAAGTACATGATATCGTTTTAGCAGATAGACAATTAAAGTTATCTTAAATAGCTGACACTACAGGAGTCTCAAAAAAACGGGTACATCATATCCTAAATGAGGAATTTAATATGAAAAAGTTATCGGCCCATTGGGTGCCGCGATTGCTACGCACGATCTAAAAAGGATTCGGGTGCAAAACTCAAAATAATGTCTGGACCGTTTTCAGAGTAATGAGGCCGATTTTTTACGTCGATTGGTAACTACAGGTGAAACATGGGTTCATCGTTAGGTACACGCCAGAATCAAAAATTAAATCAAAACATTGAACTCAATCGGGATGCCCAGCTCCAAAAAAGTCATGGCTGTAAAGTCGGCTGGAAAAGTGATGGCTTCCGTCTTTTGGGATGCAGATGGGATCTTGATGACAGATTACCTTCCTAAAGGTCAAACAATTAATGGAGAATACAACGCCAATCTTCTAGATAAGCTTCATCTATGTATTCAGTAAAACGACCAGATACGGCGAAAAAAAAAAATCTTCCTCCAAGACAACGCTAGGGTTCACACATGTGTTAAAGCTATGGCAAAAATCAACGAATTGAAGTATGATTTGCTGCCCCACCCACCTTATTCGCCTGATCTAGCGCCATGAGACTTCCACTTATTCCCTAAGCTCAAAACTTTTTTGGGCGGACAGAAATTTGCCACAAATGATGAACTGTTAGGAAAAACTACTATATCTATAAATGCCTCTTGTCAGGAATGCTGTTGAGCGATGAATGTGGTGACTATATCCCGATATCCGGTGTGTCATCCAATGAGATTGCAGTCCCTCCCTCATCACAGATCTCCCCCAGTGGTCATACTCTACGTAGCGGAGTGAAGTGGGGTTGCATGCCATCCAGAGGGTTGTATATGCTAGACCGGGATGTGCCACCAGAGAACGGCAAGGAGGACTATGGAAGCCGCTGTGTCGAAGTCGGTGTCAATGTCCTTCGATATTGTTTGTGCCATTTGTACCTATTAGCCAGTAATATTAGCAGTCAAGTTTAAATTCGAAACTGACTATTATGATAAGTGTTGCAAACGTCTATAATAGGCTACGCGGTAACTATTTTTGTACAGGTGGGCCTGCTTATTTACAACATAAAAAAAACGAAAAAGGACGTACCTAAAATAGTTACTGTTCTGCTTGCTTCTGCTACTGGCCTGGCTGCTTTTCCTCCTTTATTATTTGAAAGAGATACTTCTTCTTGACATGACCTCGACCATTAGTAGGTGAGGCTGGATTGACCAGAGGATCTCTAATAAATAAATAATAAATATTGTTGGGATTTGGAGCGTATGAGACCACTTTTATTTGGTTGCTATCGTTTGGCATTTCATATTTCGTACTTTTGCGAGAGACTGCCGCCTAGCCTCCCAAACATAAAGGACGCCTACGAAGTTGCCTTGTCCGTTAATCAACACGTGCACCGATATCAAGTGAAGTCGCTGAGAGCTAAGGAGATCTTGGTTGGCTTACACTTACTGAACCTTTAACCCTTACAGTGCGTATTCCAAATTCTATCCAATAACCTTTCCGTTAAATATAATATCAATGCAGATAAACATGTTTTGCTGATGCTTTCACGTCACGGGGCGTGGCACCTACTACAACAACTAAAACAATTCACTCATTCTAAATATAAATATCAATCTTCCAATCAAATCATATCAACGCCAATTTACATCAGTAGGTACCAATCAACATTGTTGAATTTTTCAATGAATCACAATAACATTCGGTTATAATTGTTATGTCAAATGCTTTTGTTGATCAGTGAAACTAAGTACCGCTTCGCTACAAGAGGCTAACATGTTCCTGTCCATCCCATGTCTACTACTTAATTATTATCTGCATACCTAAAAAAGGTGCTCGTAGCTCCGCTTGCTCAGTGTTCAGTGTTTTTAATACGGTTAGTCCTGAGATGGTTGGTCCCGGTAAGAGAGAAAGAGCCAAGCAGTGCTGGCTTGTCGTCGTCGTAATGGATGACACGCGTGCCAATTTAATGGTCTGACTTCAGGGGATGCCGGAAAACCGTGCGGAGTGGAGGAGTAAAAGTAGGAAAGCGGCCCCAGGTGGCGTGAGATTCAACTGGGACAGACGTTGATGAATCATGAGATGATTGGCCATTTGTGGAATTTTCATTTACTCCATATATATTTAGGACCATACTCGACATAGAAAAACCCTCTCGCACATAGTTGGTAGACAGACTACCTTACATTACTACATTACAATTTTTATTACCTACTGATAGTGTCAAGGTCGCTTAATAATGATCGGTGCGTCGACGAAGAATGTTGGCAAGTTTTTTTTAAGCAAACATTCTCATACAGCAATATGGGTAGAATAGATTCTCTTTAACCCACCGACGAAAAACAAGCAGTGTTTTTAAATCTGTGTATCTGTCTGTCATATCTCCCTAACGGATGGACCAATATTAATGAGGATTTTTTGTTCAAAAGCTGGCGTGATCGAGATTGTTCTTAGCTATTAATTTTGAAGATCAGCTCACTTTCAAGTATGAAGGAATCGTACTAATACATATTTATAACACCTACTATGGTCAACAGTGATATTGCATGGAACTCTGTCGCCTTGATTTGAGAGGACGTGATGTGTGCCATGTGGTGCCAAAAAGACGGGTGAGTAGCAGAACGCTTCCGTGCCGCAGAAGGCGCATTGAGCACCTAAGCTCCCAGAATAACATGTCCTCCATAATAGGGAGCCTGGGGGGCGAAAGCGCGACACGGTGCCAGCTAGCTTAGACCTACCAGAGACAGGCTCAAAATAGCGTGCGCGAAGTGTCCTAGGGGTGCCTCTCTATAGGGTATCCATTACCTTTATGTAGGTATATTTGCTACTAGGAATTAGCCCCAAAAAGTAATCTTTAAAACTCTTAAATTGCTTTTTATGTCTTGGTAGTCAAATGTGTTCCGCTGCACTTTACTCAATTTTCAATTTTTTGATCATATTTATATTTTGCTTTAGGACAACCCGGTTCGCGCGAAGCCTACGGCTAAGGACAGCCAGCAGCCTCTCGTGACCCAACAAATGCTTCAGACCACGCGAGCTAAGTTAGGACGTGCACGACCCATCGCATCTTCGACTCCTAAGCAACAGCTCAGCGAGCTGGAGAAGTAAGCCTCTCTTCTCTCACACCTTAGTGTATTCCCAGATGTTTCCAAACCCTACCTTGGTTTAGAGCATGGGATCCACTTTTGATTTTCGGCTTTGTTGGGAGGAACTGTCGTAGTTGCCTCGTCCGTTGGTCAGCAGAAGAAGTCGCTTGGGCGATCTTGGCAGGGCCTCTTACACCGTTGTTGGAGAAGTAATTAAGTATAACTCTGTTATAGCTAATTTGTACCCCTACCAATTCCTGGGTATGTTACAGTCTTACCATACTCGTAACCGTGAGGTAGTACAGCAGCCACATTATATTCCCCGATTTACTCGTATGTGGTTCGTAGAAAACGGCAACAGAGCGGAATGTGCCTGCAGGTCATATAATATCATGCTGTGATATGCTGAGTTTTAAGTTTTTATGAACATTTTCTAGACCAACATCACATGGAATTAAAAATCCCGGTGCATCCAAAATCCCCAGTTTGGTGTCACCATCCGAAGGCAATTCCCACTAAATTGCTTAGGAAGAACAGTTAAACCTTTATAAGATATGTCAGTTCTCCTTGATAACGGAACACGAACCAAGCAAACTTTACTAACATTTTTTTGTAACTTTCAGATGCCTCTTACAAGAAACGACAATAACATCTTTGTATAGACGACGGGTAGCTCGCAATACGTTCCGTAGTGCTGAGGAGCTACGTCCACGGCCATACCCTGCAGGACGATGTCCTCGGTCACCAAATTCTCCTCGTTCACCTCGTGCTACCTCATTACCACGGACACAGTCTATGACACCCCTTAAATTTCCTAATGGAAATCTTCCTAATAATGATAGTTTATTGACAAAATGATAAAAATGGAATACCTAGATTAATTTAGAATAATCTAACATAACATGGATGAGTATATTGACAACTAATTAATTGCGCTTTTACATTTTGTGATTCCCAACGGCGCTTGAGTGTTATAAATTGAAAAAAAAAAAAACAAATTAAAACTGACAGGTCCACTACATAGTACCTCCTTAAATTAGTTGGAGGGTATCAGGGAGCCTGATCTTTATATGATTACCTACTTTTGTATTTTGAAGACATTCTGGGTGTTTAGTGTTTAATTTGAAAGATAAGGTAGGTACTCGGAATCGCAGGCGCTTTCCGTGTCAGTGTAAGAAGTGATTTTGATAGACTGCCACCTAAGCTTATGTTTAGTCAATTAGACACCGAATATATTTTTCTAGGATTGGATGTTCTGTTTCTATTTAGGCAGAACTTATTGTAACTATGTAATCGATTAGTTATGGTATTTGTTTTAAATGTACTAATATTTTAATTGAATGCGACAAAGGCTTTAAGCGGATACTACTCGCTATAAAGCATAAAATTATGACAAGTTATTATAACAAAACGTATCCTTTTATTTATTATTGTATATACAAGATTGTATGAACCATATTATATATAATACACATATTGATCTAATATTAAAATAAATATTTAGACTGATAAATCTTTATTTGTTTATTCTGCCACCTTATGCCATAATAGTAGGTAGACTAGGTAGGTACCTAACACACAGCAAGGACTGTTGCTCACTCATATAGAGGAAAGTATTAATACCGCGTGCCAAGTTTACGTCAACTGTATGCGAAAATCGCATACGCGATCTGGCAGTTGCCTACTATTCATCTAGTAATTAGTGTAATGGTATGGAAAAACGCCGCCTACACGCTTGGATCTATGAAATTATATTAAGTAAGGATGGGTACCCCAGGATCTGGGCCACGAGGGGGCAACTCAGATTTTTTTATAAAGTTATCTTATGTTAACCCCCGACGCAAAAAGAGGGGTGTTATAAGTAAGACGTAGATTTAGCTGTGTGAGTGTGTCTGTCTGTGGTATCGTAGCTCTCAAACGGACGGACTGATTTCAATGCGGTGTATAGTCCGAGACTACCAGGACTTTAATTGGTCGTGCTAATTAGTGTCTAGCACGTAAGACCTTTTAGCCTTTTTGTTACTATCTCACTAAAAAGGCAACGGGTTCAAAATTTCATCCAAATTTAACATCTAAAATAGACACATTTTTCACTCCAGTTTCGTGCTTCGGAAGGCACGTTAAGCCGTTGGTCCCGGTTGCCAATAAAATGGCAGTCGTTAAGCCAAGTTGGAGGCCCTATGTGCGGCTTAAAGAATTTCAACAGCAGGTCGATGCAGCCTGCGCCTGTCCATTTCAACACGGCAATGGGCTCACCATCTGTTACGTGGGACAGAAATGCATACGGTGAGGCGTGGGCGTTAGATATGCCTCTGCCTACCCCTTCGGGGATAAAGGCGTGACAATATGTATGTATGTAGTTGCTAGACGCGTCCCAGAAATATCGTTAAATGACAATTAATTGATAATTTTGACCTAATGCTGCAATGAAAATGATCTCCAGAGAACCCGATTCAACTTTTTAAGGGTTGTTCCTTAAAATACAAGTATATATTGGCGTAGGGGGATTTTGAAATTTAATTTATTTTCTGTCGTCCGTTGTTGTGGCGTCCAGTTTATGGCGTCATTGTCTTGCAAATAGTCTTTAACAGCCTTTTTCACAAAGCTTTTTTTTTATTAACAGCAGAGGAAATTTGAAGACAGAAGGTCGAGAGCTTTGAGTCTTATTCCATAGTGATGTAATTTTCTGCACAGCGTTTCAAGTTGTACGCAATCAAAAACTTTGGATAGATCGCAGAATACAGCTAATGCATATTGCTTGTCTTCAGATTTTGATAAATCAAATACGTTATTTACATAACAAAAAAAAACTATTTTTTAAATGTTTCTCTGTCTGTATGTTCCGGCTAATCTCTGACACAACTGAACCGATTTAAACGGGACTTTTACTGGCACTCTTATAATATGTAGAAGAAGTAACTTAGGCTACTTTTATCCCGTTTTAACTAGTAAATAAGAAATACATATAAATTAAAACAGGTATTTTTTTTATATAATTTCTTAAATAACAATGTTTAGTACGCTGGATGACCCGCCGTTTTTACAGAAGCAAGTCCAAGACGGTGGCTTGACCTTAAGATTTCACCTCGCCTCACCGCCCCAAAAAGCGGGATCCAAACTAAACTCCAAAGAAGCTGGATAACGCCCAACTCATTAAGAGAGGCCGCGTTGGTAGCCAAAATCTACCGTGACCCAGAGAGGATTTGCGAGGAGTTACTGGGGGCGCCCGGTGTTATACTGATAGGTAGAGATCGTGTGTTTTTTAGTCCTTTCAAGTCCGGCTTAACGCTGCTACCAAACAGTTAAAGGGGCGTGCCTCACGACTTTTAAAAGATGTATTATATGTGTATTAGTTATTACCAGAACTATTATTGATGCTTATGACTTGATGCAGGCACTAATCACTGGATTGAATTTCATCATATACTTAAAACATCGTGGACGTCCTCTCCACTTAACGGCACTACTGCTCAAAAGTTGTACGTGAAGCGATTGAGATCAAAAAACATGAAAGTTTGAATCGGGATGATGGGTTTAAATTATCAGGACTGTGGAATCCAGTGATTAGCAACATTAAACCTCGCCTTTATCGCACAGTCGGGTAAACACCAGAAAAAGACGTATTAGTTAGCTTTCAGGATAGGGACACCGTGAGTGTAGTGTGACGGTACTTGGAGAAAGAATAACTTCAAAAACACCGAAAATGTGCGGGTAGATGAAGAACCTTGTACCACACGTAGTCGACGGCGGAGGGCGTGCATCGCCGAGTCAGTCAGACTGTGACCACGGCCGGTGCAATCTGGTTGAAACGTCAGGCAACAAAAGGTATGAAAATAACCGCGTTTAGTCTCTAGTAGCATGCTCTGTGGTGGGTACCTAACCTAAGGTTTGTTATAATAATTATGTATAACATATAAAACAATCATTAATTAAACTAACAGAAATATTATACCTAGTCCACGCTCATGACCAGTTTAATTTTAAATAACTATCTATTTCGGTAATGGCAATTTTGTTACCGGTTGTACCTTAACCAAATTGAATTTAGATCAAATGTGAGCGTTATTGTATAGCAATTTGTTTGTACGATTGTTCACGTAATGCGTTCCCGTTGTCGTTGTAACATCTCGGGACCATCCCGCGTTGGAATACGACTTGTGTTAATGCTTGCTCCGAACACATCTTTATCTGTTTTATCTCACTTTTAAAGTTATCATATTGTATCCTACAATAATTGCTGAAAATTATAAATTTAAAAGCTTTGGTCTGCTGTTGTTCCGAGAGGCGAGAGAACAGAAAGGTTGGACCCTGGTGCCCGATGAGCTATTGGGTAACTGTTTGAGGCTAAGGCCCTCATAAAAATAAGTATATAAATAAATATTGTTACGTACGTTGTACGCTTTTTACACAGCGCAATCTAGCCCAAACTAAGCCATAAAGCTTGCACCAATATACATAATTATTTTTTTCCGTGGTTCCATTGAACGTCTCATAAAATAAAATGACCCAAAAAGTGAAAATTTACTGGAGTACTCGAGCTTTTCCATAGAACCATTTTTCAACAAACTTTGATCCCCGAAAATTTGATCACTTTGGTCCCGGTGGGTCGGCCCATTGGTACTGTAAATCACGCATAGTACGCGCCACGAGTCATGAAAGAAAATGGCGTCGACTGCGCATGTATATTCGAAGAGAAAAGTGTACTATAAATACGATAAGTTGAGGCTTGACCTCTGTGACCTCACAGTAATAAATTGGTACAGATGCAAAAAAAAATACTTATTTGTATTATAATAATTAATCTTATATTATTAAATGTTCTAATTTATAATAATCGGGGAACAACATTTCTCGCAGGTCTCAACTTATCGTGCGCGTGTAGTAAATGATATTCAATATAAATTCGCTGCGTATAGGATAGAAATGATTATAACAATAAAAAAATGTTATGTTTATTTGGTACAAAACTACACATACACTTGAAATAAAAAGTTAATCAGTGTCACTGTCACTCAACGGCATTACACCTTCCATTGGTGGAAACTGCAGTTTGCTTGGGCCAGCAGCTTGAGCTGGATCGGATGGCTCTCCAGAACTTGGGCCTGGGAACAACTCATCCTCTTCGGCAACATCTTCCTGATCAGAATCACTGTCGTCGCTATCTGAGTCTTGTCCCACCCGTATAATTAATTCGTCTGTCATGTGGTCGACTATATGGTCGCTTTTGATATATTCTTCTTCAATCGACTTTACTTTATTGCAGAGGTTCTGCTAATCATTAGCCCCCATTGCCTCTACCTTTTCTTTTATCATATCTGTTACGCGTTTGATATTCCACTCTACGTTTTTACTACTAACGTAACCCTTAATTGCGGCCCAAGCCATCTCAATAGGATTGAGATCAGGATGGTACGGTGGCAAGCGGAGAACGTCGTGGTTATGTTCTCCTAGTATTCTATCAGTACTAAATTTTTTGTGTGTCTCTTTATTTAATTTTACTAACTCATACAACTGAGGCTTATACATTTCAGGCCTAAATGATATGCCTTAGCTTGTCTTTTTCTTTTCTGTTGTTTTCAGTGGCTTTCCAACTAAAACCTATATTTTTAATTATGCGATCCTCGAAAATTTATGTCATGTTGTAATTTAGATAAAAGTTTTTTAATTGTGGGAATCTCATTATTTGTTACGTGAAAATTGTGAAAAGCTCGTTTTATCACCCCTTGGTCAAAATTATCTACACCTGTTATGAGAAATGCCCGACTTCGTTTTTTCCCGGGAGTTCTAAAAACCGTTAGTAAATCTGATTGAATAGCTTGCTTTACTATCCTGTATATAGTAGATTTAGAAACATTTGTAGCTTCAGCTACCTCTGCCATCAACTGAACGTAATTCAGTCCACTGAATTTATTTTTCATAAAGCAGTAAACGACATACACCATTTTTCTCGCTTGTCTATTAGGAGTACGTTTATATTTTTTACTCGTTAGATACTAATAAAAAATCACTTCTTTCAAATTAACACTAAAAACCCTATTATATATAACCTCTTTACAACAATGTTTACAAAAACACTAAGTTCAAATATATCTAACACTATGTACACTTACAATACTTTTTAATTATTTGTAATATAAACACATAAAATTATCGTTCTAAACAAATAATTTATAATAAGTATTGTCCGATGAATGAAATTACGTGACACTTATGTTATAGCTGGTACCCAAGGCGAGCCCAGTGCGTGCGCGGGTGGAGAGAGGCAAGGAATCACTGCACGTCGCTCGTTGCCATGGTTACTCGTCCCGCCCCTCACTCCTACCTCAACTGACACCTATTTATCGTCGTCTGCGCACTTTCATGACTCGTGGCGCGTACTGTACTAGACGAGACAGAGGAACAGACCAGCCGACTTTGATGCAATGGAAAACAATTACCTTTAAAAATGCCAGTAACGTAGCAAGTGGAAAACCATAGTCTCCATCTAGCCCGATGGAAGACAGGCGTGATGAATTATGTATATTGTTTGATAGCTGATGTCTCAGGCTCAAATCCCGGGTCGAAACAAATATTTGTATGATCCGTAAATTCTTGTTTCGGGGTTTGGGAGTTTTCTATGTTTGTCAATTATTAATATTAGAAATTGCTTGTCAATCTCAACAACATAAAATAGCACAAGTTAAGGTATATTAACCTTAACTTGTGCTATTTTATTGACCGCTTTGTGCGAGAATGTCCCTAAATATGTATTTATTTTTTATAATTTTAGGGAAATTTTGTTCCTTTATGCACAAATACAAGTCCTTTGTATTTGTGCATAAAGGAACAAAATTTTTAGGAATTTGAACATAAAATGAATTTTAGTGATATCAGATACAAATTAAGTGCTATTTATGATATCACCAACTTTAGTTCGACTTAATAACAGAATAGCATTTGGCAATTTCTTAATAAAAAATAGAAAATTATAGAGAAATTTAGTTTAGTGGTCTCAACAACAGAATTAGCACCACTGTCACTCAACTCTGATATTATTGATGTATGACCTTAGATTATATAAACACCCAGATTACTAATGCGCGCGACGATAATGCTGCCAAAAAATAGGCACTAGTTCGGGTAAGTCAGTCAATCCGCCCGCCAGTGACCGTATTGCGTCATCGCGAGTGCACTTCTTCCGAGTGCGGTGCAAATTTGTAAAAACTATGATACAAAAAAAGATATTAATAGTGACATCACATTCCACAAGTAAGTATTTAATTTCACTATATATTTTTATAATAAACATTTTAAAACAATTATTATGTAGGTGACTATACTTGTACACAGTGTTGCAAGGAAACGAAATCTATTTACCCGTGTTTTCTTAATAAGTATTAGTAACTTCAAGTATTTGCTAATGATGTATAGACTGTTAGTTTATTTATTTTTTAGATGACTTTATATGCGTTATTTAAGTTTATTTATTATTAAGTGGGTAGGTAAAACAGGCCATGAGCCATCGATGTTATAAAAGCGGCGTAACACAGAAGACGTCTCATTCTAGCAGCGATTTTATAAGAATGTAAACAAAACACAAGTTTTTTTTAAATATAAGATACTACCTGATGCCCGCGGCTCCACCCGCATGAAATTTGGTCATTACACAAAAAGTGCTTCCCATGAGAATAAAATGGTTTTTTTCGGAATTAGAAGTACTATATGTATGTTAATCCAGTCAATGTTTTAGCTATATGCCGTTTTTTTATTTAAAACGGTTAACGCGTGCTTGAGTAACAAACATCTTCACAAACTTAAATATTAGTTAATTAGTTAATAATAACTTAATATAGTAGAAATAAAAGACGCCTACAGCTCCGCACGTGTAAAATCCAGTTGTTTTCTGGAATAATGTTGATCAGTTTATTATATCACTGCGAGAACATTATTTTCATAGCGATGATATTGTGGGATTTTTTTTTACACTGTACCCATAGTTAGCTAATATAAGCTCATGGTAACTACTATAGACATACTTCAATCTTTCTAAATATATACATATTATACATAGACAACACCCAAACGTCGAAGAAAATATTTGTAAATCACACAAATATTTGTTCCGACCAGGGAATCGAACCCGGGACCTCAGCGCGGCAGTCGCATTCACTACCTCTGCACCACGGAGGCAGTCAATAACAAATGTTATTATATCTATAGATTTCCAGTCAATCCAAAAATATTAAATCGTTGGACAGAAATAATAAGAAAATCAAGAAATAAAAGTTGGTGGAAACCCAAAGCAAAAACATGTATTTGTTCAGTTCACTTTCATCTCGACGATACTTACAAAATAAAGGGTGGTCGTAAGAGAATAAGATCACGTGTCGTTTCTACAAAGGTATTATTATACTGCGAGTTGAAAAACTCCGCCTGTACATATTACTATAAACTATACAAACTTCAAACGAACGATTTAATTCAATACCATTGAAATAAACAATTTTTAAACTGTCACCTATCCACTCCAACGTCCATAAACGTTCACGCTGCCAGAGCAGCGCATTTTTTGTAATGAATAAATAAATATCCATCACGCCTTATCCTCGAAGGGGTGGCAGAGGCATATTATATGCCCACTTTTCACCGTGTGGATTCCTGTCCCACGTAATAGGTGGTGAGCCCATTGCCGTGTTGAAATAGACAGACGCAGGTTGTGACTACCTGCTGTTGAAATTTTCAAGCCGCCCATAAGGCCTTCAACCAGGCTTAACGACTGCCACTTTACTGGCAACCGGGACCAACCGCTTAACGTGCCTTCCGAAGCACGGAAACGCTCGCAAATGTAAATGCCACAAAGTGGTCACCCATCCGAGGACCAGCCATAGTGAAAGTTGCGTACCTCAGTGATCGTTTACAGAACACTGAGACCGCGAGGCCACGAGCGCTTCTAATGTAATGAACCTATGAAATAATTAACTAAAATCGTGATATCTTGGAAACTATAATATATCTCATATATTATTATAACCTAAATCTCCCAATATTTGGGGTAAATGTTTTTACACGCTTTCTTTTGCACTACGCACACAAACGCAACGGAGTACGTAATATACTCGCGCCGCGCGCGGCTTACCCACACATAGCTAAAAAAGTGACAGCAACTTTGACGGCACGCGTTGTACTGGACGCGGTATCTGGGTGTTTATATAATCTAAGTGTATGACATTACTTGGTAAATAAGGCACTTCATTTCATTTGATGTAAGTAAATAAAATTGTTTTATTTATCTTGAGATTATTTATACTGTTGATCGATGGCGCTTGGTGGAACTTGCTACACATATTAAATAACACCACTTGTACTGTTCCACAACATTTACTTTGTAAACTTGACCGGTTTCGCCTCACGGCATTCTCAAAGGTACACAATATGACGACTGGACCTAGAAAGTATACTAAAACTAATAACCGTACAATGTAGGTATATCGACATTACAAGTTACCAGTTTAGAAATTTACCCCAAAATTAGGGAAAATACAATGTTATATTTAAAAAAAAATTAAATATGATTTGCCATATTGAACTATGTCCTTAACTACACAAATTACAAACATTTTTTGGGTAACTAAAAATATTTTTTTTTTACATAATCTGTGTTAATTGTATAAATATATAGATGTCATCACTTGTAATAATGTAATAAGGGTGAACGATTTAAATCCAACTGTTGATTTAAAATAATGTTTGAGTCTTCACGTCAAAAGCGAAATTCAAGGTGCTCCATTCTTGTGACAAAGGTGATATAAGTGCAGACCCAAACATTATTTTAAATCAACAGTTGGATTTAAATCGTTCACCCTTATTACATTATTACAAGTGATGACATCTATATATTTATACTATTAACACAGAATATGTATTTTTTTTATTTTTCGTTAATCAAAAAAGTTTGAAATTTGTGTAGTTAATGACATAGTTCAAAATGGCAAATCATAGTAATTTAGTACCTAATTAATATTTAATAATTGTGAAAATTTAATATCTTGACATTTAATACTTTTGACATTTTAAATTCTTAACATTGAATAATATGACACTTTGACATTTGCAATTCTAATATTTTAAATATAATTATGATTAGTATTTTTTTTAAAATATAAAATTTTATTCCCCCTAATTTTAGGGTAAATTTCTAAACTGGTAACTTGTAATGTCGATATACCTACATTGTACGGTTATTAGTTTCAGTATACTTTCTAGGTCCAGTCGTCATATTGTGTACCTTTGAGAATGCCGTAAGGCGAAACCAGTCAGGTTTACAAAGTAAATGTTGTGGAACAGTACAAGTGGTGTTATTTAATATGTTATCTTGAGATGTTCGGGCGTGAGCGTCCTGAATTAATGTTGTATCGAAGAGTAATATGTACTAGATTTACGCTGTATCTCTAACGGGGTAGTCAGAGAGGACAGACCACAGGCTTCGCAATCCATGCACACCTACTTCTTTTTACTTACCCTATAGGAAGGCACGCACGGAAGCCTATCTCTGCTAAGTCGAATGCTGACCGAACCGTTGCTGCCCAGGCTTACACTCAAGGAAGACAGCACGTTCTGGGGTCTCACGAGCATTGGGCGCCTTCTGCGGCACGGCAGTGCTGCTTCTCACGCCTTGTTTCGCTTTTTAAGGTCGCTTGAACCCCATCATACCCACAAGGCAGAGCTAGGTTTCAGAGTACTTTGACCTTTCTTTTTTGTGAGCAATCGCCTCATGTGGTCTTCATATGTAAGCTTCAGTCTACCCAGACTCCTGCTACTCTCTACTTTCGTACAATTCAAATTTTCAACATAATTTTTTAGGAGAGGGCGTTGATGTCTGCGTCACAGTTTATTACTATAGCAGATATTGTCGTTTAAATCGGTCATGTAAAATTGAATTTATATTCTTCGTAAATCGTTCCTCACTCATTTGTTGAACATGTTCAACCAATGGAGCAAGCCCTTTTTTATCTTAATGGTGAACCTTTCCTTCAAACCTACCATATTGAGTGAACCACTAGCCGTTCAAAAAAGTGGTAAACTGGCCAGCGTGGCCACATTTTCCTCGTTCCAGTCGCCACCTAGGCCTATTTATTACACAAATTAACACTTCGTTACGTACTGGGTCAGTCAACGTTTTCGAAGTGGTCGCAACGCCACAATGTTCAATTTACTTTCATGCATCTTCTGACACACCCAGGTTTCACAACCAAAAAGCAAAGTTGACACTAAAACTGCTTTGAGCTTGCTTAGGGAATAAAATACAAAAACTCTGTAAGATTAAAATAATTTATTTGCATACATAAGCAGGCTGACGCAGGCGGTGTATTCGAGTTCTGTTAGATAAGCAATTAGAGTTGGTTTGAAATACCTTACAATAGAAATAATTTCTTTTGAGTTCTTCATAAAGAAATATCTTACACTCAATTTTCAAAGTATCTTAATATCTGTCACTCAGTTTTCAATATATCTTGATATATTTCACGAAGTTTTCAATACATCTTGAGATCTTTCACTCAGTTTTAAATGTATTAATATCGTTCATTCAGCTTTCAATGTATCTTAAGAAATTTTTCATGCGTTGTGGTAGAGGTAAATTATTTACTGCTTCTAAAAATTTTGTACTGGATAGTTTTATGCTAGAACCATTTCTATACCTCGTTATACATCTGAAATGGCTCCGAATTGTGGTTCTGCATAGATGTTTCAAGCTTGGTACATAACATTCCAGTAATTCAGGAGATATCCCCTGGAAATGCTTATCGACCATGGTCAATAGTTCATTTTGTACCTAAAAAGTTAATATTTCCAATCAGTATTCATCGGATATTATTTTATTTTTAATAATAACTAGTGGACGCCCCGCGGTTTTACCAGCAAAGTGGCTGTTCTTTTTGGAATACTGGGATAAATGTAGCCTAAGTTATTGCTTAGAATATCAGCTATCTGCCAGTGATGGTCCGGTTAAAATCGGTCCAGTCGTTTCAAAGATTAGCCGGAACAAACAGACGGTAACAGATAGACAAAATTTTTTTTTTTGTGTGTGTAATCCGTATTTAGCTTTCACGTGCTTTTTATAAAATATTAATTTGAGGTACAAATAGACACTTCAATTTTATTTATCTGTATAGATATAGCTGATGACTGCGGCTTCGTCCGCGTCGTGATTTTTCCATACGCGTATCCCAAACACAGGAACTGTTCCCGGTATAAAAAGCCTATGGCCTATATGTTAATCTACGGTGTCAGGGTTTAGAAAGTGATTAAGTAACAAATATTATAAGTATGCGCGTGAAAGTTTGTCAAAATAAGTTTTAAAAAGCAACCTCAGCTATTTTATGAGTCATTATCATCTCACCAAAATAGAGTTGCTACCTTTCTCACCACATTTTGCAAAGTCTACAGCATACTTTGTAGTGCCTCTATTTCATATAAACATACTTTTACCTACAAACGAGGTCGCATTGAGGTGAGAGAATGGGGCAAAAAGTTACGATGACGATAAGTGCTTACACAAGGTTCATTTATGTTTGTGATAGCAAGCGCTGCGCCTTAACCACTATGCTACGGACATACATTATACCTCAAAAGTAGTCAATAATCATTATGTTCAGACTGTAAATCCTGGATGAGCAACTACAACCTTCGCTACGAAATCTGAGGTCTTTTTCGTAATAAGTTTGCAAATTTCATGTTCTTCAGCAGGCATCCTGATTATACTTATATGTCAGATACAACACAGATAATAATGATGAGCAATAAAACACGTCCATTGGCTATGGTAACCACTTTCTATCAGGTGGAGTCATATACGTCTACCTCAAAGGTTTAAAAAAATTAAAATGTTACTCACTTGTAATGGCATGGCACTAAGCAGATTATTCTTTACTGCAAACTGTAAATATTTATCAGGCTCATTGTATAAACTATAAGGCATCATAAGTGGAGCCGCCAAAGGGTAAATATCCAGTGCTGCGAGGAATGGATCCGATATTTTAACATCATTACCTAAGCCTTCCCCAGAGCTGCAGTAATCTACGTCACAACCATTCTCTACCAGTATTTTGAATGTCTAAAAATAAACATATTTTTTTAATTAAATTAATTAGGTACATTCAACATTATTGCACTTCGCCGGTCGTCGGCATCCCCTGTAGTGAGACCAGGGGATGCCGACGACCGGCGAAGTGGAGGACAAAATGTAGGAAAGCGGACCTCAGGCGTCGCAAAACGCAATAGGGACAGACGCTCGGATGATGAGGTACAATCAATATTATTATAATATATAAGTAACCAATAAACGCTCATAGCTCTAGTGCAGTGATTAGTAAACGATAACTGTAATAACAGCATATGCTATGGTGATCTTGGGGTGTATAAATCCTCCTCATTGAGGCTCCAATTAGGGTTCCTTAGTAACACTCTACGAGGTCGCCACGAGTGCCTTTGAAGTCATATGTGAAGAATAAAGAGGAAAGTGGTTTACAAGAAAATGTTGTGGCTGTCATAGCCTGGCGAAGAGAGGCTTATGATTAAGAGTCTTCTGAAGCATGGAAACATTTGTAAAACAGAGATGTCACTAACTATCACATATTCAGGACTAACTAGATTGTAAAATGCTTCACATAGTGATTGTTTACAGAAAACTGACCAAGCCAGTCATATTTTGTTAAACTAACTAACTATCTTCACGCTATATCCCTGACGGGGTAGTCAGAGAGGACAGGTCACCAGGCTTCACGATCCATGCATACTTCTTTCGCTTCTTGCAGATTCATCAATCGCTTCATAATCTGGGTATCCAAGTTCTTTTGACTTTTCTGTTTTTGAGCAATCTAAGTTTACGTGGTCCTAATATGTAAGTCAAGGACTACCCTGACTCCTTCTACCCTCTACTGTTGCTCAATATATCTTCTTCGTCGATCGTTCCTCACTCATTTGTTGGACGTGTCCAAACGGAGCACGCCCTTCTCCAGCTTAACACTGACAATTTCATTCAAACCTGCCAAATAGCATATCACTTCGTTACGTATTTGATCGGCCAAGGTTACGCCGCACAATTTTCGAAGTGATCACATCTTTACAGCACTCCACTTACTTATTATGTTATAATTTGGAAAAATAATGATGATGTAATTTTTCACACCTCTATAAAACCTGTGTGTTGTAGTTGCTCCAATTGATAAACACATTGAATAAACACAAGTGGCGGACATTCAGTTGCTTGAATAGGATTTACATTTGCACCTTTCAATAAAAATATATAAAAGAATTCCTTAAATTTTTCAGGTGATTTTTTGTATATATAGGCTGATATATCTAAATAATGATTTAAAGGTGAATTGGTAAGATATGTAGCATGACTTAGACAACCCGTAGTAATATCTGCATGGAATGGTTTCACAACATTGAAAAATTCAGGTCCTAGGTCACTGTACAGTAAGTGTTCTAAGATTGGAAACTGAAATCTATGAGGTTTACATGCATTTATAATTAGATCTTTGTTTAGTTTCGCTCTCTCAGTAACAGACAAAAGTTTTTTAAATATCTTTGCATTTGAATACTCAATGTCAATTGGCATATCACCATTGTTGTTCTTTATATTTGGATCTGCCCCATGTTCTATTAAGAAGTTTACTACTGCATAACATCCACCACGAACAGCGTAATGCAAAGCTGTGTCTCCTGAACAGGTTTGCTGATTGATATCATAAACAAAAGGATATAAACTCTCGACACATTGAAAGCTACCTTTACAGCATGCTAAATGAAATGGAGTAAAACCATGAGGTGAATTTACTATCTCAGGATCTGCACCTGCATAGAGCAAAGTCACCAAAGCTTCATGTTGACTTGCCAATGCAGCTTCATGCAAAGGAGTGTCACCGTCAAAGTCCTGGACATTCACAATGGCACCATATTTCAATAGTAATTCAATTAATTTCACATTTCCCTGTGTACTAGCAATATGTAGAGGTGTTACTCCTTCTGTGCTGCCATAATTTGCTATATTTTTAACTGATTTAAGTAACGATTTTATAGTTTTAAGTGAACACTTATTTCTACAGGCAAGATATAGTGCTGTGTGACCTTCGTGGGTCTCCGCTCTCATTCTAATTTGAGGAGCCTTTAGCATCAACATCATGCTTTCATAGCTATCGTAATATGCAGCTTCATGGAGACATGTCCAACCACGATTATCTACGCAGTTTGGATTAATAGACTGCAATAGTCGAGCAACAGTGTTAGTGTCATTATTTCTTGCGGCTAAATTTAGAGCGTTAGATGTAGCAGGGTTTAGAGCACTGAAATCCATCTATTCTGCTTTTGTGTCTTAGGAAATAACCTGCAGAAGCAGTCCTTGTATTCAGAGCATAACTGGTTTAGTTTACACCGCTAGTACAATAATTACTTGCAGATATAAAATTAATACTACAAAAAGACTTAAAGTACAATGTGTAATGCCCTATTTCGCAATACTTTTAGTTAAATAATATAAACATAGGTATCACTATGTAAATGTAACAATATTTACAGAAAAACAATAATATTTACAGAGACTGACATTTGTAGTTATTTGTATTTGTCCATCTTGGGCAGGCAAAGGAAACTCAGTCTATAAAGCCTAGTCTTTATTTTTATTTTTTTTGTGCTACGAAAAATCGTTACGATTTAACTGTACGGTTCAAACTAAAGCGATAATCGGTACGTATGTATGATAAAAACTGAACAGTTCTGCCTATATGGCCGTACGATATAAAACTACCCTAGGATATGATAACTACGATGCGTACGAGAAGGTAGGTAGATTTACAAAATGCATTTTTAAATGCTACTGACTTACCCATTGACCGGGTTGGTGCACAAAAGTGACGCATCATAACAAACGACATTATATCGTGTAAGCATGAAAATTATAGGTTTAAATATGTGTGCAGTGCGTACGAGTATAAGGTGTTATGTGGTGCACCGAGGATAAAAATAATGCTGAAGGGAATACGTACAATTACAAATTGATAAATACTGTTATTTGACGCATCGGTATTATAATAATGTTATAACAGTTATGTAGGTTGATACAATGTTAAATCGAATTAACAGTACGAATAAATGTTTCAGATTTTGAGGTGATTAGTCAAGAGTGGCGGTGTACCCTACCAAGATCTACGGAACCTAAGGTATCTTTAACTGCAAGTAGTAGGCACACCTAGTGACTATATAATTATGTGCGTAGTCACCTATAAAGTGTTTCGAGGTCAGACTGCAGTTACTTCTAATATCTACTGCCAAAAAGGTAAAGAAAATGCTCCAAGGTTCAGACGTAGGATGCAACACAAGAGATGCACGTACTGAGGTATTGCTATATAGAGGGTTCGAATCCTGGGTGTTAATAAATAATTGTGTGATCCGCAGAACTTTGTTTCTGAGTTAGTGTATATAAATATAAAGATAGGTATGTTGATCAGTTCTTCAGATAGCACGAGGAAACGACCTTCTTCGTCTTTGTGTATTCCCAGTCCCCTGCGAACTACTTTTTTTTTCAAGATAAAAGGTAGCCAATGTCCTTTTCCAAACTCTAGCCAATCTCTGTGTCAAAATTTTATCAGAATCGGTGCAGCGCTTCAGGTGTGCCTGCTTAACAGAAAGACAGATTTAATTTCAAATTTATAAGTATGGATACCTAGATAATTCTTCATAGCTGCGTCTTCCGGTAGTATTCAACGTTATATTCGGAGTTAGAGGTCAAGTTTGATTGACTTCCAGTAGCAACTGTGATTTGGCTTTTTTTCTTTCAAAACGATTAGAATCCACTGCCTTCAGACCTTCCAACTCATTTGCGGACAGTTACACTATTGTTTCATCCTGGTCAGCTGGTGATGTTGGCATGTGGTTGGAGATCGTAGTATTCTTGGTCCTTAGTACACCTACACTACGAAACTACACATACGAAAAGGGAGACAAAAGAGAATAAAGCGTCTTCTCTTCTAGAATCTCCGCTAGCTTAGTGTTATCTAAACAATCACTGTGTTAAGCATCTAACGCTACGGTCGATTTTTAGATAGATGACCGTTTGTGATATACTTATTAAGCTGTTAGCTGTGTTAGAACTCCGTAGTACGGTTAAGTTATTTTATTTATTTCAGGCTTGGAGCTGAAGAAATGTATTTGAATAATCTAATCCCTGCAGAATTGCACTTAGTTAGGACTAATAACGTACCAAAGGTAGAATGGTGGTTGAGGATTTTGGACCCTAACTACCAAAATACATTAGGATGGACAGGTCTCCATGAAGCTGCTCGTCATGATTGCTATGAATATCTAATGTTGCTAGTAAAGTCACCTGGAGTTCATGGATACGCCGAAACTCCAGCAGATCACACAGCACTATGGCTTGCGTGCAGAAATGGGTGCTGACTAAAAACTATAAAAGTCTTGATGCTTTTGAAGATAATGTCCCCTTTTGCAACAGTAGTTCGCTATGAACTACTATTGCAAAAGGGGAAAAGTACCTCTACATATGGCTATTGTTCAAGGAAATACAGAGTTAATAGAACTATTATTACAATATGGCGCTGATGTAAATATACAGTATGATGAAACCCGTGATACACTTTTGCATATGGCTGTTGACAAAAATAACCACAAAGCTTTGATTATATTATTACATGCCGGCGCGGATCATGCCATTCACTTTCATTGTACCATACTGGAGGCGAGACTCCATTTCGCTTTGCTTGTCAGTGCAATGCTTTATTGGTCAAGATTTTATGTCCTTTTGTTTCCGACATCAATAGCCAATCAAGTACAGGAGATACAGGCTTACACTGTGCAGTTCGAAGTAAGCGTAGAGACGTTATACGTTTCTTAATGGATCATGGAGCTGATGCACGAATAGCAAATCGCCGCGGAAAAATGGCAATCGACATAGTATATCCAAATGTATATATGTTAAAATTGCTGTTTTACTATACAAAAGTGATACCAAATAAGTTAACACTTATAAAGGCTTGCTATCGTACTAGATTTCGCTTTGAGCTCTTAAAAACTGTACTGTACACTGACGTAGGAGCCGACTTTTATTAACACACATCAATAGAAGTTGGCCAATCACATTTCCCAAAACATATCTTAGTCATGCACCATAAAATCAGTATTTCCATATTTCTGACATTCTGTATAAGAGAAATCCTGACTAGTTTAGGGAATTCTTAAATGCATGGTGTGAATGTTAATCCATTATTAGCAACAGAATGTCCGCCACTTGTTTTCGCACAATTTGTTTATCGCTTCAAAGATCCAGCAGGGTTTAAAGAGGTACATTTCATTACATTGTACCTTTGCATTTCTTTATGCATTATATCGTATCGTCGAGTCAACAGACTCCATGTCACTCTTGTTCTAGTGACGCCTTAATCTGTATATTATCTGCCTTTACACATACGAAAACGAGTACACTATTACCTACTTCAGAAGAATGGTAGGCAACTGACATAAACTTCGCACGCGGAACATTATTACTTTCGTTTCTATTAAAACGCGAGCGAGCAACATTCATTGCTCTGTAGTCGAGTTATATCAAAATTACCATTAATGGAATTATATTGGGAATGTGGACATTTTGTTCCCACGCTATGGTGACAGTAGGTAATGTACCTATTATTATTACCGTTAGTCTTTTTTAAAATTGTTTGTATTTTAGGTATTAAAAATACTTCTTGAGCATGGCTGTGATGTAGATTGTAATGTAGAGTGTAACATATCGAAAGTGCCCGATCCATTCCTCGGTGCACTTTACATTTACACCCCGGCGGCTGCGATCATGATGGCATATAGTTTAATCATTGACCCCGACAAATTTTTGTGGTATGCCGAAAAGAACAATCTGCTTAATGCCGTACCAAAAAAAGTACGTCACTTATCTATAATTATAATGCTAATCACATCAAAGTTTTACTCTTTGGAACGTTTGATTATGGTTACTGAAGTAATTGAAATTTATGATTTATCAAATATATCCTCCCGCCACTTTAGAATTATTGAAAAACAAGAAGAACTTCATTCCGTCGTACAAGTTTATCAAGAATAGTGTCAAGAAACGGTAAGAGTGCAAATATTTTGTTTACCAATAACTAAAAAATTAACATTACTATAAAACAAAAGATCTGGCCCAAAGGTCTTAGTAACCAGGCCATATAATCAACAAAAAAAACATTATACTTAGAATTTTCGATATATATCGTAATTTGTAAGGTATTTCAAAAATACATTGATATTTTGCAATTATCAAGCTTGATAATGAGATTTTAATACTATTTACATTAATAAGAAATATAGTTCGATGAAATTACATATAACTTATGGCTTTATTACCGATGTGGTTGGCAGAGGCATTCTACACCTACGCCCAAATTTTACGTAACAGGTGGTGAAACCATTGCCGTGTTGAAATGGACAGGCGCAGGTTGTGGCGACCTGCTGATAAAATTTTTCAAGCCGCCCATAAGGTCTTTAATTTGGCTTAAAGACTGCTATGTTACTGTCAACCGGGACCATAAATCCACAAAGTGGTCACCTACTCGAGGACCAGTCATAGCGAAAGTTGCTTAACGCAGTGATCGTTTGATCACTCGATCGACAAAACACTGAGTTAGTGGGCCATGAGCGCTTCATGTGCTTGTGTCCACGAAAATGTTTTTTTTATGGACTTAAATGTAAAAGTATGAAAATACTTATTGTAATGTTTTTTTGTAAGGTGGGATACGGTGTGATTGTTGCATAACAAACAGACTAAATGCCATCTTACAAAAAAAAAACTTAAACTTAAAATTGAGCTACCATCTTTTTAAAAATAGTAAAGCTCTCGTCAAAATAGATTATATACAAGGGTTTGGCGCCAATTATTGAACATGGAACACAGTTAGCCGTATATTACAATAATTGTTTTTTTTGTGTTTTATAATGGTGGTGTGCCATAGATGGGCGAAGAAAATAATAACAACACTAGATTATGTAAAATTTTGATTTATTTATATTATCTGTAATTTTATATAACCTAAATAGCGATCTCACATTTGACGGGAAGAGTGACAAGTGCGGACGCTTGCTTTATATTATTTTCTAAAACTAGTGTATTTATCTTGTTTTATGTGCGGAAGTGGTGGTTTCTTGGACATAAAAGTTGTGTTAACGTGCTATAGTGAAAGACAATGATATATATGCAGTGAACTGGTCCTCTGGTCCATGTTTGAAACCAATTTCTATATTATTTCTATATATATGCAGTGAAATGCTATTTTCTCTCTTGCCGCGAAACGTCCACTGACAACCTTAGTATAAGAATCACCATTATACTGAGGGCAAGGACCAGGACGTAGCCTGAGGACACGACATCGACTGGACAGGACTAATTAGAAGATAAGATTGAAGAAATATGATATAAAAAAAAGATTTGGCTAAAAGGTCTTTGAAACCAGGCCATTAAATAATTATATAAAAAAAAAATAGCGATCCTTCACTGAATCAACCGATTGTTTCTGGTACAAAAGGAACTCTGGTCCATGTTTGAAACCAATTTCAATGACAGCGATCCAGCATCCCTGGAGTGTTACCACACTTTTGTTGTACTACTGTACACTACTCGTTGTTGTGCCAAACTTGAAACATTTGTGCATATACAAAATTCGTAATCACTTTCGATGTATGATGGCACATAGAAAAGGTTCAATAGTACGATTCACAATGACAGAATTTTTGGTTGCCATTAACCGTTTACCTACTCCGTTGCCTAAGTACTACCTAAGATACGCTGGGAACGGAATATCGTACTCGAATATTTACTTTGTATTGGATATCCTACTAATATTATAAACGCGAAAGTTTGTAAGAATGGATGTTCGGTACTCTTTCACGTAAAAACTATTTAATGGATTTTAATGAAACTACGATAATATAGTTTTTACATACGAATAACACATAGGTTACTTTTTATCCCGGTACAAGTTCCTGTGGGAAAAGGGAACGGGAAAACTCTACGCGTCGACGAAACCACGAGCGTCAACAAGTTATTAATATGTATCAATTTACAATTTCAAATACATATTCAAATGATTTATTGCTATTAATGGGGTACATTGAATGATGTTATAATCAGTTTAAGTGCTCAAGTATTTCTTTAGGCTCATTTAGTCATTATAAAATAGCATGCAATATTATATTTACAAATTTTGTACAAAGTTAAGGTTGCTGCCCTAAAATAAAAGTTATTTACGTTATTGTCTATGCTTGTATGAAAACAAAATCACAAAATTAAATCGAAATAGCCGTAAGTCTATAATGTATTAAGACTGATTAATCAATGTATTTAAGACTGGTAAAGTAAACAATAAAAATGACAATAATAATTTATTCTTAAAATATATGTATACTTATATAATATTAACAAATATATACATTTGAAGCGCTCGTGGCCCCGCGGTCTCAGTGTTCGGTAAACGATCACTGAGGTACGCAACTTTCACTATGGCTGGTCGTCGGATGGGTGACCACTTTGTGGCATTTACATTTGCGAGCGTTTCCGTGCTTCGGAAGGCACGTTAAGCCGTTGGTCCCGGTTGCTAGTAAAATGGCAGTCGTTAAGCCTGGTTGAAAGCCTTATAGGCGGCTTAAAAAATTTCAACAGCAGGTAGCCACAGCCTGAATCTGTCTATTTCAACACGGCAATGGGCTCACCACCTATTACGTGGGACAGGAATCCACACGGTGAAAAGTGGGCATATAATATGCCTCTGCCACCCCTTCGGGGATAAGGCGTGATGGATATTTATTTATTTTAAATATATACATTAATATATAACAATATTTCAGTATTGCCATAATGATATATTGGGTATAACACTTTCTTGACATTATATGTTTTTAAAGTTCGCGCCATCGGCCATGTGTTCTTCTATTTCTGCAACACTGAAATGAGATATTTTTTATTAATATTTCCGCTAACAATGACCTTATCTACAACAGAACTGAGTTTTCAAATAAATAAATAAATATTTTGGGACATTTTGATATAAGCAACAAGTACAATACATACATACATATTGTCACGCCTTTACAATATTGTTATATTGTTAAGTTTAAAATATAGTAATAATAATAAAGAATTATTATTATAAGCTTGTACTATGGAATATATATGTGATAAACATACTTTCATTTCTTAATACAACACCCAAACTATGCTGATCGACTGATCTCTTTTCAGTTTTATATTTTTACAAAAAGTTACATTAGTTACTTGCTTTAAAAACGTATCTATTGAGTGGAGTCCATCGAATTAATGTATGAGAATGGTTGTAATACTGTTCATTGATATCAGAGTTGCCAAGTAGCTAGATAGATGGCTCTGGCCTTAGCCTTCAAAGGCGTTTACAATATAGTCAAGAATTTCAGCTTGTTCGGTACGGTTTTGATAGCTCAGTGGCTTCGATCATTGCCTTGGTTAGGTAAAGGTCACGGGGTTCAAGTCCCGTCCCGAACAATGTTCTTTTCTTTTTCACTTTAAAAATTTATATGAAAACGTTAGCATGTTAATAGCTTTAAAATTTATCCAATTATAGGTAAACTGGCTGACGCCTTCCTCAATAAATGGGCTGTCAACCACAAAATTTAGTTATTCAAACAAACAAACTCTCCAGTTTTATATATTAGAATAGCTTAACTCATACTTACGTTCTAGGCACAAAAGTTAGGTTCTCAACTCCAGTTTCAGTGATCAGGACATCGTCTTCTATCCGTACGCCTCCGAAGTTAATGAACGTCGCCATCTTGTCCCAGTTGAAGAAGCCCGATTGTTCTGGATTGTTCTTCGCATTGTTCAATAGCTGAAACAAGGACACAAAATGTAAAATGAAAACAAAATGAAATATCTTTATTTATGTAGGTTAGAAGCGCTCGTGGCCCCGCGGTCTCAGTGTTCTGTAAACGATCACTGAGTTACGCAACTTTCACTATGGCTGGTCCTCGGATGGGTGACCACTTTGTGGCATTTACATTTGCGAGCGTTTCCGTGCTTCGGAAGGCACGTTAAGCCGTTGGTCCCGGTTGCCAGTAAAATGGCAGTCGTTAAGCCTAGTTGAATGCCTTATGGGCTGCTTGAAAAATTTCAACAGCAGGTAGCCACAACCCGCGTCTGTCTATTTCAACACGGCAATGGGCTCACCACCTATTACGTGGGACAGGAATCCACACGGTGAAAAGTGGGCATATAATATGCCTCTGCCACCCCTTCGGGGATAAGGCGTGATGGATATTTATTTATTTTATTTTTTTATGTAGGTCACAAAGTAACACTTATGAATGTAAAGATTATTGCTTGTACATTTACATTAACTGACAGATTCGCAAAGCAGTAAATAAATATCGATGAGATAACACACACAACGCTATATGATTCCAAACTAACCAGATAACTGATGAACATACTTATATATTTCTAAATACATACATATTATACATAGGAAACACCCAAACACCTATTATACATATTATAATAGGTAGAGCCTGAGGAAGAATCTGGCAATAAAACTCATGGTCACTCTTTTCTATCCGCCAGTAATTACATTAGTTGGATTTACATGATATTTGACCAATTATATAGTTATGAATTTATACAAAAACAAAACAAAATGTGTTTAAAATCATATCAAAATGAGAGCGATTTTAGTTGCTAGTTCTAAGGGTAGCCTACCCTTTAAAAACAATCTATTAGGTTATAGTTAACGTTTATTTTTACAAACTTTTTATTAAAATGAAATGTATGTATGTTTATTCGGTGAAAATCTTGTAATTTTAAACCTTAGATATGATCAAACAAATGTGATGTGTATACGTTTAGTTTGAATAACAATGCTTGCTTAGGTGTATGATGTCTTTCTGAATCATGGTGGAATACTCAAGATGCCAGACTAGTTATTTTTAATACACCGCTACAATATGGGTATGAAATGAAAGGGTTGTTCATGAATAACTCTAAAAATAAAGTAACGTTACTCTAAATCTAATATGGACGGACGGACTAATAAAATGCCAGAGTATTTCTTTTTATGTTCTTCTAAACATGAGGAATTTGCATTTTCTACAAACGAAAGGAATTGCTGGGAATTATTCTGTATCACACATTTACATATAATCATGTTTAAAAAAAATTAAGCATTCATTTATTTACAAGACTGTGATTTTCAATTCATTCCGGTCGTTAAGGGCTACTAAGTATTCATAGCATAGAGAAGGAAAACACGGAATAAAACCTTATAACCAATCCGTCTGCCGAGCGTGCTAAAGTTAATCCAAAAATACCACCCAGAAATGGGTAGTTTTCATGCGGAGAAAATCAGCTGAGATTGTCTCCGGATTAAACAATCCATTATAGAAATTTCACTCTCTTTCGAGTGACTTTTAAATTACAACGGTACTACAAAATTTCACTACTTCAAACAATGATAATTTTTCTGATGAACTTTGGAAACTTTGAAGCGCTCATGGCCCCGTTGACTCCGTGTTCTGTAAACGATCACTGCGTTAAGCAACATTTGCTATAGGCGGTCCTTGGATGGGTGACCACTTTGAGGAATTTACATTTGCGAGCGTTTCCTTGTTTCGGAAGGCATGTTAAGACGTTGGTTCCGGATGCCAGTAAAATCGCAGTCGTTAAGCCTGGTTGAAGGCCTTATCATACTTGCTGGCTTGAAAAATTTCAACAGCAGTGAGCCACAACCTGTGTCTGTCTATTTCAACACGACAATGGGCTCACCACCTATTAAGTGGGACAAGAATACACATGGTGAAAAGTGGGCATATAATATGCCTCTGCCACCGCTTCGGGGATGAGGCGTGATGGATAATTAAATAAATGTTTTTAATCATTCCACAGTGAATCATGATATTGTACCTACTAATTTGATTTAGTCTTAAGGGTAGCAATGTTAAAAGGAACGATGGGACTGACATATCCATGTTAGATAAAGGTACCATTAAAAAAAATTAAGATTAAAAAAAAAAAACTCTCTTTTGTTAATCTCTTTAGAGTGACTTTCAAATTACAACGGTGCTACAAAATTTCACTACTTCAAAAAATTATCATTCTTTTCATGAAATTTTTGAACTCACCCTGGGTATAAAATAACAGCCTGGCTCGACAGTCAACACCATGCCAGCTTCCAGTTTCCGTGCCGTACGTAATTTCCCGAGTGGACCCGTCAGTCGAGGCGGACAGTGCGGTAAATACCCTCCCACATCGTGAACGTCTAAGCCCAACAAATGGCCTAACCCGTGGGGTTGAAGAATGCCGTGAACACCGTTCTGTAAATAGAAAATTTTTTTTTTTGGGGCATTTTCACACCCAAATCTGTCTAGCCCAAATTAAGCTAATATAAGCTATTAGGTGATCCCACGTGTCATACTTCGAACTCCGGTCGAACCTATTTAATCCTGTCGCTTATAAATTCTACAATAATGTATAATTTTTTTCCCGATTTGTCGATATTTTATGATTACTGCTCCGCTCTCCAGGGTATTAAGGTGATGATATAATAGCCTATAGCATTCCTCGATAAATGGGCTATACAAACATAAGCACAAACATATTTTTTCAATATCGACCAGTTTTTTGAGATTAGCGCGTTTAATCAAACAAACAAACTCTTCAGCTTTATATATTAAATAGTATAGAAGTACAGATGGAATGTAGACAAATGATAACCATATCCATACTATGCCTGTGGTACAAAAGAAAGTAGAGCTAACGCAGACAAGTAGTGTGTCCAATCTTTATTTTTTCTAATTATCATGCTGCATCCCTGACGGGGTAGTCGTAGTAGATCGCCGGGCTTCGCGATCCATGCATACTACATTCATTGATAATCGCTTCATACACGCACGTCTAGTAGGTATTCGAGTAATATTTTTCATTTTTAATCAAAACTTATAAGTATACACGTTCACAAGTTCAAAGCGAAGTTTTAAAAAATAAGAAAAAAAACCAAGTTTAACAAACTACTGCGGTACTAAGCAGTAAGCACGACACTTGTAACTTGTATGACGGAATGGAAAGTCGCCGGACACTCTCAGGATTTGCCATGATTTTCTACAAGTTGTAACTTTCAAGGACTTTTTTAATTAACAAAATCACGTATACATTTATATATGTGTGTAAAAATATACTTGTGAAATAGATGCACAAATAAGGTAATAGTACAGTGTACAAATTAGTTGTAATACAAGACTTGTAAGTTTTGATAAACAGGGCACTTGTCATAGCAATGTGCTCTTCATATGTAAGTCTCGGCCTACCCGGACTCCTTCTACCCTCTATTTCGCACAATATATATTCTTCGTCAATCGTTTCTCACTTATAGAACTATAGGCATTATTAGATTACCTTGATCATGTCTTCAACATCGCCCATAAGAAGATTGCCAGCTTTCAAATGATTGAGCATCGCCCTGTTAGCGGCCAGATGCATTTCATGCCAGAACACCCCGGGTTTAGCCTCTCTGTAAGAGATGATTACAAATTAAATACACAAATAGTATATATGCTGCTATATGTTATCCTACAAATAAGGAATGGCCCCGCGGACTCTGTGTTCTGTAAACATTCACTGCGCTAAAGAACTAGCGCTATATTAGCTATAGCGCTAGTTCTTTAGCGTCGTCTATTTGATTGACAATGTACGTCGAGGTCGCCCCTTACCAGTTTGCCCATTCACACAATTCGTATAGTCGGGAATTTAGCCCCTGGGCTCCCAATATGAACTTTGTCCATCATCGTGGCCTGATGTCAGGGGTTTAAGTTTTTGGGGGTATCTATCCTTATTGATATTATTGGGGGCCATCTATCAATAATCACCTTAGAACAGCGTCTCTGCCAGCCAGTACTGCCTCATAGACAAGTTTCTGGTCTTCAGTAAACTTGCCGTTGGCGGGGAACGAACACGTGATATCAGCGGCGTACCCTGCGTAGTTACCGCCCATGTCGAATAGACTGTAAAACGAGTTATATTTTTATATTATTTAATTATATGTCAAGGGGTGGCGGAGGCATATTATATGCCCACTTTCACGATGTGTATCCCTGTCCCACGTAATAGGTGGTGAGCCCATTGCCGTGTTGAAATAGACAGACGCAGGTTGTGGCTACCTGCTGTTGAAATTTTCAAGACACCCAGTAGGCCTTCAACTTGACTTAACGACTGCCACGTTACTGGCAACCGGGAACACCGGCTTAACGTGCCTTCCGAAGTTGCGTGCTTGCCTCATTGAGATGAGGGCTCCAGTGCTTGTGTCAGGATCAACGGAGCTTGCACAGACTTTTTTCACATTGAAAAAGGTGTGAGACAGGGTTGTAGCGTCACCGGCGCTGTTTAACATATACATGGACAGTTGTTTGAAAGAACTGCAAGAGGGTGCGTATGGTTTAAAAATGAATGAACTGGTTAAATGCCTCCTATACGCTGATGATCAGGTCGGCGGAGGAGTTGCAGTTGATGGTTAACATTATGCATGATGCGCTTAAAGCAAAGGAATGAAAGTGAATGTAAATAAGACAAAAGTAATGGTTTTTGAAAAAGAGGAAAGTATGACGGATTGTTCGATTTTTGTGGAAGGAAAACGAGTGAAACAGGTGAAGGAATTAGTATATTTAGGTTCAAAATTTGTGAGAGATGGAAAGTGTGATTGTGACATTGAACGAAGAGTTTTGGCTGGAAATCAAGTGAATGGAGCCATGTGCACCTTTATGAGCAGTCAGAACGTGTATGAGAAGGCAAGACTGGCTGTGCATAGAGGAGTACTTGTTCCTACACTTATGTATGGCAGTGAAAGTTGGGTGTGGCAGATGAAGCATAGAAGTAAAATTAATGCAGTGGAAATGAGAAGTCTGCGGAGTATAGCTGGAGTGGAATTGATGGACAAAGAAAGGAACAGTGTGATAAGGGAACATTGCGGTATGGTAGAAGAAGTAGTGACTAAGATAGAAAAAGGTATGCTTAGATGGTTCGGACACGTGGAGAGGATGGATGAAAGTAGACTAACAAAACAGATTTATCAGATGAGAGTGAATGGGCAAACTGGTAAGGGTCGACCTCGACGTACATATGTCAATCAAATAGAAGACATTTTGGAAAAAGGTCAGGTCAAGAGTACCCTTAACCGGTGTGTATGTGTGTGTGTGTGTATGAAAACACTTATGAAAGTGGAAGAAGCGAAAGTTGTATGCCAGGATCGTAGCAAGTGGAAAGCCATAGTCTCTGTCTACCTCGATGGGAGACAGGCGTGACGATATGTAAGTATGTATGTCATTGTTGTATACTTAATTTCTATACAAACATCTAAACATCCTAATAATAAACGTATTTCCTGGCATACAATAAGTGTTTTTTTTAAACAATCAGCTTTTGATCCCAAAGGGTGGCAGAGGCATACTATACGCCCACATGTTACCGTATGTATTTTTGTTTATAAAATAAATAATTATTTTAAAATTAATCGATTACATTATTGGTACACGGCAATGGGCTCACCACCTGTTACGTGGGACAAAAATGCATACGGTGAAATGTGAGCGTTTAATATGCACCTGCCTACCCCTTCGGGGATAAAGGCGTAACAATATGTGTGTATTATTTATTGGTACTGATTTCACAATATTTCGCACTAAAACGACTAAAAATGTTTAACATACTTACCACATATCGCCATTTTCAATCATCTTAGTGTTAGGCGAGCCGGCGTGACCATAATGTAATGTCGCCCCGTTGTCTCCTGACCCGCATATACAAGTGTAAGACACGTGCCGACATCCGCCGATACGGTAACAGTGATCCAGGAACACAGACTCGCATTGGTACTCCTTTCGACCAGGTTTTACGTACAGCATTACCTGAAAAATATTATAACAATTTCAATATAATATTTAATAAACATGTAAGTAGTAGTTAGTAGTAGTTAAGTAACCGCAGATCCTGCGGTTACTTAATTATATTGTGGGACACTGCCGTCTAGCCTAAAGTAAGCTAATATAAGCTTATGTTATGGGATCTAAACGACTGATAAACATACTTATATATTTCTAAATACATACATATTATACATAGGGAACATCCAAACTCCGAAACAAACATTTGTGGAACACATAAATATTTTTTCCGACCCGGGACTCGATCCCCGGACCTCAGTCGCGGCAGTCGCATACAACCACAGCGCCACCGAGGCAGTCATTAATTTTGTTACATTCAGTTCTGGGCCTGCGCATGCAGTTTGGATTGGTGGATTGGACTTTTCCTTTATGAGATTGACTAGAGTTGGGTCAATCGTAGGTCAGTCAGCGAAAACTGCTAACTCAACCTTACCGAAAATAATCACATTATACAAAGGTAATAAAATGCACTTTTCATGTCTGTTGTGCTGCGTTAGTCCGGAAGGACAACGTGACATCTTTCCTCACACCATGAACTCATTATACCGAATTAACGTAATATGACTTCTAAAAATAATACAATATGGTTAAATATAAATTGATCGGTTATAAAATTCTCCGCAGGGCCGTGACGCATCGTGCTGATAATGAGTACCGACAATAATATTATTATAATATTGTATTCTAAAGACAAGGAAAATCACTATTCCAACATTATACCTAGTAAATACCATCCGAGTGTATTCCAATCCTCTCAAAATCTTTGACGATTGACGGACCAAAGCTTAGAGGGACACAGGAAAATGTTTTCCAATCTTCACGATGTCTAAAGTTTGCAATGTAGGTACAGTACATATTTCTTACATGGCATACAGGCACATGGCAAACGAGTGTACGGCCAACTTTAGAGGAACCTAGATAAAACCTGCAAGAAATAGTGTAGCAAGGACTCGTAGCCCCGCCAACTCAGTGTTCTCTAAACGATCACCAGTAAGCAACTTTTGCTATGGCTAGTCTTCGGATCGGTGTCCGCTTTGTGGCATTTTCATGTACGAGCGTTTTCGTGCTTCGGCAGAAACGTTAAGCCGTTGGTCCTGGTTGCCAGTAAAATGACAGTCGTTAAGTCAACTTGAAGGCCCTATAAGCGGCTTGAAAAATTTCAGCAGCACAACCTGCGCCTGTCTATTTCAAAACGGCAATGGACTCACCACCTTTTACGTGGGACAAAAATGCATATGGGAAATGTGGGCGTAGATATAGTATGTCGCTGCCTACCCCTCTGAGATAAAGGCGTGTATGTATGTATGTAGAATAATAAATAAAATAACGCATTATGATACTAGAAATTAATTGATCTTATCACTATAATTATGTACGTTAGCAGGATAAGAACAAATTACCTGTTTATGAGCATCGGACGATACTTTACACACGTATCGCATAACGTCAATCTCTTCAGGAGTCTTGATAACGCGGCTGTAATAAACAATTCAATTGTGAGAATGAACACACACATTAGTAAGACTTTATCACCGTCTTGACAGAAATTGCTAGACTATATTTATAAACACTTGAAGTGAATTGAACTCCACTAAGCTGAAGTTTATTTGGTTTAACGAGTCAATTTCAGGAACTTTTTTTTTTTTATTTGTTTGTTAGAGGGGTGTGGGAAATATAATCTGAGATAAGTCGGGCTAATGGATGCTCTCGGACTTTTCTCAAGCGGTGGTGGTGCCAGAGGTATATGTGGTAGGAGTTAGGTGTAATACAAGTGAGGTGGTGGAGATTAGGAAGAGAGTGCTTCGAATTAATAAATTATTTTTAGCTTTCATAGTCCATTTATCGAGGAAGGCTATATGTCATTACACTACTGATCAAGAGAGCGGGGCAGCAATCATGTCAATTTTTTACATATTATTGTAAAATTAATAAACGGTGGGATAAAATGGGTTCCACGGGTGTTCGAAAAAGTCACGGGCTAAGCCGCTTGGCTCAGCTCGGTACGGTACGCTGAATCCACAGTCCGATGCTAAAAACAGTGGTCTTTTTTTTCACACATTACCCTTCTATATGTCTATGGCCAGGAGTCTGCGTATATTATTCCCCTTCACAAAAAGAACCCTATACAAGCGTATAAGCGAACCAAAAATTACGGCTAATATCAAAATTACGGGCTTCTACATATTACATTTACTGAAGTATTCAAGTTATATTTGGTGCTTGTACGCTTGTATAGGGTCTTTTTGTGAAGGGAAATAATATACGCAGATTCTCTTCATGATAAATATGTAAGATTGTCTGGTACCAGTGACATAATATTAATAGATAAACAACTACACAATTTGATATAACCTAACCCATAGCGTGCGGGGAAATGACTGCTGCGCATAACGAATGCTGGTATACAAAACTCATGCGTCATCAGTGTGTCCCTATATACAAGGATTCAGCTTTCTTTATCATAAGGCGTCATAAGTAGAGCTGACATTCGTACTCGTAAGAATGATATTGCTAAAGCATAACAAATTGGACCTAATCTAACATAATAGATGTTTCCGGAGAGAAGAAAGAGGTGCACGGTAAAAAAGGAATTGTCCCATCAACAAAAAAAAAATTGTTAGCAATCCCAAGATAATATTTACTTAATTTACCAATATATAGTTACTTTGACAATTTCCATTTCCTTCAAAATACAAAAAAATATTGTTGATTTGCTGTCTCAAATCAAGTAAATATTGTCAGGTAAACATTTTGAAACTTTTAGTATAAGATAACGATTAATCTAGTATTAATAATGCTAGATTTGTTATCCGGACGCTATTATATTGTTAAATTGACGATTTACATTGTCCTATCGAGAATATAGTGAACTTTGTAACATTAAGATAAATTAATTGTCAAAGTAACAATGTCGTTGTTCTTCCGAAACACTACAAATGATTCGATCAATATTTCACAATTGCTCATATTAAAACATGGACTTTTTCATAAGATATCTGACAACTTCTCAGACGAAGATTAAACATTTTCAATGCGAGAATATGTTCAATTGTTATTAGGAATAACAAGTGGTTTTGATTGAAGATCGATTATTTCTTAGAACAACAATATCAATTGTTCAGTCAAAATTTATCTAATTTTCAAATAAGTTTTTACATATACTTGTTTTAAAACAAGAATATTATAAAATATTGCGACAAATTATTTGATGAAAATTCAACATTTTCAATGCGAGAATCTGTAAAATGGTTATAAGGAATAACAAGTGCTTTTGATAGAAGATCGATTATTTCTTAGAACAACAATATCAATTGTTCAGTCAAAATGTTTTATATTTTGTAATAGATTTTTACATATACTTGTTTTAAAACAAGTATATTAAATAACAGCGCGACAAATTATTAGATGAAGATTAAAAATTTTCAATATGAGAATGTGTTAAATGGTTATTAGGAACAACAAGTGATTTTAATACAAGATCGATTATTTCTTAGAACAACAATATCAATTGTTCAGCTACAATGTTTTTTATTTTGTAATAGATTATTACATATACTTGTTTCGAAACAAGAATATTATATAAACAGCGCGACAAATTATTAGATGAAGATTAAATATTTTTAATGTGAGAATGTGTCAAATGGTTATTAGGAACAACAAGTGGTTTTGATAGAAGATCGATTATTTCTTAGAACAATAATATCAATTGTTCAGCCTAAATGTTAAATATTTTGTAGTAGGTTTTTACATATACTTGTTTCAAAACAATAATATTATATAAACAGCGCGACAAATTATTAGATGAAGATTAAATATTTTTAATGCGAGAATGTGACAAATGGTTATTAGGAACAACAAGTTGGTTTGATAGAAGATCGATTATTTCTTAGAACAACAATATCAATTGTTCAGCCAAAATGTTAAATATTTTGTAGTAGGTTTTTACATATACTTGTTTCAAAACAAGAATATTATATAAACAGCGCGACAAATTATTAGATGAAGATTAAATATTTTTAATGCGAGAATGTGTCAAATGGTTATTAGGAACAACAAGTGGTTTTGATAGAAGATCGATTATTTCTTAGAACAACAATATCAATTGTTCAGCCTAAATGTTAAATATTTTGTAGTAGGTTTTTTACATATACTTGTTTCAAAACAAGAATATTATATAAACAGCGCGACAAATTATTAGATGAAGATTAAATATTTTTAATGCGAAAATGTGTCAAATGGTTATTAGGAACAACAAGTGGTTTTGATAGAAGATCGATTATTTCTTAGAACAACAATATCAATTGTTCAGCCAAAATGTTAAATATTTTGTAGTATGTTTTTACATATACTTGTTTCAAAACAAGAATATTATATAAGCAGCGCGACAAATTATTAGATGAAGATTAAATATTTTCAATGCGAGAATGTGTCAAATGGTTATTAGGAACAACAAGTGGTTTTGATAGAAGATCGATTATTTCTTAGTATAACAATTTCAATATTTCAGCCAAAATGTTTATACTTTGTAATAGGTTTTTCACACATTCCTATTATATATATTATTGTTATATAAATAGCTGTGCCCCGCGGTTTCACCCGCGTGGATCCAATATTCCAGGATTATCTGGGATAAAATGTATAAAGTAAACAGTAAAGGAGGAAAGGATCCAGGAGTAGGTATCATATATGTAGCTAATTCAGGATCTAAACTATCCGTTTTATATTAAAAAGTCCTGCGCGAAAAAAAAAAGGAAAATCTTTTCCCGTTCCCGTTTCCCACTGGAACTTGTTCCCGGGATTAAAAGTAGCCTATGTGTTATTCTGATGTATAAGCTGATATATATATTATTGTACAGTTTCATTAAAATCCATTCAGTAGATTTTGCGTGAAAGAGTAACAAACATCCATTCTTACAAACTTTCGCGTTTATAATATTGGTAGGATTTTGTGCCTGAACTCGACAAGTTGAGACATGTAAAGTACGGTTAGCGCAGGTACCTAAGTATCTATTAATATTATTCCCGACAATACTGTAAGTTCTTCCGTTAAAATTTTGAATATTCAATCAACAATATTTTATTTTCAACGAAAAGATAGTTGATTCACAAGAAAACATGATTTTTGTTGATTCAATAAATAATATTGTTGATTTCACCGACGCGTCCATAGATTCACAGAAATATCCCAAGACCCTTCAGTGTTTGCATTTTCGGGTATTTTCCCATAATTCTGGGAACTTTTTTAAGTATCAATTAAATTTTTATACCTATACCTATAATTAAACAGTAACGAGGCCGCATCTGTACATCGAATATAAGCGCATTAGCGTTATTTTGAGGCAATACATCACTACTTATCATGCTTCTTTGGTGTTTCTGCAAGTAGTCCGATAAACTTTAGCGGATTTAACACTACACTATTATTAATATAGGCTTTGTTTCAACAACATCGGCTCAAGATCAGCAACAACGATACAAAAATGTCGTTGCATGTCTCCGCGCTCAAGATGAGTTGGGGAGGTCAAAGCAAGCAATAAAAAATAGATTTTAATGTAAAACAGGTGGATATTAGCTCATAACCTTGAATGACATTTAGATCCCTTTTTCCAAACGCTCAAGTGCGTATGGCACCAAAGTATGGAAATAACTTCGTGATCCCTTTACCTTCATTTTTATACACGATTAGATACGAAAATATATAATTTCCTAAGCGTAAAATAATTAAGCTCGTGAAATGGCAAGGTGAATCGGCTAATGTAGAAAATAAAATCAAACCAATAGTTATTTGTACAAAACAAAAGTATTAATCGACAAAAAGTAGGTAAATAGTTGGTATTGTAACTTGAAAAGTATTTGGGTTTACGGAGATTGGGTGTTTTCTATGTATGTGTGTTTATTTTCCTACAATATTTTTTATATATTTATCTTTGTTATAATTAAAGATAAGTCAGCGTGAAGCTAGAAAAGGGCTTGCTCCGTTGATTTGGACACGTCCAACGAATGTGTGAGGAACGATTGACGAAGAATATATTTTTTGCGAAAAAAGTAGAGGGTAGAAGGGGTCAAGGTAGGCCGAGACTTACATATGAAGACCACGTGAGCAGATTGAAAAGTCAAAAGTACTCGGGTACCCAGACGTGCATGTATGAAGCGATTGATGAATCTGCAAGAAGCGAAAGAAGTATGCATGGATCGAGAAGCCTGGCGATCTGTCCTCACTGACTACCCGTCAGTGATACAGCGTGAAGATAGTTAGTTTTTTTAGTTTAGTTTTGAATTAAACCCCTGTTGGGGAAACATACAGCTAGAAGGCTTTTTTTTTGGGGCTTGAATCACAGTCATGGTGAATATCACCCATAAACGGAAATAGTCAAATTAAAAAGAAATATTTAATTTACCTATAGGTATATTAATTAAAAAAAATGTTTTTTACTTGAACCCCAAACAGGCACTTACGAAAGATAATGACTTCAATTCAAGCACTATTCTAACCTCTTCATATTAATAAATATAAAGAAAAAGTACTTTTATTAAACGGGTAATTTCTTGTGATTCGATTTTGGACTTTAACTGTTTGACAGCCGGCAACACTGACACACGACGACTAGCCTATTAGCAGTGCACGTGTGGTGCGGTGCGCGGTGCGGATGGGATAAAACGAGTTGATGTTGTGTGTTTGCAAGCATTATATTGGTGAGTTATAGGTTTTATTAAACTAGATCTAGATATATGTTAGCTAGGTAACTTTATTTTCAATAAGTTCTTCTTTTATTCTCATGTAGGCTGGGCTAATCTAAAATATAAATGTGGACGCCGGCGCCGGCGATCGACATCTTGATGCAGAAGAATATGTTGATCAGAAAGCCATTCTGGAATTGCATTCTAAATGGCAAATGCCGTTTGATGACTCACGCGCCCAGACAATAACTTTATAAAGTAAAAATCAATCAACTAAGTAAGAATTTTTAAATGTAGCTTATTATTTATTCATATATAAATAAATATATTAATAATTATGTAAATTCCAGGTATTAATGAAGATATTGTTTGGCTGAAAAATAATCATGAACCATGGGATGTTGTAATGCAGAAATGGAGGAACACTAATGATGAAAGAATATTTTGCGCGCAAGACAACCTGAGAGTTTCTAGCTAAATGGCCAGTACTAAATGACTTAAGGAGTGCATTGGTAAGTTTCTCTTGATTATTTCTGTCTACCATAGAATCATAAAAAATTATGATTGTTGTCCTTCACTTTATCCACTTATATGTGGCTAGTGCTGAAAAGATTAGTCTCCTATTGTTACTGGTGGTGAACATTGTAGTGGTAACCGAGACAGAACCTTATTTATATTGTAAGATTTTGGTATCAGTCAACATATTTTTTATCCTTTAATTTTTTTTCAGACTGCAAGTGGTCCATACTAAGGACACACTTGGGGCACTTAATCCCGCCAAAAGGACAGGATGTATTGGAAATAAATGAAAGCTTTCAACAGCTGAAGCCATTGATGGCTTGCTGATACCTGTTAAGGTAACACATTATCAAGTTATTAAAGACACATACTCTTAATAAAACTCTAAGTTTCTTTCAAATTTCCATTATTATTTGTTCACAGAAGCCGAGCGAAATAGAAGACGCTATTACCTCTCAGCAAAAAAAGGCACTCAAGAAAATACAAACAGTTTAACATTATGTTCTCGTACAGGGTTCAACATTAGACAATATATAAATAAATTAAGCACTTTCATAGTTGTTGATAAACTTAGATATTCTTTCACATCTACAGGCAAAACTTTTGACGCTTTGTTCTAATTGTATCACACGTAGGTACCCAGTGTCTTATGAATACTTGTATTAGTTAATTCAACATTCAGTTTATGGAATCACAACACAGCACGATAAAGTGATTCCATACATTGTTGATGTGACGAATCTTACCTAAATCTATAACTATAGTTAAATATAAAATTGAAACGATGGAACTTAATTGTACTGAATGTGGTATTTTTTTTTCTGAATTCAAATAATATGTATTCCATATTGAAGTTCTTCATAATATCTCTATTCATGTGTTCAATTTATCATACTGCTCATTTCTTAAAATATTATCTTACAGCATCCTTTAGGGGAACAAAAACCTAAAAGTACATTTACTTGTATTACCTAGTAGGTATTAGTACTGAATTTTCTGATACAAATTCAAACAAAGCTGCAGTTGCCCATGTTGTTGTTAAAGTAGTAAGTTTTGTAGTAATGTTTTTGTTAAAGCCGATGGTCTGACTCATGGCGCCAAATTCTTGCAAGCATTGTTTTTGACTATTTGAGTCTCATTATTCCATTATCAGGTGAATCTATTTCCCAATAATGCCAAGGGTCGGTCCACTCGTCTTAAGAATGGTTATTTTTAAGAGATATATATATAATCCAGTAAATGAAATATAGCTAGACATATAAATAAGTATTGAATTGTAAGAAATTAAGAATTTATTTAAACCTACAGCTTTATCAATCTTAGTTATCTTACGGGAAGCGCTTACGAATGGCTGGAAATTCAAATTTCAGTTCAAACAGTTCTTTGTCGTTATAGCTACGCTATAACTCTCAATAATGATGATCAAAAGATCTCAATAATGGTGGGGGTGTATGATCATTATTTAATTCTTCACATTATGAAGTAGACATTTTATTTTAATGAATAATAATTGTTTGACAATTGATTTAGTATTTAATATTAATATTATGAAAAAGAAAAAAAGAAAAATATTTAATGTTTAATAATTAATATTAAATATTTTTCTTTTTTGAATTATAATCATTGATTGACCTCCGCTATTATATCAAACTATTACAATAATTACCCGGCTTAGCTACAATGACAAAAAATCTATTTGAAAGGATTTCCCGCCTCTTGTGTGCGCTTTTCCTTTAGGGAGGAAACGAAAATATGCCCACAGCAAGCTCAATGTTGGCATTTATGGCGCAACTAGCATTTTTTTGCTAAGTCTAATATATTGTCGGTTCAAATAAATTATTCTTATATTACTGGCAATTACATTTTGTTATTTCAAGCTATGTTTCATTAACAGGACAATAATACTGTTTTGAAGTAATAATGTAATTTTTAAAGGAATAAATATATATTTTTAAATGCAACAACCGGAGTTTTAATTGAAGTAAATATATTGTTAGATTAACACAACTTTAGTTTCAAAACGAAATATATTATTATTGTAGGTCTAATTGAACTATATTGTTCAAACAACATGTCGTGTATTCTTATACAGACAATAAAAATTACTGAAACAAGTAAAACAAAAGGTTTGAACGGATATATCTGTTTTTGGTTCAAATAAATCATAATTTTAAAACAAGCTAAGTGTATTCTCCTAAAGAGAATAAATATTCTTGAAACTAGTAAACCATGCGTATGATAATAAAAATCTGTTTTGTAGAACCAAGTAAATCTTAAGTCTTGAAACAATAATCAGGTATTCTCAAACTAGCTGCCGCAACAAAATATGTATATTGTTGAAGCAAGTAAACATCTACTGTTATACGAATAATATGATTACACTCAAACTAACTAAAGCATAATTTTCAAGCTAATGTAATTCGTGTTGTTAGAAAAACAATATCGATATTGTTCCATTAAGTAAACCACTGGTATCAAGTTGAAACAATATTTTGTTGGTGTACAAAAATCTATATTGTCCAAACAATCTAATGTATATTATTTTAAAGACAATATACATATTTTTAAAACAACAGAATATAGTGTGTTGAAATAAAATTTTAGATTTGTTTATCTAAATAAACTAAAGTATCACTTCAAATCAATAAGAATGCATGGCACAAGCAAACTATTATTGTTACAACAACAAAACATTTTTTTTTAATCTAGCAATATGGTTTTATTGAGTGAATACAAATTTCTTATCAATATCATATTGTATGTTTAAGTAAATATAGTCTTCCTCGTATGGAAAACACGATTTGCGTTGAATTAAAGCAATTTGCTTTAATTTGACAATTCCTTTTTTTCCGTGTGGGCTAACCCCAAATCAAACTGCATTAAAAAGAGGTCGGATTTTGAAATAACTCTTCATCTCCTTTGCGTATTCCCAGCTATTATGGCGCGGCTTTATTGGGTGCTAGGAGCAGCTTTGGTTTGGCTTTAGATTTTCGGCATTGTTGGACACGACTGCCGTCTGACCTTCCAGTCTCCCGCTGACCAACAAACGGGGCAACGACAATGCAGTGTCGTTGCCCCGTTTGTTGGTCAGCAGGAGGCCGAGTCTGCTATTTTAATCGTGTCGAAATCGAATCGAAATCGTCGCTTAATAGAAAGCTATCGGTCAATTTTGACAGTTTTCGCAGTCAACTATTAAAATCGTACTCCAATAGACTTCTATAGGTATATCGATAGAATTCTACTGACTCGTACCGCGCAAATGGCCGCTAGTGAGTTGCATTTTTGATAGTCTACTAACAGACTTTTGACAGCGATTCAGGTTCTATTCTACAGCTTGTCAGTAGACTCGGCTCCCAGATCCACCGCTAGCAGGTAAGGTCGCTTTGGTGGCGCCCCCCTTACACCCGGTTTTTGATATAACTAGTTACTAACTTAATTTTCTTCCGTATAATTACTATAATTATGAAACGAGCATTCATTTTCCTAAGCAACTATAGTAGTGAGAAAGAGAGAAATATTTTCATGATGTCGCTTAAGAAAACGTGTTGCAATCGTCCATGATGGTCACTTTCCGGATAGACTCTAGTGCAATTACGAAGAATAATTAGATTATTATAGCGGTATATTGCTGTGTACTTTAATCAGTAGTTTGAAATCCGATAAACGCTTGATTATATACCTACATTATAGTGTGTGGTATCTTGTTATGTATTATTATGTGTGATAATGTGTAACTACTTAGTTTAGGGTTTAGGTCTAAATAATCACAAACATACATAAAGTCACGTCTTTATGCTCGAAGGGTTAAGCAATACTATAACGCCCACATTACAACGTAACAAGTGGTGAGCCCATTGCCGTGTTGAAAAGCAAAGACGCAGGTTGACAGGGTGTGGCGATCTGCTATTGAGACTTTAAAGCCACCAATAAGACCTTCAACTTGGCTTAACGACTGCCATGTTACTGGCACCAACCGGGACCAACAGCTTAATGCCTTACGATGCACTAATCTGATAACCACTAATAGCGAAAAATGCTTAACGCAATGAGCACTTCATTAATAAGTAATTACAATATAGATATTTGCTTGTAAATGACTACAGAAATATCTACTAATGCCTACTGATAATACATACAAATAAACAATTAAACAGGTCACCTGATAATTTTGCAAGTACTTAAAACTATTTTGAAATAGATGATTGAAATACTCACAGTTCTGCGATAATAGGGAATAACGTTTCATTATCAACTTTGAATCTGAAAAGCGAAAATATTTTATTTTATAGTAATTGTTAATCTATATTATTACGCCTGCGGCTTTGCACGCGAAGATAAAATTTTCCGTTCCCATTTCTCACAGGAACTTGTTCCCGGGATAAAAAGTAGCCTATTTGTTAATATGATGTATAAGCTATATTATTGTAAAGTTTCATTATTTTTTTTCATTTCTCTGTTCAGTAGATTTTACGTGAAAGAGTAACAAACATCCATCCAAACTTTCGCATTTATAATATTACAAGATATAAAGCTGAAGAGTTTGTTTGTTTGGTGGAATGAGCTAATCTCAGAATCTCTGGTTCGAATTGAAAAACTCTTTTTGTGTTGGACTAGCCCATTTATCGAGGAAAGTTATAGGCTATATACGAGTATCAACACGCTACTACACTGGAGAGCGGGGTGCCGTGGGGCTTAGCTAGTATTTAATAAAAGCCGTATCACATGTTATTTAAATCGGCATATTAATTGCTTTCCAATATTATTTTAATATGAGGCTCTGTGGGACTTACATTTCAGGTAACAAAATAGTATTTAGTTTTTGCACTTACTCATTGATCCCTTCGAATATTGCTTCCTTAGCCGTCAGACCACTGTCAGAGTTGGGGCCACTCTGGAGTAGAAATACGAGAAAATAAAGCTATTATTTCCCAGTACCTTCATAGCTCAAAATGTGCGAGAGATGGAAAGTGTAATGACGACATTGAAAGAAGAGTTTTGGCTGGCAATCAAGTGAATTGGAGCAATGTACACCTTTATGAGCACCCAGAACGTTGTAGACACAAAGGCAAGACTAGCTGTACATAGAGGAGTGCTTGTCCCTACACTAACATATGGAAATGAAAGTTGGGTATGGCAGAAGAAGCATAGAAGTAAAATTAATGCAGTAGAATTCAAAAGTCTGCGAAGTATAGCTGGAGTGAAACTGATAGATAAAGAAAGGAACAGCGTGATAAGGGAACATTGCGCTTTGACAGAAGACGTAGTTACTAAGATAGAAAAAGGGATGCTTAGATGGTTCGGACACGTGAAGAGGATGGATGAAAATAGACTGAAGAAAAAATTTATGCGGCGAGAGTAAATAGGCAAACTGGTAAGGGTGGCCCTCGACGTACTTATGCCAATGAAATTGAAGATCTTTTGACAAAAGACCAGGTCAAGAGTACCGTTAATCGGCAAGCGTGTATGAAAACAATTATTAAAGTTGAAGAAGCGAAAATTGTATGCCAGGGTCGTAGCAAGTGGAAAGCCATAGTCTCTGCCTACCGCGTGATGATATGTATATATGTATGCACCTTCATAGTTAATAAGAGCTGCATATACCTCAGTAGGTGTGTCAATGTGTGCGGTTCAACTATAGATCCGTATATTGCAGCAATCTTTGATGGAACCCTATACCCCACAGTGGGCGTCAATAGGCTGAGATTATGATAATGACTTTGTTATGGGTTGTTGTTAAAAATGAAACAACTATTTTACAGAAGTAAACAGAGAAAATTTGCTTGCGGTAAGGTACGGTGGGGTGGTAGCGTATGAAATTGCTGTTGGCAAGGTCTCGGGTTTTTTGGATTAATGCGATTCCTAAATGTTTATTTCAGAGTTTGGGCTTTTTCAAGGTTTCTACGTTTGTATTTAGAATTAGAAATAAGTAAATATTTAATCAGTTCTGCCCATATCCTATACCATAAGCTAGCTTAACTAGGATTACATGTTACTGTATCAAATTGTAACTATCTTCACGCCGTATGTATATGTAATTTCCCGTGAAAATAAGATGTATTCCGGGATAAAAAGTAGCTTAAGGCACTCATAACTACAGCTATCTCCATTATGGAAATCAATGTTTCTGTTTCTTTTCCGATTTATTGATTCGTCACATCGCACCGTGCAAGTAGGACAAACAAATATATTGGCACTTATAAAATTTAAAATGGCTGACATAGTGGCAATATTTTGAATTATTTTTTTAACAGATCATATGGCATTTCGAAAGGAAAAGATACTTAAGGCAAAGAAGTCAATAGACAGTTATAGAGGACTGGGTACTTTTAATATTAAAATGTATGAACAAACTTCTGTAAGAAAATGAGATATGTTTAGGCTTAGATTGTTGCTTACAGCTTACAGGAGACGGGAAGCAGTTGGTACCGTAGGATGTGACGTCACTGGATAAGTTTGCACAGAAACGAAGTACTTTACACGATGGAAATCAATTTTGCGTCAAATGACGTTGGCCTATTCTGATAAGGGCAACTGATATTCCTTACAACTCATAACTAAATGAAGTCAGTATAAAACAATTTCCATTGTGAAATAGGTCTTTCATATACCATTTATATAGCTACTCGGATACCCAGGCGTGCGTGTTTGAAGCGATTAACGAATCTTGAAGAAGCGAAAGAAGTATGCATGAATCGCGATGCATGGCGATCTGTCCTCTCTGACTACCCCGTCAGGGATACAGCGTGAAGATAGTTAGTTAGTTATTTATATAGGTCAGAAGCAATTTATGCAGCCTCAGAAGTAGTTTAACACAATCCAAATTTACAAGATAGATTTGTGAATTTGCATGTTTGTTCTTATTTTTGTCTACATACCATGTTATAATAAATCCTGTTTTGTTATGCCAAGCGAATTTGTTGCCGACTTATGCATGAGAATTAGAAATCATTGTTTAGCAAAGTATGATACATTTGTTGCCAGTTTTACTATTAATAAGTTAGATGTGGATTTTTGAACTCACCAAAGTCAGCAATGTGTCCGGTTTTAACTGTTTCAGGACATTTTGGAGCTGAAACAGAAAATAACAAACTGAATATCAACAGATGTGTAGTGAAGGCATATATCTGAAGTCATATTTAAAATTATTACTTATTGTAAAGATTCATGGTCATGGCAAATTTTATAATAAAAATCAATGTTTATCATCATCATGTTTCTTATGTCATAACATAAAAACAATTGAATTGAATTACATTATTACTTAAGGGGCGAGCCCTTAAAAATGCACAAAATACTACTTGGCGTTTTAAAAATGCTATGGCACTTGTGTCATTGAATTGTCAAAAATTATTATTTTCAGTTTTTTAAAAAATGGATCTATAACAACACCACGCGCGATTTACCTAAAATAATACGATTTTCTTGAGAAAACCAATCGACAACATTGATAAAATCAGCAAAATCGACCTTTCATGTTTTGTCTCTGTCAGCTAAATCGTTGTTATAATTGAACACATTTTTGGTTAAAATTGGAGACAAAAGTATATATAATTCATTTACCACAGTAGTTTAGTTATTGATTCAAATTAAAAGCAACAATCTAAGCCTAAACATATCTCATTTTCTTACAGAAGTTTGTTCATACATTTTAGTATGGAAAAGTAGCCTCCAGTTTATGGGATTTATTAGAATACGCGACCGCTAAATATTCAGTGCCGTCCAGAAATTCAAGGTGAGAGCACATTGGTCTGAAGTTTATTTCGAGTGCTATTTTATTTAAAGTCATCCTAGCGTTAGATAGATAGATAGATAATATGCTTTATTGTACTAACATCATCACAGTTCAAAATAAACAATAAATACAAGACAAAATTTACAGGAATACAGTGGCTTCTTAAAGTTAAGTACAATGGGCGGCCTTATTGCACACAGCAATCTTTTCCAGGCAACCTTTGGATGAACAGGAACATGTAGAGATACAGAAAAACAGCGTGGGTAGTACAAACGAATTCTCAAATCTACACAAGTAGTTAGATATACTATACATAATATAATGCTTTATATAGACGTAAATATATACATCAATAAACACATACATTTATATATACCTCTACATACATATATATCTAAATATATATATATCTAAATATATATATATATATATATATATATAAATAAATAAATAAATATCCATCACGCCTTATCCCCGAAGGGGTGGCAGAGGCATATTATATGCCCACTTTTCACCGTGTGGATTCCTGTCCCACGTAATAGGTGGTGAGCCAATTGCCGTGTTTATATAGACAGACGCAGGTTGTGGCGACCTGCTGTTGAAGGTTTTCAAGCCGCCCATAAGGCCTTCAACCAGGCTTAACGACTGCCATTTTACTGGCAACCGGGACCAACGGTTTAACGTGCCTTCCGAAGCACGGAAACGCTCGCAAATATAAATGCCACAAAGTGGTCACCCATCCAAGGACCAGCCATAGTGAAAGTTGCGTAACTCAGTGATCGTTTACAGAACACTGAGACCGCGGGGCCGCGAGCGCTTCTCTTATTTATATATATATATATATATATATATACACATACATACTGTATATACACATAAAAACAAACACATGTACATATATACCATACATACTCAAGCTCAACTTGATTTATAGTTATTTCAGATTTCCAAATAATGCTCGTAAACCATTTTTTTAAAGGACACTATTGTTTGAGCTTTCCTGATGGAAACTGGTAGCGCATTCCACAGCCGTGTAGCCTCTACTGCAAAGGATTTTTCAGCAAACTTAGTGGAATGTCCTGGTATTTGCAGTGTTAAGTTCTCCTATGCTCTCGTGACCCTCGAATGGGTATCACTTAGAAACTTAAAACGTTCTTTAAGATACGAGGGAGTAAGGGGGTTGAATAAGATATTATAAAGTAAAGAAAGGATATGAGTATTCCGGCGAAGACGAATTGGGAGCAACTTGAGCATGTTGCGGTATTGAGATATGTGATCATATTTACGTAAGCCGAAAATGAACCTTATACAAAAAAATTGAAGGCGCTCAAGCTTATCGAGTTGCTCCTCGGTAAGATTAATATAGCTGGTATCTGCGTAATCTAAAATGGGTAGTAAGAGAGATTGCGCGAGGGAGACCTTAGTGGATGTTGGCAGAAAGTTCCGCAGTCTTCGCAAGGAGCCTGCTGATGCAAACAACCTTCGACTAACCTCCTGAAGTTGTGGGCCCCAGGAGAGAGTTCGGTCGATATTTATTCCTAGATTTTTAACGAAGTTGCTAATTTGTAGCGGCATGCCATTAAAAAGTACTTGAGGTAACTGTGTATAATCAACCCGAGATATCATTCATGGACTGCCCACAAGTATCAGCTGCGTTTTTGCGGGATTTACTTGTAATCCAAATTAAAAAAAAAAAAAAAAAAAAATTTTTTTTTTAGAGGTGACGTAAGAACTAAATGCGAGATTAGGGTAAACCAGGAACGTCTAGAGCAAGTGAATGAAATTGTGTATTTAGGAAGTATGTTTAGCGCGGATGGAAGATGTGATTCGGATGTGGAACGGCGAGTAGCTGCCGGAAACAAAGTTAACGGTGCTTTGTCCCAGTTAGTAAAGCGACAAAGCATCGTAAAAGAAGCACGACTGGCGATTCATAACGCAGTGCTAGTGCCAACTTTGCTTTACGGTAGTGAAACCTGGGTATGTCAGCAGATGCATGAAAGTAAATTGAATGCTGTGGAGATGCGATCACTTCGAAAGTTGTGCGGCGTTACCTTGGCTGGCCGAATACGTAACGAAGTGATACGCAATTTGGCAGGTTTGAATGAAAGTGTCAGCGTTAAGCTGGAAAAGGGCGTGCTCCGTTGGTTTGGACACGTCCAACGAATGAGTGAGGAACGATTGACGAAGAATATATATTGTTCAAAAGTAGAGGGTAGAAGGAGTCAGGGTAGGCCGAGACTTACATATGAAGACCACGTGAGCAGATTGCTCAAAAACGGAAAGGTCAAAAGTACTCGGATACCCAGACGTGCGTGTATGAAGCGATTGATGAATCTCGAAGAAGCGAAAGAAGTATGCATGGATCGCGAAGCCTGGCGATCTGTCCTCTCTGACTACCCCGTCAGGGATACAGCGTGAAGATAGTTAGTTAGTTTTTTTTATTCACAAACCCGCTTTAAGTCACAGTTAATCGTGTAAAAAGCTTCGTGGATTCTGTCAAGTGGGGCTTGTGCGTAAATTTGCAAGTCATCTGCATAAAGGTGGTAGGACGAGACGAGTTGCTTTGATATGGAATTAATAAATATTGCGAAAAGTAAAGGAGATAAAACGCCACCCTGGGGTACACCGACTAAAATGTCAAACCAATCAATTACTGTTGGACATATGTTAATAGATCTAAGTATCCCAAGCAACACCTCAAAGTCCACTGTATTGAACGCATTGCTGAAGTCAAGGAGCGCGGGAAGTGTTAGATTTCCAACTTCCATGCCCATTCTAATATCCTTTGTAACATTAATTAGAGCCGTAACAGTACTGTGCTCAGGTCGGAAACCAGATTGAAAGGAATTAAAAAGATCATTTTCACAGAGAAAGGAGTTAATTTGGGAATGGACCAGACGTTCCAAGACTTTAGATAGAAAAGGTAAAATAGAAATAGGACGATAATGAGTAAATGATGAAGGATTAGAATTATTAGGTAACGGTATGATTTGAGCCTTTTTCCAGCTTGAAGGAAATGTTTCACTTGAAATAGAGTAGTTAAGAATATCACATAAGACTGGAAGTATTAAATCTAGGATTGGTAGGATCATTTTTCTACTAATGTTGTCATTACCGACAGCATTAGATGAAATTGAAAGGATACTCTTCTTAACATCACAAGCAGTAAATTGATTAAACTCAAAAGATGAGCGATTCGGTTGCAAGCGTTAGTCCCGCTTGCAACCGAAACCCTTGCACGTTTCCGGGAATTTGATGAATTTGTGATTGGAAAAGTAAAGGGGGCTAATTATTGTCTAGCACATAACACACTTTTAGCCTTTTTGTTACCACCCCACTAAAAATGCAAGTATCTTGATGCAAGAGAGACTTTCTTAACATTTAATTTTTATTTTTATTTTTTTAATTTATTCGGCCCTTTAGACCTACCCCAGTTCCGTGCTTCGGAAGGTTGGTCACGGTTGCCAATAAAATGGCAATCGTTAAGCCAAGTTGAAGGCCTTATGGGCGGCTTAAACAATTTCAACAGCAGGTCACCACAGCTTGCGCCTGTCTATTTCAACACGGCAATGGACTCACCACCTGTTACGTGGGACAAAAATGCATACGGTGATATGTGGGCGTTTAATATGCCTCTGCCTTCCCCTTCGGGGATAAAGGCGTGACAGTATGTATGTGATTGGAAAAGATGCTGATTCAATGGTTGGAATGTTTAACGTCATCCGAGCGTTAGTCCTGGTTGCAAATGAAACCATAACAACTTTTTGAGTATATGATGAATTTCTGTTTGAAATAGGTGCGCACTTCAATGTTTAAATGGTCAACGTCATCTGAGCGTTAGTCTCGGGTCAACACAAACCTTGAGAAGAAATTTCTGAGTGTTTAATGAATTTGTGATTGGAATAAAAACGGTTTGATCTAAGCATCAACAAGGTATTGTTGGTGTATTACAGAAAATATCGCGGGTAAACAAACTAAACGTGCGATATGTGTTGTGTCTGTATAAAATTTCAGTTAGAAATTAAGATTCAAAACCTGAAACCAACCTGGACCTTCAACCAAAAAACACGCACCGCGCCGTGTGTCGAGTAACCTTAGCATTTCCCGTACTTCGCATTGCCTGATCACTATTTCAGGCATTGTATTGGCACCAATAGCGATAGTGGAGGGCTACAAGCCACATTCGTCGTTCAGGGAAAGAGCTTATTAAAAGCATGATAGCTTTTTCTTGGCGACAAGAATTGACAAAGGTTGACCTGTACAACTTACATTGGTCGGTTGCCAGTTACCACGACCGTGCTGCCCGTTAGATGCTACGTAAGCAGGTAGCGAGTTTTTCGGCTGTGTCTTGAAGGCCTACAGTGGCCCTATTGGCTCTGTTCAATACCGCCTTGAGGTTATTCATGTTATATCACGCACCGCCCGAGCCCTAACCCACCGACTGTTTTATTGAACAACCTCTGCGTACTCAAATCTTGCCAGTAATAACCGAGGCGCTATCCAAGGGGGTCTTTTCTGCAAAGCAACGCTCTTTGGGATGCAAAATAGCCATGAAGACGGTCATAGTTTGCCGACAAGTAGTGTCATAATCATCGCCTACACTACGCATGCAGTATATGACACACAGAACAGAAGGACCCTGTATCCCCCGAGCGTGAACGCCGGGAACCCGTACCGGTCATCATCTGGTTCGACGATTCATTTCGAGATTTTGCACGACGTGGTGGGATAGCTGCGTGGGATGGTTGTTTATGGTACGCGGAATAGAATACTTGGGTACTATGCCGCGGGTGGCCAGCGACACCACCTGGGCTTTGGTGACTTGACACAACCGTACAACGTTACCTAGTCGGACCAACCCATTTTACCACCTGGCACTGTTATGGGAGTTAAAGCCACCCTGTAGGTATCTTATAACGACGGAGTCTCGTCAACATTTGGCAGGTGCGTCTCTTGTTAAGGGCATTGATGACATTTAATTGTATCGTTTCGATAGTTTTAATCGTAAATATACGTAAATGGTCGTCTTTAAAATCCATATTACCCATTACACACGTTATTCAATTATATTAAACACTAGACAAAATCTTAAAAAAATAAGTACATAATTATCATTAGACTTAGAAAGCACACACTTTGGCTCCACCCTTTTTAGGTACGCGGTGACAGCAGTCCGCCACTACGTAGCTAACGATCAAAAAACGAAAACCAAATGGATAAGTTACATTGCCGGTTTGTTGCTATATTCATATACATTCTGTACGGACGAACTCGCAATGTACATTATATTTGTACGGGACACTGTCCATTCATTTATTTGAATCCAGGGTACGTATAATATACTTCGTGATGCGTTTGTGTGAATTGAAAATATGAATGTGGGTGTACAATCACAAATTCCCACGCCCGCAATCGCGCCTCTTAAACTTAGAAATTCTTGAGGTCAGTTATCACTTTATTAAACAACTAGTTGACGCCGGCAGCTTCGCGTAGAGGAATCTTGTTCCCGGGATAGGTAGCCTATGTGTTATTCTGACGTATAAGCTATTTTATTGTAAAGTTTCATTAAAATCTATTCTGTAATTTTTACGTCAAAGAGTAACAAACATCCACACAAATTTTCGCATTTATAATAATATTAAGATGCTCAAGCAAGTTTCAAGTTTTCAGAAATATTTTGTAATTCATCCCTAAAAACAATGACTGTTCCAAATCGAAGTTAGATTCAACAAACACTATATTTTAGAACAATTTATTCGAAAATTATTAAAATATTATATGCCCAAATCGAAGCACGAGGGCGAACCTTCGGCGCCATAACCGAATTTTCTGGCTAGGGGAAGAGAACCCCGAAATTAAAAATAACCCATTGTGACTGGGGAGTCACCTGCATCATGGACCTGCGCAGTCGAGCGCCGTGTGCAGGGATGAAGGGATCCTGGGGGGTTGAGCTGAACGGCGCTGGCGGTTATGCGTCCGTAAGGCAACACGCCCTCTTTGGCCCTGATTTCAGGCTAAATGGTGGCCTCAACCACTAGCCACGGTTGAGGAAATTAGGCCATGGTGTCCCATTAGTGGGCCACTGGCGAGGAGTGTAGGGTCCGCGATAACCGTCCTTGGGCGAGTATCGTGGTAGGCAAAGGTCATGCTGACGGGGTAAGTGAGGGTTGATCAGTCGTTGTGGGGTTAGCCTTGTTAATGCCCCCAATGCCAACCCGATCGAGCTCCCGATGTCGCACTGTAAGCCAGCCTTACACTCCTATATCTCTTTGGTAATCCTAGTGCCCCTCGAACTATGACGAGTAAGGCACTCCCCGTTGCGGGCTCCGTGGAGGGTGGGAAGCCAAAGAGACGAAATAAAACTTTTTAATAAACAAGGATCCTAGGTCAAACAACATAAAACCAATTTCTACTCACCAAAACACAACACAACCCCAAACTGGCAGCTCAGATTACGGGCACCAGCGAGGGAAAAGACACATCACGCGCCTTCAGCGCTCACTTAGCCCAAACCGGCAGCTCAGCGGCCTCGGCTGCGGGCACCGGTAAGGGCACCCACACCACACACCACAACACCCCTTCTGGCAGCTCGGTGGCTCCGGCTACGGGCACCAGGGAGGGTGGAAACACCGCACGTGCCGTCAGCGCTCACTTGGCCTCAACCGGAAGCTTAGCGGCCTCGGCTGCAGGCACCGGGAAAGGCACCCACACCTCACACCACGCTACCCAAACTGGCATCTCTGTGGCTTCAGCTACGGGCACCAGGGAAGGCATTCACCCACCTCACCAACACAAAAATTCGACCCCAACTGGAAGCTCAGTCGGGTCTCTCAATTTCGCTGCTGGGGAGCGGGAAATGCCGCCGACCAGTGGAGGGGAAACGGAGAGTACACAGCGTCCTGATGGCAACAGTCAGCCCTCTGCCAAGCGTGCCCTCAATGAGTCGATCTCGCCTCGTGGGGAGTACAAGAGGCAGAGGCTGGATCAAACCAAGAAGGTCAACAGGATAAGCTACGCCCAAGCTGCCAGTACGCACCTGGGCATCGCAATCACATGCGAACGCACAGGGCGTATTAGTAATGATATATCCGAGCAGGCACTCGCGGGAATACAACCGCGCATATTCAGCGATGCCCGGGCTCGAAAACAAACGAAGCCCCCGAAATTCAATGAAATGATGAAGTTGAGTCCGGAGATTTGTTTGCGGAGCTGAAACTGGGGGAGGACGAAGAGGGAATGCACAGCGATGGCGTCCCCTTTGTCAGTGAAGACTAGCATCCTCCAAGCAAACCTCCAGCACAGCCGGGATGGAACGGCTCAAGTGGCTGGAGGCTCACCACACGGCCATCGCCCTGATCCAAGAGCCGTGGATCAGAGCAGGCAATATCCAGGGGCTCTCCAACTTAGGAGGTAAGCTTATAATGACTACTGACCATGAGCACCCCAGATCATGTATATATGTCAGTAATAACCTTAAAACACAGATCCTCACAGAGTTCTGTTGCAGGGATCTTACAGCCATAAGGCTACACACACGGCTGGACTCCGAAGACAGGGTGGTCATCCTCGCTTCAGCCTACATGTCCGAGAAGGAAGACCTTCCCCCGCGAGACCTAATCCGCTTGGTAGATTACTGTGAGAGGGAGAGGATGGAGGTCATCATCGGGGTGGACTCCAACGCCCACCACCCTTTGTGGGGCATGTACACCCAAAATGACAGAGGTAAGTTACTTGTTGAATACCTTTACACCACGAATCTTATCTTACTAAATACCGGTTCTGAACCAACTTTTGTCACCAAGAAGAGCCGCACAATCGTAGATCTAACACTAGTAACAGAAGACGCAGGCTGGCATGATAAAGAGGCATCTTGTTCAGACCACAGGTGGATCCGCTTCGATCTTCTGGCAGAAACACTACAAAATTTACCAAAACGCAATCCCAGGAAAACAAACAGAGCCAAATACGAGCAATATCTGATAAACAGACTAGCACAGCAACAGCGCTCCTCACTGACTCTCAAAAACACCATACAGATCGAAGAACACTGCTTGACTGCCTCTGTGGCGCGGTGGGAGTGCATCCGACTGCTACGTAAGAGGTCGTGGGTTCGATTCCCACCCAGGATAAAACTTTGTGTGATGAGCACGATGGTTTATTCTGTGTCTGGGTGTTATTTATTTATTTATCTATAATATGTATGTATTTAGAAATATACAAGTATGTTTATCAGTTATCTAGATCTCATAACACTAGCTAATATTAGCTTACTTTGGGCTAGATGGCGCTGTGTGAAAAGTGTCCCACAATATTTATTTTATATTATAGATTGAAGAACAGGTAAACAATTTAACAAAAACTATAATAGACAGTTATCACAACGCATGCCCAGAAACCATACCTTCCAAAACACCTGGAAAACAACCATGGTGGGGCCCTGAGCTAGAGCGCAAGCGAAGGAAGGTAAGAAGGGTGTTTAATAGGGCAATGAATACTTGTGCATACGAGGACTGTGATGCTTACCGTTCAGCCAAATCCGGATACAAAAAATGCATTAGATATCGGAGCAAACAGGGTTGGCGAAAATTCTGTGGAAACATCGAATAATGCCAACAAGCTAGCAGGGTAAGGAAAGTATTAGCACAGCAAAAAGCAACTACCCTCCGTAAACAAGACAACACACTCACAACAACGCCAGAAGAATCAAGACGCGTCCTAATAGAAACTCACTTCCCAGGATGCGTCTTCACGACAGAAACCAACTGGCAAGATGAAACCATAATACCAACTGCCCATAACCGGCATTATGCAGACAAGGTAGTCACCCTGGAAAAAATCCAGTGGGCCCTTAAAAATTTCCATCCCTTCAAGGCAGCTCAGACAGTGGGGCGGTCTGCCAGTAGCGAGTAGACTGGAGCGGTATATTCAAAGCCTGCTTGGCACATAGATACGTTCCGAAGGGTTGGAGGGAAGTGAAAGTCACATTTATACCGAGACCAGGAACGGGTGATTATACAAACCCTAAAGCATACCGACTAATAAGTCTGACCTCCTTCATGCTCAAGACCATGGAGCGCCTATGCGAGAGGGAACTAAGGGATGGTGCATTAAAACAACTACCTCTACACGACAATCAACATGCATACAGCTCCGGAAAGTCCACGGAATCAGCCCTCCATCTAGTGGTCAGTCGGATAGAGGAAGCGATTGAGCAAAAGGCATCTGCCTAGGGACCTTCATAGACATGAAGGAGCTTTTGACAAAACAAACTTCACAAGTATCAAGGCTATCCAAACATGGAGCTGAACCGGTACTAACAAACTGGATAACAAACATGCTCAGCAAAAGAGTGGTTCGCCTTAACGAAGATGACCAGGCGGCATTAATACTAAAAGGATGTCCACAAGGAGGAGTCATCTCCCCCTTGCTATGGAATCTGGTAATAGACGATCTAACCACAAAGCTGAACAAAAACCGAGACTACACAATAGGATATGCTGACGACCTCACCATACTTATTGCAGGGAATGTAATGGGAACGGTCTGCAATCTCACCCAACAAGCTCTACGACTCGTCGAAAAGTGGTGTAGAGAAAGACCTATCGGTGAATCCGACCAAAACAGAATTAGTTATGTTCACAATCAAAAGGGTACTAGTACACTACCAACTGCCCAGGCTCTTTGGTACTGAACTCCAACTGTCAAAAGAGTTCAAATACCTTGGAGTTATTCTTGACAGCAAGTTAAATTGTAGGAGTCATCTAGACAGCAAACTAGAAAAGGCTGGAATTACCTTCTGGCAATGCAAAAGAATGATTGGTAAAAAATGGGGGCTAGCACCAAAAATCATTCTATGGCTTTATGAAACAGTGATCCGCCCCATGATAACATACGGTGCTGTTGTCTGGTGGCCAAGGACTGAACACACCACAACGTCCGTCAAGCTACAAAGGACCCAAAGACTGGCATGCATGGCAACCACCAGATGCATGAAGACCACCCCCACAGCAGCCATGGAAGCCATGCTTGGACTACTACTATTAGATCTATTCATCCGTCAGGAAGCAATGGTAACAGCTACACGCCTAAGGGCATTAAACCTATGGAATGAGAAGAAAACAAAACACACATCCATACTTCAAGAGCTCATAGAGGAGCTACCTATTATAGGAGCAGTAAAAGATCGTGTACCAAAACAGTTCATTTTCGATAAAAAATACAAAATTCAGCTGCACGAAGACCACTGCTGCAAGCCCACAAGTCCATCTGAATTACACATTTTCACAGATGGATCTAAAACTGGCACAGGCACCGGGGCCGGCATCTTCTCGGAGGACCTCAACATTACCATTTCAAAACCGCTAGGGACCCACAACACGGTTTTCCAAGCCGAGTGTATGGGAATATCTCTGGCAGCTTCAGCGGTCATGGCCAGAAGAGTGGAAGGTGAAGCATGAGAATATTGGAATAGATTTTGTAAAATATATTCATAAAGATCATACCTCGTCGACAAAGTACACCTCATCAACACCATATATACTTCTGAAATCCCCGCAGCATAATAATTTGCCCATCCAGACTTCATATTCCTCTGGAAGGCGAGGTACAAACAGAATTGCCTTGTTGGTGCTTACATCCAAGGCAAAGTAGCTGCCTGGCTCCCGGACACCACACACCCAGGTAAAATACGCTTCCTGAAATCAAATAAAAACAGCTAATGAGGATTTTCAAAAAAATATTAGCATACTTTCATTCCAAGTAGCTAAGTGGCTATCCCTTCACTTTTTGCTCTAATGGAAAAACAAGATGTGACACCAAGATATTAAAATTATCAACATCCATAACATTATCAAGAGAAGCAAGCCGAATCAAAAATTCATTTTGACAGAGCACTGCTTTTCCAGACATGGTCAGCCTTATTCTAGGGTCGCCTATCCCAGAGCAATAAGGAAAATTGGGACTTAGATTGCCCCTTATCAAACTCAGACTACTAGGCCGATTTCATTGATTGATATGATTAACAGATCCAACAAAAGAGTGAGGGACGATTCACAAAAAATATATATTGTGCGAAAGTAGAGGGTAGACAGAGTTAGGGTAGGCCAAGACTTACATATGAAGACCACGTGAGCAGATTGCTTAAAAACCGGAAAGGTCAAAAGTACTTGTATACACTGACATGCATATTTGAAGCGATTGATGAATCTGCAGGAAGCGAAAGTAGTATGCATGGATCGCGAAGCCTGGCGATCTGTCCTCTCTGACTACCACGTCAGGTATACAGCGTGAAGATTGCCCCTAATAAGATAAAAGGTAAACACAAGTTATTTTTCTATCTTAAATGTATTTTTTTGTAATTTGTACTTACCCTTTTTTCCTACTTATGTGTAGATTTACCATCGTCAATGATAGATTGAGTATGGTGCAAATGAAATAACTAAACAACATTATATGATTTAGAAAGAAATGGAGCTTTGTTCAAGCGAGATTGATAAAGTATTAAATACAATTTAATGAGAATGGTATTATAATGAATGGAATAAATACCTGTCTAAAAATATATTGGACGTCAGTGTCATAATGGTTTAAGTCTTCACCGCCCTGCAAAACCACAACTTGACCAGGTTTTAGCTTCTTTACAAGGCGATCTCTGTTTTTAGCAAATAGGGCGAGAGGCACTTCATATGTTCCAGATCCCATTGACCACGTAGTTGCCATTTTCGCTGACGAACTTATACTAAGCGTAAATATTGTTTTCGCTGCTATGCCACTGCGTAAAATTGTTTGATAATGTAACTTCAATGCATCGGATGCGATACCGTTTAACTTGTCTATAATATAGATTACGTGCGAAAGTCAATAACTGCTTGTCAAGATTCAGGCTCTTTATTAAATACAGCTTATTAATTGCAATATTTGATAAATATCTTGTTCTTAACATTTACCATTAATTATATGTATACAAAGTAATGTAAACAAACAAATGAAAAAATAAGTGTTTTTGTTTTATTAGTGCAACGTCCAAAGGCGAAGGTTTTAGAAACCATAATACCGACTCTTGTTTTATTAGTATTCTTTGTATTCGTCAAGTCCAGTCCTAAGTCCTTGTCCCAGTAAATCTGTAATAATTTTACCGACTTTTCTTCAATCATGTATGTAGCTCATGTACCATTTACCTACATTTTCCAACTTTACTGTTTCTGTAACATGACAGTGACATAACTGACGGATGCTTACACTGTCATTTCTGTAGTTTCATAGTTTTTGTGTAATGAAAGGTCTACGAATGAAAGTCTACACCTGCGGAGACTAAGCTTTGCTATTCACTACTAGATGGCATCACTACTAGTCGCTGAAAAAAATAAACACAACTCTTAATCATGATAGTCGCAGTCACAAAGTACATTTGTAAATATTGCTAGAAGCTGAACAGCTTATGCCATAAACATTGTAACGATACTAAGCATATTAATTTTATATTCTGCTCTTTTGATGTAATTTATTTAACTAACTTGTGACGGTAATGAATTAAGAGGGAGACCTACGGCCAGCAGTGGACTGCCATAGGCCGATTTAATTGATTGATACGACTAACAACATTTCAAATGTGTAGATAACCACTAACGAGAAGCAAACGGCTGTAACTTAGTGGACTTTATTTACTTTTTTAGTTGGAACACTATTTGTATACATTGCGTGAACAATTAAGTTATGATTTTTTTAATAGGCTACTGTAGGTACAAGTTGTGTTCCCAATTTTCAGGCAATAAAGGTGGTTATACATTATGACCATAATCCTAGATACACCAGAGTATGATGAATGGTGCAATTTATGAATATGCTGTAGGCTAACTGCTCTGGAATTTTGTAGGTGCAAACCTAAAATAAATAAAAGAAGTAAATGTAACCATAAAGTATTTAATAGACGAAAAATAGTTCTAACACTGAAAGATTGCGTAGAATTCTATTTTTATTAATATTTGTACAGATAAGTTCTCTTAAACTTACTGCAATTCAAAAAACCTGAAATTCTTTCATTTTGTTTATTTCAAGCTTATTTACATAATATTATCTAAATCACAAGATCGATAAATTAAATTACCTACCTAATAATCACAAAAATGCACTAAAACATGCACACATGTAATATTTTAATGATTATTATATCGAATTTATTGTACCTATAAAGTTACTAAAGACGAAAAGTATAAGCTAAGTAGGAATTTCACATTATAATATCCTAAAAATTGTCTAAGTTGTACGTGTTGATAATCGCAACAGGTAAACTATTTATTATAAAAAATACCTAGTGACATGTACATAAAATTAGATTGTTCCTAAATGCTGCATGCGAGGAAGTAACATGTAACTGTAATGCGGCTGTACGGCTATCTCTACAATCACTTTTTGAAAGTTTTTGTTAACGATGACCTAATTGAATGTATGCATTAGATAAGTAGGCGCCTCTTTTAACAGTAAGTAAACATATACCATATAATGGCGTACGTAATAATCATCAGTGAGAGATTCACTTGGATTTTAGAAACTATATGTAAAAATTACAACATTTTTTTTACTACAATTCAGTATAAATAATTGTTTAAAAATAGTTAAAGCATTTGCATCATACACCATAAAAGATAATTAAAAGATAAAGAAGTCTCTGTGTGACCTGACAATTATTAAATAGAAGTACTTTAGAATGCATAACAAAACTAAGGTTAGTTACGTCATTCAGTACTTTGATTGTATTCAGCTAAGGTCACTATAAAACGAAGAATAAATATTATGATTGTAGAGTACACGCGGCCATTTTGGTTTGTTCTCGTGACTCGTATCAGGCTGGACACGTCATTGGTGGCTATCTCTTTCTTGCACACTCTCCGCATATAGCACCATTGTAATCCGACACGTTTCTTTTACACGAGCGATTTCACAACACGTTCGACACTTTCACAACTAAAATGTTTTGTTTATGAATATTATGAATCCACTGGAATTTTAAGACACGAATGATTTTTTTCTTGCAATCTTCGAACGGCTTCAGCCACAAGGGCACGTTGCTCCAATAACGTTTCTACAAGATCGACAGGTTCTTGTTTTCTAATGTAGTAAGGTGCAGCCCGTGCTCGAGCTTGCAGGTGAAGTTTTTGTTTTAGGCTAAGGGTAAGTTCTTCAATGGCTGGTAATCTGCTGGATGCTGGTGGACGACTAACTTCTTCACCGGAATGATGATTATCGTAAGTCCTTGAACTCTCTTTCAACATTGTGAAGAATACCACTGTTACAATATTTAACGATTGATTTAGCACAGTACCAGAGATGTCACCGGTACAGCGGACGACGAGTTACGTTTGCGAATGCCGAATGAATGAGCGAGTGAGCCAGCTCGACCCCAAGCAACGTATGAAAGACAGGTCTCAGCGGGGGTACAAGTGTGGGGGGAGTAATGACGTAGTCAGATGCGCAATCGTACCGGGCTGTATACAAACAATACGTTGGACGTAAATAAATACAAGACAGACTCGATATGCCCGCACAGTCAACGTTGTTATCTATGTGTTGTAGTGTATGTAGTATAAAGTTAGCGTTGGTTTTGCTAATCGGCCAACGGCCAAGTGAATAATAAAGATTTTCATGTATTTATTAAAAATACAAGGACGCTAGCCATTCTCATTCATTTGTATAAGGTATTTATATTATTCATAATAAGTATACCTAATGTTGTTGTATGAGTAATAATGTTGGGTCAATGATAATAACACCGTGTAATTAACACGGTAATTAAAATATTCGTATGTATTGCATTGTAGGTGACTTTTTTGAAGAAATAAATCGTTGACAAACCTATTAGATTTCAAAACATCTAAAATAAATAAGTCAACACATCTTGCATAGTCATATAATGTAGTTTTTGCTGATAGGTAAGTATTATAGAATCTGCTTAACACAATTACTTACCTAACTATTGCATTATAATGATGGAATTGTAATGAATAGGTATTTTTTAGTATTCATAATTATCTATAATAGATAGGTATCTAGATGTGGAGACAGGTAACTGGTAAGGTGAACATGCAACAAAGGGACGCTTTTTTTTGTACGCAACTGTATTAAAAACGGGCAATGTCCTCTGTTTTTTTCCAGACAGTGATCATCATGCTGATGTGACTTCATTTAATATTGTTATTATGGCTGCAAGCTTCACAGCAAGCTCGTATGATAAATATAATACGAGTTTTTTATGTATTTATAAATAATTTTATTGAATAACGAACAATTTTTTGAATACCATTTGTTTGTAGAATATTCTACATACATGCTTAGGTACCTACTAAGGAATTGATGTTGGTGTTGTGTGCTTGAATCCTAGGTACCTAAATTATAATAAACAAATATCTCGTCGTGAATAATAACAAATGTACGTATTTATTTACTAACGTTGCTACATAAAGAGTCATTGACTCTTATATAGTGCGACCGTTGCTTTTTGCGAGCACGCTTTTTACACCTCTCTCGAGTCGTTTACACATTGTTTACAGTACAATAATTTTTGAACGTATGCATTGTTTTACTTGCCAGTCAAAAAATATGTGGGTACTGATATCAAGAGAATGTTATTTTTGAAACTATTATGAGCACCTAGTATAATGAAGATATTGGGATTTCTGAGAAAGCTACTATTAGGTAGGTAGTAAACTATAATTAATTCACTGGAATGATGAAATTAGAGTTCTTAACTAAGCACCTAAGATATATAGGTACTTAGTGCCAGTATGTAGAGTTAACATAATAACTCCTTGTAAAAGAAAATAAATAAACCCTTATAATCTCAAGCTACGTGACTTCAGTGTTTTTTTTTAATCCCACCCACATTCCCATTACTGTGACTCCTGTAAACCAGGATCTACAGCAATGACCAAAACACCAGAAGAGTTACAATGAGCTCGATCTCGGTGATGTCCCAGGAGAAGTTAGCATGTCTTGGAAACCACAACGAAATTAATCAGAAGATAATGTGAGGAAGTAAGAAAAGAACGTAATGCCTCTTCCCTCCTTTGCAAAGCGGGAGACCTGGAAAGCAACTAGGTGTAAATCCCATAGAAATAGGGAAGCACCACGGTAATAGTATATTACGGGTCCTATGTGAGCTATGTTTGATTCCAGTAATATGTATGGCAAAAACGTTTAAAAGCACGAAAATTCACACTCGATGCCACGAGATCCGCATAGTAAACTACTCCCGACGTTACTTGTAAACAATTAAGCATATTATATCGCTCATTTTGCCAAATGCTACACTCCCAAAGTATATGATGGGTAGTCTGATCATATTTGGCGTCAGCAGTTGAACACTGACAGAACGGTGACTCAACCAGCTTAAACGAATGTAATTTGCTCCTAAAGTTACCATGTCCCGTAAGAAATTGAGCAACACAGTGATCAACCTCCAGCCAGGACATTCCCAGGCGTTCACGAACGTCTGGGAAAAACTGGTAGAGGTGGCGCCCTTTGATGGAAGTGTTCCAACGCAGCTGCCATTCGTCTAAAAGTTCTTCACGTACTTATCACGATACAGTCTGGCAATTCTATGGTGATCTCTTGCTAGCAAAAACTTATCATCCATGCCATTCTTAGCCGAATAGTATAAAGCCGCGCGTCCCTGAATTTCGAGATCAACCGGGAGGACTCCTGCCATCACTGGCAGAGCCTCCGTGCTAACCGTCCTGTAGGCCTTGCATAAAAATATCAATGCAAGGCGTTGACATTGCAGTAACTTTAAACGTGCAGCACCAATAGTAGCCTTATCTGCCCATACCGACGCCCCGTAACATATACAGCCTAGATAAGTGGCCCCGTAAACGACCTTCAGTGTTTTGAACGAAAGTTCCCATGTAGCAGTAGATATTCTCGACAACGCATGAAAGCTATTTTTAGCCTTTTCACCTACAGTTTTTATGTGTTCAACGCATGCAAAATTTCTCTCTAAAATCAATCCTAAATAGCAAACCGACGTCTTATTTTTAATGTAAACGTTATTGAATTTAATGCGCGGTGGAACTTTCAAACTTCCTTTTAAAAGCAACTGAAATGTTTTATTGGGTGCAAAAAATAACCTGTTTCGTACGCCCCACTCCGCAACGATGCGCAAACACGTGTGGGCCCAGCTCTCGAGTCCCACACGAGTATTCGACTGAACGAGCAACATACCGTCATCGGCGTATCGTGTCATAGAACAGCCCTCCGGTAATGGTAAACTGAAAAAGTCATCAAATCCTAAGTTCCACAAGTGTGGGCCTAGCACAGACCCCTGAGGACAGCCTATTGTTAACGTTTTGGTAGCAGAATAATGGCCTAATTTTAAAGTTGTTGTACCTTGTGAAAAATATGAATAAATAAGAGAGTAAATATTTCTATAGCAACCGCGAGACTTTAATTTCATTAATAGCATTGGCCACCAAGCGTTATCGAAAGCCCCGAAAATATCTAGGAAGATGGCCAGCACATATTGAGAAACCGATGAAGTGACAGTCTTTTGCACTGATATCACTGCGTCAATAGTAGATTTTCCTACTATAAATCCAAATTGATTTTCGTGAAATTTAATACCGCCCGGCAGGAGCCGGGGTACTATGAGACGCTCTAAAAGCTTTCCCAAGGAGGGCAACAATGTGATCGGTCGGTACGACTTAGGGTCATCTGGCGGCTTGTCGCCTTTTTAGGAATAATCCGAATATAGCCACATCGCCAAATACGGGGGAACACTCCCTCGTAGATACATCGGTTAAAAACAATTAATATTACTTCACCCGACAGCTTGCAAGCCTCCTTTATCATTTTGTTAGATATTTTACCGTCACCCGACGCCTTACCTATGGACAACGACCTAACAATTTCGAGGAACTCATCAGAAGTTGGTAGGTCTGACTGGGGTGAGTATGGTGGCTCAAGAGCCCACTGTCTTATCTATCGGTGATAATCACTATCGTTCTCCGAGCAGTCGTCGGGTATAAGAGAATCCAAGAGGTAATCCGCGGTTTCCTTCTGACCTATAGTATGCGAGTTGTTACTTATGATATTTCGTACATAGGCAAGATCAACAGAACGGTTAGCCCTAAACTCATGGTATATAGGCGACCACAGACCCTCAGCTTCCAGCCCATGCACTAGTTTACGTAGCATAATAACTCCTTGTAAAAGAAAATAAATAAATAAATAAATCCTTATAATCTCAAGCTACGTGACTTCAGTGTTATCAAATTATGTAAGTAGACTGAGTTTAATTATTTATTTATATAACGTGCTCCAGAAACACAGTAGGTAGCGTAAAACGATGAATACCAACAACAGTGACCTTCGGATAAAGATAAAATAGGCTAGATAGGTACTTATGCGTTTAATTTTATTTTGAAATCACGTGTTACGTGAGCCAAGTTATATAATGTGTATTTTAACTGTATGTAGCTACGCTTACTAGGTATTTTGGTTACATTATTGTCATTGAAGCATAATTATATGTACCTACCTAGCATGATAAATATTTTTTTCGGAGTTAGGTATGAATCAGGTTTCTAGTAAATACCTATCCAAATATCTCCTGGGTAGCTGCATGATGATATAATTTATAGCCAACTTCCTTGCTAAATGGAATAGGCTATTCAACACATATACCTAGAATTGGTCAATATTTCTAATAAGGTAATAAATGTAAGAAGATACAATAAATAATAAAATATATGTAATTTAGTCCTTACGTCCTAACTAACCTAATGTCTTAACATGTGCCTTACTAAATTACACCTCGATAATGTTAAGTACCTTTTTAATTACTACACTAGCAGTTAATAACATTATTTTTATTATGTGGGCGTGCTTTGTTTGTTAATTACTTAAATTTAGGTAATGTTACTGATTAAGTACTTTTGAACACAAGAGCTATAATGATGGTTAGTTGGAAATGGGAAAAAAATAACTAAAAAATTGATTTGAGCTTTCTCGATAGGCTACATGGTCACTTATGAAGATTTGCAGTAAGTTAATATGACGAGCAACAGGCAAAGAATGGAAGATTTGTGATAATATGGCAATAATATTATCAGTTGTCATTTATCGGTTCTTGTATTTTTCATCGAGATTGTGACATTGATATGTAGGTATTATTACAGTTCTTTATGTATTTCCTTATGTAATCTGAATTTTTAACACATCTGTATTTATAGAGATTTATAAGTCTCATGTCACAGTGTTTGTACCAAACTCCTCCGAAATGGATGGAACGATTTTTAGAACTTTTTGTTTACGTTTATCTGATACCTAGGTCTGAGAATAGGATGGAAACTATTTTTTATAAAGTGTTAAAAGTGTGATAAAAGTCTTCAGAATATTTATATAGCAAATCAGTCTGCCAAATCAACTAGTATCTCACTAGTTGACCAGGCATCCTCCCTGGTGAGATATCGTGAGATTTGTCCCGACACCACATCCCTCATCGTATCTCACATGAGACCAGAATTAATATTTTTAGTATAATGCGATGGGTGTATTTGATAAAAGAATTTGTGTGTGTTGTTTTTATTATGACTAGTAAAGATCAGTATTTTAAATTGTTTATATCGTAATATTAAATCACAATGATAACATTAAATAATAACGGGAAGTACCTACCTACTGATATAAATAAGACATTCGTTCTAATTCAATCCAATCTAGGTACATACTTCACATCTATCGTCAGATTTCAGCAAACTTTACTAAATTTGTCTAGAAACAGGTTTATACAACACTAATCTGATGTTTTCACATTTTTACACAATTTTTGTTAAAAAAATGAGATTTTTTTTCGTCCTCCACGTGAGATTGAGGTGAGATTAAGTTTGACCTTCCAAACAAAGTTTTAGGACCCGAAGTTGTAGGACGATAATAAAATTGTCCTACAACTTCGCGTTAATTAATGTGAACTTTTAATGATACCAATTCAAATAGCATCACGAATTAAATATTTCATTTTAAGGGTCTAATTATTTTGGTCAGATTTATTTATTTTATACTTTATTGTACACCAAAAAAAATATAAATAATAACAGAGTGATAATTTGTTACAACTAAAGTAGTACAATGGGCGACCTTATCGCTTAAAGCAATTTCTTCCAGGCAACCTTTGGATGGAAAATAATATGTTAGTAGGAGTGACTGGTAGTTGTTGGTGTTCAATTAAATCTAACAAAAAGGAAAAGATGTAGAATAAAAAAACAAATATATTAAATATTAATAATAATACATAAATAATATCATTACATACATAGAAATATAATACACATAAACAAATACATACATAGACATAAATATATACATAGGAATAGATGATATAAATACAGAAAAATAAACTAGCAGAGGAATTTTGACTCTTTAACATAAATAAAGGTTTTTAACCATAAATTTGAACTTAGCCAATGTCTTGGCTCGTCTAATTTCCACAGGCAATTTATTCCATAACCGAATTGCTGTTACAGTAAAGGAGCGGTCAACGAAATTTGTAGTATGATGTGGCATCTTTAGTTTTAGGTTTTCTGACGACCTCAGACATCTATTATGCGAATCATAAAGGAATTCAAATCGTCCTTTTAAATAGGAAGGTGTAGATGGGTTAAATAAAATATTATACAATAAGGATAAAATATGAGTATTCCGGCGAAGTCGTATAGGTAACCGCTTGAGCTGTGTACGAAATTGTGAAACATGATCATACTTGCGCAAACCAAATATGAATCGTATGCAAACATTTTGGAGACGCTCAAGTTTATCTAGTTGGTTTTCGGCGAGATCTAAATAGCTGGTATCAGCATAATCAAGGATAGAAAGAAGCAAAGAGTTTGCCAGCACAATTTTTGTAGATGTAGGAAGAAAACGTTGTAGCCTCCTTAATGTGCCTGCAGAAGCAAACACCTTTCTGCTTACCTCTTGGAGTTGTGTGCTAAAGGATTAATTCGAGTCCATCATTATTCCTAAATTTTTCACACAATTACTAATAGGAATTATAAAACCATCAAAAATTATTTGTGGAACCTGCAACCAATCTATTCTCGAAGTAGTCTTAGGACCCCCAATTATAATCACCTGCGTTTTGGATGGGTTTACTCGAAGTCCATAAGATCTGCTCCAAGAAGCTATACGAGCCAAATCCTTACTGATATTATTCACCGCCTCCGATAGCTGATCCAAAGGCTCTTGCGTGTAAATTTGGAGATCGTCTGCATAAAGGTGATAGGAAGAAGTAAGTTCATTTGAGATCGAATTTATGAAAATTGTGAATAGGAGAGAAGAAAGAACGCCACCCTGGGGCACTCCGACACTCGCATTACACCAATTAGAAACAAGATCCTCTACACGAATGCGGCGTCGGCGGCCGCACAGGTAACTACGAAACCAATCAGTTACCGCTGGAGATATGCCAAGAGAGCGGAGTATACAGAGTAGAACATCAAAATCTACAGTATTAAAGGCATTACTAAAATCTAATAAACAGAGTACAGTTAATCTTCCACACTCCATACCAGTCCTGATATCCTCAGTAATATTTTTTTAATATAGATTTTATTTTTTTAATATAGATAAGATTAACCCTGTGCTCAAAAAATGTCATTTAATACTGCTGTAATGAGAACAGTATATTCTTTATCTATTTCTGAATTTAACTGGTTACTCATCCACTAACAAAACAAAATGTATAATTTGTTTACTTTACAAATATTTAAACAGACATTCAACTACAGTTTTTTAATAAAATATTACCTGAGAGTATTGGCTATGTGATCGACCCTTGCTTGTATTACGGACTCTCAAAAGTACCTGTTAAGGTGGACACGCCTTTGTCAAAACAAAAAGAACTCAAAACTTTATTGCATTCTATAATGTAGTACAGATTTTGTGAAATTATAAATGGTTATTGTACATTCGATTATAAAACCTGTCGGGCACAGTACAGTAATGTTTAGAACCACAGAGACCAAGTAGGAAAAAGGCGGACTGATGCAGTTAGTCTGCGTAAGAAACAGCTGGATTTTTGAAAGAATTTTATGAGTGAATTAAATAACAGCCCTACCGCTATTTCAATTGCAGGTGTCTGCCTCCTTCTGCTTTTATTCGATAGGCACATAGTAGGTAATTATTAAAAAATGTTAGAATTATTGTTATAACTGCCTTGATTCAATATCTTAAATACAGTTTACTTTCATGGAAATTTTGTTTAAAGCTGTATCCTATTTTCTTTACATAATTTATGTTGACTACCTGATGTTGGGTTTTTACTATGTAGGTAAGTTGTATTGATTAAGTTGTATGAATTTCGTTAAAAAGGAAATATATCCTAAAAATATTATATTGTAGTGGCAATAGCTCATTGATCCATACTTGTTTATTAATAAATAAATAGTTCCCACGAATTGACAATATCCTTGATTATAAATTACGTTTACGTTTCCATTTAATAACAGTACCTACTGATATGAGATATACTTACAGTTCATTTAGGTACGAAATAAAGGGGTATAGTTCAGTAATGTGTCGAACATAACGACAATTATGAGTTTTTAAAATTAAGTCGGTTCCTCAAAATTTAAAAGTTTACGCAGTTAAGTAGTACCTTGACATCGAGAGAAAGTAATATTACCATAACTATTTTAATAAACAGCTGAAACTAATATTACCTACCTAAAATTTCAATTTGCAACATATTTTTGAAATTGTTTTATAATTAAATGTAAATCATAAAAAAATAAATAGTAAGGTAATATAAGCGATGAAACCATAGCTGATTAAAGTTTCACCGTTTTGAAATCATGACCAACATAGTTTAATACCACTGTTGTAAAATTACACCCTGTTGAAATGGATATATTGAGAACCAAAATCAGGCAAGTATTTTAGTCTAATTACAATGACATCTGTGAATGAATGAAAAATGAATTATATTTATTGAGGTTATTTTTAGGTTAGGTTTTAGATGTACATATAGAAAAGAAATAAGGACATCGTGAACCAAACCTAAAAATATTCCTTATATTATAAAAATATTCCCTATATTCCTTATGGTGCTAATGCAATCTACTTCAGGTAAAACGTACCTATTTACTTATATAAAAAATACTGAAATGAAATGAAATACCTTTAGTCACGTAGGTCACAAAGTAACACTTATGAACGTCAAGATTATTGCTTCTACCTTTACATTTACTGCCAGATTCGCAAAGCAATAGGTAGAACCTGGCAATAAAACTCATGGCCATTCTTTTCTATCCGCCAGTACCTAATTTCTTTAGTATGATTTACATGATGTTTGACCAATTATATAGTAATGAATTTATACAAAAAAAAAAACAATCAATGTTGTGTTTAAAATCATATCAAAATTAAAGCTATTCTAGTTGCCAGTTCTAAGGGCAGCCTACACTTGTCTGTCACACTGTCAAATATACCTATATCAATTACATACAACCCTAGCGCTTCAGCGGAGAGTAAGTAGATTTGTACCTAAATATAGATTTAGGCCTAGTTTTCTTACTGCTTTAATATATGATAACCATGTGACTCGCATTACCTGATTGTAACTTATTAAGAAATATTTTAAAATTGGCCCTCATTGGAAGATGACACAGAACGGTCAAAATTAGTAAATAACTTGGAAATGTAGGTATGTATTTGTTGACATACATAAAGGGTCCTATAAAGTAGGTACTTACCTTAGTATTCCTACATAGTTCATATAGCCAATCCCCTATTACCGGTCAAGGTGAAACTCTTCCTTCGACCGTGTGATCGGGGTGAGTAGATGCATTTTAACTTGACTAGTAGGTTGTTTATTGTGTGCAATTAAAATACATTATTCAGTCTGTATATATATCTCAACAAAAAACGGCTCACATTTGCCTATTGTTTTACTCAACTGTTATTTTTATAACAGAAAAATTAATATTTATTATTATTTAAAATATCATATTTAAATCTCTAAGACATAAGTATTTCCATAGACAAAAACATCAAGACTTTTGAACTGGGCTAACATAATGTCCTCTAGCGGTGAGTAGCAAAACTAATATTTAGTATTCTCAGGGACACTCACGAGATGTCGTAGTCAGTACATTTACTCAATTTTGACTGCGTCGGAGGCGAAAGTAGTAGTGTTAGGACTTCCACACTGAGGATTCGATTTCGAATCCCGGGTGACAAATATTTGTGTGATCTACTACTGTCTGTTTTGGAGCTTCTGTGTATTTTGAAACCTTTGTATTAAAAGATAGGTACTAGTTTTCGCCCGTTGGTTCTTATTTTAATTTAAAAATAAATAAATAAGAAAGACCTTAGTGCACTTCTTCTCCACATTAACTTTAACTGTGTCAAATTTCGTTCATCCGTTTGAGCAATTTTCTTAGAAAGAGTTAGGAACATCGTTCTCAGTTCACCTAATAATGTACCTACCTAATAGATTAGTAATGTTTATCTGTTGTCTACAGTTCTACATGGATCATATAGAACACAAGCTTATATCAGCTTAGTTTGTTAGTTTTTTTTACCCACATTTCACCGTATGCAGTTTTGTCCCACGTAACAGGTTGTGAGCCCATTGCCGTGTATATCTATAGCCACCGATATTTATTTTTTTATTAACGCGCTAATCTCAGGAACTACAGGTCGAGTTTGAAAAAATATTTTTGTGTTTGATAGCCCATTTATCGAGGAAGTCTATAGGTCATATATCATCACGCTACTACCCTGGAGAGCGGAGCAGTAATCATAAAAATCGACAAATCGGGCCATTTATCACACATTATTGTGCAATTTATAAGCGACAGGATTGAATAGGTGCGACAGGAGATCGAAATATGTCACGGGCGAAGCCGTTGGGGTTACCTAGTTTAGTTATATCTAACTGCTAGCTGACCACCTCGGCTTCGCCCGTGACATACTTTGAAACCCCGTCGCATCCAATTGATCCCGTCGCTCTTACGTTTACAGAAATATATGAAAATTTACCCGCTTTATTGACATTAATGACTACTGCTTCGCTCTCCTTGGTAGTATCGTGATGCTATGTTTATTTTATTTATTTATTTATTATTAGGAAAGCTTACAGACTAATTACATTTTTTTACAGCAAACTACGTGTAGAACTATTGCTATTTACAAGCTTCCACATAAATATTACTAACCTTAAATTACTATGTCTTATTATTTCAATTTTATAATTGTAAGGACAATGTATGTACTTACAAGGTTACAATAGCTTGCATTTACATATAAGTCAAATACTACTTAAAGAGATATTGAAAAAGGACTATGAACGAAAATATGTAAGATATTGTGCGGAACGATCAACTTATTCTAGTAGTAATGTTAAAAAATGTAATACTTGTGACCAATGTACTCAAACAGATGCTATTCAAATTCAAGGGGTTCGTTCTTCTTCTAGTAATAACAGAACACAACATGACTCAAATTGATACCAAATTATTAAGGTTTCCTAATTTTGTGCTAGGCGCTTATTATACTCGAAAGAACCACCACGGAGGGTCTTGTATACTGGTAAAGTCAACTTTTAAATTAAAAAAATATATCAGAAACCAAAGCACTGAGTATCGCCAATATTTTTGAATGCTGTGGTATTGAATTGTTAGATTATAACATTATTATTGTATGCATTTACAGATCACCTCGAAACATAAAAGCAAATATTGACTTATTTTTTGAGCGTTTGGAGTTATTATTACAGAAAATAGGATATAGAAACAAATAATCATTATTTGTGGGGATTTTAACATAAACAGAATCAGTACTTCTAATACTTCAAGACAGTTTGAACAGTTATTAAAATCATAAAATTTAAAATTAGTTATAAAACAACCAACAAGGCTAAGTTCAATGACATGCATTGACAACATAGCCCATAATATCAGGGGTCTAGATCATGTGTTATTGATTTGTCGCTCTCTGATCATACTGCCCAGCTATTATCTTGGCCTATTGTAAACCTTTAGGTTGTACAGGACCCTACGGGAGATAAATAAAAGTAGAAGTAGTTAGAAAATAGTATAATATTTCCCGATAGGGCCAAAAGTAGTATAGTCAGGGTCGCGGGTGTTGAATATAGGTAGGCAACCGTAAGGTGGACTCTGCCGCGAGAGGCCGCGGAATCTGGACTTATCTGAGGGAGGGCCAGGTGATCTTCCACGGGTCGGATGTTGTTCCTCTCGCAGTCGTAGGGTTCTCCCTCTGGGCGACGGCTTCCACTCCCGGTCTAGGCGCGACCATAAGTAGCCTCGGAGCAGCGCTCGGCCAACAAGTAGTAGGCATAGTGGTGAAATCGTCAAGGTTCACCCGTAACAAAGGACCCTGGAAGACAGAAGCCTGGGGTAAGAACCTCAGCCGGAAACCTAAAAGGCTTCCAGCCTCTCCTCAGGCCCAGGTTGGCTGAAGAGGCGGGAAGTCTTATATATAGGTTGTAGGTGGTAGGTACATAGAATAAAATTTAGTAAGGGTTGGTTGGCACACTTGTGAAAATTTAGGCTTTATACATATTCCTACCCACTTATAGCTATGGCTGAAAATTAGCGATTGTAATAGATTTAGCATTTATAAAAATAGCTATTAATTGCGGTAATACATACGCTGAATAGGAAATAGGTAAGAACACTATAGATAGAATTAGATTTAAACACTCCTTCCTGCAGGAACAAAAGTTAGTAAGGATGATTGATTATAATTAGAACTTACCGGGATATTCCGGGTCCAATATTTTAACAAATATTTTATAAGTGAATATTGTTTTAGGAAAGTACTTTTGTGTAGTAGTACACAGTATCGTAATAGACAAATCTAGGTTGTTCTCGAAACTTCCTGTCAACTGTTTATATAGTGCCCAGGGGTGGATCGAGGCGCGGGAGACGGGACCTCGAACTCCCCTCCACGCTTATACGGAGTAACTTTAATGCCGCATGCGTCCGATAGATGGCGTTACTCGTATGATGGCGCGGCTTGGAAACACATCATTACACTATACAAAGAAACATTAATACAAAGCACTGGTTTAAGATGAAAAGGGACTATAGCAAAGACAACACTATAAAATTATAGAGTGTATCAAAAGTCTTACATTTTCAGAGTGCTTTACATGTATTGACCCAGACGAAGCATACAATAACTTCTTTGAACTGTTTAAATTATTCTATGACTTGTGTTTTCCAATGAAAAAAATTAGAATCAGTGACAACACTGATTCTAATTTTTTTAAAAAGTCTAAATGGATTAGTAGAGGATTAAAACTGTGTTCTAAAAGAAAACGTCATATGTTATGGAAATACAGACTCTCACCAACTCTAGAAAACAAAACAGAATATGTGAAATACACAAAAAGACAAAAAAATATAATAAACAAAATACAGAAAACAGAAAATAATTACTACATTAATTCAGCAAAAAACAAAACTAAGGCTACGTGGCAAATCATAAATAACTATAAAGGTGCAATACTAAAAGATAAAATAATACAAATTAAACATAATGACCACGTTATTAATGAACCAAATATTATTGCAGAAATATATAATTTTTTTTTTTATCGATGACATAAAATCGAATACAAACAAAAATATTAATTCTTATAAAAATATAGTGCATAATAAATGTAACTCACTATTTATGAAACCTACTGACCCAATTGACATTCATAATATCATAATAAAACTCAATAACTGTAACAGCACGGGATATGATGACATACATACTAAAATAATTAAATTAATAAATCAATATATAGCACCCGTACTTAGTCATATGATTAATTTATGCATAGAGCATGGAGTTTTCCCAAGAAAATTAAAACTGACTATTATAAATCCAGTGCTTAAGAAAGAGGATAAACTAAGTGTAAAGTCATACAGGCCAATAGCATTAATTCCCATTTTTACGAAAATATTTGAAAGGGTCATTTATATATATAATTATTTTGAAGTGAACAATATATTTACAGAAGAACAATTTGGTTTTCGACAGGGAAAATCTACTGGCACTGCACTCTTCCATTATTTACATCAAGTAATGACAGGATTACACAAAAAAAAAAGTATTGTCTCACTATTTATGGATATGACCAAGGCCTTTGACCACGTGGATCACGAAATCTTATTATTAAAACTAGAAAGGTATGGGGTGAGAGCAAACTCACTAGCATTACTAAAATACTGGAGAAAACTAATTACATGATATTTAAAAACAAAAATTCTATTCACGCCGATGTATCATTAAGTTACAAAAATACAATAATAAAGGAAGTAAACATTACAAAATTTCTCGGTGTTTATATTGATTCACATTTAAATTGGAAAACCCATGTCGATCAAATTTGTAACAAGTTAAACTCATACTCTTATGCCCTGTATATGCTAAGAAAAGTTGCAAATGAAGACACGCTATTAACAGCTTATCATGCAAATGTCGGGTCTATTCTCAGATATGGCATTTTATTTTGGGGTAACTCAGTACACAAAGAATTTGCTTTTAGGGCCCAAAAGAAATGCATCAGAAGTATATGTGGACTCAAACAGACCGATTCCTGCAAGCCCTCATTTAATAGGTTAAGAATACTGACCCTGCCTTCCGTGTATATTTATGAGGCCTTAATAAAAGTAAAACAGGACGTAAAGAAATATAAAACCCTATCTAGTAAAAGACATAAAATTACACTACACATAGATAGGTGTAGGACTCAACAATTTAGAAATAGTGTATTTGGAATGAGTGCTAAGCTGTATAATAAGTTACCTGACTATATTAAATTATCTGAATGCATGAGTATATTTAAAGACAAATATTTTTAATTAATAAGACATATTATTCAATTGATGAATACATTTATGATAAGAATATTTGACATTGTGTACTGACTATTATTTATGACAAGTGAGTAAATTAATATAATGGTAGTGTTAGATGTTCTTAGACTTAATACTGACATTCATATTATTTAACATCTTTATTATTATCAAAATAAAAATATTATTGTACGCCTGTAAGGCATATTACGGAAGGACATTTGTATTAAATTTATAACATCAATGTAACAAACCTGTAACAAACAATAAATAAATTGAAATTGAAATGTTCATTGTTCAGGTGTACAGCCAATGTAATACTCTTTTAAATGAGTGTACTTATTTACAAAATAAAAAAAAGTCAACTAAATATTAAGTAAAAATAATATTAAAATTACAAAGAAAGGAAACATACACTTCAATTCATATTTCACTCCTCTGACTTCTTTACCCTTTCAAAGTACTTTGTTCAAAAAAAAAAACTTTGTTTAAAGTACAAGTTGACTGCCTCTGTGGTGCGGTGGGAGTGCATCCGACTGCTACGCAAGAGGTCGTGGGTTCGATTCCCACCCAGGATAAAACTTTGTGTGATGAGCACGATGGTTTATTCTGTGTCTGGGTGTTATTTATCTATAACATGTATGTATTTAGAAATATATAAGTATGTTTATCAGTCATCTAGATCCCATAACACAAGCTAATATTAGCTTACTTTGGGATAGATGGCGCTGTGTGAAAAGTGTCCCACAAAAAAAAAAGTTCCTAGTACAAAAAGAAAAATAAACTAAGAAAACATCAATTATGACTGCTGCGGCATAAATGTTCCCGGCTCGATTCCGTGGTCAAAACAATATCTATATATATAAAAGAAAGTCGTGTTAGTTACACTATTTATAACTCAACAACGCTGTACCGATTTGGCTGAAAATTACGGTGGGAGAGCTTTTACTTAGAGCCAGGAGACGAACATAGGCTTTTTATCCCGGAAACAAGTTCCTGTGGGAAACGGGAAAACTTCTCTACGCGGGCGAAGCCGCGGGCGTCAACTAGTTTTAAATATTTTTTTGCCTTTTCGGAGTCCGGCTGTTTCCCATGTATAATACGTATGTATTTGGAAATATTTGAGTATGTCCATCAGCTGCCCAGATACCAAAGCACAAGGTTAACTTAGTTTAGGACATACGGCGCCGCGTGAAAAAGTGTCTCTCAATACTTTTATTCATTCATTCGCAATCACATACAGACACACATGTTAATGAGTATTACGTTCTCTTCCAAAGAATTCTAGGCACAATGTAGTATTCAACAAAATCTCGAAGAACTTTTTGAAGTTATTATAAGTAAAACTATGAGTGCAACATTTTACGATTCGCGTGCACACTGACAGTCCAAAAGCGATTTGGTGTGGTGAAAATAGTTAACTGTTCTCGTGAAAACCCAACAAGGTAGTTTTTATTCTTTTACTTTTTTTAAATTAGTTCATATTTTCTTTTACAATAAAAAATAATTGTGACATTGGGATGAAAACTTTAGCTATTTATGTTTTGTTAGGATAAATGTCTTCTTAATCTAAATTTAAAGTGGAAAAATTTCTATCGTTCTCGAAGAGGACCATGATTCACCATGATACTAATATTATAAAGCTGAAGAGTTTGTTTGTTTGTTTGGTTGAACGCGCTAATCTCAGGAACTACTGGTCGGATTTGAAAAATTATTTTTGTTTAAGATAGCCCATTTATCGAGGAAGGCTATAGGCTATATATCAATACGCTACTATACTGGGGAGCAGAGCAGTAGTCATAAATATCGACAAATCGGGCAAATTTTTATTTATTTATTTTATTATTTATTTATTATACACTTTATTGTACGCCGAGACAGTATTATGATAAAGAAATTTGATACAAAAATAGCAGTACAATGGGCGGCCTTATCGCTTAAAGCAATTTCTGCCAGGCAACCTTTGGATGGAAAAAATATATTGTTAGGAACTAACTGGTAGTTGTTGGCGTCAAGTTATATAGAAGTAATATATATAATACAATACTTAATAATCAAATCAAAATAAGTATTGAAAAATAAAATAAAATACTTATAAATATATACTACACAAATTAAATAATATAAATCTATACATACAAATATTTAAATATATAAATAATATATACAAGTAATTACCTATTATATGTGTTCCTATTTAATGTATAATATTTTTATTTATTGCTTGTTAAAGTAATAGCTTTTAACAGCTGATTTAAACTTTAGCAGTGTCTCAGTTTGTCTAATAGCCAGCGGTAATTTATTCCACAAGCGAACTGCTGTGACGCTAAAGGAACTATCAAAAAAATTTGTGGAATGTGGTGGCATTTTTAATTCTAAGTTTTCCGATGACCTCAAACATCTGTCATGCGTATCATGTAGGAACTCAAAACGTTCCTTTAAATAGGACGGTGTCGATGGGTTAAACAAAATATTATATAACAAGGATAGAATATGAGTATTCCGGCGAAGTCGTATAGGTAACCACTTGAGCTGTGTACGAAACTGTGAAACGTGATCATACTTGCGCAAGCCAAATATGAATCGTATGCAAACATTTTGGAGACGCTCAAGTTTCTCTAATTGGCTTTCGGCGAGATCTAAGTAACTGACATCTGCATAATCAAGGATTGGAAGAAGCACGGAGTTTGCAAGCGCAATTTTTGTAGCTGTAGGAAGAAAACGCTGCAGTCTCCTTATGGAACCTGCGGAAGCGAACATTTTCCTACTTACCTCCTGCAGCTGAGGACTCCATGATAAATTGGAATCAATAATAATACCCAGATTCTTGACCTTATCGCAAACAGGAATGGCTGTACCATCAAAAACAAAGTGTGGAATTTGCGACCAATTTATTTTCGGTGTTGTTTTTGGGCTGCCAATTATTATGAATTGTGTTTTTGAAGGATTGACTTGTAGCCCATATGAACTACTCCATAAAGATATTTTTAATAAATCTTTATTTATGGCATCCACCGCCTCCGATAGCTGTTCCAGGGGTGCCTGTGTATAGATTTGGAGATCGTCTGCGTAAAGGTGGTAGGAAGAAGTAAGTTGATTTGAGATAGTATTTATAAAAATTGCGAAGAGGAGGGGAGAGAGAACGCCACCCTGGGGCACTCCGACACTAGTATTGCACCAACTGGATACGTCATTATCAATTTGTATACGTTGTCGGCGGCCACACAGGTAACTACGGAACCACTCTATTACCGTAGGAGATATGTTAAGAGAGCGGAGCATCGAAAGTAAAATGTCAAAGTCTACGGTGTTAAAAGCGTTACTGAAATCTAGTAGACAAAGAACAGTTAACTTCCTATTCTCCATACCAGTCCTAATGTCGTCTGTAATATTTACCAAAGCTGTGGTTGTACTGTGACCGGGACGAAACCCGGACTGGAATGGATTGAGAAGATTATTTTTACGGATAAATGAGCTTAATTGGATGTGGACAAGGCGTTCAAGTGATTTAGAAAGGAATGGTAGAATTGATATTGGACGGTAATCTGTCAATAACTGAGGGTTTGATTTTTTTGGCAAAGGAGTAATTAAAGCGTTTTTCCATGGCGATGGGAAAATACCAGACGTTAAGGAATAGTTAAAAATGTAACAAATGATGGGTAGGATTTCATCGAGGATTGGAAGAATCATATTTCGCCCGACACAGTCACTACCAACAGCTTTGGACGTGATCGCCATAATGCTCTTCTTAACATCACTAGCGGTAAAAAGTTCGAAGACAAAAGGAGAATGATTGGGGGTTGAAATAGTAGAAAGATTATGAATGGTCTGTGCCTTCAGAGTCCCGTCAAAATTGGACAAGGCGGTAAAATGCTGGTTTAGAACCTCAACATTTAAATCTTTTGAATTTAATTCTTGCCGCAATTTCCCAACCCCCAGTGTACGTAGAAATTTCCAGACCTTTGATGGGTCACTATTTTGAACTGATTTATGAATATGCTGGCGTTGTGCATTCCTACACGTCCTTCCACAGCGATTCCGGGCCGAAACATATTTTTCATAATTTGCATCAGTTGGATTGATTTTATAGCGGTATTTAGCAGCAGCTTTCTTTGAAATTAAACATTTAATATCATTGGTCAGCCACGGAGACGGTGGATGCTTCATTTTAATTGCCCGAACAGGTGCATGCTTGTCGTACAGCTTGATGAGATTCGATGTAAAATAATCAACTTGGCCATCAACGGATCCGGAAGTAACCAGTGATGTCCAATCAATATTACTGGCATCTTCACGCAAGTCACCAAGATCCATGCTACAAAAATTACGCTGCAGAAGGATTTTAGGTTTGGCCTTAGGAGGCCGAACTTTGTATGAAAGATAAAGGAGGTCGTGATAAGAGAACTGGTCAGCCGAGAATTGCCCGTGCATAGCGACATGATCAGGAGAGGAGACCATGACGAGATCGATAAGTGTAGGATTACAGTTTGGGAAGTGGTGAGTTACATCTGATGGAAGAATGGAAAGGTCACAAGAAGTTGCGATATTGAGAAGAGAGGATGAACGGGAATCGTTTTTCAACAAACATGTATTAAAATCCCCCATGACTATGCAATGACTGTAAGAAGGCATGAGATTCACTAAAAGTGCTTCGAAAGAGGAAAAGTAATTTATATTCATTGAAGGACAATAATAAACGCCGAGTAGGAGTTTTGTATGGTTGAGTTCAACTTCGAGAAACAAATGCTCACCGGCATCAGGCGGTGGAGGTTGTTGCGACATACTTATAACAGCAAAAGGTATATATGATCGTAGATATATGGCAACACCCCCAGCGCGAACCTCGCGATTTGTTCGATCATTTCTGATAAGCTGAAACCCAGGAAGGGAATATGTACTAGAAGAATGACAAGTTTTTAGCCATGATTCTGAAACAAGGATAGCATGAATACTCTTACAGTCAAACGTGGCCAGCATTTCAGGGTGATGAGCCGGAATACTTTGGGCATTGATATGAACGACATTGAAATGCCGAGAAGCATCAGAAAACTTCGTTTTTAGACTTTCCGACAAAGACGGGACACTTACGAAGCTGTCCTCAGAGCTACCTACGGAATAAAAACTTTCACTATCACTAACATTTTCATACTCCAGCATTAAACCACTGTAAAAATAAATAAAATATTATAAACGTAAATATATATATAAAAAATATATCATATAAATAGTTATAATTAAATGCAATATTCATATATACAATGACGTATTATGGTATATACCAAAATATTAATACCACCTGCCAGTTGTGTCAGCATCACCTATAATAACATATTTAATATAATAATAATACTATATTACAAGATTTTTATGAGATCCGGGTATGTATCAATACAAGTATAACATTTACAATATAATTTATACAACGCCAATCTATAATACCTCCTAATACTGAAAGATTTAATAATGCTTCTAACTACCACGATTCAAGACAAAATGAAAATTTAACAATAATACAATAATAAATTAAAAAGTTAATACTAGTGGCTGTATGGACTAAGTTTCCTTTGCCTGCCCAAGATAGGCGAAGACAAATAACATACGTTAACATAACAGTGGCACTCATAGACAGAGTACATTTTTATCATTATCGTATTTTTCTATTTAGGAGTGATGCCATGCCAGGTGCCATTAGTTATATTGGTGATTGTATTTTACAAAAAATTACTACCTAAATTATCATTATCAGTTACCTACAAATTAAGAAAAATAAATAAGGTGAGATTACATTGTCACCCACAATGTAAACAAAAACAGACAGAAAAGTGATAACATAACGTACATACCCGGATAAAGTTTATGAAAAGAAAGCATTGCACTGAACAACGAATCACTTCTTAGAGTTCACTGTTCTCCTGGATTTCGTTGTTGGTTTTATAGGCGTTTGAGGCTTTTCTACGAGTACAGTAATGTTCTGAATTTTATTCAACTCGCCAATGCTGACGATTCGATGTCGAACGCCTTTACAATTTATGTGTATGAAGCCCTCCTTGGTCCAGCAGTGACTCAAACCGAATTTCTGACGTGCAGCCATGAACGTCTGGTGGCGCTCCTTTGTGAGAAACTCCGATTGTGTGATACCAGTGCCTTTGAGCTTAGTCTTCGAATACCACAAACCGTCACGTACTGCAAGATCATGAAATTTGACCACAATAGGCCTCGGCTTATGCTCAGACGAAGGTCGACCCATTCTGTGACAGCGGCGAATGTTTTCAGGGGCTATACTTGTGTTCATCTGCTCGTGGATTGTCTTGACTAGCACATTAGATGTTTGCTCCTTCTCCACTTCAGGTATGCCATGAAATATTAACATTTTTCTGCGGGACCGCATCTCCATGGCATCAATCGTACTTGACAATATAGCAACTTGTTGTTGCAGGTTGCCTATGACGTCAGTTACAAACATCTTGAACTGTGAAAATTCTGCTGCAAGATTCACCAGTGATGACGTACCCTGTGTTTTAGGGAGTTCTGCCTCAAAATCTGCCATCCGTTTCCACAACGCCTCCTTCATTGTAGTGATAGACTCTTGTAGTGACTCCATTTCAAAATATGCCTTATATAATTGTTGAAAATGCTGTAATGGAAAAGACACTGGCAGGTATGGTCTATTAGCAACACAATGTCACCATTTACAAATATATAAAAGAAATTATACTATTTAATTAAAATAAAATATACGAGCAATTCAATTTATGTGTTTACTCAACAACTACCCACTTATTTTCACCACTTATTTATGCATCTTTGTAGAATTTATAAGCGACGGGATGAAATAGGTGCGACGGGTGGTCGAAATATTCCACGGGCAAAGCTGTGGGGTTTATCTGGTGTTAGGATAAATATCTTCTTAATCTAAATTAAAGTGGAAAAATTTCTATCGGTCTCGAAGAGGACCATGTTTCACCAACTATGGCTGCGTACCTGTAAGTAGCTCTTAATTAGCATTTTTGGTAGTCTTTATTAATATTTTGATAGCGAGAAGTGTGATTGTGAAATATATAATAGTTTTAGTTGACTATGTATTTTTAGATTAATCGCAATAGAACCGCTATAGAATAGAACTAGAACGGTTTTCTATTTGAAAATTGTAGACTCGGCCGACGCGCTCTTTACTGTAGTCTCTATTAGGCGCGAGCATTAGGGAGTGAGCAATGTTCCTTGTTCCGTGATCAAGTGTTAAAAAAACCGCTATGGACTACTTTCTGTAGTAAAAATAGGATTCGGGCAAGTAAATAAGTAAGTTATTTCCATCAAAATAGTCAAAACGAATCGCTATAGAATAGAACTAGAACAGATTTTTATAGAAAATAGTAGACTCGGCCCAGCACTCGAGCGCTCTCTATTATAGTCTCTATTAGGGGCGAGCTTGAGGAAGTGAACAATATTCCTTGTTACGTGATCAAAATTGTAAAAAAACAATTTTGGACAACTTTCTGTAGTAAAAATAGGATTCGGGCAAGTAAAACAGTAAATTATTTCTAACAAAAAAGGTTTCGAGAATGTGAAACTTATTCCTAAGAACAAATTAGGTAGTACCTTCAACAATAAATTGTTTTGTTTTGTTCGTCCCAATCCAAAATATTAAAGTTTTCATACGATCTTGTGACCGCTTTTAGGATTAAGGCCCTAGGTACAAACGACCTCGGGTGTTATCCCGTTTCTTTGGGGAGGATTCGGGTGCTATCCTACTTTCTTGAGAGGGTGAAAAGGCGTACGCGTGGTTACAACGTCACGCCACCGTCTAGGGCCTGCTTCTGTAAGAACGGCGAGCAACCCACCCTCCGTCCTCAGGCCCCTGGTCATGGAGGCCAGTGGTCCTGGGCGAAGATCAGTCTGACTGCGGAACTCGAGAGGGAGAATTCTCTCCCGCTCCCTCTCGCTGATCGTCGATTTCTCGCGGCACCGGCCTGTGATCCCGCTCCAGTGCCACCTTGCGCCATTGATACAACGACGCAAGGGCCCTCGCTTCCAAATCCCACGGAGGGATCCCGGCTAGGAGACATGCCGCCTCGACGGAGACCGTGCGGTACCCTCTAATTACCCTGACGGCCATCGTCTTCAACGGGCAATGTAAGATAGCCACGTTGGCGGCCGTCAGATTCGGTTTACGATTAAAACATGGTGGAGAATTTCAACTTGATTCGATACGGTTCGGGTAGTTCAGGTGGCTAGAATATTGCCCTGGTTAGGCAAAGGTTACAGGTTCAATCCCTGTCTCGAATCGAATTGTCTTGTTCCACTTTATTAAAAAAAAAATTCGCAAAATAATTGCTTTAAAAATTTACAGATATTACTTGTAGCTATCGTAACTTTGAAAGTTAATCCTAATTAATTAATATATTTTGGTAAAATCGTCAAACGCAATTTGGTGTTCTGTTAATAGAAGTATTAAAATTAATCAAGACATCAAGAAATTTATTTTATATAATTTTTTAATTAATATAACAATGATGAAGCGCTCGTGATTTGACATTTGCGAGCGTCTCCGTGCTTCGGAAGATACGTTACGCATAAGAATTATACTTATTATATTATCTGTGGTTACGCCGTTGGCCCCAGTTGCCAGTAACATGGCAGTCGTTAAGTCAAGTTCAAGGCTTGAAAAATTTCAACAGCAGGTAGCCACAACCTGCGTCTGTCTATTTCAACACGGCAATGGGCTCACCACCTATTACGTGGGACAGGAATACACATGGTGAAAAGTAGGCAAATAATATGCCTCAGTCACCCCTTCGGGGATAAGGCGTGGTAAGTATAAAAATAAATAAAAATAAAAGAAAGTTATGATTTCCGGACCCCACGACACCCTAGAAAGATACCCCTGGGGTGGATGTATTCCCTATTTCTCCTAAGCCAAATAACTTGTGTGAGGAGTGATATTTGACGAATCTTCGATCCCAAATAGATTATTAGTTTTTATATAAAATATTTTGCATCGATTCGTATAGAAGTTTTCCCGTTCTCGTTTCCCACAGAAACTTTTTCCCGGGATAAAAAGTAGCCTATGTGTTACTCTGATGTATAAGCTATATTACTGCAAAGTTTCATTAAAATCTATTCGTTTTTACGTGAAAGAGTAACAAATATCCACACAAACTTTCGCATTTATAATATGAGTAAGATAGTAAGGAGGTCAACTTGCTACTTGAACAATATTTATAGTAATAATAATAATAATAAATGAGAGAGATTTAACACAATATAACAGGTGTGAGTGTGTTTATTTGTTACGCTCTACACGCTCAAACATCCTGATCAATTAGAATAAAGTTTGGTGTGGAGGTTGCTGGCACCCTAAATTAACACAAGGGCAACTTTTTATCACCGGAAAAGGATTCTCTGGGAAAGAGATACGGGTAAACTTCGCCATACAGTACAATATCGTTGCTATAAAATTTGGCGTAGAGGGAACTGACACCCTAGACTAACACAAAGGCTACTTTTTATTCTAGGAACATGTTCCTGTCGGTAACGGCGACGTTACAAGTCTGTAAGTTCATGGCAACCTCCTTTTCACAGTTTGCATGCCTGGTTTTACTCTAGTAGCGTCGCTAGCTATTACTCGTATATCCTGTTATCATCTGATGGTTATCCGGAAAAATGCATCCTGTGTCTGAGTGGTAATGCTACATCATCGTATCTCATGCTCACGCATTTTCATGTGGTCTGTAGAGGCTCAGCAATCCGCAACAATTCATTGCTACTCAAATGACGACGGCTGCTACGAGACATGACATGATGCTAAAAACACTGACACAGTGAATTAATTCAAAAGTATAAACAACTCGACCCCGTTTTATCCTTCTTATCGCCATATTCCATTTTAATCCCTAAATATAAAATTGTGGATAGCAGAAGATTTTTTTACAGATAAATCTCGGAATACTATATATATGTATTCCGTAATCTATTGATGTGTTTATGTCATGTTATTTACCGGCACTATTTTCAAATAGCACCATACCATGAAGTTATAACACGCGCTCCGACTGTAACCAAGGTGTTACCTCATCGAGGAATAGTGATGTGATCATTCGATAATTTAGTGAAAGTTATAGATTCAATAAAATTGTACCTTTCAAGGTCAATATTGAAATAGTGTTGAAAATATGATGTGGATTTTGGAATTCAAGTTAAGGAAACTAATACGTGTATTAGGTATTACTACATGACAGTAAAAGCAAATGTATTTTATTACAACAGCAACATTTTATACAAAATAAAGAAATATCATATTGCGATGGCACTCTTATCATTTTCTACTTTAATTTACCAAACTGTATTAATCTTTTTGGGATTTCTGGATAATTCCTTTCTTTCCATTATCATTTAAATTGGAAAAAGGGGTAGTGCTAATATTGTAAAGGCATACTTTAGAGGTAAATAAACTAGCATAAATTTGGTGTGTAACTGTAAGCTTATACTGTTTTATAAAAGACTAGAAGACCCCAATTGTTTCGCTGATATACTTTGAACATCCGTCGTTCCTATTTAATCCCGTTTATAAATTCTACAATAATGTTTAAAAAGTGCCCGATTTTGCGATTTTATGATTATTGCGCCGATTTCCAGAGTAGCAGCGTAAATAGGGTGTACAACACAAAAATATTTTTTTCAAATACGTCCATTAGTTCCTGAGATTAGCGCGTTCAACCAAACAAACACTTCAGCTTTATATATTAGTTAGAATAGATAAATAACTATATTAAGTTATAATTTAAGCATTTTTGATAGATAATTAAATTCCACTGTTAATAGCATTGTTATATATACCACTGATTTTTCATACAAGTTACTGCCCACCTGATTCATAGTGGTCACTGTAGCCTAACATCGTTTTCAACCCCAGAGTCTATGATACATTTGCACTGCCTACCCAAAACTATAAAATACTTGCAAACCATTTATAAATATTAAAAAATTTTAACTGCTTCTCCGAAACTATACTACATCATAGATAGGTGACTTTTCGAAACTCCTTCCTGTGTCTAACTTTTACCTACTCTTAATTAGTTCATAATTACTGAAATAAGTCGTCGTACATGACTGACATGTAAATTTTTAAAAAACAAAGATTATCATTAAGTACGTATTATTTTAAGCCTAATCATAAAACCCTCAATTGCGTAGGAATTTCAATATCAAAATATGTTTTTTACAACTTATCTTGTCATTTACGATGATCTATAAAATGTTTTTCAGTTTACATTGTTCTAATTTTTTTTCTCGCCCTTAATTGTCGAGGAATATAATATACAAGGTATCATCATCATAACCATTGGCCTTTACGTTTCTACCAGACCAGCCATGGTGCAATCGTCTAAAATGTCGCTCTCGCAATGACAGAAATTATTGTATGGTTAAGCTTTGCTAACTATGAATTGTTGATATGCTTTGTTTTTCATAGATATATAACGAACAAAAAAATCAGTCATAAGGTTGCACTAACAGGTACAAAATACATGATAACGGTCTACAAATTTTCATATTACTCAGCTAAATGTTTTTCGATAGAAGTTCTACAATCATCTGGTACTCTTATGAAAGAAGCATGGGCCTAATTAATGCTCTACTTGTGATTCCTACGACTATATTTGCAATACTGATATTGAATCCCTACTTGGGAAAATATTGTACATCAATACTTTTGTTATTCGTATATTAGTCACCACCACAAAAATATAATCTTATCATATCTCTTTATATGATAACAGTATTGGAAACCTAGCTAAAAGCAGCAGATATCAAGATAAATATTTGGTCATAACATTCATAGTTAACGGTTGGATCATTGTAAGCGGTATACAGTATATATACATTTTATGTTTTATACTAAAAAGAATATACTTAAATAAGTCTGTAGTTGGTACAACACTAATAATAAAGTTTGTAGTTGCGCAGACAGGCTACTAAAATGTCGAAAGAAAGTGAACGCAACACACCCCCACTTTTTAATGGACGCGAGCTGACAGTACGCGCAGATGCCTTTACCACGAAACCCGCATCATAACAATATCAGATAACGCGCGTAAATTATATTACGAAATGTGCTTGTGCTTACCGTGTCCAGTGTAAACAATGAATATTTTATGAATTAACATTCACACTTATGTAATAATTTACAAATTTTATGTGAAATTTTCAATAATTTGAGTAGTTAATTGAAAAAATGGATGTTTTAAACGAAACAAGCGGTGGGATGCGGCATCTCATCGCCCGTCACATAAGTGCAGAAAAAGCGCTTCCAGAAAGGAATAATGCAATAAATACTCTCTTGTGTCATAAATACAGTAATAACCCGGAATTTGCATTTTACTATGCAGGTAAGTTTGTAACAATACTTATTTTCTCTTGTACTTAATAGTTATTTCGTAAGTGTGCCGGAAAATTGCTTTACCGTAACTACTGGCATTATAAATTTTACAGATTGACTTTTTGTCCTAATTAATTAAAATATTGTATTAATCGTTGTCACCCTACTTCTGAGAGTACTAATGATTTACGAAAACTTACTTAACTTAGCACTGGCAATTTTTATAAAATGTGATAACCTACTCTTTATTTATTTCTCTCATCTTGACGTAAAGTATCGGGTTCTGTTGAAAATTTATAGAACTCGGGGATTTTTTTACTGTTTACTAATGTTAGATTTAACTTTTTTGACCTTTTTATTTACTTGTATTAAAAGGCTCATCCTATATGTGTAGGTATCATCAGTCTGCAATGGAATTTGTTATTTTGATTCTTATGCTAATAAAATATTGTTGGAATAGAGTATGGTCATCGATACGTACCTACCACGTCCTAATTTATATAAAGTACTATTTAAAGATATAAATAAGTGGCTGACTATCGCGGCTCCGCCCATGACATATTATGAACCCTCGTCGCTTTTTTTTAATGTATGAAAATTTGCCATTTTTGTTAACATTTTTTATTACTGTTCCTCTCTCCTGGGTAGTAGTGTGATGATATATGGCATTCCTAGATAAATAGGCGATCCAATAAAAAATAATTTTTCATAGCGGGTCAGTAGTTCCTGAGATTAGCGCGTTCAGCCAAACAAACAAACTCTTCAGCTTATAGTCTATACTTATAGAAGATATAGTATAAAAGTATTGCTAGTCTTTTTAACGTTTCATAAAAATTCGAGAGCCAACCAAAGTTTAAAATATCCGTATTAGATAATAATAAAAAGGCGAAAGTTTGTGAGTGTGTGTATGTTCAATACTCTAACATTCTGAAACGGCTGGTATAGATAGCTACATGTCAGCTATGACATCGTGGATTAAAATATTACCTAGTTTTTATTCCTTTGAATAGTTCATGTGGAAAACGGGCTAGAAGCAGCGAGTGCCCTCTAGTTTTATTTAACCGCGAATAAGGCCTAAAGATGCGTATGCGTTATTTGCGTGCTTTAGTCAGAGATTCTCTTAAAATCACACTTTAACTATAGGAAGTCAACTGTAAAACTCCTTGTGCATAGTGCCTACCTATTACCCCACTTAAATGTTGTAAAATCACTGTAACATGCGATTATTGCACAAGTATGCCAAGTTATATTGATGCCTAGAACTATGTCATATTACATTTACAATCGATATTGGAATTCATCGAAAAACAAATACCTAGTGAAGTAAAGGAATACATTACTTTTATGAATTGTAAGTACAAGAGAAATTATCGAATTGAGATCAGAATTTTCTTAACCTTTTCATTATCGGTATGGTTAGAAAAGAAGGATTTTTCAAACGAATGACTAACAATGACGCTTTGAATTGATTTGAGCAATGAAGTTGTCCCACAATGGCTTTAAGTCTCTACCAAACCATCCTTGGTGCAAGAACCTAAGCTAAGTTAACCTAATAATTGTGTGAAAGCTTTGCTAATTCTATTATAATAATCACTTATCTTTGTTTTCATAAATATATAACAATCCGAAAAACATTTAGTTATAATACGTACTACGTTCTTAAAATTTTCATACAAGCGTTTTCATATTAGAAGTCATCGAATTGAGTTCAGAATTTTCTCAATCTTTTCATACCTTTCGTTAGATAAGCGTTTCTTTTCTTACCTTACGTGCGTAGGTAATGTAAGGTAAGAAAAGAAGCGCTTATCCAACGTAACACTAAAAAGTAACTCTCTCGTATAGATTTAATCGATGATGTAGAGTCTACTTGTAAGTATTGTTTGTCTACTTGTACCTATATAATATTTGTTAATATGTCCAGAGCATAATCGGATAACCATCACGGAACTCGACAGGGGGTTTCGTCATTATACAAATATTACTTTATGTATAGGCTTTTCGAAAAAAACTCAAGTTGGCTCTCTCAAGGACCATTTGGTATTTGTACTCCATTATGATGACCTTGACTGAGGGTCGCGATTGTGTTTTTTCAGAGTCACTCTCAATTTGGGGATCATGACGAGAAATAAATTTGAGTGGATTCAATGAATAGAAAACATGTTAGGTTTTAACAAAAGAATTCATTATTTTTTAATTAATGATGGGCAGCACGAGTGCCGCCGCACCTCCGGTGTTGCAAACGCCCACAGGCGACGGTAACCACTTTCCATCAGGGGGCCGAGTCTACTATTGATAATTCGTAGAATAGATCCAGAATCGCTGTTTTAGCTGTCATAATGATAGCTTAGTATACTACCAAAAATTCAACTGACTAGCGGCCACTGGTGCGGTACATGTTAGTAGAATTCTAGAGGCCGACCGTTAGAAGTCTATTGGAATGCTTCGTACATGAATGAAGTAGATAAAATATGATTTTTATACTCCGTTAATTTTGAATACTAGCTTATATCAATAAATAGAGATCGTGAAACTGGAATACCAAAATTCTGATAAATTTATAATAAATGAAAAATGACTATTCGATTCGAGACGGGGATTGAACCCGTTACCTTTGCCCAACCAGAGCCATGTTCTACCCACTGAACTACCCGAACCGTATTGAATCAAGTTGAAATTCTTCACCATATTTTAATCGTCATTTAAGAGTGTGACCAGAGCATCTATCGAGCTATATGGTGAAGAATTGCAACTTGATTCGATTCGGTTCGGGTAGTTCAGTGGCTAAAACATTGCCATGGTTAGGCAAAGGTTACGAGTTCGATCCCCGTCTCGAATAAAATTGTCTTTTTTGACTTTATTATAAATTTATGAGAAAATTAGCATAATAACTGCTTTAAAAAATTAACCAATATTCTAGTTTTGAAAATGATGTCTAGGTTAAAAGTTATCGAGTAAAGTGTGGAATGAGTACACTAAACGTTTCCAGGGCCATGTTTAATAGTTGAAAATCTTCGGAGTTACATTGTAAAGGATAAGATTGTAAACCGCTCTATACAATTATACATACTAGACAAAGGATTCGTGACTCAATTTTTTGTAGCTTTAGATTATAGGCAATGTATTAGTTCAATCTGTTAATTGACTGAATTTACAACGTTTAATAATATCTAACTTTCTGATTAGATTCAATAACAAAATAATTGATAAATTGAGTTTTGTTTATAAAAAAAACAAACTATCTTCTGTGGCGTTCCAGTTAGTTCTAAATCCTACCAAGCCTTAGAGATGGGATTTGATGTTTCAAATTGAAGTATTTTAAACTGCAGTAGCCCTAACCTCGTAAGGACTCCTGCGTCAGGGTTTCATCCGTTGGGCAGTAAATGTACCACTGGCAGTTGAGATTGACTTACGATGAGTAGTATATATCTCTTGGTAGGTACGAGTACAGGTAACATTTGTACAATAGATATAAAAGTGTTATTGTGTTATTTTCCATATTTGTATACTTCTTTGGTGCGCTGTAATGAATTTTGGCACTTCGTCACCATTTTACAGTGGCAATTTAATAGGGTGACTTGGTGGGAGACTCCCAGTCTAGGTTGAATTGGAGTACGAACAATATACTTGTGATGAATGCTTTGTTAACGTTTCGTTTCATCTGAAGTACTAAGTTCTGAGGCCGATGATTTATCTCCTTCATGGCACATGGTTTTCGTTAAAAATATTTAGTAGGTATCTACACTACACATGTCCTTTCAATGTCAAAAATGTATTCCGGGCGAAACGTCGGGAAGTATAAGGTAGGCTTTGTGCCTAATAATATACGTCGCCAATAAGACTCGAAATATCATAAATATGAGGTTTAATACAATTAATTAAGTAAGAAGTTAATGCACTTCCTCAATATTTAATAAAGGCACCTTAAGCAGAAAGTTCAAGGTAGGCTTCATGCGACTTGTTCAATTAAACGTACTTGATTAATTTTCCGTCTTCAGACCATTGTAATTATGAGTAATTGACATACTTCTCTTTGTACTTAGTTTGCCATTGTCATTTGATTATAATTAGTTCTAGTAATTTAGCTTTTTTTAAAACACGGTGAATAAAGATGAAGGATAATGTTTTTATATTTGAGCTTTCCATCACGGTTTTCACAATCTACGGGGTTCTTTTAGAAAAGAGTGACCGATATGATGATATTATTATATGTTCTGTGGTATTATATGTATTATTGCTACATTTTATCTCAGGCTGACTGACAGATTCGCAAGGCAATAGGTAGTGCTTTGCGAATCTGGCAGTAAATGCAAAAGCAATAAACTTGACGTTCATTAGCGTTGCTTTGTGACTTATATGAATAAAATATCTTAATTTTCTTGAAAAAGAGTCATAAATAGGTAGATAGCTCTTAAAGGTCTGTGTCATAGTTAGGCTTTTTTATTCAAAATGGTGTCCAACTCACTGTACTTCATAAGTAAAAAAAAAGCTCCTTGACTAATTGGTTAGCTCCACCTTTATTTCGGTGATATTATGTAATTTACAAACAGACATGTAAAATTTTAGCTGGAATTGGTACAGGCATCTATATATATAAAAATGAATCCCTATTTCGCTTGGTCACGACAACACGAGTGAACGGCTGGACCGATTTGAAAAATCTTTTTGTATTGGATATCTCATTTAATGAGGAAGGTTCTAAGCTATATATCATCACGCCACTACACAGGAGAGCGAAGCAGTAATCATAAATGTCAACAAATCGGGGAAACTTTCATACATTTCTAGAAAAGTAATAAGCGACGGGATTAAATGGGTGCCACGGGGTTGGAAGTATGTCACGGACGAAGCTGGGCAGGTCAGCTTGTTTGTAATAAAAAATGAGCCAGGCAAAATTTCTCATGACACTTTAAATCATTTAAAAAGTTTATAATGACTATTATTTTTAAGTATATACATCCCTTAAGTAGACAGCTATGAACTTGTGCTCGAGGGCTTCTCCAACACTTACTCAATTTCCTTGTCAACTTGTCATGCTGACTGGTGTATCTGACCAACAAAAGAGGCCCTAGATTATAGGCGCCCTAGTGCTAAGAGATCAGGCGACAAACCCTCCCACAATGAATATTCATTGGTCTTTCTCTATTTCTTCGTATCAATGGCAATAAAATTAAATGTCTCCAGCCCATAACTTAGCGATATGGGCGGGTCTTTTTGTGGCACCGCTTAGATCTTCCACTGTGCAGGTGCTAGGACACAGTGGACACGACAAGAGGTGGTCCATCTTTTCTAGAGGGCACCACAGTCACAACGACCTACCCAGGTAACCTACCTGCCGCCTGCAGTAGCCAACCCGTGATTGCAATCTATTAAGGGATTTCCCGATCGACAACTGACTACTGCAGTTCATGTCCAGGTGGCAGCTTTTCTGAAAGTTGAATGTAATCTGTCGGGGAGGGTATTCCGTGAGCCACCGCAGGTGTCGGGCACACTTCACTCGATGTGGCACAGCGATCGTGCATCGCTAAAACCTCGTTCTGCTCTTAAGGCCCGATGATGATAAAAATGATGGCGTGCATCAGTCTCCTGCTTTCCCTTTTTCAAATTCATTGGTCAAAAAGTCAAATAAATAATTTACAGCAACCTTAGCGTCTACTGTACTGTACTGTACTGTACTGTACTGTACTGTACTGTACTGTACTGTACTGTACTGTACTGTACTGTACTGCACTGCACTGCACTGCACTGCACTGCACTGCACTGCACTGCACTGCACTGTACTGCACTGTACTGTACTGTACTGTATTGTATACAGTATCTTCTATATAGTATACTATATATATATATAGTATACTATACTATACTATCTTCACGCTGTATCCCTGACGGGGTAGTCAGTAGAGGCCAGATCGCCAGGCTTCGCGATCCATGCATACTTCTTTTGCTTCTTCAAGATTCATCAATCGCTTCATACACGCACGTCTGGGTATCCGAGTACTTTTGACCTTTTCGTTTTTGAGCAATCTGCTCACGTGGTCTTCATATGTAAGTCTCGGCCTACCCTGACTCCTTCTACCCTCTACTTTCGCACAGTATATATTCATTGGACTCCTTCGTTGGACGTGTCCAAACCAACGGAGCATGCCCTTTTCCAGCTTAACGCTGATACTTTTATTCAAACCTGCCATATTGCGTATCACTTCGTTACGTATTCGGTCGGCGAAAGTTGATGAGAAAATATGTTTTATATTATCAAGAAATGTTTTAAGTACATGTCTAATCTAATCAAATCTTTAAAGAAAGAAGCTAATCTTCCTAAAAGACTGGTTGCAAGCCTTTGTTTTCAAAATTATACGTTCATGAATGTATCGTACTGGATTATTTAAATTTAAAAACAGAACAATTACAAGAAAAATTGTAATCCTTACCTATACCATGAAAGGGCAAGATCAAAAAATAATGTCCCATAATAGGGAGTAGCGTATTAGTTATCTATTTTTTACCTCAAAAACTCTACAGATTGGTGGTCGTCCTGTTTTCAGTGACTGGGCAACACCAGGTATCTTTAAAAGTAGAAATAAATTATTTGAATTATATTCAAAAAAATCATATAATTTTAGGCAAACCTTTCAGGAATATGTTAAAAATTATTCAAAGATATTTAAACAAACGTGTCATCTTGCTAAGTCAAACTTCATTAAAAATAAAATTTCTAATTCTGTAAATAAAATAAAAATGACTTGGAACATCATTAACTCTGAATGCGGTAGATCTTTAGTGACTGAAAGGGATTTCCACTTAAAAGTAAATGGTTGCCATGTTACAGGGGACCTGGAAGTGGCTACGGAGTTTGAACACTTTTTCAAAAATATACCTATTTTGACAACAAAATCTCTCCAAGCATCTTCCAGTTCCGCTGAACTTTTATTAGAAGAATCTGTTCTTTGTTGCAGGGATGCATTTGTATTCACAGATATTTGTGCTCAGGACATTGTAAAAACATTTAAATGTATCGAAATTAAGAAAACCGCGGACATTTGGGGGTTATCGGTCAAAACTGCATCATGTATAATTGAGGTAATTGCGCCCCATCTAGCAACTGTGTTTAATGACTGTGTTTCTAGTGGTACATTTCCTGATTTAATGAAACACAGCAAAGTCGTTCCCTTGTTCAAGGCTGGCAGCGCTACAGAGCCGTCTAATTTCCGACCAGTGTCAGTGCTGCCAACTTTGAGCAAAGTATTTGAAAAAATAATCTTGAATCAAATGCTATCCCATTTTAATAGTCATAAAATACTCCATGCGAATCAATTTGGGTTTACGAAAGGGCGCTCAACTTCCGATGCTGGTGTTGAGTTATTAAAATGTATTCATGAAGCATGGGAAGACAAGCACGATGCATTAGGTATATTTTGCGATCTATCAAAGGCTTTTGATTGCGTTCAACATGAAACGCTGTGCAAAAAATTACACCACTATGGAATAAGAGGCAAAGCTCTCGACCTTCTGTCTTCATATTTGAACAATAGAATACAGAGGGTCGATATTAATGGTACACGTTCTGTAGGATCCATGGTTACAATGGGTGTGCCGCAAGGCTCGATACTTGGGCCATTCTTGTTCCTCATTTATATTAATGATTTACCATTTTATGTAGGGGACAGGAATAGGATTGTTTTGTTTGCAGATGACACCTCATTAATTTTTAAAATTAAAAGACAATTAGATAACTATGACGATGTAAACAATGCAATTGCAAGAGTAGTTCATTGGTTCAGCTCAAATAATCTTTGCCTTAATGAAAATAAAACTAAATGTATAAAATTTACTCTACCAAATGTAAAACAAGTTGCGGCCAATGTTCAACTGAATGGACAAGTGTTAGAGTTTGTAGAATCAACTGTGTTCCTAGGTATAACTATTGATGCCAATTTGCAGTGGGGCCCACACATAGAAAAGACAGCCTCTAGATTAAGTTCGGCTGCATACGCTGTAAAAAAGATCAGGACTCTAACAGATGTGGATACGGCTAGAATGGTTTACTTCAGCTATTTTCATAGTATTATGTCTTACGGTATTCTCCTTTGGGGGAGTGCTGCAGATTTAAATATTATTTTTGTTCTACAAAAGCGGGCTGTACGCGCTATTTATAATTTGGGCCCCAGAGTTTCTCTCCGAGAAAAATTCAAAGAAGTGAATATTCAAACCGTACCATCACAATACATTTTTGCCAATCTTATGTATGTCCAGAAAAATCTATCACAGTTTTCTAAACTCTGTGATAAACATAATATAAACACTAGAAATAAAAATAATCTTTCAGTCCACCACAGTCGACTACATAAGATTGGCGATTCTTTCCAGGGTAACTGTATACGCTTTTACAACAAGCTTCCCTGTGACCTGAGAAATTTACCTTTAAATAAATTTAAAAAGTTTATTAAAAACAAGCTTTGTGAAAAAGGTTTTTACTCCGTTACAGACTATTTGCAGGACAGGGACGCCTGGAAATGATCTGCTGGCAAAATGAAATAATATTAAATTGTAAATAGGCCATCAAAAAAAAAGCCTTCCTAAGTTTCTTGCCGGTTCTTCTCAGGTGGGCCGCGTTCCGAACCGGTGGTCGCTTTAAATATTTTAAATAGTGTATGACATTTTGTAAGCGCCGTTAAAATGGTCTATGCAAAATAAAGATATTTTTATTTTTTTTATTTTTTATTTACACTGGTAAATACCCACTTTTTGAAATCTTTATTTATTTATTGCCCGCGCAGTGCCTGCTCCCGTGGGAATATGGGAATAAAAAGTAACTCAAGTAACTGTGAAACTGCGGGGCGTCTGCACGTTCAAATTAATTACTAATATTACAAAGCTGAAGAGTTTGTTAGTTTGGTGGTACGCGCTAATCTCAGGTACGACTGGTCGTATTCAAAAAATATTTTGAGTTGGATAGCCCATTTATCGAGGCCGGCTATATATTGTCATGTTGCTTGCTATGTCAACAAATCTAACAAACATTCATTCATTAGATTGAAAAACTAATTTTGGTACTGTAACTAATGAACGACGGGATTATGTGGCCACGGGGGTGTTTGAAATATGTCACAGGCCGGGAGCCTCAGCTAGTTTAGGTATAATATAACCATAAAAATATATTAAATTACGGTAAAAAAACATATTATTATGGAGACAACAAGAACGAGTTCAGTGTAGTGTAGGTAAATCGGTAGGCACATTGTTTTTTTTTACAAGCTAAGCTACGAGAATATATGCAAGGCGTTTCTAGTTATAATATAACCTTCAAGTTGATTGGAACATGTCACCAAATATCAAATAGGTCAGGAAATTAATTTGTTTTGCCGTTAACCGTGGACAACATTACTATATAATAGAGTTTACCCTACATATTACAAGAGTAAAACGTAAATATGTACTTTCATTGTTCAAAGTATAGGGCAGGTTTCTACTTAAGCGGTTTGTTTGTCAAGATATAGTGCTGTATGTCCTTGGATATGCAACTTGCAACTCAAAGTACGTGTTTCACAAAACGTGTAAAACCAGTACCTAAGTATTGAGACACCAAAACAGTGAAAAGGACTCTTGTACAATACCTCTTAATGCACTTTATAATTTACAAAACTGTTGTAATTTATCATACTAACTTATTGTACCACATACATTTTTGAAAATGTATTTGTCATCTTAGCGCTAATTCCCGGTTGCTTCCATCTCGAAGTTTTAGTCCACTTTGGAGTATATCTATGACTTTGATTGACTGGTATAGGAATACCTACTTAGTTGGGATTAAACCATTTTTTCTTTTTGTGCGAATAAATATTGTGGGACACTTTTTACACAGCGTCACTAAATATAAGCTTAAGTTTGTACTATAGGATCTAGACAACTGATATGTATACATAATATTTCTAAATACATACATATTATACATAGGAAACACCCAAACTCCGAAACCAACAATTTGAAGCGCTCGTGGTCCCGCGGTCTCAGTGTTCTGTAAACGATCACTGAGTTACGCAACTTTCACTATGGCTGGTCCTCGGATGGGTGACCACTTTGTGGCATTTACATTTGCGAGCGTTTCCGTGCTTCGGAAGGCACGTTAAGCCGTTGGTCCCGGTTGCCAGTAAAATGGCAGTCGTTAAGTCTGGTTGAAGGCCTTATGGGCGGCTTGAAAAAATTCAACAGCAGGTAGCCACAACCTGCGTCTGTCTATTTCAACATGGCAATGGGCTCACCACCTATTACGTAGGACAGGAATCCACAAGGTGAAAAGTGGGCATTTAATATGCCTCTGCCACCCCTTCGGGGATAAGGCGTGATGGATTTTACAAATATTTGTTCCGACCCGGGATGCGAACCCGGGACCATAACGCAGCAGTCGCATACAGTACTACAACCTCAACTCAAAAGCTGGTTCTGGGTAACCGCTTTGTGGCATTTCTATTAAGCAGCGTTTCCGTGCTTCGGAAAGGACGTTAAGCTGTTGGTCCCGGTTGCCAGTTACAAGCCAAGCTGAAGACCTTATGAGCGGCTTGAAAAATTGCAACATGCGCTTGTCCATTTTCAACATGGCCATGAGCTCACCAACTGTTACGTTTTTAAAAAATGTATACGTTGAAATGTAGGCAATTCTATCTGTCTATCCCTTCAAAGAAAAAGGCTGTATGGTAAAGGTAATCTATGATAAACATACTTATATCCTTCTAAATACATACATACGAGTATTATACCTAGATGTTGTGCGGATCACACAAATATTTGTTCCGAATACAGAATTGGACCCGGGACCACAGCAAATCAGTCTCATACACTACATGACTTACATCACCGAGGCATCGCACAGCGAGCACTATAGTATAGGAGTGATGTATCTGTTAGGTAGTAACTGTTATCTAATCTGTGATAAAGGTATCTTATAGGATCATGTGCTAATGGCAAATACCTGACATTGACATTAGTTTTACCTGTGATACTAATTTTATAAATAAATAAATAAATAAATATCCATCACGCCTTATCCCCGAAGGGGTGGCAGAGGCATATTATATGCCCACTTTTCACCGTGTGGATTCCTGTCCCACGTAATAGGTGGTGAGCCCATTGCCGTGTTGAAATAGACAGACGCAGGTTGTGGCTACCTGCTGTTGAAATTTTCAAGCCGCCCATAAGGCCTTCAACCAGGCTTAACGACTGCCATTTTACTGGCAACCGGGACCAACGGCTTAACGTGCCTTCCGAAGCACGGAAACGCTCGCAAATGTAAATACCACAAAGTGGTCACCCATCCGAGGACCAGCCATAGTGAAAGTTGCGTAACTCAGTGATCGTTTACAGAACACTGAGACCGCGGGGCCACGAGCGCTTCATAATAATATGTGGTAATTTTATGTGGCCTATGTAATTACTAATTTATTACAATATTGAACTACAATTAGATTCATGAATATAATAATACCAGTCCGTACAACCAATCAAATACTGACTGACTGCCTCTGTGGCGCGGTGGGAGTGCATCCGACTGCTACGCAAGAGGTCGTGGGTTCGATTCCCACCCAGGTTAAATCTCTGTGTGATGAGCACGATGGTTTATTCTGTGTCAGGGTGTTATTTATCTATAATATGTATTTATTTAGAAATATATAAGTATGTTTATCAGTTATCTAGATCCCATAACACAAGCTAATATTAGCTTACTTTGGGCTAGATGACGCTGTGTGACAAGTATCCCACAAATTAAAAAAAAAAAAAAAATTAATATTTTACTGAGACTGACTGGTTCTTACATTTTTATTCGGAATTTTAAATATTTTCTGAGTTTTCGTAAATTACATGTTTCCTATAGTTTTGTCTCTTTTGGTAACTAATTAATTACCTAGTTAATAATTTAATTACTTAGTTACCAAAGTATTATTATTATAATATATATAAATAATTAAAAAATCAAAGTAATTAGGTAGGTATAAACTTGATATTTTTATAATTACAAGTCGACTTATACCAAGATTGAGTTTTTATTTTTCGTTGACGCGGGGAAAATCCCGCGGGGTTTCGTGGGTAGGACGGGCCCCAAGGGCCAGGAGACACACAAAAAAAACACCGACGGTACGTAAATGTATTCCCCGTGTCAACGAAAAATAGGGAAAACGAAATTTAGTGAAAACTTATCTTTTTATGTCCCAAGTACACTGTAATTTATTTCAATTAAAATATTTATCTTTTCACCTTAATTTGACTGATATATCGAAAAAGAACCCTAATTTTCAATTGAAAATTCTATCGTCAAAATATCAGCTTTTTTCAAAAAAATGGTGTTTTCTCTTCGTTGAAATTTCTACTTTCCAATGGTGTAAAATAAATATATACTTCTATAGTAAATCTTCTGAGAAATTGCAAATATTCGAAAATACTTTATAAATTATTAAATACCTACAACTTGGAGCAATTTATTAAAATTTACACTTTAAATTAATTAATATATTAGTATAACAAAAATAAATTTACATTTACATTTTTATTACTATTTTAAGATAACTTATACACCTGAATGACCTTTAAACCCGAAAACTTTTAGCCCATCATAAGGTATTTCATGGAGAAGTGGGGAAGGACCTAGGCGTGTCTGGGCCTTACTACAGACCTGCTATTAGCAACTTTTTTCTCCTGTAGTCCTACCCACTAAACCCCGCGGTGTTTCGCCTTCCTTTCTAACCGGGTCCCGCTATAGGATTGAGGGCTAGGCTATGAGGCTCTTCTCGTGGGGCTCTATGTGCTGCCCCCACGATCTCCCGGAGGAGATTAGCCTGTACCCGCTTCGAGTCGTCTCCTCTGACGTCCCTCTGTGAGCAGGGGGGGGGGGGGGGGTGAAAAGCAATTGAAGGCATCCCAGGCCTAGATTGGGTGCGTTATATTGTACCTTCTCAATACTATATCTAAGGTAATCTACACCTACAGCCATACTGCTAATTTATAGTCAAGGTTTATTCAATTACTTCACTGTTACACTTCAATGTGCGTGAGAGTTATATGGGTCATAGTAGTGCCTCTGTGGCGCAGTGGTAAAGTATACGACTGCCGCGCTGAGGTCGGGTTGGGTTCTCGGGTCGGAGCAATTATTTTTGTGATGCACAAATGTTGGTTTCGGTCTTAAATGTATAATATATATTACTAGTGGTTCTGTGAACCGCAGACTTCAGAGTTTTTTTTTATCAATTAAAAAAATACCAACCGGGACCAACGGCTTAACGTGCCTTCCGAAGCACGGAAACGCTCGCAAATGTAAATACCACAAAGTGGTCACCCATCCGAGGACCAGCCATAGTGAAAGTTGCGTAACTCAGTGATCGTTTACAGAACACTGAGACCGCGGGGCCACGAGCGCTTCATAATAATATGTGGTAATTTTATGTGGCCTATGTAATTACTAATTTATTACAATATTGAACTACAATTAGATTCATGAATATAATAATACCAGTCCGTACAACCAATCAAATACTGACTGACTGCCTCTGTGGCGCGGTGGGAGTGCATCCGACTGCTACGCAAGAGGTCGTGGGTTCGATTCCCACCCAGGTTAAATCTCTGTGTGATGAGCACGATGGTTTATTCTGTGTCAGGGTGTTATTTATCTATAATATGTATTTATTTAGAAATATATAAGTATGTTTATCAGTTATCTAGATCCCATAACACAAGCTAATATTAGCTTACTTTGGGCTAGATGACGCTGTGTGACAAGTATCCCACAAATTAAAAAAAAAAAAAAAATTAATATTTTACTGAGACTGACTGGTTCTTACATTTTTATTCGGAATTTTAAATATTTTCTGAGTTTTCGTAAATTACATGTTTCCTATAGTTTTGTCTCTTTTGGTAACTAATTAATTACCTAGTTAATAATTTAATTACTTAGTTACCAAAGTATTATTATTATAATATATATAAATAATTAAAAAATCAAAGTAATTAGGTAGGTATAAACTTGATATTTTTATAATTACAAGTCGACTTATACCAAGATTGAGTTTTTATTTTTCGTTGACGCGGGGAAAATCCCGCGGGGTTTCGTGGGTAGGACGGGCCCCAAGGGCCAGGAGACACACAAAAAAAACACCGACGGTACGTAAATGTATTCCCCGTGTCAACGAAAAATAGGGAAAACGAAATTTAGTGAAAACTTATCTTTTTATGTCCCAAGTACACTGTAATTTATTTCAATTAAAATATTTATCTTTTCACCTTAATTTGACTGATATATCGAAAAAGAACCCTAATTTTCAATTGAAAATTCTATCGTCAAAATATCAGCTTTTTTCAAAAAAATGGTGTTTTCTCTTCGTTGAAATTTCTACTTTCCAATGGTGTAAAATAAATATATACTTCTATAGTAAATCTTCTGAGAAATTGCAAATATTCGAAAATACTTTATAAATTATTAAATACCTACAACTTGGAGCAATTTATTAAAATTTACACTTTAAATTAATTAATATATTAGTATAACAAAAATAAATTTACATTTACATTTTTATTACTATTTTAAGATAACTTATACACCTGAATGACCTTTAAACCCGAAAACTTTTAGCCCATCATAAGGTATTTCATGGAGAAGTGGGGAAGGACCTAGGCGTGTCTGGGCCTTACTACAGACCTGCTATTAGCAACTTTTTTCTCCTGTAGTCCTACCCACTAAACCCCGCGGTGTTTCGCCTTCCTTTCTAACCGGGTCCCGCTATAGGATTGAGGGCTAGGCTATGAGGCTCTTCTCGTGGGGCTCTATGTGCTGCCCCCACGATCTCCCGGAGGAGATTAGCCTGTACCCGCTTCGAGTCGTCTCCTCTGACGTCCCTCTGTGAGCAGGGGGGGGGGGGGGGGTGAAAAGCAATTGAAGGCATCCCAGGCCTAGATTGGGTGCGTTATATTGTACCTTCTCAATACTATATCTAAGGTAATCTACACCTACAGCCATACTGCTAATTTATAGTCAAGGTTTATTCAATTACTTCACTGTTACACTTCAATGTGCGTGAGAGTTATATGGGTCATAGTAGTGCCTCTGTGGCGCAGTGGTAAAGTATACGACTGCCGCGCTGAGGTCGGGTTGGGTTCTCGGGTCGGAGCAATTATTTTTGTGATGCACAAATGTTGGTTTCGGTCTTAAATGTATAATATATATTACTAGTGGTTCTGTGAACCGCAGACTTCAGAGTTTTTTTTTATCAATTAAAAAAATTTGAGCGCTCTTGCCCACTACTACGGGACCATTTTCCCTACCCTGCCTCCACCCCCCCCCCCCGAACGAAAAACCCCCTCGCTGAAAGTCGTTGACTATATCAAGGATTGTCCATGCCAAGTTGCATGCAAATCCGATGAAAAATTCGACCTGTACACATTTCATTTCAGTCAATAGCATTTTTCCCGTACCAGTGGAGTTAAAAAGGCGACTTTCGTCGGCTCGCTTTGCTCGCAAAAAATGTATGTATTAAAATCCGCCTGGGCACCTTTAGACCAGGAGCGGTCAGGGGCGGGTTATTTGAATTTGACATGTAAATATTTTTTTAATTAACATTTTGTTTATAATGTAAATAAATTTTATTGTTTTTTTTTATTTGTGTTCTACATGAATTAAGATTTTTCATATAAAAAAGTAGCCGATGTGTTATTCTGATATGTATAAGCTATATATTATTGTAAAGTTTCTTTAAAATCCATTAGGTAGTTTTACGTGAAAGAGTAACAAACATCCATTATTACAAACTTTTACGTTTATATAATTAGTAGGATTCATCTGTCACTCTTTTATCCCCGAAAAGCAGAGACATTCTATGCGCCACATGGTAAGAATTTTGTCACTTGAGCTCTCTCCACTAGAGACGCCTTACTCTATAATCCTACTAATATTATAAACGCTAAAGTTTGTAAGTATGGATGTTTGTTACTCTTTCACGCAAAATCTACTGAATTGATTTTGATGAAACTTTTCAATAATATAGCTTACACGTCAGAATAACACATATGCCACTTTCTATCCCGGGAACAAGTTCCTGTGGGAAACGGGAACGAGAATACTTCACCACGCGTGTGGAGCCGCGGGCGTGCACTAGTATTTCATATAACCACGCGTGTCAGAGGGCGTCACCTATTTTTCATACGATACGATTACACTAGTTACTACAGACGAATGGTAGGCGACTGACAGGTCGCGTATGGGATTTTTGCATATAGTTTAACGTAAACTTGGCTCGCTGTATATTATTATAACTTTCGTCTCTATTAGGCGCGAGCGAGATGGAGCGAGCTCCATTCCATGCTCAGTGCTATAAGCCCACATTTTACAGAATGCATTTTGGTCCCACGTGACAGGAGGTGAGCCACATTACAGATGTATTTACACGGCGGTTCTGGATGTATGAACCTCAGTACAAGACCTATAGAGATCTTTGGCGTCTAAGACAGCTTCACCTGTGAAGATAGCAACTCTGTAAGATCTGTAATAAAGAAATGGTTTGAGTGTAACTGTAGCTTATTTTTCATAGGGCATGACTGTTTCAATGAGTTTCTATATCGCAATCATCAGTACCATCTAGTGCCATCATTTAAATTACTTAGGTCATACCGACTGTTTCTGGATATTGGTAAATATCACATTCATAAGTAACATTTATTGCTTTTCGAAGTTTACGCAGTCCCTGTTTAAACATTTTTGCATGCGATGGAACCATTACGTAAATTAGTGGTCCAGTCTTCAGTAGGGACGTGACATCTTTAATGTATCATGAGACTCACCGTTGCTTTTCCGGATATAAATCGTAAATCTCGAAGCTAATCTTTAATTTTTGGAAGTATAAGGAAAACACAAATGTGCGAGGTCCGGGCTATATGGTGGACGCGTCACTAAATCCACAATTGAGGTCTTCAACTGTGTCAACTACGCATTCGTCATCTTAGAGGAATGTGGTGACGTTTAGTCGTGAAGGACGACATTTGTGCGAGGACGTTTTATCGTTTACTTTTTCTAACACTCTGGGCAACTTGCGTTTACCGACCAATCTGTAGTCACTGATATTTACAAGTGATACTGTAGCATGTACTGATTTGTTGAAATCATCATTGTTCACATAAATTACAGCAAAAATAAAAAAAAAACATTGAGCGTAATTATTTCGAGTTAACTTCATTGTAATAGCGACACACAATTTCAAAAACAGCCGCGTCCACATTGAAATAACAATTAAGTTTTACATTCTCGCAAATTAAAAAGTGCCATACTAGCAGAGATTTCTATTTTTGTTTGAGTAATATATTTTTGTTTTTTAGTGTATAATCACAGAATGATAACGTAATACTATTACATAATATAATCTTGTGTATAATACTAACGATTTCTTTAAGAATATCTATGGTACTAAGTACCTAAATTACCCCAAGGAGAGCCTTCTTTCTTGAACTTCGCGTACATCAAACCATCATACTGGCAATAGCCCAATGACAAAAGAGGTCGCTTCGCTATTCAGCCTTGTCTTCGTATGAGTATAATAGCCATCAATTTTAAATATCGAACGGCGAAGCACAATTTCGTTCTTGAAAATAATAATTTAAAAAAAAAGATGATAATAGGCGGGAATAGAAAACATTTTATATATTGTATATACAAACTTTAAATATTGTTTGTTTTTGGGTTTTTTTTTATAATTACGTGCTAATTAGGAAAAAAACATGATTTCTGCAAGTGATGAAGGTATAAGCTGCACTCCCGATTCAATGAAAATGGAAGCTGAAACAGCAATTAACAATATTTTGCCTGAAAGTTCTAAAGAGAGATATTTGAAAACTTACGACGAGTTCATGCTTACCGAATATGAGAGATGTAAAATGTTATATTTTAGTAAGGCCGTTTTTTTTTTTACTTACCTCACAATCGAGATGTAAAGCAGAGTAGTTAGCTCGGGTGTAAGCATCAATTGCACCCTCGAACTATAGACGCCCTCGTTGCGCTCGTGCGCCATATATATCTCGGGCTGCAATTGATGCCTTACAGCCCTTGTCTACTAATCTACTATTAAAATTCCCGTTTTATATTTCGAATTCACGCTCGAAGTGCGTTCCACTTATAACTTTCGCCCACAACGCCAGCGGGCTTTGTTTCATTAGTGGAATGGCAATTTCAGCGGTCGCAGACGTGGGCGTTGCGGGCGATAAGTGGAACGCGCCCAGTGACAATCTTTGACCACAGACAATACAAGTTGTATTATTTGCACAATTATTTGTGACTTTGACTTATTCTGCTACCCAGTTGAGACAAGGCCGTTATATGGTATATTGGGTAGTCTAGATGCTCTACAGGGTAAAAAGAACTACATTTGCTGCAGTTCTCATCATTACAAAAACTGTTGTTACATGCTTAAGGTTAAAAATATAAAAAATAATTATCTTACTGAGTGCCTATACGTAATACATACTTTCCGTGTGGTATTTCAGCCTTTATTTGGTGGTGGATTTCGAGATCCCTCGATAATACACCCCCGGACACCTAAAACTCCACCATAAAAAAGCCACCTTGATTTTTTTTGGTTTGGAATACTGTAACTTATAAAAGATGTATGTAGAAGGAAAATGTTTTGATGTAGTTTTGGAGCTCATCATCATTCATTTAGAGTGCCACTGTTCTGAATTTGAACTACAGTTTATTAAAAAAGTCGAGTTACGTTGAAACAAGTCCATATTTGCTTTTTTCAAGGAAAAATATCTAATCGATTTTTAAATAAAGACATGTTTTACATTAAAAGAAATGTTTATTTAGTAACTTGTATTGCCTCCCAGTGCATTTATGACAGCTCTCATACGGTTTGGAATAGAATTAATCAATGTCGTTATGACATGTTGAGGAATGTCCTCCCATTCTTCCAAAATTACATTTTTGAGCTCCTGCATGGTTTGCGGGGCAGGATGATGAGCTCGAACACGCCTTTTCAGCTCATCCCATAGATGCTCTATTGGATTTATATCAGGACTTCGCGCTGGCCATCTCATAACAGTGATACCAATGTCATTCAAGTACTCCCTGACGATTCCCGCAGTATGAGCCCTTGCATTATCATGCATTCAAAACGAAATCTTGGCCAATAAATCCAGCATATGGCATCACGTGGTTCTCTAAACATTGGCGAATGTATCTATTGCCATCTAGGGGCGGCAGTCGTGGTCCCGTCACTACCTCTAGCTCAGTTTTGCCTTCCTTAAAGATTCCTCCCCAGACTGTCCATGATCCTCCACCATAACTCACTTTCTCGTCAATACAGCATGCGCGAAACGCTCGTTCTGTCTTCGGTACACCTTACTCCTTCCGTCATTACCGTATAGCATTATCTTGGACTCATCTGTGAAGACAACCTGGCTCCATTGATGTCGAGTCCAATTTAGATGTTCGCGCGCAAACTCTAGACGGGCTATTCGGTGTGCTCGTGTCAATTTGGGTCCATTGGCTGGCTTATAGGGCTTTAAACCACGTTCATTGAGTCGCCTTCTAACGGTCCGAGCACTTACAGACACTCCGTGAAAGTCCCTGAGCTGTTCTTGTATCTGAACAGAGTTACGGCGTCGATTTCGTAAGCTATTAGTGACAATGTATTGATTTGTCTCGCCGTTGTCACTCGGTAATGAGGTCGTCCTGTTCGCCGAACGAAGCCGCCAGTCTCCAGGTATCAGTGGTACACTCTTTGAACAGCGGAACGACTTTTGTGAAGTTGTGAACTCACATCTCGCTGACTTAGTCCAGAGTGAAGAAGTGCTGCAGCTTGCGCGGCTACTTCAGGTGAAGTATCATAATTTTATAGCCAAAAACGGTTCAAATTATAGAAAAATAACTAAACTAAACTTTGGTTAACAACAATTGCGAAAATTCAAACCAAATCGATATTAAATTGCTTCAAAAGCAACTTTCAACAGTCATTATTTTTTTCAAATCGGTGACCAAGCTCGGCTTTTGTTCTTTATTTTAAATTCTAAAATTCAAATTTGGAATAATACATACGGCAAAGACGATGAAATATGCCAGCATTAAAAATGCATAAAAACTTTTTTGTTATATTGTATATTTTTTGTGTGTTGGCCTTTTAGGCCTGGGAATGTAAGGTGGCTCGATTCAAGAGTCCGGGAGTGTATATTCTAATTTTAAATTTCAAAAACATAATATTAAAAAATATATTCAATTATCTACTGCGACCACTCGAGCTAAACTTAACACAAGGAGTTAATAAACAAATTAAAGTTAAGTGTTAATTACAGCAGTCCTTAAGTCATGAATGAAATGCTTCAACCAAACTGGCTTAGCATATAAATTTCGATCTCTCAGTGTTTGTTGATAGGTTTGATACAACAGTATTAGGCTAAATATTAAACATATTTGTATGATTAAATAGCTACTATCACTAATTGATCATGGTTTAGGAATGATTACACATTCCATAACAACTCTCTTTTAATTTCCTTAAAATGTTTGATCAATATTTCGATAGCTTAATGGATTATTAATGATGTAACAGTTTTGAAGTAAGGTACCTAGTGTACCTTTGTATTTATCTTTCATCACTATGATGCGCGAAATATTTGTTTAACATGAGCCTTGAAACTTTGTGACTAAGTATGGTCACGCGAGTTGTGAAAGTTCCGATTACGTGTTATATAATAACAAAAAAACTTTAGGAACTGGTCATGTTTAAGAGCCTTTCGGAGCATTAAGCTGATTTCGCATAATTTTGTATTCTCCACTAGATTACTCAAAATGTTGAACCACATAATTAAAAACAAGTTTAATTTTATACATGTTTATGTACCTATCTAGCGCTGCGTTGGAGGACTAGGGTTTCTAAAAATTATATTTCTAACATCGGTGAATGGCGATTTAATATTAATTAAGGACTTTTTGAAAATCATCCAGGCGAAAACAGCTGCAGATCCAAGCGAATTTTCCAAAACACATATTTAGGTTCAATTCCTTCCTATTCCGCCTCAAATTTTAGACCAATTTAAAATATATTTTATACACAGAACGAAATATCTGGGTCCCTTTGTTTCAACCGACTTTTAAAAACGAGGAGAATTCGATTGGTATATTTTTTGAAGTGAATACTTCTTTTAGCCCGGTGCGCATATTTTTGGATGAGATAAAATCTCTGGACTTACGTTACGAGACGCAGCTATAGTGTGTGCATATATGCATGTACATATAGCAGACCGTTACCACGAACCTATAGTTTCTATTTTAGATTGTAATCATTTTAATGATAATGATTCAAGAATTTTCGAAATTGTTGACGATGATTCATAATTGAATATTAAATGTATTTTAAAGTTTCTAATAATTAATAAAACACAATACATAAATGAAATTCAATTCATAACTCAATAACCCTAGTACAAATTTAAAAAAAGAATAATTCGCCAAAATAAGTATTCACGTTTGCCTGCACTCCCGGAGTGCAACCAAAATTCTTTTATGTATTTAGATACTCCGATTACGCTGAGATCTATGATCTGATTAACGTCTTTAGTTGGATGCGGAATAGTAGTCATTCTGTTCTTATAAAAAAATAACATTGTTTGTCCCAGTAGTTTTCATTTTATGAATATTTTGCTATATTTATTGTAAGAAAAATTTGTCCGATTTGTTGAAATTTATGACTACAGCTCCGCTCTCCTTGGTAGTAGCCTGATGATATATAGAACATTGCCTTCCTCGATAAATGGGGTATCTATATAAAAAAAAGAATTTAACCGACTTTAACAAGAAGGAAGTTCTCAATTCGATTAATATTTGAATAAAAAGAAATTTTAAAGTTATTTATTTTTGATTTAAGAACTAAAACTAATTTTAAAAATAACTATAAGAAAATTAATCTAAGTTTATCTTCATTAGTTCGTTGCATTTCCTGTAGTGCTTTGTCATCCTGTGATCTGTGTAATAAATTAGATGGTTCCAAATCACTTAATGCCACGCCATCTAAATTCTTCACTCGACTACTGAAACCTGCGACCTTTTGTGATTTTTCTTTGAGGTTTATCACCGCCTTCTCAATTAGTACCTTGGAGCTTGTGAACAATGATAGCTAAACTTAAAATTAGTGGCAGCATTAATAACTCGATATCACCGTAATATTTATTAGCCTAAAAAGCGGTAGATGTTGGTGCAATTGCTAGTGTCAATTGCACCAACATCTCTGCAAGCCCTCCCTATTTTTTAGGACAGTGCCTACCGTCTCGTCATCTAATTAAATCACCACTATATTGTTTGGGGCATAATACGTAGGCCCACCCTTAGCTTCTTAAAAATATTACAATTTAAATTATGATAATAAAAAGCAACGAAATGAAATTGTCGACCTGAAGTAATATAGAAAATGTCTACTGTCGTTTACAGAACAATTTATTATCAGTAATAAATTGTTTTTTACTTTTTAGTGTCAGCACTAAAAAGTAAAATATATTAAAACTACCTTTATAAAAACCGACTTCGAAAACTAAAATGTATAAAATAACTTAAAAAAGGTTTAATTGAATACACCTTTTATGCAAACCTAATACTTTTAATATTAATAAAATACTATTACTCTGCTCCATCTCTGAAAGGTTTGAAGTTGGTGCCAAGCCCTAAACAAAATAAAACTTAAAATTTTTGATTTTGATATCTGTTCTTTTTAAACGAAGTTTTGTATTATTTTTTTATTAAAAGTTATTCTTGTACAGAACGCACCACAAACGAGAAAACTTGACGAGTGACAGCAGTGTGGAACATGCCAAGTTATAGTTATCATTAGGTGACAAGAAGAACTCTCTGAATCCCGAGTCACATTCTAAAGAATCTTCTACTCTTATAATTAGCTTCTTATCCATCAAATTGACATTTATATCATCACTTTCTAGTTTCTATGTACAAATCTTATCTTTTGGGAATCGTATTGTACAATAGACCATTTAGAGCAGTTTCTGAGAACTTTAAGAAAGCTTTAGAGAATCTTTAGTACTCAGAAAGTTTTTGTTTTTCTATTTTATTATATATATATTATCAAAATGAGTATAAAGATTATTAAAAATATTTTTTAATATCGTTCCACAATGTCTAAACCAATAATATTTTCTTATTTTTACATTTTGAAAATATAGACGATATTTTAATAAATACAGGTGATTTCCAAGACATTCACCTGCGCTATCACATTCACTTGCGCTATCACATTCACGTCATTAATTTTTTGTGAGTGTACATTTCTATCAATACAGGAGATAAACAGGTTCAATAATCTGAATTGCTATTTTAGACTATTGTTCAAGGCACGCTCGACTTTTAATCAAATCACCAATCATACTAAATTTTATTAATACTTATATCTATGCTAAACCTATGTTAAGGATCGTAGCCCCGCCAACTAAATGTTCTGTATGCGTTACGCAAATTTCATTCTTTATTATTTATTTATACGTACATAGGAAAACATACAGGTAATTTAAACTAAAAATAAATTAAAAATTAACTACTAAAAGCTATATGTGTTTTGGTGTCTACAAACGCATAGTTAGGTATATTTCAACATAAACAGGATTGAATCATTACCACAATATGGCAATTAAAGATAAATTTATATAAAACAAATTTAACAATATTTATTTATATTATGACTCGTCTTCGGAAGCCGCTGGTAGCATTTTAATTTATGACTGCTTCAGTGCTTCAAAAGCCACGTTAAGCCCTTGGTCTCGGTTGCCAGTACTTAACGTGGCAGTTGTTAAGCCAATTTTAACGTTATGGACGATTTGAATAATTTCAACATAAGGTAACCATAATCTGCATTTGTCTAATTCCAACACGGCAATAGGCTCAACACCTGTTACATGTGTTTTGACACATGTGCCTATTGCCTATTACGGTGAATAGTTAGCCTCACCCACCATTCGGGAATAATATATGATCTGGGGGCTAAGTCTACCAGTTTACAAAAAAAAGTCGTTTATAGTAACTTATGTACAAGCGGCCACTGGCGCGCATGTGTTATAGTGCACTGAGCGCGATTGTAATAGTGAACTACGAAAACTGACAAATTCTACCGTTGGTTTTCTGTTGAGTAACGATTTCGGTTCTGTTCTGACACGATTGAAATTGAAAATTCGGACCCCTTGAAATGCACCACTAGCAGGTGAGGTAGTTGCGCGGGACCTTGGTAAATGTCGGACGCTTGCTGTATATTATTTTCCGAAACTAGTGCATTAACCTTATTTTAAGTGTATAATTGGTAGTTTCTTAGATATAAAAGTTGTGTGAATATGCTATAGTGAAAGGCAGTGATATATTGCATTGAAAAGCTATTTAACATCTTGTCGAGCAAATGTCACTGAAAGCCTCAATAACGCTCTACGAAGTTAATGGGGCAAGGACACATGACTGGACTTGACATCGACAAAGGACTGGACAAGACTAAATTAAAACATAAGATTGATGAAACGTGATATAAATAAGATTTTGCTAAAAGGTCTTAGCTACCAGGTCGTAAATAATTAAAAAAAAAACTATTAGGTGAAGACGATTGGGCCCTGGAGATCCTAGTGGGACCCTATGCTCACCTATACTTATATAAGTCTGATGTTTGGAGTTCATTAGGTTCATTATTTTTAAAAAAAAATTCAACAGCAGGTAGCCACAACCTGCGTCTGTCTATTTCAAACACGGCAATGGGCTCACCACCTATTACGTGGGACAGGAATCCACACGGTGAAAAGTGGGCATATAATATGTCTCTGCCACACCTTCGGGGATAAGGCGTGATGAATTCTTTTTTTATTTTTTTTTTCTTTACAGCTCTCGATTCATACGCTTGGGTGCTATGGAGCTGTGGATTGCTATTATTAATCGGAATATGGATACTCTACTTCGTCTCCCTACGGTCAGCCCTGCGACAATGGAAGGAATTCAGCAGTTACGTAGCTGTGGTTTTAAGTGTTTATCCAGTAAGTACCTATGTGATTTTTAATGTATTACTTGACGCCCGCGTAATGTGTTTACCGTTCCCGTTTTTCATAGGAACTTGTTCCCGGGACAAAAAGTAGTATATGTCCTTTCTCGGGCACTAGACTCTACCAAATTTTATGTAAATCGATTCAGTAGTTCTAGCGTGAAAGCGTGACAGACAGACAGACAGCCAGCTTACTTTAGCATTTATTATTTGTAAGGATGGAGATAAATAAATTAAATTGAAATGCCTTTTTATGGGTGGCAAAATTAACAACTTTTCACTAAATGCATATAAAAGTATATATGTACTTACATAATAAAAACATTTTTATTTAATTTCTCTGTCTGTCTGTCGATCTGTGTGTTTGTTTCGCCTAACCTCTGGTACCGTGCTCAAAGAAGTATTCACTTTAAAATGGGCTAAAAATAAGGATAACTTATCTTAACAATGGCAGCACAGTGACTTACGTTAAATAAAATAAATATAATTTTGTCCACTTGAACTTAAGCCCCAGATTATTAACAAAATCGTTACTAAACTAGTCAACTGAATCAACAGTGGTGCTAATTCTGTTGTTGAGACGACTAAACTAAATTTCTCTAAAATTTCCTTATTTTTATTAAGAGATTGCCGTTCTAACGTGAAAAATGTACATAGACAGTGGAATGTATTTACATGCCGACTAACTTGGTGATTGAACTGCCTATGTACATATTTCACGTTACAATGTTTTACACGTTTTCACGTTTCAAACGGTTACTAAAATTAATAAACGTCCCACTAAAATTAGACTTTTCACTAATATTAGACGTCACCTAAATAGGTGACGACTAATTTTAGTGAAAACGTCTAAATTTTGTGTGACGTTAAATTTGTATCTGATATCACTAAAATTCATTTTATGTGATAAAATTCAACAAAAAGTTAAAAATGTACATAGACAGTTCAATCACTAAGTTAGTCGGCATCTAAATACATGTTTTGTTGAATTTTATCACATAAATTCTATTTTAGTGATGTGAAATACAAATTTAGTACTGTTTATGATATCACCAAGTTTAGTTCGACATAATAACAGAATAGCATTTGGCAATCTCTCAATAAAAATAAGAAAATTATAGAGAAATTTAGTTTAGTGGTTTCAACAACAAAATTAGCACCAGTATATCTGATTTTTCGTTACCAAGTCAATTTGAAATAAATTGCTTTACAGTATATTTTTTAGTTATCCATGGCATGACATACAATTTTGTGTTGATAAGTGATAAAAAATAATTCACTTCTGATAATTCATTTAATTAAACCAGATATCATATACCTCCTATACTGTAGGTACTCGTAAAAGTAGGCAGTCTTATTGGTTAACTACATTTTGCATGATTTTATGAGATACTAGTTGGCGCCAGCGGCTCAGTCCTTTTTGATTAATCCTATGTGTTATTCTGATGTGTAAGCTATGTTATCGTAAAGTTTCATCAAAATCCATTCAATAGATTTTGCGTGAAAGAGTAACAAACATCCATCCATACTTACAAACCTTCGCGTTTATGATATTTGTAGGAGTAGCTTATGTCCGCGGTTCTGCTCGTCTTGTATAGTTTTCCTCTATCTGTCTTCCTTAGGAACTTGTTCTCGGGATAAAAGTAATCTCTGTTAATCCAGGATGTCGAGTATCTGAATGCCTATCTTTTAGTCACATTCGTTCACGGGCTAGAGCGTGATTCAGTAACAAACATCTAAACAAACTTTAGGTATAACATTATAGTCATTCATCATCATCCGAGCGTCTGTCCCAGATGCGTCTCGCAACGCCCGGGGTCCGCTTTCCTACATTTTCTCCTCCACTTCGCACGGTCGTCGGCATCCCCTGTAGTGAGACCATTGGCACGCATGTCATCCCTTACGACGTCGAGCCAGCACTTCTTGGGTCTTCCCCTCTTACCAGGACCCGGCGGGGCTGACATGGCCAGACATTTGTTACCTACGTAGCCCGGCGGTTGCCGCAAGACGTGACCATACCAACGAAGGCGACACTCTTGCAACTTGTCTGCAATGTCACGGACGTGAAGGCTGCCGCGAATGCGAGAGTTCCTCACGCGGTCCATCCGCGCTACTCCACACATCCACCGCAGCATCTTCATTTCCGTGACACGCAGCTCCTGCTTGTGTCGCTCCAATATCGGCCACGTCTCACTGCCATGTAAAAGGACATTTCTAATAATGGTTTTGTAGACCTGTCCCTTCAACCGGATCGGCATTTTAGGGTCACAAATGACACCGGTCGGCAGCAATGCGTGACTTGACATCGCAATCGATGTCACTGGACGTGTGAAAAACAGATCCCAGGTATTTAACCTGGTCCGTGCGCTCGACCAAATCACCGCCTATGCGGACGGATGTGGGATCTGTCGAGTTTAGTGCCAAGTACTCGGTCTTCGCCACATTTAGTTTCAGACCGCCGTTCTCAAGCGTCTCCTTCCACGCCTTTACATGTCGCACCAATCTGCCCCTGCCCGCGTCTGCCAGCGCAATATCGTCAGCATACATGAGCAACCATGGAGGCTGCTCATGCGGGTTTCCGTGTGGTTTTAGCCGGTAGGAGTCCGGTTAGAATCCATGAGGATTTTCACACGAAAGAAAACAAAAGTGTATCTTTTAAGGATAGCTTACTATATCCTGTGGGAAACGGGTACGGGGAAAAATCACCACGCGGGCGTAGCTGCCACCATCAGCTTGTTACATATACAATATCTTAGTAATGTTTGTAGCGCTCGTAGTTCCCCTTCCTAAGTATATTACGACACGGTTAGTTCTGAAAATTCTCAAATTGGTGGCCATATTTAAAATTCCATTTTCCGCACTCCATAAGGCACGTTAAGCCGTGGGAAAAGATGGCTTGAGAATTTCAGCAGCATTGGCTACCTGCTGCTAAAATTCTCAAGCCACCACTCACAGTACACCACAAGCTCAGTCAACAACTTGAACTGTCTAGTTTAAACGACAATATGCTCACTGCTCATTAAGTACGTGTTAAAAAAAGCAGCTCCTGAATAGAAACAGTGCTTTATATACATATGTAAAAAAATCTTATCTTTTAGCGACTAGTAGCTGTAGTACCTACCTACACATTTACCAACGTGTAGAGATAAAATATGCTTTTATCTAAACTATCACATAAATACTTAATATGAAAGGTAGGTAGGTACATATAGACATTATGATTAATAAAAAACTTAACTTAACTATCTTCGCTGTATGTCTGACGGGGCAGTCAGAGAGGACAGATCGCATACATCGCGATCCATGCATGCTTCTTTCGCTTCCTGTAGATTCATTAATCGCTTCATACATGAACGTCTGGGTATCCGAGTACTTTTGACTTATGTTTAATATTCTAACAATAAACAAATATTTCATTAAGCTAATATAACATATTACATGGATATGTATGCTTATAAGCTTAGTTGTGTATATGACGTCATCAAGTATTACACTTATCGTATAAGTTAATGACTGCCTCGGTGGCGTAAGTGATTGCGTATACGACTGCCGCAGTGAGGTCTTAGGTTTGAGGTCGGGTCGGAATAAATACATCTCTAATACATCCTAAGTTTCTTGCCGGTTCTTCTCAGATGAGCCGTGTTCCAAATGCCTAAGTATCTTTATCAGTTATCTAGATTACACAGCATAAGCTTATATTAGCTAGTTTGGGCCAAATAGCGCTGTGTAAAAGAAGGTGTCTACTTTCGCAAAAGTTCCCATTGCGTAGAAAAGAAGAACTCAAATTAAAACCCTATATTAATCTGCTGGAATGCTAATGGATAGGCAGGGACCGTGTAGTTTTGGTTTGAGTCCGCCATGGCATAAATGGGGATTTTCACTCGTTAAAAAGAACTCTATTTCACATAGATATATCTTGTATTTTCTTTACTATTTACATTTCAGGAAATACGTGATAATAAATCCCTTGGCTGAAAAGATGCTACCTATCCGGCTGTATGGAAATGATTGACGCTTGTAAATTGTGTACTGTTTGGTCCCTCACGTTTTGTAATAGTTATTTGGTTTGCTGTAATGTTTTGATATGTGGTTACTACGAGTATTTTCGAACGGAAATGTTATATATAATTTATAATAATCATAGTCGCTGTCATTCAATGTTTGGATAGAATCGATAACATTCACCGGCATTTATACATTTTAGTTAAGCAAATGATAAATTTAGATACCACTTTTGTTATGTTCAACGTTTGTGTTTTAGAAATGGAAAGATGATGGTGGTGAAGAGGTTTATGCTTCTGAATTCTCCGAAAGTCGTAACTATATCTATGTTTAGTAACGAGGTCGCCAAATGTTAACAGATTTCTTATTTCACATCGCGAAATTATTCATAATTTCCACCATCGCTTCTGGGGTAGATTAAATCCTATCCTAATCTTTACCTACTACAAGGTCTATTAATATAATGTTTGTATCTATATTATAATATCTGTGTATCTAATAATGAATGATAAAAAGTAATTAAACTACAAAAATACGGAACAGTAAAGTTTATAAAATATAAATAAAGATATAAATCATTTATAAAAGAGACTGGAACAAAAATGGCACTAAAAATAAATTGCATACGCGGAAATGAGTTAAGTATATTTGTTGTGTTTTTGAATGTAACGTGTTTTTACTATTAGTGCATTTATTAGTTCATGATAAAAAAGATAATAATAAAGATAAAAAAAAAAGTAAATAAGATAAAAATATTGGAATAATAACTTTCGTGAGCGTTGTTTACTATTACCAACTAAACTGTTTTATTAACGTGTAAATTTCGGGATAGCCTGACTAGTTTCTACCTAACGGAGGTTTTTCAAGAGGAACATCAAGCCACATCGAAAGTGCTATGTAGCAGTTATCAGGATGTTCGACGTACGGAAGTTCAATAGTTTTGACCTGTATATCGGCGATGGTACTGAAAAAGTCACTGGGGAGTTGTCTCCAGTGCACAACAAGTCAACAACACGATTGATTAATAACTGATAAAAGGCGTCATAGGCGCCTTTTATCAATTACTAATCAATCGCTTGTAGTCGGAAATAGTCAACTGGTGTACTTCTAGCCTACTTTAGGCATTTTAGGTAAAGCCGTTTAAAAGGCGTATGTACCAAGCATCACTAATTTGTTATGCTGGGTTAACACCCAAATTCTTTGAGGCCGCGATGATGTACAAAGACTGCGGGTTATCCTTCCGAGGGTTCACTTGGGACTCCTGGCTATAGGCAGATTGAAGAGTACCTACCGTGTGGTTTTAGTCGGTAAAAGTACAGCATAGCATTCATGAGAATTTCCACACACAAAAAAATCCTAATGTCATTGATATGCAGAGAATTCCAGGTTCTTTCTGGCATGTTGACACTCGGGTATTTTCATTGCTTTGTGGATCATAGCACTCTACATGAGTAATACTTTAGCAATAACGGAGTGGATAAATATTGAGCAAAAAGAAAAGGCAGTTAGTTGCTAATATCGATTGGGACTACAACCACATTTGTCCATGGGGCCCCGAAAACATTCTAGCTGTGATAGCGGCCGTCAATATTTGGATGTAAATATGGCTTTCCATCAGATGGCTGGCGTCGTTTGAGGAGTTATTTTTAAAAAGTAAATGAAATACTTTAGATATTGTTCTCCTCCGGGAGATCGTGGGGGGCAACACATCTGGCCCCCTGAGGAAAGCCTCATCTTGGGGCATTCCCTTAGCGGGTCGCAGTGTATAGGAATCATCATCATCATCCAAGCGTCTGTCCCAGTTGCGTCTCGCGACGCCTGGGGTCCGCTTTCCTACATTTTCTCCTCCACTTCGCACGGTCGTCGGCATCCCCTGTAGTGAGGCACGCATGTCATCCCTTACGACGTCAAGCCAGCACTTCTTGGGTCTTCCCCTCTTACCAGGACCCGGCGGGGCTGACATGGCCAGACATTTGTTACCTACGTAGCCCGGCGGTTGCCGCAAGACGTGACCAAACCAACGAAGGCGACACTCTTGCAACTTGTCTGCAATGTCACGGACGTGAAGGCTGCCGCGGATACGAGAGTTCCTCACGCGGTCCATCCGCGTGACTCCACACATCCACCGCAGCATCTTCACTTCCGTGACACGCAGCTCCTGCTTGTGTCGCTCCAATATCGGCCACGTCTCACTGCCATGTAAAAGGACAGGTCTAATAATGGTTTTGTATAGGAATGACGCATTCCACGCGACAAAAATAAAAAGATAAAAAAACTTTAGGTATTGTTTTTGAAATATCATATAAATCCCTGAACTATGAAGTTAGTCTCAAATAGAGACAACAGATAAATCGGCAATTTAATAAAAATCTAAAAAAACTCGGTTTTTAGTTTTACATGACATTACACATACAAACTAAAAAGTTTCTTCGTGGATTTGTAATATACATTTCGTACCCACACCCGCATACTTGCCTAACGATAAACTGTTGTCTCTACAAGGCTAAAATACGTTCGGGACATCCTTCTGAGAAAATCTCGGTTCGCCCGGTGATAGTTTATTTGGGCGTGTGGTTTTACTTGGTTCGAATCCGGTATGATATGTTTAGAGACTTCTATAGAAAAAACGAATACTTATTACTTACTTATAAACTACGAATTTTCATTTAGTTTTTGTTCTCTAATTTTAAATAAGTTGCACTTGTTTTCCAAATATATAATGAATCTTCCTTTGAGTTTCTCCATATCCGTTTGGTTTATTTTCGCCCACCCCATTGTCATGGGAGTCTAGGATTATTCTTAAAAAAAAAATGTTTTTGAAAGTTAAACTAAAGACATCTACTACTGCATGGTCTATGTACCCATCACAATTTTTAAAAAAGTCCCTAATTTAGCCGACAGACTCAGAAAATGTATCTACGTTACTAAGTAAAAAGTTTTACAGAGGCTCTTACGGAATACAGATACCTGTGATATTTGAAAATCGTATTCTTGGAGTGTAATCCAATAGAAGGAAGGGAAAATAGTTACGAGTATTGTAGTTAGCGATCCAGGTTACTGCTGATCCACTGCGTATTTTTTTATACAATCATTGGTTTTCATCTAACGATCTATTCAGTTGTCTATAATTGGCAAATCGTTTCGTCTTGTGATTAATTACTTGTCCTTTTCCAACGATCTTTAACTGAATCGATAAGGGCAGACAACAAATACAACACAATAGATCTATAGCACCTAAGGTATTTAATTTGTTTTATTGAGATAAGACGTTTGCAAAAAAAAGATAAAAAATTTTCACTGTTAAATGTGATAACAATATGATAAATTTGAAAATTTTTGAAGTTGCTTGAATGTTTGTTACCTAATCACGCTTCAATCCCTGAACCACTATGCTGCAATTTGGTATAGACATAGCTGATACTGGTTGCGCCGGTATACGACTCAAAAGTTGCCGCTTTATTATTTCTATGTTGCATCGCCGATCTCCATTTGTGTTTAATTAATTAGTTGTCGACACTCCCACCCCACTTCCCTTTATTCCATTTCTCTTTCGCACCTACCTTGTCTCGCATAAAAGAAGAGCGAGACAGCTGTATTACGCGCCATCTAAAACGCCACTCACAGGCAGCGAGAAGGGACTGGAGACGCTCTGTATAGTTGACTGCAATGGCCGTGCGCGCGTTCGCATAAACCTTACGCAATAATTGTGTTTTCCATGGATAAATAGTGTTTTCGTGCAAGGAAACCAGAAATTCAAGTCCAGGGACGCCCCCGGCAGCCTCCACCTCAGCATCTCGCAGCAGCAGCAAGGTAGCGTTCCCATTCCTGTTTTCATTTCTTTTTCGTCGACAACCGCGTGTAAATTTCATTTTTCTCTTTCCCCGCAAATACAGTCCACTTCGAATTTATTTATCTCGCCCGCTCAACCAGATACCCTGAACTCACACATGTACTACCTACTGTTTAATTCTGAGAACAAGTTTCTGAGGGAAACGAGTACGAGAATTTTACATGCCTACAACACGCGGGCGTCAACTAGGTTCTAATCTAAGAGCAAATTTTATTTTGGGCAGCGGTATATAGACAAGGTCAAACCGACACAGCGGCTCGGTGGCGTTAGTCCGGCCCACCAATGCCGCTGATAAAACTCGGCTATTTGGAAAGAATTTTTAAGTTTGTTTTAACCCTTCCAAATCCTTGCAAAAAGGATTGAGTTGCAATTTAGTACTTACTTAACACTATTGCAGAACTAGAAGCAAGCTTTGGAAACACATAGTTCGGTAAAGTTGCGCTAATATTTAATTAACGAATACTTTGGCCACCAATCTTTTAGATCAAAATTTTACAATAGAAAAAAATTAGTGACCGAAACTTCTGGGTCGACACGGTACTTTTCGTATATTTTGATACTGGGAAGTATTTCAAAACTTGTGCAGGTCCTATACCCGCGACTTTATAAGCATTGTCATCATATATTTAAACAGTTTTAAGTAAAATAAAGGTATAAACTAATACTTTCCGACTATTTTAATCATCATCATCCAAGCGTATGTCGCAGTTGAGTCTCGCAACTCCCGGGGTCCGCAAAATATTACTATTTTAATAATTAACATTCATCAGGGATACAGCGTGAAGATAGTTAAGTTTTTAAGTTATAATTGCTACTCTTGGCTACTTTAAAATCATCTACAATAAACGGTGCCGTAGCGGGGAAACTACACGTGCATAATTATATTTATATTGTTTGCAGATGCAATCAAGCAGAATTTGCATATAAAAACGATTTCAACTTGCCCTTTTCTTTGCATGTAACCAAGAAACGTTGAGTAGGATGTAAGGGGCCACGGTAACACTAAGATTGCCGGGGCAAAAACCTAATTAACACTACCAACAATGCTAAAAAAGTAAAAGTCAAACCATAGCTGCTCCAAAATCAAGTAAGATTTGGAGGCAACTGGGAGAACACTTAAGATGAAGAAGAAGTAACCTAGTAGTGTTCATTGTGACTTGCGATTTTTATTCACAATCTGTTTTGTATATATCTTCATGGATTTGTTTAGAGTTGGAGCGGACAGAGAACTGTCATAAAAAATGGGGACCCATCTGTTGCGGTGCTAACATAGCCGATATCTAGTCTCTAGTTTGATAGGAAATATTTTATTACTAAGTTTAATACTACATTGTTACATATGGCCATATCACAAATGGAAGAGTGTTATTGAAAATAAAACTGGAGTACTAAAATTACTTTTAGAATTTAGTACTGAGTTTGCGACATAGCTCACTAACCTAACCTAACCTAACCTGGATTTTTTGGGTCTATAAATCTGTATTCTCAACAAAAAACGTTACGGATCCTCATTGATGGTCGATGAAGCAAAACGAGTATTGGAGTGGAGACCGCGAATCGGCAAAGGCCGACCTCCGCTTCCAGATGGTCCCAGGCATTTTATATGCCACGACAAATAAAATGTCCCAAAATATTTATAAAAAATTTGAGTCTGATCGCAACCATTGTTTTTTATTACAAATTCTATATAGAAAAATATTTTAAACTGTCAAAAATCAGAGTTTTGTCTGCCATTGCCATATATTTTCGTTACTCTATAGGACAACTCTATGCTGAGTGGTTAATATCTACAACACATTTTGTTAAGCTATGAATTAATTTGTCTTAGATTGTAGCCACGGGAGCTTTCATCACAATTATAGTGCCACGGTTCAGGATACCGGCTGAGGCAATAGCGCAGCAGATTGTTACGGTGGCGCTCTTCAACTTCTTTGGTCTTGTCATCGCAGAATGTGGTGGAGTAGATAATATCATCAGGTTAGTGTTATCCTTACCTATCTTCTGTTTTGAACACCAAGTTTTTAACCCTGCAAAATCTCCGGCGACAACTGCTATTACAGTATCGACATTAATCTATACTAGCAAATTAAGATTATGAGCTCACATTCGCGTAAAGATTGTAGAAGACATATTCACCCGACTGTAACAAAACTTTGTAGGTTCATTGCTTGCAAATAATTGGAGTTTCAACACTTCTTTGGTAATAGTCATAAAAGTGTTGTTCCTACAGTCATACGCCAACCGCAAATAATTCTTATGCGGCAGTATTGGTGGTTCCTAGATATAAGAATTTGTATATGAATAAATTAATAAAATAAATGCGCTAACATACCACATAAGTTAGTAAAAAATTTAGACATCAAGTTAAATCTAAATAAATTAAGGTTCTTGTTTAAATTGTTAATTTTATGATTGTAATTTATCAAATTGTCTGCTATAAAATCTATTAGCTGACCTCTTATATTTTTGTCTGTGACATACTTTGAACTCCCGTCGCACCTATGTAATCCCGTTGTTTATAAATCTACAATAATGTATGAAAATCGATTAGTTGACATTTATGATCACTGCTCCGCTCTCCTGGGTAGAATAGTATTAATTATTATTATTTATTTATTATTATTATTGCCTTCCTCGCTACAGCTACACATAAAAATACATTTTCAATTCGAAGTGGTTTCTAAGATTAGCGTATTCAACCAAACATACAAACTCTTTCGCTTTATATATTAATAAAGATATAGATAATTGAGACCTCTTTGGTTTTCAATACAAAAACTTTTCGTTACACAAAGCTCTTGTCCAAATCAGGAACAATGCGTCAGAGTGAACGTTCGCTTTATAGGAAACCAATTAAATACCAATTGAATAGGTACCGCTTGTTTATTTTATAACTGCAATTTAATATAGTAAAAAATATAAAGGAATTGTAAAATATACTTCCGCATACGAATACAAATATAACTTAGTTTCAGATCCTAAGTTATTTTTTATACTTGCTGTAAGTATCAAGTTCCAACCTAATTGTCAATAGTCGCACTCGAAATTTATGACACATTCTTTATTTTATTATTCTATAGAATCTACTTACTACTTACTTATACGTAATGGCCGTAATACTGTATGACCTGCAGCACTATGATAGTCACAGTGTTAGGTGTTAGGACATACAGTGTGTGCACAGTTCCTTTTACTGTGTTATTATCATAAAGAGGCAGTTTTTTAACGAACGCGCAAATCTCAGAGTCCGGTGAAATAATTAATTTTATATTAGTTTGCCGTTTATTAAATAAGGTTATATGAGAGACTATTTTGACATTTATGAGTATTTCTTATGAAATTTATAATAATAAATTTTTATTTAATAAACTTAAACAAAGTTAAACTGACTTCAAACAAAACAGCAGGGCCAAAATGCGAAAAATAAATGAAATAAAAGTCTCTAAAGCGTCAAATTTTATCTAAACTTCTTATATCATTAATATAAATGAATGATTATTGTACGTGTTTGAAGTCGGTGCCAAGCCCAAAAATAATAACAAAGTAGTATGAATAACACCTACCTTTGGTAATCTATGGTAATTTAGGGAAGGTAATAGGCTCCGGTTGAGATGATTGAGATGGATCGGTTGAGATGATGATGATGAAGTAATACATACTTTATAATGTTCTTGATCATTGTGTTATTTTTGCAGAAAACTCGGCGGTACAAACTTGGAGACGCGGGTCCCGCCATGCTGTTGCTGGCCATGTTGCGTTATACCGAGGCCGAAAATATCAAAGTAAGTATAAATAAGTAAAATTCAAGGATCTGTCCCGTTATTGTACGATCCTATTATGTAATTTTTAATAGATAGCAACAATTTTGTATGTGAACGTCTTAATATAGATATGTACTAGTTGACACCCGCGGCTCCGCACGCGTGGTGTAGTTTTCCCGTTCCCGTTTCCCACAGGAACTTGTTCCCGGGATAAAAAGCCTGTGTGTTATTCTGATATGTAATCTATATGATGGTAAAATTTCATCAAAATGTAATGAGTAGATTTTGCGTGAAAGAGTAACAAATACATACAAACTTTCGCGTTTATAATATTGGTAGGATTATGTATAAATGGAGGGAAATTTTGATGATGAGTGCTGCCGTGCTTCGAAAGGCATGTTAACTCGTCACGGCTATTAGGAAGATGATAGTTGTTAACCTAAATTTGAGGCGTTTTAGGCGATTTGAAACATTTCAACAGCAGGTAGCCCTGAACTGCCCCTGTGCGGTACTGTAGTAGATTCACTAGGTACCTCGAATGATATCAATAAACATTTTGAGACTTACACCACGAGTCTAACTCAAAGTAAGCAAATATAAGCTTGTCCTATGGGATCTAGAGAGCAAAAGTACAATAAGAAATCATCGCAAAGATGCGAGTAATTATCCATGTAGAGATCTGAGTCTAGTAATACTGCAAACATGTTTGTTCTAACATGAAAACCGCCTCACACGATACAGGACTTCCAGACTACCCAAAGTCATACAGTATACAACGTAATTTTTATAGTACGAGTAGGAATTGCGTCAAACGCGTCAATTTTAAAATCTCAAGATTTTCCTGCTTTAATGTTGGTAAGGAAAAAAATCGGTAGCATGAACATTCGATTATCACGTTTAATTGATTCCAAATTATGTGAGCCTGTAATAGCTTTGTTGTTTCTTTAACTTTACCTTAAAGTGAGCAGCCAAAGTAAGCTTCTTATTTATTTATAACCGTATACGGAATAGCTACAACTTATTTCTCTTTAAACATGAAATAAATATTTCTGCGTCCGACAAATGCACTTGTATTATACTTGCAAATTGTTTAATTTAATATACACCACCTGTTTTAATGTCTAGCGCAATTTCACAAAAAAATAACACCATTTTATTGACGCTAGCTTTTATAGCAGGTAATTTAGCTTGATGGGCGTAGAAACATTTACAATCCGAGCCTAATATGATTGCTACCTGATAGCGCCGATGCGGGACTCCGTAAGTAATTGACAAATTAAGTTGGCAACTAGGTATGACCCATTTTTATGATTTCTCGGTAAAAGGTGCCTTCGTGTCCACTAATGAAATAAAATAGCAGATTAGTTTAATTGTTGAAGCGCTCGTAGACCCGCTCAGTGTTCTCTAAACGAGCATTGTGTTAAGCAACTTTCGCAATGGCTGGTCACGGATGAGTGACCGCTCTGTGGCATTTCGATTTATGAGCTTTTCCGTGCATTGAAAGGCACGTTAAGACATTGGTCATGGTTGCCAGAAATATGACAGTCAAGTATATAATCAAGTTGAAGGCCAAATGGGCGACTTGAAAAATTTCAATAGCAGGTCGCCACATCTTGTGCTTGTCCATTTCAACACGACAATGGGCTCACCACCAGTTACAGGGCATAAAAATGCAAACGGTGAAATGTAGGCGTACAAAATGCCTCTGCCACCCCTTCGGGGATAAAGGCGTGATTTGTTTTAATAGTTTAATAGTAGATTGCGTACTTATTTTACATAGGTACGGGTTTTTTTTACTTTAAATGTCAAATAAATCTACAAAAAAAATACAAGTAAAATGGTGTTTCTACATTTTTATATTTTTAAAAATGGCTGTTATATTTACGATCAAAGTTGTATCGCGTAGTCGCATAAGTCACAACCCTGCTCATTCAACAGTCGCGCTTTCGTTCGCAACCGAACGCCGCGCCGCATCTTGTCGCAGTCTGTGCGAGGCTGTGACGTCATAATGAAATTGAAAAAAATCTCTGAATTCAAAAAAAGGGCTGAAACTTCTCGTCGTTCTAACTTCGGAAAAACTGCATGTATGGAAGTGAAATTAAAACTAATGTAATGTACATAAGCTACGCTCCAATTTTAGCTGTATTTGAAAGTAATATTTTGACTGTGATAATGATTGATAATGATTTTCCTTTTGTGTTCTCCATTCCAGACTATAATATCACAGTCGTCTCGACTGCCGCGCTGAGGTCTCGGGTTCAAATCCCGGGTGGTAACAAATATTTGTATGATCCATAACTGTTTGTTTCGGAGTTCGAAAGTGTTCAATGTTCAACCTACCTATGCTTTAGTTTGTAGGTATGTGTAATATACGTAATGTATAATACTTTCACTTTATTTTTTATAAAAGTAAAAAATAGACAACTTGTTTCGAGACGGGGATTGAATGCACCACCTAATTAATTGGAATTACCCAAACCCTTTGAGTAGTTCAGTGGCTAGAACATTGCCCTAGTTAGGCAAAGGAGACTGGTTCAATCCCCGTCTCGAACCAAGTTAAGTTAAGTATATTAAAAGAAAGCTTTGTAAAAAAGGTTATTACTCTATGTAAGATGATGATGACTCTATGAAGATGCCTGAAAATGAATCTGCTGGCAAATGAAATAGTAAAGTCATAAAATATATAATTTAAATATTAAATTGTAAATAGGCCATCAAAAAAAAGCCTTCCTAAGTTTCTTGCAGGCTCTTCTCAGGTGGGCCGCGTTCCAAACCAGTGGTCACTTTAAATATATTATTTTTTTCTTTAGTTAGTGTATGACATTTTGTAAGCGCCGTTGAAATGGTCTATGCAAAATAAAGGCATTTTTATTATTTTTTAGTTACCTTTTTTTACTTTAATAAAAATGTATAAATATTGTTTAATAATTTTTACACAGCGCATAGTTTGTGTTAGCCCCAACTAAGCTTGTGCTATGGAATCTAGACAACCGATAAACATACTTTTGTGTATCACACAAATATTTATTCTGACCCGAGAATCGAACCCGGGACCTCAGCGCGGCATTCGCATACACTACCGTCTACCACTTACGCTAACGAGACAATCATATAGTCATATAATATATACCTTATGAATTTTATTGTGATTGTGAAGTGATTTGTTAGGAATATAAAAATAAATGAATATTCGGTATCTTTGCTTTTATATAATAACAGATTACATAATTGGTTCTTCGTTATTGGATGGCGTGCCAGCGTTTTCCATAATTGTCTTAAACCATATTATTTATTGTTCTTTGTCTAGTGATTGCATGTCTGATGAAGCGAACAAATTTAAAACAGCAGTTAATTGCAAAAGGCAGCACGTTCTTATAGCATCATAATATTATAATCACGACTGTTCTTATTATTGGTATTGGGATAAAGGGGTTAAGGGACATAGACCGAGCCCCTTTTAATTTTATTCTTCTTCATCTTCACGCCTTCAGAGAGGTCAGATCGACTGGCTTCGCGACCCATGCATACTTCTTTCGCTTCTTCAAGATTCATCAATCGCTTCATACACGCACGTCTCGGTATCCGAGTACTTTTGATATTTTTAACGTTCTTAAAAGGCTGAATTCTGTTCCCGAAGGATAACCGTCGGGCCTTGGTCCGTATCAATCAATCAATCAAAATCAATCAAAAATCTTTATTCATGTAGGTCACAAAGTAACACTTATGAACGTCAAGATTACTGCTTCTACATTTACATTTACTGCCAGATTCGCAAAGCAATAGGTAGAGCCAGAGGAAGAACCTGGCAATAAAACTCATGGCCACTCTTTTCTAACCACCATTTGACACAGTTTGATTAACATGATATTTGACCAATTATACAGTAAAGAAATTATACGAAAAAAAAAAACAAAATAAATGTTGAGTTCATTAAAATTACACTTACATAGTTCCTTTGAATTTATGTGAGAACAGTCGACTAAACTTAGTTTGCCTTAAATTTAAATAATATTATTTGTAACAATTGCTATAACAGCTATGAGCTGACCAGTCCCAACAGACGGCACCCGTTCACGGGTATGACGTATATATCAGCCATCGCCCTATTCAACCGTATTGTAGGGAACAAGGCGACCCGATACATACGCCACCACTGCCAGGACACTTAGGCGAGCATGACATACCCAAAAACTACACAGCAACTATCATGTCAATTTCAAAATAATAAATAAGTCTACATAGTGCTCACACAATAACAAAGTCAAATTACATATAATTATGTATATTAGTTATTACCGGGACTAAACGCAGCCATACCTTTAGTTGCCTGGCGTTTCAAATTATTTATACTGGAGAATGTAAACAAAAATACGGTAAAAAAAAAAAATACAACATATATATGCAGGTTCAAGCGCATGTTATCGAACTAAGTCAATAGAGCTTTTGTCACGTTTTGAACAGATTATATTTCCTCTGTACTGTAGGATTCACCATTTCAATTCACAAGTGAATGGAATAGCACGCTGAAGTTTACTGCGATTCATAATTGGTCTGGGTGGAACCTGTGATACTTGCATCTCTATAGAAAATGAAAGAAAATGCCATGTCGAAAATAAGATACCCCTAGGGATGCCATGAGAGCTTTTCTTATACCACTAAGTTGGCAGACAAGCAAACAGCTCACCTTATGGAAAGTGGTCACCGTAGCCTATGGACGTTTGCAACACCAGAGGTGCAGCACTCACAATGCCGACCCTTTTAAAACCTTCTAAGACCCCTTTTGAAGAGCCCATACTGTAGACATTCGGGAAATCCTAGACAGGGAGTTCATTCCACAATCTAAGCGTACGCGGAATATAGTCTCTAAACCATGTGCGAGCGCTCCGAACGGAAAGAATGAGAGTGAACACTCTGTCTATGGCGAGCGGTGCGATGATAGAAGGGAGCCGTGGGCATCATATCAAATAACTCTTCAGAGCACAGACCGTTGCACAGGCAATAGAACACGCATAAGGAGGCAAAATCTCTCCTGTCGCGAAGGGGTTCGAGACCGCCTGCTAGTAAAGGATCGTTGACAATCCTCATAGCACGCCTTTCTAACGAGTCAAAAGATCGAAGCTGGTATTTAGGTGCACCAGCCCAAAGGTGGCAGCAGTACTTTATGTGTGGCCGCACTTGCGACTTATAGAGGAGCTGTGTTTGCTCTGTGGTAAAGTACAGCCAGGCCCTGTTGAGCACACCCAGTTTTTCAGACGCCAGCTTCGCCTTGTTCTCTTAATGATTACGGTATTGGACGTCACTAGAGATCTCAACACCAAGGATTCCAATACTATTGAAGATGGAGAGAGGTGTGCCCTGGAATTGCGGTGCTACAATAAATAGGGCTTTTTAGCGGTGAATGCACAAACTTGAGTCTTGGTAGGGTAGGTAATTTTGTCTACCCCTATCGGCCATTCTTGCAAAAGAAGCCTCGATTTTAGACACAAGTTGTTCACGACTTTCTTTCACTACAGACCGGGGGATATTGGAGCGACCCGAGGGTGGGTGGCAACACTGAGCCCTGCACCAGCACCCAGAGACTGGCGAATCTGGACACCCATTCGCAAAGTTCCCCGGGCTGTCCATAGGAGGGCAAAATCTATAGAATTTATTTATTTATTTATCATTTATCTATACAATATAAGCTAACTTTTTAAAACCAAAACGCTAACACTGTGAACTTAAACTAACTTAACCAAAACTTAAAATTTCCATTTCACAACCGTACTCAGGTGCAGTAACACTTGAGTACGGATAAAAGTCTACGGTGCCAGACCTGGTTTAAAGGCCTTAGAGATATCGAGGCTCACTGATAGAGCCTCTCCCCTACTCTTGATAGCCGTCACCCAGCGGTGTGTGAGATACACTAGAAGATCGCCAGCCGAGCAACCGTAAAGGGAACCGTACTGCCTGTTACTGAGCAGGTCGTGTTCTTCCAGGTACTTCAGGAGCTGTGTATTGATTTCACGCTCCATCACCTTAGATAAAAGGGAGGTTACGGCTATCGGCCTATAATTAGACGGATCGGTCCTATCACTGCACATCATTAGGCACAGGATTCGCGGTATTCCATGAAGTCAGGACTTATTTCATGGAATACGAAAGCGTGAAAAGACGTGTTATTACCGGACACATATCGGGACCACACTGCTTGAGTACCACCGCGGTTATATTATCTGACCTAGACGACTTGTGAACGTTGAGGAACTGAAGCTCTCGCTGGACCTCCCGGTGTGTGAATTTAATTTCCGGCATCCCCGTCGTCCACAGTCGAGTTAGAGGCAAAGAGAGAACCCAGAAGGCCGGATTTTTCTGTGGCACTCTGAGCCAAACTACCGTTAGGATTTTTTTTTCTCACATCTCTACCATGGGCAGAGCTATACTTGCTTTACATGTCCTTATACATATTTATATTTACTTAGCCTCTGTGGGCTTTTAACTTTATATTTAATTTAGCTATTATAATATTTATCTGTTCTTTACATTGTGGTTCCTTTTATAACATTGTGGTTTCTAATAATTCATTTAACAATAATAAATAATTCTTACTTATTTCTCTTCTTACATTATCTTCATTCCATACTTATCACGCTTTTATTCCTCTCGCGCTTTCACTCTTAGCCTATTATACTATGCATATAATAGGTATGGGATGGGATGAGGATATTATTACCTTAACTTAAACGTATTAAAACTCCAGACAGACACCTTCTCTACTTACTTACTTTGCATTGCCCTTTTGTTTAATATGAAAGCATATTATAAAAGGACAATGACTCGGTTAAATTTGGAATAATAATTTAATACTTATTAATTTTGATTCCTTAAATTTACTATTTTAATATTTTTTTCTGAATAATTTAGGAACTGTCTTCTATGGTTTTTAAATAACTCAGGGTAGTTTTCGCTTACGATTGCTACACCTGTTTTTATTTCCAGATCCGTGCGATCCGCTGCGTGTATAGGGCACTCGGTCAGGAGATGGACGACCGTCTCCTCTACCCCGGGCTCGCAGGCGCACGATGGATCCTCCTTACACTTGAAACGTGTCAAGTATGAGGAGAACCCACCGTGCCCCGTCAGCAGTTGGGTTACGGTGCCGGCGATCGTCATTTTGCGGACGATACTATACGCCTTCACTGCGCATGGGAAGAAAAGCTTCGTAACGGAGGCCGTCCCGCCCTCTCTGTATCTCTTGTTCCACTCGCCAAGCGTGTCCCGCCTAAGGGCACGCTTCACGAATGAGACAGGATACAGACCGTAGTCCGGTGCTCTCTAAACGTCAGAGCCGCTTCCTTCGCGAGCTCATCGGCTTGTTCGTTACCCTTCAGCCCTGCGTGGGCCTTGACCCAGAATAAGGAAATTTCCTTACCCTGGGCCAATCCGCGCTGAAGTGCGGCCCTGGCTTCCACTGCCAAGGGATGGAGGGCATGACGGTTGATTACCGTCAAGAGAGCGGCTCTGCTGTCGCTGAAGATACCGAACGTGGATGCGCCACGCCTGAGGACCTCACTGGCCGCTTTGCATAGCGCCAGGAGCTCGGCCTGGTAGACGGTGCAATGGGGCGCGAGAGCAAGTTTGAGGGCCTTAGTTTCGACCTTAGTTTAGACCAGAATTCACGACTCCCAGAAGGGTAGCCTGCTAGTCGTTCACCAATTCTGCCCATGAAATCGAATTAAGCCATGGCGGCGGCTTTTTTGCTGGCCCTCGAAGTGGCATTCCGTTTGCGTTTCACTTCAGACATCTAGAAAACTCTCTTTGTTCCTCAGAGTAAAGTAATATCACATTATAAACATAGTTCGCAAATGCGGTAAGCGGAATCCGGGCTCCGTAAGACGCAACTGGGACAGACGCTCGAATGATGATGATCTAGTTCACAAATGTTATATTCTGTTACAGAAAATGTCTGGCTGGGTTGCGGTATTTGGTTTTGCAAGTGCCTGTCATACAAGCTATCATTTACGTCATCATTCTGGCACTGTGGGTGGAAGATTTTGTGAGTTTATTTGATTTTTTGCTTAGTTTTGCCTTGAGTAAGGGACAAAATAGGGGTTATGTTTACAAAGTACGATTTCATTGAAAGAACAGGATTAAAAAATGTAACAAAAGTTCTATGTATCTCTGAAGTTTTGTTTCGAAAAAAAAAAGAGATTTTATTAGAAAAAAGAGACTTAATGATCACACTTTGGTTCATCTTGTTGGATTTTTGTACACACCTCAAGTAACACAACTGGCACAAGTCTATCAAGTCTTCATCATAGTGTTACGATAATGATGCCACTATCAAAATGACACTACCAAACTATATTTTATCGAATAATCATAACTTAGATAGAGATAAGTGTAGGTATACCAAAGACATTATACTTATGACACCCTACCATTGCGAGCCTTCTCGCCAGGACCGTTTTTAGCCAGCTACCGCTTATAAGGAAATAGTTACTCTGGAGTAAGAAAATAGATGTCATTTTAGCTCAACGAAATTTTTTGGTAATCTGTCTAGTTATAAGGTCAGAGATATAACCTAAATAAACCTCAGTGAAAAGATTACGTATGTAACCTTACTACGAGTATATGCGTACTTACTTTTGCGAATTTCAGGATCTGTACAGCCGAAACTTCATATACTTTCAACCGTTCGTCGCCGCATCTATCCTCCCAGGCATGTGGGGTGTTGTGATTAGCGTCAAAACTGCGATGTCTATGGGCTATAATCCCAAACGGAGGTTCCTGACCATACAACTTGCATTGATCATCGTAAAGGTCCAAGTTGGAATAGCTAAGTCCCTTCCAGAATTCGTCAGCGGACCCTGCTTGATGAAGTTAAATCCTGTCATATTTGCTACATGTAAGTCAACTTTTATACATTTTCTTGTTTATTTTTCAACTAGATAAACGTTCAGAGACTCTCTAAAAAGTATGATACATAACCAAAGAAAGAAAATTGACAAATTGATTTGTTAAGTGGGTTTGACGACTTAGGTCTAAAATTAAAAATTACTAATTATAATAATGTCAAGTAAATTTGTAGGTATACAAGTGAACATGTACTTGGGCAGATACAAAATTACAAATATAAATGGACTGCTAGTTTTTTTACTCTTTCTTCTGACTTTGCTATATAGGGGTATAAATATTTATTTGTCTTCAAAGAAAATAAAAAGGATTCGTGAATCTCATCGTTTGAATTAAATATTTATGAGTCTAAACCAACCTCATCAATATGCTGCTGATTCCAACATATCTACCTCACTCTGCAGTGTGGTGGTGCAAGTTTTCATACGTTTATAAAAAAATACAGTAATAAATTCACCGAAAAATCTATGTTTGTGATTCTCATTTAAACTACACTTGCTCTTGAAGAAGAATATGAGCATCAAAGTGGCTTCTTGTTGGCTTCGGCTGAAAATCAGTGCTGTGGTCATGCACAGCTTCATGCTGCGCCATTGATCTTTTAGGCTTTCTGTATATGTTTAACTGTATAATATATTTATGCAATGTGCCCAATAATATGGTTTGACCAAAAAATTGTGTTGTCTTTCTTCGTTCTTTCTTTCTATTGCAAAAATTCTTTAATGTATATGTAAATAACAGCAAAAAATATTTTTATTATTTTGTTTTTTAAATATTTGTGTTCTTTTTTTTCAGTAATTCAAAACTGTGTGATGATGGTGGAGATGTTTTTGTTATCGTTATGGGCATGGCGGCTGTACAGTGCAGCACCAGGAAAAGTCTTAAACGATCTGCAGACGGATAAGTCTATATCAACAGTAGATGACCATTTGCGATCTATTGAAGTGAGGAGCAGTAAGCAAGGCATCGACAACAAAACTTTTAATAATAATGTGGAAATCGATAACTAAATAGTTTTTGTATCTAATATTTAGTTGTACACTGATAATGTATATAATTGTGACGACTTAAAATCAAGTTAACCATTCAAATTGTTAAATAAAATAAAAAAAATATTAATAGTGACCTGACTTATGTATACCAAAACGCTGTACAGAACAAAAACAAGTGAGTCATACAGTAGTTGCATATGATGTGTAACATCTGAAATTCTGAATCCTACTATAAATTTAAGATAAAATATAAATATGTGAAGTCAATATTTTCATCATATATTATTGGTCGAATACATTTTAAGCTGCGCCGCCACTACGCGCGCTCTTTGGTCAAATCAAATAACGCGTGCTTCCTCGGATTCCTCTAACACATTTCCGTCCCTTTTCCAAAATCACTGCCACAAAAAATATCAAGCAACCGAGGGGAAAGAATGTACTCATCAAAAACTTTGCTCTCCTTAACAAGACACGCGACAGAGAAAAGTTTTTATCAAACGCGAACTGATTTTAGAAATCACCTACAATTGACACTTTTATTTTGTAGCGTGAGATAATAAAAATGTTCGTTTTAGTTTGACCACGACCACTGTACCGCTCACTGCGTACAACTTTGTACGCAGTGAGAAACGTTACATTGCAATCAAGTATATTTGTGTAGGTAATAAGATCTCACTCACATCTACTATCTGTTAGTGTTTAATTTTTTTAATAAAACGATTCTATAAGTTTATTGTCGTGATCTTTGTTGTGAACATAATTATTATAATTAGAGATAAGAATAAATTACTCATAAAATTACGTCCATAGGCTACAGTGACCACTTTCCATCAGGTGCGCTGTACGCTTGTCTGCCACCTCAGTGGTACAAAAAAGAAATATTACACATTGTGAAAGAAATGCAAGTACCTGAATTGGTAAATATTTTTATTACTGTTTGTGATAAATAGACACCTATAAATAAGATTAAATAAATATACGTTAGTTCCAATTACGTTTGATATTATGATTTTCCCACTATTCTGAAATTTCAATTCAAAACGGTAAGACTAAAGAAATTATGTTTTTTATTCTTCATCAGGCGACTCAGTTTCGGTAATTTTATCTTCATTTTCTTCGGATGGTGTACCAGCTCTAGAATTTTCTGAACCGTAAATATTATGTAACTCTTCTAATTTATAGTGTATCTTGACGCCTTTTGATGTTGTTTTATTTACCTTATTGACTAGCGATTTCGTCTGTTCTTCCAAAAGTTTCAGACGAAGATCACGTGCCGCAAATCGGGCTTCATGATTCACCTCGCTGGACGTGGATGGACCTATATCATCTGTTTGTAAAATAAAACTTTCATCGTTAAAATTTTCTTCTGTAGTACCGAGTGAATCATTCTTCCTGTGCAAATCCTCCAGTTTATCCAGCATTTCATTTTCCGAGTTTAGCGTGCTTGATATATCTTTCACTACTTTCGAACAATCATTCTCTAATCGTTGTAGTCTTTCATCTTTCTTTGCAAGTCTTTCCTGTTGTTTTCTAACGTTTTCTAGTATGATTTTAAAGTTAGGAGTGTAATTTTGTTGCAATTTCTCAAAATTGTCACTTGTATCAACAATTTGTGTCAGAGAGTGAACATCGTTCTCAAATGGTTCAGATTTTAGATGTTCTGCCAAAGAAGTATCACGTGTTTCAGAACTTAAGGTTTCTGGAATATTCTCTTCAGTACTATTTGATTGATTGATAGTGGGTTTACCAATAGGATCTGCAGGTACTTCATTTAATTTTACACTTATTTTAGATGTTGACTGCGTTTCTTCTTTAGATGTGGTACTACTGATACTACTGTCTGTCAATTTATTTGATTGTACATCTCGTTTTAAAAGTATGTCGTTGTTGGGTTTGAGGTTTTTTAAAATTTCTACAGTATCTTCTAACGGTGTACTGGACGACGGATCATTAATTACATCGCATTCATGCATTCTTATACTATTTAAAGTTGCTTCAGTGTACGCTTCTTCATTACAAGAATCATCTTGAGTGATATCAAACATCTCATCTTCAGTCTCTTCGCATATTATTTCGTGCTTAGATATTAATTCGCCCTTACTAGACCCTGAAACTGAGGTGTAATTTTCCTCATTCTCTTGTGTATCTAAAGGTAAATCAGCTACGTCTAGCATATCGCTAGCAGGGTCCTCTCTTTCAGCGACTAAATTCATGTCTGTACTGGAGTCTATCGCAATTTCAAAAGATTTTTTACCTTTCTTCTTACATCTTATTAATGGCTCAGCAACGTATTCGCTTTCATCGTTCGACTCGGAGGAATCATCTGATGGTCTTTCGTCACTGTATCCACTTTCACCTGAATGATTAAATGATGAAGAGCCTGATTTAGTTTTTCTACTAGAAAATTCTGCTCTAAGCTTTCTCCAATCTTTTTCTGATTGTGTATTCTTTTCTCGTGCTTGTTCCCATTTTTCTCGACAGTATTCAAGCTCCTCTTTCAGTTCGTTTAGTAATTTTCTTTTTTGCTGTAGTTCGTATTTCAGTATTTTTTCATGTGTATGTAATTGATGATGATGCCTTCGTAATCGTCCAACTACGTGCCATGTTTTGCTTAACTCACTAGTCACAAGACAGAGCCTGCGCTCCTGTTCCTCTAGGCGTGTTTCGAGGTGAGTGTTTAGTTGTTTCATACGGCTGACCTCCCTAATAAGACCCAATTTTTCTATTATGAGATCCTGTAAGAATAAAACAATACGGCATAAGATAAAGATAAAACATAATAGTTCATGACGATGATAATGAATTATCTATTTTTATGTTCTAAAAAACAATACAATATTGGCTCTGTACCAAAATTCGACAATTTGAGAATTTTTATAGTGGTATGATTTTAATTATCATCCTTTTTATTTAGTCACGATATTGCAATGACCATGACGCATAATTAGTACGGAAAAAATACAGAAATTTAGATGCAGTTAGTTCATCTCTATTACCTTTAGTCTGATGTACGTTTGACTAACGCTTGGCACTAAAACAGGCCCTGATGCTGTATTAACAGATTTATAACAGGTTGTAACTTTTGCCGTGGTTTCAAGATCGGTATCAGGTGTGTTCTGATGACTCAATAGTTCTATGAGCACTTTCCAAACCTTTGGAAGATTTTCTACTATATCTTCAGCCGTGGTAGCAACTTTTAAAGACACTGAAATCATAAAAGTGTATTTTAATTCATATCTTAAAGAAGATTTTTAAATTACAGTAAATCAATTTTTTTGTACCTGATTCAAGACTAGATACGGTTTTATTATGTGACAATTCATTGTTTATTTTACAATCATCTCCAGAATTGTCATTCTCTCTAGCATCTACTTGACTTACTAGTTCCAATAAAAGTTTAGGAAGAGCCGCTGATATTTCTGATCCATTTTCTCTTTCAGCCATTTGTGTTAGAATACCATGATTTTCTTCTAGCCTATGGACTAATGTATCCAAATCTTGTTTGGTTTTGTAACCAAGTAACACTTGAGAAAAAAGCTGAAATTAAAATAAGAAATTTAAGAAGCATCATCGTCATCCGAGTGTCTGTCCCAGATGCATCTCGCGACGCCCGGGGTCTACTTTTTCTCCTCCGTTTCGCACGGTCGTCAGCATCCCTGTAGTGAGACCATTGGCACGCATGTCATCCCTTACGACGTCAAGCCAGCACTTCTTGGGTCTTCTCCTCTCACCAGGACACGGCGGGCTGACAAGGGTAGATATTTGTTTCCCACGTAGCCTGGCGGTTGCCGCTTGACACCAACCATGATGATGATGATGACCATACCAACGAAGGCGACACTCTTGCAACTAATCTGCAATGTCTCGGACGTGAAGAATGCCGCGGTTGCGAGAGTTCCTCACGCGTATATATGAAGCAATTTGGGTAATACTACAAAACGCTTTACATATACATTGATGTAATTTGTTACACTATATAAGGCGTCAGTGTATACTTACTTTATTTACTACTGCCATTTGGGCACTTAGTCCATTTGTTTCTTCTTGGTATGAAGATATTCGTAAATTTTTATTTTCTATGGTTTCAATTAATGTATCTACTCTTGTTTCCAGGCCTTCTACTTTTTGAGTAAGGTCTTTACATCTGAAAATTTATATAGTTAATAAATTCATTTTGAGGTTCAAAATGCTGTTTCGACAATACGATAGTATTCAATATTATGCAGAGGACGATTTCTTTCGTAATATTCCAATTAAAATGAAGAAGAGACTCCTGAGTTAAAATTATGTTTTGCCGTTACTTTCAAGTCGAGACAGAAGATGTAGACTCAGAAAATCTTGGCTTGGCTTCATAAGTAGAGGATGACCTGCATGCCAATATTATCAGAACATACACACAGTAGTACAGAAATACGATACGTCCGTAATACGGTATATACCCAAAAACGGAATATAAACAATGTTTGGAAATTTCATCAATAAATAGTATATACTAAAGAAAATTTGATTATTCTAACATTGTAAAAAATTATAACTACTACCTTCAATGTTAGATTGATGAGTTGCTTACTTACTTCTTAACTTCCGCCTGATATAACATTTTATGTTCGTTCAGTTCTCGAACCAAGCCCTGTCTTGTTACTTCAGCCAGTCTCGCGCGCTCTTCATAAAGTCCTCGCAATGTTCGGATGTTCTGCAACTGTCTCTCATACTCTTGTCGTAAGTCAGCAGATAGCATGTCGGTTTCTCTATCAGCTAGTGTTTGTTCTATGTCATTTAGCTTATTCTTGAGCTGTGATATTAATAAATATGTCGTCAACAGGTGATTAAACAGATGTGACCATGTCATGATGATGAACAAAAACAATGTTATGTGTGTAATCTTTCTTTTCAGAGTTTTTAGGCTAAGGGGTCCTGTCCATGAAATTTTATAAATTAGCGGTATGTTATGAGATTACTGTAGTAAAAAAAAATCTAAATTAAATTAATGCATCGGTATTGGTGGAGTTTGTAGTGTTGTATAGTTTAAATTCGGTGCCTTGTAGGTTCTATATGAACTGCAACATTGTGTCTATGACTTTATCTATGTTCGTACTGACTGTCTAAGAAAGTCTGAGAAGAAAACATGTCTGTACAATTTGCAAACTACAGTTATTAAAACTAATTTTATTTTTCAAATCCCATTTTTAATTCATCAGGTTATCGGCCCAGTGTGCTCAGATATTGAAAGAATATACTGATTAAATAAATAGTTTTGCAATTGTACAAATTTCACTTTGCATATTACCGACGATCAATTTTTTTTTTCAAGAAAATCATGGATTCTAACAATAATATGACCCTAATAGAAAGATTGACTGGCTGAGATAATTTTGCAAGCTGGAAATTTGCTGTCAAGGCGTATTTAGAACATGAGGAACTATGGGAGTGCGTATCAGGCAATAAAGTTCGTGATTCATAGAAAGACGTGAAAGCAAAGTCAAAAATTATACTGTTAGTGGATCCGGTAAACTAAATCCACGTTCAGGAAGCCAAAAGTGCTAAGGAGGTGTGGGATAACCTCTGTAAAGCCTTTGATGACTCGGGCTTAACACGTCGAGTTGGATTGCTAAGAGATCTCATTACGACAACTCTTGAAAATTGTCAAAGTATCGAAGAATACGTAAACAGAATTATGACTACAGCACACAAGCTTCGTGACATCGGGATTAAGGTCGACGACGAATGGCTAGGAACATTGTTACTTGCTGGACTCCCAGAACAGTACAAGCCTATGATTATGGCGATAGAAAGCTCTGGTGTCGTTATAACAGCAGATTTTAGAAAAACAAAATTGTTACAAAAAGTCAAAAATTGTGATCCTAGTAAACAAGAATAAGCAACCTTTCAAACAAAGTAACTAATCAAAGGGGCCTAGATGCTACTCGTGTAACAAATATGGACATATTGGTAAAGACTAAAGTGAAGAATAACAAGAAAAAAAGTGATAACTCTTTTGTAGCCGTTTTTTCAGCCACATGCAACTATGATCCCGGATGGTATGTAGACACAGGTGGTGCGGCAATGCACTATGACTATAAATAAGGCTTGGCTCTATGATTAAATTCCACCTCAAATCAAAACCATCCGTGTAGCTAACAATAAAGAGCTCCGAGTTGAATCCTGTGGTAAGGTCAATATTAATGTGAAAAGTAAGAATGGATCTACAAACACAATACAGGTAAAAGATGTTCTCTATGTACCTGAGTTATCTACGAATCTTCTCTCGGTCAGTAATACACTCCCGGACACCTAAATCGAGCCACCTTGATTTTTTTGGTTTGGAGTACTGTAACTTATAAAAGATGTATGTAGAAGGAAAATGTTTTGATGCAGTTTTGGAGCTGGTATACTCATCATTCATTTAGAGTGCCACTGTTCTAAATTTGAACTACAGTTTGTTAAAAAAGTCGAGTTACGTTGAAACAAGTCCATATTTGCTTTTTCAAGGAAAAAATCTGATCGATTTTTAAATAAAGACATGTTTTACATGAAAAGAAATGTTTATTTAGTCAAGGACATAATATGGGATGAGCTGAAGAGGCGTGTTCGAGCTCATCATCCTGCCCCGCAAACCATGCAGGAGCTCAAAAATGTAATTTTGGAAGAATGGGAGGACATTCCTCAACATGTCATAACGACATTGAAGAGGCGTGTTCGAGCTCATCATCCTGCCCCGCAAACCATGCAGGAGCTCAAAAATGTAATTTTGGAAGAATGGGAGGACATTCCTCAACATGTCATAACGACATTGATTAATTCTATGCCAAACCGTATGAGAGCTGTCATAAATGCACTGAGAGGCAATACAAGTTTGTATTGTCAGGGAGTACTGGAGCTGTCATAAATGCACTGAGAGGCAATACAAGTTTGTATTGCCTCTCAGTGCATTTATGACAGCTCTCATACGGTTTGGCATAGAATTAATCAATGTCGTTATGACATGTTGAGGAATGTCCTCCCATTCTTCCAAAATTACATTTTTGAGCTCCTGCATGGTTTGCGGGGCAGGATGATGAGCTCGAACACGCCTCTTCAGCTCATCCCATAGATGCCCTATAGGATACCAATGTCATTTAAGTACTCCCTGACAATTCCCGCAGTATGGGCCCTTGCATTATTATGCATTAAAACGAAATCTTGGCCATTAAATCTAGCATATGGCATCACGTGGTTCTCTTGGCGAATGTATCTATTGCCATCTAGGGGCGGCAGTCGTGGTCCCGTCACTACCTCTAGCTCAGTTTTGCCTTCCATAGAGATTCCTCCCCAGACTGTCCATGATCCTCCACCATAACTCACTTTCTCGTCAATACAGCATTGCGTGAAACGCTCGTTCTGTCTTCGGTACACCTTACTCCTTCTGTCATTACCGTATAGCATTATCTTGGACTCATCTGTGAAGAGAACCTGGCTCCATTGATGTCGAGTCCAATTTAGATGTTTGCGCGCAAACTCTAGACGGGATATTCGGTGTGCTCGTGTGAATTGGGGTCCATTGGCTGTCTTATGGGGCTTTAAACCACGTTCATTGAGTTGCCTTCTAACGGTCCGAGCACTTACAGCCACTCCGTGAAAGTTCCCGAGCTGTTCTTGTATCTGAACAGAGTTAAGGCGTCGATTTCGTAAGCTAGTAGTGACAATGTATTGATCTTGTCTCGCCGTTGTCACTCGGTAACGAGGTCCTCCTGTTCGCCGAACGAAGCCGCCAGTCTCCAGGTATCGGTGGTACACTCTTTGAACAGCGGAACGACTTATGTGAAGTTGTGACTTCACATCTCGCTGACTTAGCCCAGATTGAAGAAGTGCTACAGCTTGCGCGGCTACTTCAGGTGAAGTATCCATAATTTTATAGCCAAAAACGGTTCAAATTATAGAAAAATAACTAAACTAAACTTTGGTAAACAACAATTGCGAAAATTCAAACCAAATCGACATTAAATTGCTTCAAAAGCAACTTTCAACAGTCATTATTATTTTCAAATCAGTGACCAAGCTCGGCTTTTGTTCTTTATTTAAAATTCAAAAATTCAAATTTGGAATAATACATACGGGAAAGACGATGAAATATGCCAGCATTAAAAATGCATAAAAACTTTTTTGTTATATTGTATACTAGCTGTCCCGTCCGGCTTCGTCCGTGACATACTTCGAACCCCATGGCACCCATTTAATCCCGTCGCTTATTACTTTTCCAAAAATGTATGAAATTTTCCCCGATTTGTTGATATTTATGATTACTGCTCCGCTCTCCTGTATAGTGGCGTGATGATATATAGCTAAGAACCTTCCTCAATAAATAGGCTATCCAATACAAAAAGATTTTTTCAAATCGGTTAAGCCGTTTTCATGCTATGTCGTGACAACGGAAAACGGGTTTCATTTTTATATATATATATTTTTGTGTATTGGGCTTTGAGGCCCGGGAATGTAAGGTGGCTCGATTCAAGAGTCCGGGAGTGTATAGTCAAAAATAAATGTAATGTAAAGTTTGACAGTCAAGGTTGTTATTTATATAACAAAGAAAATGTTGAAGTAGCCATGGCAACACTTGTTAATAACATGTACAAACTGAATGTTGTCTCCGTTCAAGCATTTGTATCAACAACTATTAATAATGATTTTTATCTTTGGCATCAGCGACTAGGTCATCTTAACTACAATGACATGAAGATGCTGAAAGATCATACTAATGGAGTGAAAATGTCTCAGAGTAGCGAGCCGACATGTATCCCGTGTATTAAAGAAAAAACATGTCAGGTCTCCATTTCCAAGTGAAGGTTCCAGAGCAAGTCAACTGCTAGATATCATTCACTCAGATGTATGTGGACCTATGGAGGTCAATTCAAGAAGAGTATGTGTCTTTACTATAAAATCAAAGTCGGAATGTCTTGAGAAATTCAAAGAATATAAATCGTTTGTAGAGAATAAACTTGATACAAAAATCAAAACACTTCGAACTGACAATGGAAAGGAGTACAGGAATAAAAACTTTACTAACTATTTAAAGTTACATGGAATTAATCACCAAACATCAACTCCATACACTCCACAACAAAATGGTCTCTCCGAGCGCATGAACAGGACCCTTCTTGAAAAGGCCAGATGTATGTTAATAAAAGCTAAGTGGGCTGAGGCAATCAGAACTGCTGCATACATCACCAACCGTTCACCGACACGAGCGCTAAACTATAAAACGCCAGAAGAAATATGGAGTGGCTGTAAACCTGACTTAAGTCAATGAGGATATTTGGTTGTGAGGCCATGATGCACCTATTGAAATAATAATAAAACCTATTGAAAAATTAAAGATAATGATAAGAAATTAAAGTAAGATGATTTTTGTTGGATACTGTGAGGACACAAAAGGGTATCGACTACTTGATCCTAAAACAAAGACAGTAACCAAAAGCAGAGATTTTGTGTTTCTAGAAAATTCAATTAAAAGAGATATAGTACCCGTTTCTATATCAAGCACTGAAAAAGAACATGTAAGTGCAAATAGTATGTCTGAAAGTAGTGATAGTAGTAGTGATCTGTCAACTCACACTGCAGTCGAAACGTGTAATGATGATGATGATGAGGATTATGTACCTGAGCAGTCAATTGAAATGCCTCAAACATCGAATATCACACTTTGTCCTCGTAACAAAGTAAACACCGCAACGGAACCTAAGTCCTATATATGTATGGCCGATGTACCACAGACATATAAAGATGCAATTAACTCCAAGGACTCGGAGATGTGGATAAAGTCTATTAAAGAAGAGTTAAAAGCGTATGAAGATAATGGTACTTGGAAGTTAATAAAAAAACCAGATAATGTGAGACTATTAGACTGTAAGTGGGTGTTTCGTATAAAAAATGAACCAACAGGTCCTAGGTACAAATCTCGAATCTGTGCCAAAGGGTATGCTCAGAAGAGTGGCATAGATTACACTGAAACATTCTCTCCGACGGTCAGGTATTACTCCATTCGCTTACTGTTATCCATTGCAGCTGAGCAGTGCATGACTATTATGCAATTTGATATTAAAACTGCCTTCTTATATGGTGAATTACAAGAACAGATATATATATGAAAACGCCAGAAGGGCTTAATGTTGAAAATAATATGGCTTGCAAGCTTGTTAAATCATTGTATGGATTGAAACAAGCACCACGGAATGCTAAATTTAACTCAGTTTTAAATAAATGTGGCTTTGTGAATAGTCATGCAGACAAATGTGTATATGTCAGTTCTAATAGAGGAGTAAAAGTATACCTTTTGCTTTATGTTTATGATGGGCTTTTATGTTCTTCAAGTTCAACAGTTATTACTGAAGTCTTGAATGATCTCCAAAATGAATTTAATATCAAGATTTGTAAACCTTCGAATTTTATAGGTATACAGATTGAACAATGTAAGGATTACATATTCATACACCAAAGAAATTATATTGAAGAATTACTGTCAAAGTTTGACATGAATAATGTTGACTTAAATTGTATACCGTCTGATCCGCATGCTATTCTACAGAAAAGTACAGTGCTGGAAAATACAAAGTATTTTCCTTACAGAGAAGTAGTGGGATCGCTAATGTTTGCTGCCATAGTCACTAGACCCGACATAATGTATGCAGTGTGCAGTGTTAGACGTTTTCTCAACAGCTATGATCAAACTCACTGGAATGCTGTCAAGCGAATCTTGAAATATTTAAAAGGGACAATGTGTTATGGACTCTGTTTCAAATCAAAAGAAAATAATACTCTGGAATTCTATTCTGATGCTGACCATGCTAATGATCCTGTGATAAGACGATCAACCACTGGATATGTCTTCATGAAAAACGGTGCTTCTGTAACATGGAATGTCAACGGCAAACAACAGTCGCATTATCGACCACTGAGGCCGAGTTTATAGCCTCATGCAGTGCCACCAAAGAAGCTCTTTGGGTTAGACAATTACTGTTAGATTTAGGTGAATATAATCAAGATTGTATAACACTTAATATTGATAATCAGAGTGCCATATGTTTAATTAAAAATTCTGTATATCACAAGAGGTGTAAACATATTGACATAAAATATAATTTTGTAAAAGAAAGGTAGGCTCAAAAGGTAATAGATCTCAAGTACAAAACCTTTACCCAAAGCTATGTTTGAGTACTTTAGAAATAAGTTAGGTTTAATTGGAAACCCAGAGGAATATAATAATTAACGTTACGTTTACTTTATTGTAAAGCTGTTTGTAAGAGTTACTGTGGTTTTAATTTTGTTTTTCAATGTGCAATGGTATACAATTAACTAAGATAGTAATTTACTTTGCGCATACTTATACTAACATATTATATATCTAGTAGAATAAGGCTAGAATTTAGAGGAAGTGTTGCATAGTTTAAATTCGATGCCTTGTAGGTTCTATATGAACTGCAACATTGTGTCTATGACTTTATTTATGTTCGTACTGACTGTCTAAGAGAAGAAAACATGTCTGTACAATTTGCAAACTACAGTTATTAAAACTAATTATATCTTTCAAATCCCAGTTTTGATTCATCAGATTGACAGAGCAGCATATAAACAAACTGGTAACATTTTATCGGGCGTTTAATCAATGTGTCCAAACGTACGTACATTACGTATGATTGATTGTTAGTGATCATCACTGAACTCATTCTAAACCACAGGTTACTTACTATTCGCGGAGAATACCCTAGTGTGCAAAAATAGAACGACCGCTTCACTGGAGACAGCTAGATCGTGACTGTGTCTTCCGGAAGTGGTATGAAAGATTGGAGAGTAAGTCGTAGGTGGAGAGTACACATTGGTATTCGACTGCTTCTGTGGCGCGGTGGGAGTGTATCCCACTGCTACGCAAGAGGTCGTAGGGTCGATCCCACCCAGAATAAAACTATATGTAATGAGCACGATGGTTTATTCTGTGCCTGGGTGTTATTTATCTAAAATATGTATGTATTTAGAAATATATAATTATGTTTGTCACTAATCTGGTTACCATAGTACAAGCTCTGCTTAGTTTGGAATCAGATGGCTTTGTGTGAGTTGTCCCAACGATATATATTTATTTATTATGAGACACCGATATATTACCTCACACAGCATCTCACAGGGCATAACTGTGGGACTGCAAACTGGTTCCAGTGTTTGGGCAGGACAACGTCCGCTAAGTCCTCTAATATGTATTTTTTTGTAATTGGCATCTAGTCAATCACACCTACCCGTTGAGAATGTTGTACACAAGTCTTCATTTCTTGAACCGTAACGCTTAGGTCATTTGCCTCAGAATTTAATTTTAATCGATACAAAATATACCTATCTACCAGGATTTAGGCTTCACAAGTAGGTACATGTATGATAAGGTAAGGCAAAATTTACAAGCTTTTATCAGATAAGAAATTCTTAAAGGGCTTGACACTGTTAGTTGAAGAATGTTTATTAGTCGATACTTACTTCAAGTAATTGTTGTTCCCGAAGGCTTATCATGGTTTTACTAACAGATACAACTTCCTTTAATGCTTGAATCTGCTTCAAACATTCAGTGTTTTGAATGCTTAAATCTGCAATATCTGAAGTAGCACTTTGTAAGGCACTATTTGATTCGACTAGATCTTTTCTTAACTGTGTATTGTTTAGCTTTACCAACATAACTTCTTCTCTCATATGTATCAAGGTGAGAGCTGTTTCATTTTTACCAGCTATTACATTCTCGGGTATTTCAATATTATTTTTACTTAGTAAGTTACAAAGTAATTTATTACTTTCACACAATTCTATTACGGTAGCTTTTTCTCTCTGCAAAGATCTCTCTAGCTCTTCTTTTTCAGCTCGATGACGGTCCAGTATTTCTCTTCTTAATTCACGTTTTAAGCTAAGTTGTTTTTTAAACTCATTCATTTCCTCTTCTTTAGCTTTAACTCGAGCTTCTTCTTCGAACGACGTTTCAACATTTTCGCTGTTCTGATCGTCACTGTTTTTGTTAGTGTTCATTGTTTCACTTTCACTTTTCACGGGCTCTGCATTACCGTTCCCCGTTGGGGCTGTACTGAGAATATTTCCCATTTTGGAACTTATTTTAACAAGTGTATTTTCATACGCACAAATATAGATGTAAGACTTTAATATAGACAACGACCGAAACGATTTTAATCAGACAAAGGACTGTTAGCTCGTTGGCCTCACACGTATGTGTTCGACGTAGCGAACGTTTCCCGAAATAGACTCCCCGTCAGCTTCAGACGATTCCCTTACGTATGGACCGTTATAGCTTTTCTTGTGTAAGTAGGTATGCGTCAAGTATTTTTTGCAGAATTGTTATGTACTTACCTCTACATACCTATGGAGAGCAAGGAGTCAGTACATAACAATTCTATTCTATTCAATGCTATTGGATAGTTAGTAACAAAAATCTAATATCATAGCAAATCATAATATTATAGGCCCCAAAACAGCAAGTATGAGATGCTTAGCTACTTTGAGATATAAAATTTAAATTTTAAAGTGGGTACTTGCTGGTGCCTATTTATGATTAGCTATTATGTTACATGTTTTGGAGTAAGCATCCTCTGCAACAAAATAGCTAATAGCTACAAGTCAGAGAGAAAGTGCAGGTGAAATTTCTTGTGGCCAATCTAGGGATGTATTTGGTAGAAGGTTGTATTATTTTTGTAATAATAGATTGAATTCATAATTGAATTCATTTGAAACCCAACTGCTTTACACGATATTGTAAAGTTAAATAGTATATCTGGTATAGCATTGTTTGAAAATTGTTATTTGCAATAGGTAGGTTGCAATTTAAATTGGTACATTGCAATCGTTTTTACCAGTGTCCATGGGCGTACCCAGGATCTGGGCCAGGTTGCAATTCAGATATTTTATAATGTTTCCTGTTTTTACACCCACCCCCCCTCAAAAATAGGGGTGTTAATGTTATAAGTAAGACGTAGATTTCAGTGTGTAAGTGTCTGTCTGTGGCAGCGTAGCTCTTAAACGGACAAACCGATTTTAAAATGGTTTTTTTTTTTTCATTTGAAACCCGTTTCTTGGTGGTGGTTCTTAGGTATATTTGGTAAATATCGGTTCAGCTGTGTAAGAGTATCACTTTTTTTTTTCAAAATTATGTTAGGCACTTTTAGCGTGTGATTACTCTGTTGAGTTAAATGACAATTAATAGACAACTTTGACCAAATGCTGACTCTTCGAAAATTCATAGCAGACATTTTGTTTGGGTTCAATAGTACCTACTTTTTAAGGGTTGTTCCTTAAAATACACATATAAAAATTAATATATTTGAATTTTGAAATTTAATTTATTTTTTAATGTATATTTTTTTTATTTGGTTAAGTTCAAATCTATATGTAAGATAAATAAAATTAAAATGTCTGTTTGTCATTCCAAATTTACAGATTTTCACTACAGAAAAAAAGTCTTTATTTTGCATAGACCATTTTAACGGCCCTTACAAAATGTCATACACTAGTTTAAAGATAAATTTAATATTTTTAGAGTGAACACCGGTTCGGAATGTTCGGAACCTGAGAAGAACCGGTAAGAAACTTAAGAATGTTTTTTTGATGGCCATTTACAATTTAATATTATTTCACTTTGCCAGCAGATAATTTCTAGGCGTCCTTGTCCTGCAAATAGTCTTTAACAGCGTAATAACCTTTTTCATAAATCTTTTTTTTTTATTAACAGAAGAAGAATTTGAAGACAGAAGGTCGAGAGCTTTGCGTCTTATTCCATAGTGATGTAATTTTCTGCACAGCGTTTCATGCTGAACGCAATCAAAAGCTTTGGATAGATCGCAGAATACACCTAATGCATCTTGCTTGTCTTTAGATTTTGATAAATCAAATACGTTATTTACATAACAAAAAAACTATTTTTAAAATGTGTATCTCTTTCTGTATGTTTCGGCTAATCTCTGACACAACTGAACCGATTTTAACGGGACTTTCACTGGCACTCTTATTATATGTAGAAGAAGTAACTCCGGCTACTTTTATCCCGTTTTTTAGTTTAAACCGTGCGTCTACTAGTAAATAAGAAATGCATATAAATTAAAACAGGTATTATTTATATAATTTCTTAAATAACTATGTTTAGTACGCTGGATGGGCCACTGTTTTTACAGAAGCAGGTCCAAGACGGCGGATTGACCTTAAAATTTCACGCTCGTCTCACCGCCTCAAAAAGCGGGATCCAAACTAAACTCCAAAGAAGCTGGATAATGCCCAAACCATTAAAAGGCCGCGATGGTAGCCAAACTCTACCGGGAACCCAGGGAGGATTTGCGAGTAGTTACTGGGGGCGCCCGGTGTTAAACTAAAAGGTAGAGATCGTGAGTCTTTTAGTCGTTTCAAGTCCTGCCCCCCCTGCCCCCCCCCCCCCTGGTTGCGCCCATGCCAGTGTCATAACGTGTGCACTGTCACGTAATACAGCTATATATCGTGACAGTGCAGCACTTGAACTTTACACACATTCGTTTCTTCTATTCGACTCAGGTGGCTAGTAAATATACGCTCCAAAGTTGTAGGTAAAGATAACCCTAGCCTATAGATATAGACTTTTTCGAAACCAGGAAATGCCGGCAGCACATTACCAACCATAAAAATAACTTATTTTGACTCGTTTTTTCCTTAACTTAGTGTATTCCCAGTTGCTTTTAAAACCCTACCTGGATTTGAAGGTACGTTTCTACTTTTACTTGACTGTTAAAAGCAGTTATGATTTGACTCTAGCTTTTTGGCATTGGTGGAAGCGATTGCCGTGTAATATCCCGTAAGGGCGCGTATTTCGTTCTGACGTACGTTGGTCAGCAGATGCAGCGCTAGCAGCTGATGTCGCTTGGGCCCCGAAGATCTTGAGGGGGCTCTTGATCTTGCTCTCACGACGCGGAAATAGTTTATTTTTGATTATCATATTGAAGACGTATAAATACCCTGACACAAACAGTATTTATTTTGCGGTGATGTAGCCTTACTTGTATCCACTGAACCTTGATTGCCTGCCGTGCTGGGTCGGAACGGGGTTCGAACGTTTTCTGTAGATATTTACCTAATTAACTATAATATTTATGTATTTAATAATTGACGCCCGCGGCTTCGCCCGCGAAGAGAAGTTTTCCCGTTCCCGTATCCCACAGGAACTTGTTCCCGGGATAAAAAATAGCTTATGTGTTATTCTGATGTATAAGCTAGGTATATTATGGTAAAGTTCCATTAAAATCCATTCAGTATTTTTTACGAGAAAGAGTAACAAACATCCATACTTACAAATTTTTACGCGTTTATAATATTAGTAGGATTATGTATGTATGTACGTATGTATTAAGAAATTTATAAGCAAAATATTAGTTACCTAATCCCATAAGACAAGCTTAAATTAACTTAATTTGGGTTAGATTGCGCTGCCTATAAATGCCCCAGAATATTTATTTATTTATAAACCATTGCCACATTTACGGCGACCTCCTCCAAGCATTCACACCTCACACCAAAAATTCTCATACCTATGTCTACGCGATGTTTATATCATGAGTTTCATATAAATTCGCTTTATACTAAAGCAGCTTCCATACTAAAACCCATTACGGCAATGGGCTCACCACCTCTTACGGGGGACAGGAATCAACACGGTTAAAAGTGGGCATATAATATGCCTCTGCCACCCCTTCGGGGATAAGGCGTGATGGATATTTATTTAATTATTATTTTTTTTTACTAAAACCCAAATCCTAAAAATGTACGTCTCTTTCAGTGCTAAGAATAACACATCATCACGTAAAACGTTTCCGTTCCACTAATTACTAAAACAAAAATTTCGGGTGAAGGTACTGATCGCCACTATGATGGAATACATAAATAAATAAATATTGTGGGACATCTTTTTTACAGAGTCAGTTTAGCGTCGTCTAGCGCAAGGTAAGCTAATATAAGCTTGTGTTATGGGATCTACATACATACATATTACGCCTGTTTCCCATCGGGGTAGGCAAAGACAATGGTTTTCCACTTGCTACGATCCTGACATACGTCTTTCGCTTCTTCTACTTTCATGAGTGTTTTTATACACGCTCGCCGGTTAAGGGTACTCTTGACCTGGCCTTTTTCCAAAAGGTCTTCGATTTGATTGGGATCTAATTTGTAGTGTATGTAACTGCTGCGCTGAGGTCCAGGTTCGGAACAAAATATTTGTGTGATCCACAATCTTAGTTTGGAGATTTTGGGAGTTTCCGATGTATAATACATACATACATATTGTCACGCCTTTATCCCCGAAGGGGTAGGCAGAGGCATAATAAACGCCCACATTTCACCATATGCAGTTTCGTCCCACGTAACAGGTGGTGATCCCATTGCCGTGTTGAAATGGACAGGCGCAGGCTGTAGACCTATGTACTTATAATATGTATGTATTTAGAAATATATAAGTATGTTGTTGAGTATTTTTACCGGAAAATACAGTGAAAACCTCGACAGCTGATTCAGACTAGTTACCTACCACTACCTACATACAATGTAATAATAATAATAATATTTTTGGGACAACCCACACAACGCCATCTGATTCCAAACTAAGCAGAGCTTTTACTATGGTAACCAGATAACTGATAAACATACTTATATATTTCTAAATACATACATATTATAGATAAATAACACCCAGACACAGAATAAACCATCGTGTTCATCACACAAAGTTTTATCCTGGGTGGGAATCGAACCCACGACCTCTTGCGTAGCAGTCGGATGCACTCCCACCGCGCCACAGAATAAATAATACCCTTCAGATCCTATAGAACAAGCTTAAAGCTTAGTTTGGGCGCTGTGTGAAAAGTGTCCTACAACAACAACGTCCTTAATAACGGAAAGGTTAAAAGTACTCGGATACCCAGACGTGCATGTATGAAGCGATTAATAAATCTGCATGAAGCGAAAGAAGTATGTATGGATCGCGAAGCCTGGCGATCTGTCTTCTCTGACCACCCCGTCAGAGATCCAGCGAGAAGATAGATGAAAGGTCAGCATACTTACTTACTAATTAGTGGGTGATTACTTTATAAAATGTATCCAAAGTGTATGTAATGCCTTGCCTTAATGAAGCCCTTTTGATCCGCTAATATCATTGCATAAAGCCGTTCTCGCTATGACTAAAATAGGTCACCACTTTGTGCCATTTACCATTACAGAAGTTTCGAAAGGCACCTTAAAAGTTGGCTTGGTTGGCCATAACATGGCTGTCGTTAAGCTAAGTTGAAAGCCATATGGGCCATTGAAAAATTTCAAATCTCACCACACCTGCGCCAGTCCATTTCAATACGTTAAACAAAAAGGTGAAATGTGAGCGTGTAGTAGGTATGCATCTGCCTACCCCATTGAGGATATAGGCGTGACTGATAAGTAAGTAGTGACCTAATATTGTGTATGTCAGTTTACTGACATAGGACAGATCGCCAGGCTTCGCGATCCATGCATACTTCTTTCGCTTCCTTTAGATTCATTAATCACTTCATACATGCACGCCTGGATATCCGAGTACTTTTGACTTTTCCGTTTTTGTGCAATCTGCTCACATGGTCTTCATATGTAAGTCTCGGCCTACCCTGACTCTTTCTGCCCTCTACTTTCGCACAATATATATTCTTCGTCAATCGTTCCTCACTCATTCGTTGGATTTCTTTGTTATACCTACTATCACACAGCAAGGTATGTTGCTTGTTCGCTCTTGTGACATTGATTCCTACCTATGTGCTACCTTATGGTAGCACATAGGTAGGAATCAAAAAGTGGTAATACGCGGGGCTGCGAGCAGAGCTAAGTAGGTATTAAGCATGCTTATTGATAACTAAACTAAATAACTGAAGTGCGTGCTCCGTTGGTTTGGACACGTCCAACGAATGAGTGAGGAACGATTGACGAAGAATATATATTGTGCGAAAGTAGAGGACAGAAAGAGTCAGGGTAGGCCGAGACTGTGATAGTAGGTATAACAAAGACTTTTCTTTGTTATACCTACTATCACACAGCAAGGTATGTTACTTGTTCGCTCTTGTGACATTGATTACTTTGTTGGAGCATTTTTGTTTTTAAAGAGACGTTAATGTCTTGGTCCAGGCTGCTAGTAATATGGTTATCATTAAACCAAGGTGAAGGCCTTATGGGCAACTTTAAAGTTTTATTTAGTCTGTTAGTCTATCGTGTCCGTATGAACGCGGCAACAGGATCGACAGTGCGACTGTAACATCTCTGACGTTGAAACTTCTATAGGCTACGGTGTAAAGTTTCAACAATAGTTATTGCCAATCTGTGTTTCTCTGCGTTGCAACCATAATGTGAGAACAATACAATTGGTGAATAATTGTGAGACCAGGGGAACCACGATCCCGCCCTGTCGCTCTCGCTACTGAATACAGGCTGTACATACTTACGGTAAAAATTTGGCTTGGGTCCTGGATTTTACCGTGTGGAGCAGCGCCGTGTGGCCGCCACCCTCCGAAACTCCTACATAGGTAGAATAGAATTATAGGTACATTAAGATTAGTAAAAAGCTCTGCACTGTTCTGTGAGGTAAATGCGCGACATAATAAGAAAATAAAGGTAGTAGATATGCAGTAGGGAAATCGTTTGAATAAAAAGTACGTACCTAACTATGATAATAGAGTTAGGAATATTAACACGATACGAAGCGGAATCATTAAAAAAATTCTTATGCTCATCAATCTATTCTTACCTACCTAAGATTCATACCGCTCTGCAACGATGAGATTAGTCGCTTGATACGCTCATTATAAATAAACTCACAGATCTATCTGAGGTCATAGGTGGCTTTATAAAGAGAGACAATACTACTAAATCGAATAATTATAAATTTTAAAGGATTAGGTTTCTAATCTATACGAACGAATTGTGCTTAATTCATACGAAACTATCGACATCTTTTGAATTCCGGGTAGAACTGGTAAAAATAGAATGCTTTGATTCAGCTATTCCACAAGAGATGGAGTTACTGGTATCATAGATCTTCATCAAAATGTTTACAGCTTTACGGCGAGTGCATTAACGCAAATTTGTATAGAATCAAGATACCGCCGCGTGATGTCCAACTAAAAACGTTAGAACTTATGGCGACTCCTCCATTTCACGTCAACGCGCTTCACTGTGAGTCGCGATTACATGTGTTATTATAATTTATACTGTTGATTGATGGCACTTGGTGGAACATGCTACACATTTTCAATAATAACACTTGTACTATTCCACAATATTTACTTGATAAACCAAATATGACAACCAAAATATTGTCATATTGTGTGCCTTTGAGAATGCCGTGAGGCGTAACCGGTAAGGTTTATCAAGTAAATATTGTGGAATAGTGCAAGTGTTATTATTGAAAACATGTGTTATTGCTTATAATACGCGAGATGTTTGTTATATTCCATACTAGCTGTCCTGCCCGGCTTCGCCCGTGACATACTTCGAACCTCATGGCACCCATTTAATCCCGTCGTTTATTAATTTCACAATAAAGTATGAAGATTTTCCGAATTCGTTGATTACTTCTTCGCTCTCCAGTAACTACCGCACGGCCTGGTGTAATTATTATCTTCATAAACTGTACTTAGTAATGAAATAATTTATTTTGATAAGGATTAACAGCTTGAATGAAATAAACGCGTTTAAATGTAGTCCAAAAAAAATTGTTGTTGTGCCTCACTCGACATAGATAGGTATAGTGTGTTGCTGATTTTTTTGTAGATATTTATAAGATCTAAAATCAATTAGAATATTTTATGGATCTATCTTTTATAGTTTAGGCAGCGTACGCAAAATAAGTAACTTTTCTGGTTGATTTTTTACACCTTGTGTCCGAAAACCCCAAATATCTTACGGAACCCTATTTTTTCCAAAATAAAATATAGCCTATGTTACTCGTGGATAATGTAGCTTTCAAATGGTGAAAGAATTTTTAAAATCGGTCCAGTAGTTTTTGAGCCAAGCAAACAAACAATGTTTTCCTCTTTATTATATTAGTGTAGACGTAGACCGAGTAAATTCCATAGTATTAAAAAGAGCGCGGATTATTCGAGTAGTATATCATTATCTTAGTTCGAGGCCGTTGTCGACAAGGGAATACGAAATGGGAAATATGCAAATTTGACTATTCCTAAAAGTGTCGGCAGTCTATGTACATTTGAAGGCTACGGTGACCAATTTCGATCAAATTTAACGTGTTAATAATAATTTAAATTATCTCAGAAACGTAAAAGTTAGTAAGTTTGGGAGCAAATAGGAAAATTGTTTTCTAAAACCATAGCAAGGACGGTGAAATGGTGAAAAGATTTAGAAAACGCTTAATATAATGAGTGAAATGCTTTTTTTTTGGTTACTCCCTAAATATACATAGAAAGCTTCAGTACAAGATTTGACTGAAAAGTCTTAGCTACCAGGCCATAAAAAAATACCAAATGGAACTAATAGAACTAGAATAAAATTATGGAACGAACAAAAAATAACTAAGGGACTTTTGACGCGAACATTAGCAAAGACCCACGTTTGTCGTATATTATTTTTCAATACTTGTGTAAATTTATTAAATAGTGTTTTTGTGTTTAATACTGTTAGAATATTATACATAAAGAGTTCGAAAATGTGCATTAGTGAAGGAAAGTGTTAAACTCGTAGACATATTATTTGTGTTAGTGCCAAATTTTCAGAGAAAACTACAATAAGGGATCCACTGCCTTATTGGTGCAAGGACCAGGACATAGGACTAAGGACTTGACATCGACAAACGACTAGACATGACTAAAACTATAATGAATAAGAAAATATTAATACTGTAGACAAGGTTGTCGTATGGACTAGGTTCCTTTGCCCGCCCAAGATGGGCGAAGGCAAGTAAAAAAAAAAAACAATAACTAACGTCAGTTGGTTGTCAGCCACATAATCGAAATTCCACTACGATTTTTGTGGAAATACCAAATTGGAAGTATTTTAGATGTATTATTATATTTCCTGTTCGAATCGTATTAATGTCGTTCATATTATGAGTCATTAAGCATTGGTTACTGGCAATATCACAAAAATAAGTAAATATTTTACACTGTGTGTCACGATTGGTTTTATGTTATTTTATTTTGTTTAACAGTGGCTTATTGATAAAAATCGCTAATAAAATCACTTTGTGTGTGACGTCGTATAATTAAATCGACAAATTGGAATTACAATAATGTGAAATAATTTCAACGCTTGTTGAGCGATGGATGAGAGTGCTAAGAATTCCCCTTGTAAGGTAAAATTTACCAATGTTTTCCTGTTCTAAATCTGATTGTAGAGACATCTAAACAAATCCTTTTTGTGTCTATTCTTTTGCTTTTACTTGGTAGAAATTACTGGAAAAATATAATTTATTCTCTTAATTAACCAGTTTCCTAAGGATTTTAGCTGAGTTAGCAAGGGGATGCGAATTTGGTATTGTTTTGTTCATGAATAATATTAGATTATTATTATAATAATGTGCATATTTTATCTTCTACAAAGATGAGTAGAAATTTCTTCATTGTTTTCTATTATGTAAATAGAGATTAGACTTTATAGTTAAAAATAATTCAAGTAATAAAATGTAGCACATTGCTTTTCTATCTTTATTTGCATTTGCTGCACATTTAAACTAAATATTTTCACTTGGAATACTTGATTTTAGTTCTTAAGTTTATATCATCTTTTAATTATTTCATTATTACTAGAGGAACATAAATGTTAGTTGTGGTTTGTAGTGGTGCTGTTAATCTTATTTTACTTACTTACTTACTTCATATTATTATCAGTAAGATAATTCTATGGTATAGCATTAATTTTTTTTAATAACTACACGATAACAGCACAATGACTTACTTATTATATTGATTTAAGATATACAAACAAACTATCTTCATGCTGTATCCCTGACAGAGTAATCAGAGAGGACAGATCGCTAGGCTTCGCAATCCATGCATACTTCTTTTGCTTCCTGTAAATTCATTAATCATTGCTTCAGACATGCACATCTTGGTATCGGAGTACTTTTGACTTTTCCGTTTATCAACAATCTGAAAAACATGGTCCTCATATGTACCCTGACTCTTTCTACCCTCCACTTTCATACAATATAAATTCTTTGTTAATTGTTCCTCACTCATTTGTTAGACATGTCTAAACAAATGGATTTAATATAGAGTTAGTAAAATTGCTGTCTTAACAATGAGCAGTTTTAGCTGTATGTTGATAAATCAGTCAGAGACAAGTCATGTAAATCATGATCTAAATTCTGTTTATAGTCTCTCTCATTCTCTCTCATAGTCTCACAATATCTGAATATCATCTACCTTAAAATGGTATAATACTTTTTTTCCTTTGACCTCCTTCCACTAGCACAAGGGAGAAGTAAGAACTTGTCATCATGCCCCCCATGCCATGAATGCCTTTAGTCCCAACTAAAGGCATTCAATCTGTGTTATAGATTAGACTATTTTGTTCTCTTTAATGAATAATAAATAAATATCCATCACGCCTTATCCCCGAAGGGGTGGCAGAGGCATATTATATGCCCACTTTTCACCGTGTGGATTCCTGTCCCACGTAGTGAGCCCATTGCCGTGTTGAAATAGACAGACGCAGACTGTGGCTACCTGCTGTTGAAATTTTTTTAAACCGCCTATAAGGCCTTCAACCAGGCTTAACGACAGCCATTTTACTGGCAACCGGGACCAACGGCTTAACGTGCCTTCCGAAGCACGGAAACGCTCGCAAATGTAAATGCCACAAAATGGTTACCCATCCGACGACCAGCCATAGTGAAAGTTGCGTACCTCAGTGATCGTTTACCGAACACTGAGACCGCGGGGCCACGAGCGCTTCTCTTTAATGACCTGTGTATAACCCTCTAGTGTGCTTCCGACGTGCAGTCCACTCTGAAGAACGTGGCAATCATAGAAGTATGTGTTGGTTAGGGTTTTAAAACATAATTATATATCTTGGAAACTATTTTGAGTCTTGGTATGAAGTTAGCATAAATGGATTACCAAAATGTGCTATGGGAATTTCATCAGACATTTTTGTCCGACTTCATAGGTGTTGAGCCTATTATCATGTTGAAATGACTAAGGGCAGGTTGTGGCTTCTTGCTATTGAAACTGTTTCAAGCCGGTCGTATGGTTTCCAAATTCGCTTAAAAACTACTTTGTTACTGCCAGCCACGGCCAATAGTTCTTTCAGAAGCATACAAGTAAGATAAATGAACATAGTGATTGTTTGTAAAATAAGCATCTTGTATGAAAATAGTTTATGTATAGTTTATGTTCAGTCCTTAGTCTGCTTCTGTTCAGTGTGATATTAGATGTATTATCAGACAGCATCAGGGACTTGTATGAGCAGCCTCCACATGGTTGCTCATGTATGCTGACGATATTGCGGTGGCAGACGCGGACAAGAGCAGATTTGTGCGACAAGTGAAGGCGTGGAAAGAGACGCTTGAGAACGGCGGCGGTCTGAAACTTGTCATGAAGACTGAGTACTTTGCTGTAAACTCTACAGATCTGTCCACATAGGCAGTGATTTGGTCGAGCGCACTGACCAGGTTAAATACCTGGTATCTGCATTTCACACGTCCAGTGACATCTATTGCAATGTCAAGCCACGCATTGCTGCCGCGTAAGCCAAGTGGCGGGAGATGACCGGTGTCATTTGAGACCCAAAAATGCCGATCCGGTTGAAGGGACAGATCTATAAAACCATCATTGGACCTGTCCTATTACATGGCAGTGAGACGTGGCACAAGCAGGAGCTGCGTGTCACGGAAATAAAGATTTTGCGGTGGATATGTGGAGTTACACGGATGAACCGCCTTTGCGTACCCATACCCTCTCTTGCCCGAATGACCTGACTTAAAGCGGTAGCTTAAGGTTACTTTTGACCTGACCTTATACCAAAATGAGATTATAGAAAGAAAAGTCACTTATGAGACTGTCTATATTGTGAGTGACAGCCATGCTGCACTCAAGGCTTTCACATCGAGTGAGGTGAAGTCTGGATTAGTGTTTAGTTTATTAGATGCTTGAATGGACTAGGAAGGCGCAACAGAGTCAGATAGGTCTGGGTGCCAGGTCACGTGAGCATCGAAGGCAATGAGAGGGCGAATGACCTCGCAAGAAAGGGACCAGAGCAGTTCGCCGTACTTGATTATGGAGTGATAAGACGAGTGCTACAGGACGCTGCAGCTGAGGAACATAGGAACCAGTGGCAGTCGACAATAGGCCAGAAACATGCAAAAAGGTTTCTAGGAGACATTAGGGCAGGCTGGTCCAAGAAGATGTGGACATACCGCAGAGAGTAACTCCGGAGAATCACTGGAGCACTCACAGGGCACTATGCGACAAGGCAGCAGTTCTACAAGATGGGACTCACGGAACATCCCACGTGTAGCACCAGTGAAGATGCTGGCGCAACCATGCACCATCTATTGTGCGAATGCTTGCAAGGAGAATGAGTCTTCTGGTAAAGGCATATCCAACACCTGAAGACTATCCCTCCAAACAGAACACCGACGTTTATGAAGGTGCTGCATGAGCGCTGGGGGGATGTGTAACGGGCGGGGCGTACGGCGGGGCGTATAGGGTCGAAGTGGTTGGGCAAGGCTGGCCCCAATAACAAGATAAGATAAATGGTCTCACTACAGTCGGTGCCGACGACCGTGCGAAGTGGAGGAGAAAAAGTAGAAAGGGAAACTTTGACGTCTTCAAATTCTTTTATTCTCATCAAAGTCTTTTGACGATCTCATAATGAAACTACATGTGATCGGCTTTTAAGGCCAATGTCTTGATAATAATAATAATAATCTTTTATTGTTCTTAAAGTATACAATTAACCATACAATTGTTTTATGCACTAGACTCCACACTAGGATACCCCGTGACATGAAGTCTAGACTCCTTCGTTTTAACAATAATGTGGAATTAACAAGTTAATTTTATATGTACATCAATCAATGAGTGAGAGTGAGTGCGTCCATGCGTGTGTGTGTGAGAGCGTGCGTGCGCGCGGTTGTGTGTGTGTGTGTGTGTGTGTGTGTGTGTGTGTGCGTGCGTGTGTGTCTGTGTGTATGAGTGTTGTTTGCGTACAGATCTGTGTGACGGCGTGATTCTATATGATTTGTTTCAGGATGTTTTCGGTATCATCATAGTTTATTTGTTTTAGGTAATAATAAACATGTTTTTTAAATTTGTCCTAGTTAATTTAACAATATTGATTTAAATTCGCGATATATTTTGTAATAAATGAAATGAAAGGACCCATATATGGAAACCGCGCTTTGCCAAATTCTGTATTACATCTTGGTTTAGGCCATTTGGATAAACGTGATGAAGTTTTAACTCAAGGTTTACATACTTTAGGTGTACATATAACATAAATAATACGCATTTCCCCATCAATGACATATATGTTCCTCTAAATTGAAATTAAATTGAATCAATTGGAATGCTTGTATTTACACTCGCTTTTTATTTTTGATGTTGCACAATCTTGCTAGGAGTGTGATGGTGCAGAGGACGTGCAGCTGCATGCTGAAGTGGAACATCTAAGGCAGCACTTAGCTGAGAGAGACTCACACATTGTAGCTATAGAGGCAGAGTTCATCAAATGTTCTACTAGGGCTAATGATCTAGAAGAGCAACTTATTACCTGGCGAGAGAAATATGAAAGGTAAGCTAGTTTCAAACTTACACAAGCACTGTATCTTCTTAGCGTATTCCCAGTTACTTCCAAACGATACCTAGATTAGGCTGTGGCCCACTATTATTGATTGCTGGGAGCAGTTATCAGATTTAACTTTATTTCCAGCATTGGACCTTCTTACTCCCTTCGGGCGTCTACGCCAGAGCCTTGTCCTTTGGTCAGAAGGTGCTGGTCGTAATGGGACTGCAGCGCAGTACAATCCCACGAGAATTGTATGACGGCATATAGCACATAAGGCCTTTATTCTTATTTATATCATTACAAAAAAAAATGAAACTATAAAAATCAACGTCATAACACTTATCACCTCACCTTGAAATAAGTTACGGAAGCTCATGACTAGTAGTGAATGGTAAACTGGCTATTACCTGTACTTGTTGTAGACCTACATTATCAGAAAACAGAATTCGTGAAACATAATTACTGAAGACAGTTGCGCGTAGAGGTGATTAATAACTACATTTAACTTCATTTCTACTCTACATTGTCTATAGCAACGAGGTTTTCAAATGTAATGTTCGTATAATGACATTGTTAATGACAGTATAGTAGTGGCCAATGGCCAGTTGTCAGGTCACGGACTTGTCTCCATGCCATTATTATATTTGTACCTATCTATTTTCTTGTATAAGTGCTTTGGCTATGATAGCTGACTGCTGTGAATTTCAATTGAGACATGAACTGATACAGAAACTTAAACTTTGTAACAAAATGAATTAAAGCTATAAATGTGACTTCTCTCACTTCGAAGTTACCAAATCCTGGATTTTACTGTATTACAGCAGCTGAAGATGCTTATGTTGGATGGCAGAGACATGATTTTAGATCAATTTTAAAATTATCGTACCTATGTAGTTTTTGCTTTGGTCTCAAGCAAATGTAAGATCTGTCATTGCAAATACGTTTCATAAATCTCTGGAATCCCATTACTTTTTAGTGCAGCGTTTTATAAGCCATCACTATCATCACATCCTATCATGTTATTTATGTACCCATGTAATTAAAAAAACCTACTGTCTACTGCTGGATGTAGACCTCTATATACCAATTCTCGCCCTACATATCTGGTAAGTTATTGGCCTTTCTGTATCACAATGACCAGATGGTTGCTGCAGGTTTTCATCCAATAGTCAGTGGATGTACCACTGGCAGATGGTGGTGGTGGTGGTGGTTAACACCCCTGAGATCTAGGTCCATATCAATACATATTTCATAAAATCCTTTACTTTTACAGATTATATGATTCACATAAGAGAGTTCAAAAATTGAATCAGGTATTGGAAGATAAATTACTGCAAATGGTTGACAAGATGAAAGGAGAAAAGGGACAATTGACCAAAGATATTGCTACATTATCAGTGAGATTGGCTGAGTCTAAACATGAATACAGTATGTTACAAAAAGAAAACGTAGGTACCATTCTGATTTTTAGAAAATAACAGGATATACTTTTCCCATCTAATATTGACTGGTTTTGAATTACAGGAAAGATATAAAAACGACATGAATTTGGCAATTCAGTTACTACAATGCAAACCAGACAATTTTGTATCTCAAAAGTTGGACAATGTTAGTATACCTATAAATTATCTGGAAAATCATTCAATCAGTTCCTTGAATGTATTAGTAATTCAATTCACTTCTTTCCACAGCTTCCTGTTGATACTCAAGCTCGCGTGTCTCAGTATGTTATGTCTAAGACATCTAAACCATCAGGTTCATCAGCTCAATCTAAAAATGGCAATGAGATTGAAACGTTCGACGCTAACGAATATGAGTTTAATATCTCTGCTTCTCTAATGTCGAAGATTTTAGAAGACAGCATACAAGACACGGTAACTAAACACTGTGATACATGTACATGTACTAGAACACAAAATAAACCTTTCTGTTACAATGAAAGCTATTATTCTGTAGCTACACAAACAACTCTCGGAGGAGAAATGAAAAACTCTTTGTGTTTGAATTGTAACGCTGATATAAAATCCATACATTCGAATATCAGCGCAAGAAGTATCTCACCTCATGCTGTGAAAGTCGTAAACGATAAAGGTACTATACATGGAGTTTTAAGCCCATTGTATATTTTACCGCAAAACATTGAAACCGTAAATGATATTGAAACGCAAATTATTGGAAAGGCAAAAAATAGTAATATTCTAGTGGATAAAATTAAGATAAGCAATAAAAATGAGTTAGAATCTATAGTACAATCAGAAGGAATACTTAAAAAAGAAGACCTAAGGCAGTTTAGAAAACCAAATAATATGAATATGGAACCAGCTGTTCATCATAAACTATGTGATCGCACAAAAACTTCTATATCAAGTAAGAAAAGTAGCATACACAGTGCTGGAAATGAGGATATACTTCTTGTTAAAGATATAATGAATAATAAAGAACCCACAACCCCACCAAGAATGGACAAGATAGGAGAAAGCTTAAGTCAGAGAAAAAAATCTCATAGCTCAATGGATGCAGTTAGCAGGACCTCTTCAATTGCTAAGTCAACGGTAAGCACACACAAATCTAATACCCAAGTTGGGCCCGGACCTAGGTTTTGCCACTTACGAATGCAGGCCGGTTCAAAAAACATTCTTCTAGATAACGCCGAACCTGATGTTCCACCTGTTTTATATACACGTCAAAGCAAATGCAATGAAAACTCTATATTTAAAGATCTCAATGACGATGTTGATAATTTTATTGGTCTAGACAAAACTGAAAGTGATACAATTAAGGAAGACCTTCGAAACGATAATATAATTGTAGAAACTACTCTCATTGAAGTTCATGTTGATAATAATGTCAAAGACATGAATATGGCCGACAAAAATGCAACTATAAATCCCGTTCTTTTAAATGTTTCATCTTCTCCATTGCAACCACTCAAAACTCACACCTTTTCCAACAGCTCCGAAAATAATAACAATAAATCCCAAAGTATGGAAAGCCAACCAAACACGTCTGAGATTGATATTTTGCTGAATGATTATAACGTTGCTGATAATAAAGCGGAAAATAATAATACTGACGAAAATATTGACTCGAAAAAACTTAACGTAATTACCCCTACCGATAGTCATGATGTAAAAATATTCAATTTTGATCGCTATGAACAAAACAAAATGACTAATCAATATAACATGCCCCTAAGAAAAATCGATATGTCTCAACTGCACTCCCTTGAAAACACGAAGATAGCAATAGATTTGCCACCTCAAAGTGATTTGTCTAAGGTGGATAAAAAACCAGATGTAGTAAAGACTATTGTTCCGCCAATAGTAAATGTTTATCCGAATCTTACCCAAACTCATTTGAAAGTAAATGAAGCTACCAAAGTTTTTACAAATGAGCAAAGCACTAGTTCGCTATCGAGTGACGATAGCGCAGCATTATTACAAAAACAGCAACTATTGCGAGTTGCCGAATGGGTTGAGAAAAATCTTGAGCAACAAAACAATTTCAATGATCCCTTAGACGAAGACGTTAATGTTAATTTCGGTGCTAGAAATTTACGAAGAGACAGTAAACTGTCACGACTTACAGAAACTTTGAACGAATTGGCTCTTAACATGCCTCACCCTGTAAGTAAATATTCAAAATCATTCATGAGGGGTGGACACACACTTGTACATAATAACGTATCGATGCAAACACAAGAGAAGACTGTAATACAAAACTTACCACTGCAGAACCCCACTCACATAGCCAAAGAGACGATATTTCCCGTAGAATATGGAGACGCTACCGTTACTGAAATCAGTGATAATAGTAAGAATAAGGGACACGCAGATAATATCAGAGCCGTCGCTGAGGAACTGAGGACGAAAGCTGATAAGAAAATTACGCCTGAAGATTTGGCACGAATGGAGTACAATGTAAAGAAATTTTTGTTGAGTGGACCACACTGGGTTAATCCGGAATCCGTGGGAAGAAGTCGACGCACAAGCAGCAAAACTGAGACTGATGTATAATTCCACAGTAGGTAGCTGCAATAGTTGAAGGTGCATATTAATGCATACATTGACGACAACCCTGTTATTTTTTTTGCAGCGTCTGTCCAATTACCTTCGTAGCAGTTTAATAAAATAGTTTGCGCAATAAGAGACCTATGTGACGTGTAAACAAGTTTCAAAGTTGAATTTCTATGAATTCTAGGGTTGAAACTAGTATCTTTAAGTACTTGATATTAAATAATTTAACACTTTCCTCACCGTATTACGGATGTTGTTTATTGCTCATAATGATTAGGTTATATTAAACTAACTAGTCTTTTGTGTTTTTTTTTATTATTGCACTTAAGAGATCCTTAGATTTGAATTGTAAATAGTTTTATTTTCGGGGTTGTATAAAGCATTTTGTTTTTTATTGATATACAGAAATGCAGAAAGGCTGGCATATTTTTTTATTACCGAGCTTCGTAAATTTCGTATTAGATTCGTGTAATTGTAGACCTGTACTTTCAAGCGTAGTGGTTGGAAGTTAACGAACAAGGCTGTCGTTTTGCTAGATTAGATTAGTTTTAGATATATAAATATCGCCAATTAATGTTATAAGGAGCTACATGTGTAGGTACTTTTGAAAGATAGCGTCCTTGACTCGACTCCTACGGGTCTGTGTGTGTTATGTGTTAGTCTAGTGTTTTGATTTTGTATCGTCGCACATATTTATATCAATATATTAGTGCACTTTCGATAAATGTGATAAATTTAAACTAAACGGCTAAGTAATACGCCTCACGTACAAAATATATTAAGTTTGTTTGTGATTTTTATTACAAGCTTCTTCAAAATCTTGTTACCTTTGAAGTTGGAGCTCAGATAAGCAATACTTATGTACCTAAAAAAAATGAGCGCAGCAACTTCAGAGTGGATTAGAAATGCAGCGATACCTATACCAAAAGTCAGTATGGTTTGTTTAACTTAAGCGAATGATAAATCAAAGATTTGTTTAGATAGAAAAAAAAATGAACTGTGTATATGTGATGTACCTACCTAATACCCCGAAGATCCTTTGGAACTCGGTTAGGTATCTACATGCTCAATGTATTAGATAGGAATCACCTCTCGGCGCGCGGGTAGCGATATATACGTCGATCCTAAAATTGATTTTTCAAATTTATTTTATTTGTTTGCCTTATAAATATCTTGACATGACATACAAATTGTTTCACCCTTATTAAAATAATAACTTTCGTGAGCGATGTTCATTATTACTAAATATACGGTTTTACTCAGGTCCGAAACTAGTAAAAAAAACCGTTTATTTAGTAATAATATTTCACCCTTATTCGTACTAATATTGTAAATTTACAATACTAAGCTTGATGAATTATCCCCGAAAAATGTTTCATTCCCACGGGAAAAAACCTTTGCGCAATATCTTAATTTCACTCGGGTGGATCCTGATACATTCGCAAAGATCTTTGCGAATGTTCCTGCACATATTTTACTAACTTTCGATCGTATCGATATTTTCACATGATTTACCTATGTGTAAAAATTACAATTTACAGGTTTCGTTATGAAAATATAAGTTACTGTGCAATATTGCGTGATACTAACTCAGAATTTTTAGATTCATTTTGCTCATTAATTGTTTTTATTTGTATTTAAATATCACTATATATTAAAGCATGAACCATAATTCGAAGTATCCTTGAACATAATATTAAATGTATTGTAAGTAAATAAGTATTATAAACACACATAATATAATTCATAATTTGCAAAAACGACTCACGTTAAACGTTTTGTGAACACACGAATTACTGATTTTGGTATAACAATAAACATTCTTCTTGTGGAAATGTATTCGTCACGGATCTTATGGAAGAACGAACAGTGTGTCACTATGAATACGTGAATCTGTGTGTGATACAAGAACTGCACGCCCACAGATAACAAATCCGTGTCCCTACACCGCTATTGTGCCAGGGACACGTAATTACACGCACACACAAATTGTCTACTATTTTCATGCTTCACTTACTAAAATCAGGGTTACATCCGTACTATTTTTAGACCGATTATACTAAGCATGCATAATAATAAAACCCTGGTAAAATGCGATCGGTACACGCAGTGCCAATGAAATCTCACCCACTTAAAATTTAAAAGTAAATTACTGGGGGTCAACTTTCTCTGAAGCCGTGTGTACATATTTAACTAACAAATACAGATTATTTTAAACGTTCCTAATTAATGTGCTTGCGTGTAGGACATGTGCCCTTTTTGCAATGTATGAATTCATAAATAACTGCCACCCGAATGTTTGTGAACATCGTTAGTTTAAAACGTTGAAAATTTTTAAACCTGTATAATGTGTGTTCGACGTGTGCGATTTAGGAGTCAAATTGTAAAAGAATTTGTAAAATCAAGTGACCCTTATTAGTTACACCAGAACCATCTAAGTATTCCTTTGTCAAATTGTAAAAGAGTTATGTGTAAGAATAATTATAAAATCACCAAAAGACCCTAATTTGTCGCACCAGAACCATCTAAGGATTCCCTTGTCAAATTGTAAAAGAGCTTGTAAAATTACCCTTATTAGTATTCATATAAGTATCCCTTTGTCGCGGAAATGTATCAATGCTTGATCTTAAATCATAGAATTGTGAAAGAATCTGTAAAATTATTAAGTGACCCTAATTAGTCTCATAAGAATCATCTAAGCATCCCCTTATCAACAATTTGAATAGTTGAATCAATATCAGCTGGCAGCTGGCAATGTTTATGCCTTGGTTATACTATATCTAATTATGTACTTAATGAACATTAATAAGCTGTTATAAGACTGTTCGCTTACATAATTATGACAGTATGGGGTTCTTCAAAAGGGGTCTTAGAAGGTTTATAAAGGGTCGGCAGCGCGAGTGCTGCACCTCTGGTGTTGCAAACGTCCATAGGCTACGGTGACCACTTTCCCGTATGTTTGGCCCGTATGCTTGTCTGCCACCTCAATGGTATAAAAAATATTTTCATATTTTAATACCTGCTTTAATGACTGGCTCAAATTTCAGATTTTTAACGATATCAAGTGGAAAACATTTGTAAACTAGCGATGTGTTCAAACATATGGATATGTACACTATTAATCCTATCTCGCCTCCGCTTACAGTATGTACAAGTTTTATATGAAAAAATATTATATATTTAAATGGCGTGTATCTTGAATATTTTCCTATATTATATTAATGGAAATCATATTTTTATCATTAGCTATGAGTGATCTGTGTACAGTAGCTAGGATATGAAATGTTAGTGTGTAGAACCTAGCACTGAAGGTAGTTTAAAGTAATTGAGCACAAATACATGTCGTTGTATTAATAATAGTTGCTGCAAAGTCTATATAGCGATAATATATACCATCAGTCCGTCAGTTTTTCCTTCTTTTTAATGGACTGTTTATTCTTTTCTGAAATTAAATACATATTATATTTTATTTAGGTATGTATTTTTTGTGAACACTCTATTGGTGTCCATTACTTCAAAAATAATTATATTCGTTTTTAATTTCTTTTATAAATTAAATCTATTTACTCCTATGACATTTTAATGCTGAGAAAACTTTCTCGTAATTTTGAACTTCTGTGAAGATTGTTATCTACTTACGTCCAAGGCACAACCAAATAGACAGCATTATAGATATAGTTATTTTTAAAACACCAGCAATCCGTCAGAACTAGATAGTAAACAATAAATTGTTCTATAACTTCGTTTTACACTTAAAAAAAATTATATACTGCTTCAATTATAATGCTACGCGCTAGCTTTTTGGAATTGATCCGGTATCGGCCGCATGGTCCATCAACACCTCCACTACGTGTCGAAGAATAGACACTGGAGTTCTTTGGGTGAATCCAATAACGAGTGCCTTTGATGCAGCTCGACTATTCAATGAATGACAGTACTTCTCAATGAATAAACTCGTGTTCAATGAATGACAATACTTTTCAATGAATAAACTCCTGTTCAATGAATGACAGTACTTTCGTAACGTATTGTCAAAAGTCGTAAAACAAACATTGGTTTCGACGTTAGCTACCTAGTCCTGGCAGGTTGCTAGTCTGTTAGCAATTTTCCTTGCAGACAATACATTTTTGGTCTTTTTGACTATTTACATTCAAATGTGAGCAACAAAAGTGTCAGCAAGTAAATAATGATTTCCTTTTTACATAGGTACATATTTTGTCTATCTTTTTCAGTTATACATCAGGTAGTTATCAGAAAAAAAAATGTTTGTTATGTAGCCAAGTGTCTTATTTGGTTGTGGATGAATGGTTTCTATAACTGAGAAAGACTTAAACAGGTTGTCTTTTCTGAGTCTACGTTGCTTTAAGACAAAGGCAGTCTACGGTGATTATATGAGATTTTATTGAGTTATTATGTTACCTTTTAACATTATTTTATTTATGTGTATCTGTGAAGTATTGTCGTGTTCAAATGATCATAATTATTTCAACACATTCTTAGCCATTCACAAAAGCTTAAAATAGTTGTAATACATGTCCAATAATGACTTACGACGAAGTTGATTCAATATGTTGGTCCTAAGCTTATTTATTATGACTAGGGCTAAGTTAGGCGTAGTTAGTATTATGCTTTCGACGAATATTCACAAAATGGCTGCTCCCACGGACTAGCTTCAGCGTAAATGTAATATGTGTTAATTTATTAAATGATGTGGTGAACATTTTGTGGGTTTCATTTCAATCGAAGATGCATGGTTTCAATGCAATATACGGAGTCAGCCCTATATTTCTGGAGCTCAAGCCATTCCTGCCTAACTACAAGTAGTGCATCAGTTACACCACTATTCACAGATATAGAAGGGAGATTAGACTTAAGTCTCTTTCAATCCACCACAATGTGTCCACGCAATAAATAGGGTGGGAGGGTTAAATCAAAAATCATTTACATACACACATATATATTGTCACGCCTTTATCCCCGAAGGTAGGCAGAGGTATACTATACGGCCACATATCACCGTATGCATTTTTGTCCCACGTAACAGGTAGTGAGCCCATTGCTGTGTTGAAATGGACAGGCAGGCTGTGGCGACCTGCTATTGAAATTTTTCAAACCGCCCATAAAGCCTTTAACCAGGCTTAACGACTACCATTTTACTGGCAACCGGGACCAACGGCTTAACGGAAACGCTCGCAAATGTAAATTCTACAAAGCTGTCACCAATCCAAGGACCACCGTAAGTTGCTTAACGCAGTGATCGTTTACGGAACACTAAGTCAGCGGTAGAATCATTTAATCCAATTAAAACAGCTGGCCGCCACAACCTACGTTTGTCCGTTTCAACACTGCACCTGTTATGTGTGTCAAAAATGCACACGGAAATGTGGCCGCATCAAATGGCATCACTTCGGGGATAAAGGTGTAATTGATAATTTTAGCCCTGTGCACACCGTAGGCAATAATACCTACCCACAGAGAAGTCTAGCTATTATTAACTCCGTTTTGCACGGTATGACAGCGAGATATTTGGATTTTGAAAAATGTATGGAAAAATTCAACTCGTTTGAAATGAAATGAAAAATCTTTATTCATGTAGGTCACAAAGTAACAGTTATGAACGTCGTATATATTCGAACAGCAGTAGGTAGAGCCTGAGGAAGAACCTGGCAATAAAACTCATGGCCACTCTTTTCTAACCCCCAGTAATTACATTACTTTGAGTTACATGATGTTTGACCAATTATATAGTAATGCATTTATACAAAACAAAATCAATGTTGTGTGTAAAATGAATTAATACAAAACAAAAAAAAACAAAATGTTGTGTTTAAAATCATATCAAAATTAGAGCTATTCTAGTTGCCAGTTCTAAGGGCAGCCTACATTTTAAGAAGAAGAATCTAGCAAGAAAGTCAATGGATGCTCTTTTTAAAAATGTAGGTATGGCTTACAACATTAAAAACACACTTACATTGTTCCTTTGAATTTATGTGAGAACGGTCGACTTAGTATGCCTTAAATTTAAATAATTTTATTTCTAACAATTGCAATAACAGCTATAAGCTGACCAGTCCCAACAGACGGCACCCGTTCACGGGTATGACGTATATATCAGCCATCGCCCTACTCAACCGTATTATAGGGAATAATGCGACCCGATACATACGCCACCACTGCCAGGACACTTAGGCGAGCATGACATACCTAAAAACTGCACAGCAACTATCATTTCAATTTCAAAATAATAAATAGGTCTACTTGGTGCTCACACAAACTTAAATTACATATTTGTATATTAGTTATTACTGGGACTAAACGCAGCCAATTTAGAAACCTTTAGTTGTCTGACGTTTCAAATTCTTTAATATGCAGAAATGTAAAAATACAACATATATATGCAGATTCAAGACTAGTACAAAATAACACAAAGTGGTTCGAGCGAAGAGCAAGCAACTCATTTCCATTTATTTTTATCATTCAAATAATCATTAATTGTGTAATAGGCCCTTTTCAAGAGGTGCGTCTTAATTTCCGCCTTAAATTTATGTAACGGCAGGTTCATAATGTCTAAAGGAATTTTATTATATAGGCGTACACCAATTCCTGCAAAAGAGTCGTGAACCTTTTGTAAACTATGATTCGTTCCAATTAATTTATGCTTATTTCTAGTATTTATCGAATGTATGTCACCGTGTCTATTGTATAAATGTATGTTCTGTTTAACTAACATGATATTTGCAAATATATACTGTGATGCAACCGTTAAAATGCCAATTTCTTTAAATTTCTCTCTAAGCGACACTCTAGCACTTCACTACATATTATAAAACAAAGTCGTTTTTCGCTGTCTGTCCCTATGTATGCTTAGATCTTTGAAACTACGCAACGAATTTCGATGCAGTTTTTTTAAATAGATAGAGTGTTTCTTATAGAAGGTTTTTATGTACGAGTATATTTTGTTAAGTTTTTGTATACATTAACTTAATTATAACGATATATATCCAAGTGTCGCTGTGTAAAAGACCCTGAGGGCAACCTGTTAAGCGAAGACCTCGCGGTAAAGGAGAGAATGCGCTCGTACTTCCACGAGCTGCTTAATAAACAGCACAAAGAGGTGCAGCCTCCGGACCTCCTTCCGAATCAGGGACTAGTGCCACCGGTAACGCCTGGGGAAGTTCTGACTGCGCTTCGCCGCATGAAGAATCGGAAAGCTGTCGGACCCGATGGAGTCCCCATCGAAGCCTGGAAGGCGATGGGTCCTCGCGGTGTAAATCTTAGTAAACCTTTTTAACCGCATACTCCTCAGCGGGCAGATCCCGAACCAATGGAGACTGAGTATTATTACTCCAGTCTTCAAAGGTAAGGGATCAGTGCAGGAGTGCGGGAGCTACCGCGGTATAAAGGTGATGTCCCACACCATGAAGATCTTTGAGAGGATTATAGACTCTCGAATCCGGCAGGAGTGTATTCTCTCGGGGTGTCAATATGGGTTTCGCCCTGGTCATGGGACCACGGACCCTGTTTTTGCCCTGAGGGTTGTCGCAGAGAAATACAGGTCGAAGTTCACGCCTCTGCACTGTTTGTTTCTAGACATGCAGAAGGCCTTCGACTGTGTTCCTCGTGCGATGATCTGGTGGGCACTGCGGTCCAAAAGGGGTTCCAGAGGTCTATATTGACACTATCCGGGACATGTACTGTGACTCCGATTCAATGGTTCGGACTGCTGTTGGCGACACGAAACCCTTCCCCATCACCGTCGGGGTACACCAGGGTTCGGTCCTTAGTCCGCTTCTGTTCAGTGTAATATTAGACGAATTGTCGGACAGCATCAGGAACTCGCATGAGCAGCCTCCATGGTTGTTCATGTATGGTGACGATATTGCGCTGGCAGACGCGGACAGGGGCAGATTGGTGCGACGTGTAAAGGCGTGGAAGGAGACGCTTGAGAACGGCGGTCTGAAACTAAATGTGGCGAAGACCGAGTACTTGGCACTAAACTCGACAGATCCCACATCCGTCCGCATAGGCGGTGATTTGGTCGAGCGCACGGACCAGGTTAAATACCTGGGATCTGTTTTTCACACGTCCAGTGACATCGATTGCGATGTCAAGTCACGCATTGCTGCCGCGTGGGCCAAATGGCGGGAGATGACCGGTGTCATTTGTGACCCTAAAATGCCGATCCGGTTGAAGGGACAGGTCTACAAATCTTGTTGTTCTTTTACATGGCAGTGAGACGTGGCCGATATTGGAGCGACACAAGCAGGAGCTGCGTGTCACGGAAATGAAGATGCTGCGGTGGATGTGTGGAGTTACGCGGATGGACCGCGTGAGGAACTCTCGCATCCGCGGCAGCCTTCACGTCCGTGACATTGCAGACAAGTTGCAAGAGTGTCGCCTTCGTTGGTATGGTCACGTCTTGCGGCAACCGCCGGGCTACGTAGGTAACAAATGTCTGGCCATGTCAGCCCCGCCGGGTCCCGGTAAGAGGGGAAGACCCAAGAAGTGCTGGCTTGACGTCGTAAGGGATGACATGCGTGCCAATGGTCTCACTACAGGGGATGCCGACGACCGTGCGAAGTGGAGGAGAAAATGTAAGAAAGCGGATCCCGGGCGTCGCGAGACCCAACTGGGACATACGCTCGGATGATGATGATGATGATGGCGGTGTCAAAAAAAATCAGCCGTCTGGGAGCTTTTAACGAAAACGCTGCCTAAACCCTTTAAGATATAACAAAATAATGTATTGTGGAATTATGTACCTAATATCTCTATCTACAAAAAAGTCCGCGACGGTATATGTCTATCTCATAAGGATACCGTACTATATCCATTTTAATACTTAAAAAAAACAGCAATAATAAAGCGGTAATTTAAAGGCTATTTACACAAATACATTATTAATCCTTATCATTTTTAAAATGTTACTTGGTTTCAGCATTTTATGAAGATTATTTTGTCCCTTCACACTTTGCAAATTAAATGAATATCTTAGGCGATATGGCAATATAAAAAAAATGCGCAAAGAAATTAATTTCGTGTAAAAAAATTCGACCGGGCAGTGCGGGCGCGGGCGTAGTAGGTACTTGAGAGCTGAGAAGTAATCAAGTAATGTGGAAAATGTTCATACATTATCGTAAAATTAATAAACGACGGGATTAAATGGGTGCCACGGGGTTCGAAGTATGTCACGAGCGAAGCCGGGCGGGTCAGCTAGTAATTTATATATTGCACGTATAGCCCTCTTCTGGAGAACAAAAATTACTTGTATATCAGCTGCTTTGCCCCACAGCAAAATGCTGTAAGACATGACACTATGAAAATAACTGAAGTATACCAGCCTAGCAGTTTCCACATCAGTGAGCTGCCTGACTTTACTAACGGCAAAGGCTGCCGAGCTGAGTTTACCTGCAAGACACGTTATTTGGGCGTTCCACTGCAGTTTGCTATCTAAAGTGATCCCCTAAAATACAGTTGATTCTACAAGATTTAGGGTATCACCGTTCAATGTTATATTTGTACCGCACTTATGATACACTTTGTCTTCTTAGCGTTTAGTAGCAAATTATTGGTCGTAAACCAATCTACAACTTGGGCAAGTGAACTATTTACGCCGTTAAAATCAGTAAGCGTGCGATCAACTTTAAAAATAAGTGACGTATCATCAGCAAATAGAACAATGTCGCACAAGTTCTGTATAGGTATAGAATGGCAGATCGTTAATACACTCATTTCCAAAAAAAACGGGCGGTTTCGATTTTCTTCCTGGCTGAAAAAAATAAAATACCAAAAAGGTTTTAATCATTTGAACATGTTACTGGCCAGTTATAAAAGTGCCATAATGTTTATAAGAGTACATTCCAAATTCAAATTTTTGACTGAGCCTGGTTTTCAAAGAAAATAACTTTTAACTACATTTTGTGGCGCGAATTCCCTATAGTTAATATCGACTCTAATTAACTTTTTGTCAATTTTTATTAAATTATCTGATGTCCTTGACATTTAAAAGTATTGTTATTGCTGTTTAGCAATCTCTAAAATGGTAGATAAACTGATAAAAGCGAGCAAAATTATTGCGCTGCTTGAAGAAGGTTGCAGCCAATGCTTCGTGGCTCAGAGGCTAAATGTGAGTCGGTCGACAGTTCAAAGGACCTGGCAGCGGTTCCGTCAAGAGAAGGCCTGGTTCTGGCAGAAATACATGTACCGAACCACAGGTGATCGTTTTCTAGTTAGTCAAACGTTGGGAATTAGCAAATCTTCTTATGTGGACCTCAAGAACAGCCTCGAAGAAGTAAGAAATGTGCAAATTAGTCTATGGACGGTTAGGAGGAGGCTTCTCGCTGCTAATATACACAGACATCGCCCGGCACGCGGCCCTAAATTACTCCGTGGACATCGAGTTGCCAGGCTTAGCTTCGCTCGAAATTGTGTGTCATGGACTCATGAAGACTGGGATAGGGTATTGTTCTCCGATGAAGCCAGGATATCTCTGAATGGTGAAAACCGACGTCGGCGAGTGCTACGTAGACGAGGAGAACGCTTTGCAGAGGCATGTTTTGAAGAAATCACACCTTATGGAGGGGATTTTGTTATGTTTTGGGCAGGAATAAATTCTATGGATCGTACGGAGTTAGTCTTCATCGAAACGGTACACTGACTGGACACCGATACATAACAGAAGTTCTAATTCCTTATGCACAACCCGCTTTAACCGCTCTTGGCGAAAACTCAATTTTTATGGACGACAACGCCCGCGCCCACCGGTCTGGCGATGTGGAAGCGTATATACTAGAACTCAGAATTCGTCGTTTGGACTGGCCAGCTAGAAGTCCGGACCTCAATCCCATAGAGCATGTCTGGGACGTTCTGAAGCGACGAGTGAGATCAGTGCAGCCGGCTCCGCAGACCATCAGAGGCTAAAGATTGTGATTACCACGGAGTGGGAACGTAATCCCCAAAAAACCATAAAAGATATACTCGCTAGCATGCCCAGACGAATGCAAGCCGTGATTTCAGCAAGCAAACTTTTATCTGCTTTTAATGTATTCAAAAAAAACAAAGAAATTAACGCGTTTCATTTCTATTTAGCGTTCAGGTACAATAATAGTGTTTTGAGCTTAAACATTATTTCTCAATAATTTAATCAAAATGTTATGATAAAACTGATAAAAACTATTCCTTCCTAATTAATATATAAAATTCTGAGGATAACACAATACCTAAAATTGTCAAACAAACTAATAGTACCGTCGTATAAACAAACTAGTAGTAACTATAAAAAAGTTCTTTGCTTAAGTGCCCGTTTTTTTTGCAAGAGTTTATAAATTAAAAATGGAAACGGACCTAGAATTGATCACTGCGGTACGCCCATAGCTACAGATGCTTTTTTGCATAGTCGCAGTCACCTGATTACCTAATGAGGAGTCGGAAGTTAAACCTGCAGTCTTATTTGCTTTTAATAACGCTAAAACGATAGCTATCATCTCATCTCTGGCAGACATTAGAACTTGGTTCATAAAGGGTCGGCAGAGCGAGTGCTGCACCTCTGGTGTTGCATACGTCTATAGGCTACGGTGACCACTTTCCATCAGGTGGGCCGTATGATTGTCTGCCGCCTCAGTGGTATATTAAAAAAAAAGGTGGGCTTTGAAGTAGTCAAAGGTAGAATGAGATTTTCTTTACACTATTTACACTACATTTTGAAGCGCGGTCGTAGTCCTGCTAATTCAGTGTTCTGTAAAGGTCACTACGTTAAGCATTTTACGCTATGACTGCTCCAGAGATGGGTGAAGGCTTATTGGCATCTCCATTTACTTACAAGTATTTACGTGCTTAAGAACGTAGGTTAATTGGTCCCGGTTGCCAATAAAACGGCATTCGTTAATCCAAGTTGAAGGGCGGGTGGTTTGAAAAATTTCTACAGCAGTAGTGACATTCCGCGCCTGTTCGTTTCAACACGGCAATGTAACCAAAACCTCCGTGGGAAAAAATGCTAATGGTGAAATGTGGGTACCTATATGTATGCCTCTGCCTATCCTGTTTGACAATATGTATGTGTCTATGTATTTATATACTTACGGTACCGTGAAATAGCTCATCGTTGTTATCAAGAAGGAAGGGCTTATCACGCATCATGACACGTTCAACCTTCGCGTTTCCAAAATACTCCAGCCAAGACTATTGTGTTACTGACCTTGTGTGGAGCTCAACCTATTGTTCAGTGCCGTCTTCAATTTTCGCTTTAACATAAAATTTCACCTTGGATGAATAACAGGCGTAATTGTGTATTTTTATCTCGAGATGTTTATGTAAGCTACTCGTAGCTACCGATGCATGTGTGTTTATGGTAGGTAGTTTATTTTTATTTATTACATACGAGTTGTATTGAAATTAGCGACTCGGTTTTTATTGCGGGATGGCTAAATTTTCTTTATTTAGCCATCCATTAAAATTGTTCTCCGCTTTTCTAAACCAAAATGCTAGATATTTTAGTTTAATACAATGAAGCTTTAATACAATGCGTTTGACTAAATAACTAACTATTTTCACACTATATCCCTGACGGGTTGTCAGAGAGGACAGATCGCCAGTCTTCGCAATCCATGCACACTTCTTTCGCTTCTTGCAGGTTTATCAATCGCTTCATACGTCTGGTTATCCGGGTACTTTTGACTTTTCCATTTTCATGTGTTTGACAATTTTCTATCTTGAATTAATATAAAAACGACCCCACTGCAGCTTTAAATATCCAATTCTTCATCTTGGTGTAATCCCAGTTGCTTCCAAGCCATACCTGGGTTTGAAACCTGGGGTTCATTTTTATTTCGCTGCTATTAAGCTTAAAATGTCTAACTGACTAATATGAATCTTGTAAGAGTTGTTTTCTGAAGCGCAACATGTTAAGACTGAGTATAGAAGCGTTTGCAGATCTACCCTAACCTTTCCCCTTTCTCCTGTAGGTTATTCACTAGGTAGGTATCTACCTATTACAGATATTGCAGCGGATTTTCAAGTCGGAGCTTTTAAAAATAATTACTTGATTTTACTATTAATTTTAGTAAAGGATTAAGTAGGTAGCGTTTTCGTTAAAAGGTTTCGATAGGCGTAATTTGTAATTGAGTAGGTACGTATGTACTTAGGTACTGTAACAAATTTAACACAATAATGAATTTGAAACTTATATTTAAATATATTTATATCTATAACGCCTTATCCCCGAAGGGGTTGAAGAAGCATATTAAATGTTCGCTTTTCACTATGTGTATACACATGGTGAAAAGTCCAGAAAATGGTGACGTGTCCCACGTAATAGGTTATGAGCCCATTGCCGTATCTGGAATATTAATTGACTAAATGACGGCGAAAACTGTATGCATTGCGTGGTTTAGAAGTTATTTGCGGACAAACAGACTGAATCGTAGCATTGACTTATACAATGTAAGTAAGGATAATTTAAAACTATTAGGTATCTAGCAGTTGGGAGTTCCAACTCAGACTTAGGAACTTAGGGGTCTACCACGCCTGTGGGAAGAAAGCAATATCAATGTGATTTTTTGTAACCATAAATTTAATTTTGTGTCTACATACATACATATCATCACGCCTTTATTCCATTGGGGTAGGTAGAAACTATGGATTTCCACTTACTACGATCCTGGCATATAACTTTCGCTTCTCCTACTTTCATAAGTATTTGCATACACGCTTGCCGGTTAAGGGTGCTTTGGCCTTTTTCCAAAAGAACGTCGATTTGATAGACATACGTACGGTGAGGTACCCCTACCAGTTTGCCCATTCATTCTCGCTACGTAAATCTGCTTGGTCAGTCCCTTTTCATCCATTCTCTCCACGTGTCCGAACTATCTAAGCATTCCATTTTCTACCTTAGTCACTACATTTTCTGTCATAATTTTGTGTCTAACCGGGTTATTATATTATATAAGAAAAAGAAAGAGGTTATTACTGTCCCACGATAATTATTGTGGTCTACTGCATTCCAAAAAGATATACCTCACTACATACTTCAGTAAAAACTTGCTAAATGCTTTTGAGTTATAGCTTAATTTGCGTTGGATATAATCGTTATGTGAATTGGCCCTAATTTACTGCGCTTTGTCATACTGTTCCACTCTTAGCAGTTTGCAGGCTTTTTGTTACGATGGTCTTTTATAAGTAGTGTGTTTCCATTGTACCATGACGACTAGGCGGCACGCTATGATGGCCGTTTGACATTTTACAATAAAAAAAAAACGATTTTAATGAAATAAAAATCATTTTTATGAAATATAAGACGCAGCTACTTAATTTTTTTTATTTTAACCTTGCTATATTTATTGTATTTTTTATTAATATCAATCTGATTTATATTTTAGCCATCATAGCGTAATAGTTTATAGTAAGTATAAAGGGAAGGGAAGAATTAAATGATATAAAGTACATAATGATAATGATGTGTAATCTTTGGGATTTAGGCGGTTGGTGCGTCCGTACGCCGGTATAATGTTTTTATGAATGTGTAACGAAAACAACTCCAAAAAAAGACTATGTTACACATGACAATAAGTCATGTCAACTATAAATGACGTTTCTATAGACCACTTTTTCACCAAAATTTGATGCGTGATGACGGTGAGTTTTGCTTACAACAGAACTTTAAATTCTCAATTTAAATTGCCGTAACGTGTCGTGTATAATGGACACACGTACTTGCTACCAAGCGATTATCATTTGGGCTACGTGCTGTTTTCGTCAATGTGAACTCAACTAATTCATATTACTACTGTAGACAGTTACAAGTGGCGTAACGGTGAACATTTCTATACATTTTCTTCATTTTTATTACAAAGGGAAAATTCGACCGTGAGAAGGTCGGTAAATCCTTACACCAGTAGTGTGCTGGATATTTGCATAACTGACATAATGTTGTAATTTGTGTGATCAAATTTGTGGATCACACAAATATTTGTTCTGGATAAAATTTTCGAATATTTTCCGAATACCGAGTTTAGTTTTTCACTAATGGCGCTGGTCGCCACTGTAAAATTAATAGTACCAACTCTATCTGTTTAAGGCTACATTTCATTCATCAATTCTTCGAAAATGTTTTTAAATACCAGAAAATTAGTTCAAAAGTCAAATTTTAATCAAGGTTCATAAAGAAAGCAATTTGTTTCAAACAAAGCTTGGAACAAATGCCGACACGGGGCGTATAATTCATGCTTTTGTTTAAAACTGCTTAAGCGTCTTCTAACTAAACAATTTTGAAACAGTTACAAGTACTTTGTTTGTATTTACTTTGTAAATTGTAAATGAGGCAGCAATTTCACAGTCATGTTATTATTTTGTTGAAGGGAAAGAATGAAAAAGTAATTTGGTACTTAATTTATAGTGGAAGAATTTTCAGTCTCGTGCTGGACTCGAACCAGCGTCTCGTGTAACCAAACAATGTTTTTTCAAAAATTAAGGAATTCATTAATTTTTATGTCCTTCTGTCCCGCGGGGACGGCAAAAGACCGGACGGTTTGACCCTCGTGCCTTGGCAGAATGGCAAGTGCCTGGTATGGGACGCAACATGCGCCAGCACTTTTGCCGCCAGTCACCTGGTTCGTACCGTCCACTCACCAGCGGCCGCAGCGTAAGATGCAGCTCACAAAAAGCGGCGAAGTTCGCAGTGATGGAGTCTCGATATATAGTCTCACCGGTGGCTGTGGAAACGATCGGCTGTTGTAGGCTAAGGCATTTGTTTCTGAGATTGGTCGTAGATAAAGGGAAAAGACGCCCGGTAGTACCTGGTACAAAGGATAGCCATTGCTATCCAACTAGGCAATGCCGCAAGAGTATGCACCTTTGCATCGGGTATGGTCAGGGGTGGGTTATTCAGTAGGGAATAGGTGTGTGTAGCCATTCAGGTTTCACTTTAAAAAATAATTCAATTTTTTCATACATATTGTCACGCCTTTATCCCCAAAGCCTACCCCTTTGGGGATTTGACGGAAGCATAGGCATACTATAGGCATACATTTCACCGTATACATTTTTGTCCCACGTAACAGGTGGTGAGCCCGTAACCGTGTTGAAATGGACAGGCGCAGGCTGTGGCGACATGCTATAAATTTAGGATATAGCCAGCTTACTAATTGTTTTACAAAGTATTGCTAACTAGTTGATGCCCGCGGTTTCGCTCGTGTAATGAAGCTTACCCGTTCCCGTTGCATTTTTTATTTTTTACTCCATAAAAACCTTCCTTTGAATTGTTTTAATAAATTTTTTAATATTTTTTTTTTGAGAAATTTAGCTAAACAATTGCTTAAAAAAAATATCCATTGACTGAGTGGAGTCCATTGCATCAATATTTAAAATTTACAGATTGGTCTTAGGTTGGATGGCAGATATGTTATTAACATATTTTAAGTTATGCTGACGATATGGTGCTGCTTAGTCCCACGATCACGGGCTTGCGAATGCTCTTGGGTATTTGTGAACAGTATGCAAGGGACCACAATTTGTCCTATAATCAAAAAAAGACGGAAATGGTGGTTTTCGGAGCTTGTAAAGGACCTCAGTATGTGCCGGAGCTGCGTTTGAACGGACAACCCATTAAGACTGTGGAAAGCTTCAAGTACCTTGGTCACATCGTGACCTCGAATCTTAAAGACGATAATGACATAGTGCGTCAGAGGCGCGCCTTGTGTGTGGTAGGGAATATGATAGTGAGAAGGTTTCGCAATGCTTCGCCTGATGTGAAGGTGACGTTATTTAGATCATTCTGTCAAACTTTTTACACTTGTCAACTCTGGACTGAGTACACTGTAAGGTCACACGATTCTATACGTGTCACCTATAATAATATCTTTAGACAACTGATGGGATTGTCTCGGAGCTGTAGCGCGTCTGGGATGTTCCTTGATGCACGCATTGATACCTTCAACGCTATTCAGCGCAAGAGATTATTCAATATGTTAAAATTTATTCTAAGACCTTTAAAAAGGCCTGTGCTGCTGCCAAGTCGTTACATATAAGTAATAAAATTAAAGAGTCAAAAAACAAGGCAAAAATGACTTGGAATGTAATCAATACTGAAACCGGTCGATTACTACCCCGTGATAATAACATTGAGTTAATTATAAATAACGAAGTGTGTAATAATAAATTAGATATAGCACAAACTTTTAACAACTATTTTATAGACATACCCGCGAAAACAACTAGCTCCTTAAATTCTTGTCCAATAAAAGCTCAACGCATGCTTGGGGGCAGCGTGGATCAGTGTGGTGTCTTATTTGGCTTCAAATATGTAAACCCAAATGATATCATTAAAGTATTCAAGTCACTTAACTCAAAAAAGACAGCTGACTTGTGGGGTATTTCTGTAAAATTGATTGAGTCTATCATTGTTAATATATCACCACATCTAGCTGAAATATTTAATAAATGTGTTGATAAAGGAGTGTTTCCAGATTTAATGAAACACAGTAAAGTAATACCTCTATTTAAATCTGGATCCAAAACCGACCCTGGTAATTTCAGACCAATTTCAATATTACCAGTCATTAGCAAAATTTTTGAAAAAATTATATTGCAACAATTACAAGCTCATTTTAATTTAAATATGCTATTACATAAGGAGCAGTATATAGTTCACAAGGGGTCGTTCTACCATTAATGCAGGTGTGACACTTCTGAATCATATATATGACGCCTGGGAGAATAGACAAGATGCTATTGGTGTATTCTGCGATCTCTCCAAAGCATTTGATTGCGTTGACCATAAAACACTATTGGGAAAACTCTTTTATTATGGTATCAAAGACTCTGCACTGAACCTTGTTGCCTCCTACCTAAATGATCGAATACAACACGTTGATGTCAATGGAATTCGCTCCCCTGGAGCATCTGTTGCTATGGGCGTACCGCAGGGATCAATTCTGGGTCCGTTTCTATTTTTAATTTATATTAACGATCTGCCATTCTATATACAGAACTTGTGCGACATTGTTCTATTTGCTGATGATACGTCACTTATTTTTAAAGTTGATCGCACGCTTAGTAATTTTAAACTAAACTAACTATCTTCACGCTGTATCCCTGACGGGGTAGTCAGAGAGGACAGATCGCCAGGCTTCGCGATCCATGCATACTTCTTTCGCTTCTTCGAGATTCATCAATCGCTTCATACACGCACGTCTGGGTATCCGAGTACTTTTGACCTTTCCGTTTTTGAGCAATCTGCTCACGTGGTCTTCATATGTAAGTCTCGGCCTACCCTGACTCCTTCTACCCTCTACTTTTGAACAATATATATTCTTCGTCAATCGTTCCTCACTCATTCGTTGGACGTGTCCAAACCAACGGAGCACGCCCTTTTCCAGCTTAACGCTGACACTTTCATTCAAACCTGCCAAATTGCGTATCACTTCGTTACGTATTCGGCCAGCCAAGGTAACGCCGCACAACTTTCGAAGTGATCGCATCTCCACAGCATTCAATTTACTTTCATGCATCTGCTGACATACCCAGGTTTCACTACCGTAAAGCAAAGTTGGCACTAGCACTGCGTTATGAATCGCCAGTCGTGCTTCTTTTACGATGCTTTGTCGCTTTACTAACTGGGACAAAGCACCGTTAACTTTGTTTCCGGCAGCTACTCGCCGTTCCACATCCGAATCACATCTTCCATCCGCGCTAAACATACTTCCTAAATACACAATTTCATTCACTTGCTCTAGACGTTCCTGGTTTACCCTAATCTCGCATTTAGTTCTTACGTCACCTCTTTCAAATACTAGAACCTTAGTTTTACTTGCATTCAAGCGGAGACCCTTACTTTCACACCCCTCTTTCATATTAGTGACTAATGCCTGAAGGTCGGCTAGTAAATTGGTCGGATAGTTCACTTGCCCAAGTTGTTGATTGGTTTACGATCAATAATTTGCTACTAAACGCTAAGAAGACAAAATGTATCAGATTCAGCATGCCTAATGTCAGGAATTGCGGTACAAATATAACATTGAACAGTGATACCCTTAATCTTGTAGAATCAACTGTATTTTTGGGGATCACTTTAGATAGCAAACTGCAGTGGAATGCCCAAATAACGTGTCTTGCAGGTAAACTCAGCTCGGCAGCCTTTGCCGTTAGTAAAGTCAGGCAGCTTACTGATGTGGCAACTGCCAGGCTGGTATACTTTAGTTATTTTCATAGTGTCATGTCTTACGGCATTTTGCTGTGGGGCAAAGCAGCTGATCTACAAGTAATTTTTGTACTCCAGAAGAGAGCTATACGTGCAATATATAAATTGAGTGCTAGAGTGTATCTTAGAGAAAAATTTAAAGAAATTGGCATTTTAACGGTTGCATCACAGTATATATTTGCAAATATTATGTTAGTTAAACAGAACATACATTTATACAATAGACACAGTGACATACATTCGATAAATACTAGAAATAAGCATAAATTAATTGGAACGCATCATCGTTTACAAAAGGTTCACGACTCTTTTGCAGGAATTGGCGTACGACTATATAATAAAATTCCTTTAAACATTATGAACCTGCCGTTACATAAATTTAAGGCGGAAATTAAGAGGCACCTCTTGAAAAAGGCCTATTACACAACTAATGATTATTTGAACGATAAAAATAAATGGAAATGAGTTGCTTGCTCTTCGCTTGAGCTATTTAGGATTCGAATGAATCTTGTGATATGCCTTGAATCTGCATATATATGTTGTATTTTTACATCTCTACATTATTAATAATTTGAAACATCTGACAACTAAAGGTTTCTAAATTGGCTGCGTTTAGTCCCGGTATACAATGTAATTTGAGTTTGTTATTGTGTGAGCACAATGTAGACTTATTTATTTCTTTGAAATTGACATGATAGTTGCTGTGCAGTTTTTGAGTATGTCATGCTCGCCTAAGTGTCCTGGCAGTGGTGGCGTATGTATCGGGTCGCCTTATTCCCTATAATACGGTTGAGTAGGTCGATGGCTGATATAATGCGTAATACCCGTGAACGGGTGCCGTCTGTTGGGACTGGTCAGCTCATAGCTGTTATAGCAATTATTAAAAATAATCTTATTTATATTTAAGGTAAACTTAAGTTTAGTCGACTGTTCTCACATAAATCCAAAGGAATAATGTAAGTGTAATTTTAATGTTGTAAGCCATTCCTACATTTTAAAATGGCATCCATTGACTTTCTTGCCAGATTCTTCTTCTTCAAGGGTAGGCTGCCCTTAGAACCGGCAACTATAATCGCTCTAATTTTGATATGATTTAAACACAACATTGATTTTGTTTTTTTTTTGTTTGTATAAATTCATTACTATATAATTGGTCAAATATCATGTTAATCAAACTAATGTAATTACTGGCGCTTAGAAAAGAGTGGCCATGAGTTTTATTGCCAGGTTCTTCCTCAGGCTCTACCTATTGCTTTGCGAATCTGGCAGTAAATGTAAATGTAGAAGCAATATTCTTGACGTTCATAAGTGTTACTTTGTGACCTAAATGAATAAAGATTTATTATTATTATTTCCTTTATTCATTTTATATACTTATTAAATACATTTTTAAATAAATTTAAAATTAAACAAAAACAATCTATTTAAAAATATATAAAACAGCATCCTACCGGTATCGGATACAAGGACCAAGATACCGGTGGTTAGGGCTCCAGAGACAAAAACCTTCTCACAATACGTGCCGTATCGAGAAGTACTGCTTTCTGAATCTGCCCCTTGACCCAGCTACCCAACGCGAGCCTCTTGAGATGTTGGTCGAGGCTCTTGGCAATAAGTCCATTGACAGAGACAACTATCGGAACAATGATTGCCGAGTCCACCTCCCACATATCGACAACCTCGCGAGCTAAATCCAAATACTTACTTTGCTTTTCTTTTTCAGCTTTCACGAGATTGCCATCATGAGGGATTGTGACATCGACAATCATTACACGACGCTCTGACCTGTTTATCACCACAATGTCAGGTTTGTTAGCTATAACAGTCCTGTCTGTGATGATAGACCGGTCCCAGTACAATGTGATATGACCATTTTCGAGAACTGACTCAGCTACATACTTATAGTACGGAACCTCAGTATCCACCAGGCGGTACTTCAGAGCAAGCTGTTGGTGAATAATCCTGGCTACTTGATTGTGCCTGTGCAAGTACTCGCTGTTAGCAAGTCGAGGACAACCGGAAACGATATGTCTTAGGGACTCACCTGGTTGGTGACACGCTCGACAAATATCGATCGTGCCGTCCCTCATAATATGCCTCCTATAGTTGTTCGTCTTGATAACCTCATCTGCAATTGCACAGACAAAACCTTCGGTTTCTCCGAAGAGGTCACCGAAACGTAACCAGGCTACGGACGATAAAAAGTCCACATCAGGCCCATGTAAGGCTTGATAAAACCTACCATGAAGCTCCTTGCTCTGCCATACCCTCTGACGGTCACCAAGGCTTAGCACTGTTGGCTTATGCCAGTTCTCTTTAGCCAAACCAAGCGGGGTGAGTCCAACGTCCACTGCAACAACATCTCGATGCATTTCCACATTCATATTAATAAAATGTTGTCTAAGGCTGTACACCTCACTGTTATGAAGACCTTTCACATTTAAAAAACCTCGTCCTCCACATCGTCGTGGGATGTACATCCTCATCACAGAAGAACGTGGATGATGCATCCGATATGCTGTTAGCAATGTACGTACACTTCTATCCAGAGCATCCAATTCAGTCTGAGTCCACTTGAGTATGCCAAAGGAGTACATCAGAAGTGGCATGACCCATCCATTATAAGCACGCACCTTGTTGCCGCCTGATAAAAGGCTATTTAGTACCTTTTTCAGGCGACCAAAGAAACGTTCTCGTAATAAATGTTTCATGTCAGCTTCATTGATGCACAAAGCCTGCGACATACCCAAGTACTTATAGGTATCAGTTACGAGGAGTGACGTCAGGTGAATGGAATCAGAGAGCTGAATGCCATCTGATTCCAATATCTGCCCTCGTTTAATATGCATGACTGCACATTTATCCACACCAAACTCCATTTTGATTGAATTACTAAAGTTTTCAGTTACCTTTAGTAAATCTATCAAGTGGGAGTTAGTTGTAGCAAACAACTTTAAATCATCCATATAAAGCAAGTGCGATATTACCTGACCACCTCTTCGCAACTTATAACCTAACCCTGAACTCTCAAGTAGAGTACTTAAAGGATTCAGTGCTAAGCAAAACCAAAGAGGACTCAAACTGTCACCTTGGAATATTCCCCGCTTAATTTTTATATGTTCACCACCACCGCATATCCCTCGGTATCCTGGATAGCTAAGTATAGTTCTCCATTGGCCCATACATGACTTTAAGAAGCTGCATAGAGTTGCATCTATTTTATACAACTCCAACACCCTCAAAAGCCACGTATGAGGTACGGAATCGAATGCTTTCTTATAATCTATCCAACATACAGAGAGATCTTTACGGTTGCGGCGAACTTGCTGGCTGATGATCATATCAATGATGAGGAGCTCTTTAGTACCTCGAGCTCCACTTCTACATCCATTTTGCGAGACACTCATTATCGCATTGTAGCTAACATGTTCAGCAATTTTGTCTCTCAAAATGGAAGTTAGAAGTTTATAGACCGATGGTAAACAAGTGATCGGTCTATAATTACTGGGGTTCGAGGTACTGCCGGCCTTATGGAGCAGATGAGTAACTCCTGTTGTCATAAAAATTGGCAGCGTACCAGATTCAATGGCAGCCTGAAATTGAGATGCCAAAAGACCATGTGAACTGCGGAACCATTTAATCCAGAAGTTTTGCAGTCCGTCCGGTCCTGGAGCTTTCCAATTTGATAATGGACGGACTGCATTAGCCACATCTAAATTATTAATTTGTATGGGTTCCATATCTGCAATACTTTCACATGCTCTCTTGACATCACAAATCCAGTCACCCTCAGTATGAATTACTGGTGCCGACCAGATACTACGCCAAAACACATTCGTTTCATCCGTATCAGGTAGGCAACCGACATTCACATCTTTATCTGGTCGTTCCCAATTTCTATAAACACGCCTCTGGTCTCTTTGGAATGAGCAATTAACATGAAATCGATTCACGCGTTTTCTATACCTACGAATTCTTTGTGCCCAAGCATAGATTTTTTGTTTCAAAAAATCAATGCGCTCCGTGACACGAGCCGTATAATCCTGTGGACTAATTTTAGTCTCGGAAAATGCTCGCTTCACAAAGCGCATGATTCTTGGTCGAATGTTACCAGCTTTAAAACTGGTTAATTTGCCAATGAGCACTCTTGTCTCGGCAATACGTCGTTCGATCCTGGACTGCCAAACAGGGACGATAGGTTTTGACCGTGGAACAGGGTCTTGCAAGGGCATTTTTACTCTTGCTACACGGCAAACCGCAACTGCTGCACAATACAGAATCGAATGGGTATCACCGAGAGACTCACTATTATCTAAATAAATAGATAATAATGAGTCAACAGCACTCACTAGCAGCATGTTCTTTCTATGCATGGGCAACCGAGGTAACCGCGGTCTTAAATGAATTGGCATGGTGCGATATTCACCAATTGCACATTCCAAATATACTCTTACCTCGTCATTGTACTGTGTATCTGCAGGAATAAACGTGTCATCCACAACAGTATTATTACCATTCACAGTGGTATTTAAATTATTTATGGTACTTACAGTTTGTGGCGGAGGAGCGATAACACGCATATTCTGCAAACACTCCGAGCGTAAACGATCAAGAACGGCATTATCTAACATATGGTTACGTTGAATGACCCGCACTTGGTCCGATAGTCTTTGAGCAGATACGTTGATAGCTGGTTCAAGCTCCTGAAACAGAGGCAATATACGATTACGATACGCTGTAAGGTTGGTTTCAACCTCTGTGGCCACAAAATATGCCCGCATGACATTTTAATTGATTGATTGTGTCCATCTCATGCGGCGCACATTACCACCGGTAGCGGGGGCCCTATTCGAGACCGGTGGCCCTCGGGGTCCCATGCAAGTCGGCGGCCGGCCTCTCCCTTGCCGGCATACAGGTATTGGCGACGCCGGCGGGGAGAAGAACTCATCACTGGAGCTTGAGCTCGACGCCTCGTCATCTTGTTTCTTCGTCTGCGAGGCGGAGCTAAGTGATGAGTCCGGAGGTGTATTTTGTGCATCTCTGCATCTGGCTCGTGTTAGCATCACAGTCTTTCATATCATTTCCATTATTTTTATTATGTGTTTCTTGATCTTTATTGACTTGACGTATAATGTCATGTCAAATATATAAGGTATCATATTACATTTGATTTTCACAATTTATTTCATTAAGTTCTTCAACATAAATAATCATTTTGATACAATGAAACATTAGCTTTTCTGTAAAAATAGTTGTATAAAATATTAATCGAAATTTAATATTTTAAATATTTATATTATGTTTATTATGACTGTTAGCTTATGGGGTTGCCAGGTTATTATATTATTATTATTATTATTATTTCCTTTATTAAATAAATACACATATAAATTACATTTTTAAATACATTATATAAAACAAATCTATTTAAAAATAAAAAAAATAGTATCCCACCGGTATCGGGTACAGGGACCAAGCTACCGGTGGTCAGGGCTGCAGAGACAGGAATTTCCGCACAATACGAGCCGTACCCAGAAGAACCGCCTTTTGCATCAAGCCCTTGACCCAACTGCCTAACGCGAGCCTCTTAAGATGTTGGTCGAGGCTCTTGGCAATCAGACCATGTGCCGATACAACTATCGGAACAATAATCGCTGAATCCACATCCCACATGTCGACAATCTCGTGAGCAAGGTCCAAATATTTTATTTGCTTATCTTTTTCGGCTTTTACGAGATTCTCGTCATGTGGTATGGTTATATCAACGATTAATGCGAGGCGTTCTGACTGATCTATTACCACTAAATCAGGCTTATTGGCTACAATAGTCCTGTCAGTGATAATAGATCGGTCCCAGTACAACGTGACACGACCATTTTCTAGAACTGGGTCGGGCACATACCTATAATACGGTACCTCTGAATCGACAAGGTTATATTTCAGTGCAAGTTGCTGATGGACAATCCTGGCTACTTGGTTGTGCCTATGCAAATACTCGCCGTTGGCAAGACGAGAACAACCAGATATTATATGTCTAAGAGATTCACCAGGTAGGTGGCATGCCCGACATATTTCAACCGTACCATCTCTCAGAATATACTTCCGATAGTTATTCGTCATAACAACTTCATCAGTAATTGCGCAGACAAAACCCTCGGTTTCGCCAAATAGATCACCGAACCGTAGCCAGGAGACAGAAGCTAATAAATCTACATCGGGCTTATGTAAAGCCCGATAAAACCGTCCATGCAGTTCTTTACTCTGCCATATCTCCTTGCGATCGTCAGTACTTAGTATTAGTAGTTTGCGCCAGTTCTCTTTGGCAAGAGCGAGTGGGGTCAGTCCATTATCTATTGCCACCATATCCCTATGCATCCCCACGTCAGTACGAAGAAAATATTCTCTAAGGTTGCATATCTCACGGTTATGCAAAGTTTTGGCATTTAAAAAGCCGCGACCTCCACATTTCCGTGGGATATACAACCTCATTACGGAGGAACGCGGGTGATGCATTCGATATGCTGTCAATAGTGAGCGAACTTTCCTATCCAGGGAATCTAATTCAGTTTGAGTCCAACTAAGTATGCCGAAGGAGTATACTAAGACTGGCATAGCCCACCCGTTGATAGCGCGCACCTTGTTTCCGCCTGATAAAAGACTTTTTATTATTATTATTATTATGAGAATAGCGTCCTTCATCTCGAGGGAGTGCTTCGGAGCATTCCGTTGTCACAGGGAATCGTTTTGGGCGGCGACCTAAACGGTCATGTGGGTGAGAGGTGTGAGGAGTTTGAACGTGTTCATGGTGGTTTTGGATACGGCACCCGCAACACTGAAGGAGAAACTATCCTCAGAACGTGTGCGGCTGCCGATCTGGCCATTGTGAACACGTATTTCAAAAAGAAATCCGAACATCTCATCACCTACAAGAGCGGGAGGCGTACAACTCAGATCGATTTCCTACTCACTAGGCGACACAGCATCGGCAAGGTGGCCAACTGCAAGGTCATACCCGGTGAGAGTCTTACTGCACAACACCGTCTCCTTGTCATGGACCTCTGCGTGAAGCCTAAAGGCAAACGCATCGAGCGGTGCCAGCGCCGCATCAGATGGTGGCTGCTTGATGAAACTAGGTCCCAGGAGTTCGTCTCAGCTGTCGGTGACAAGTGCACCGACACTGAAGGCGAACCAGTTCAAGATTACTGGGACAAAGTTCAGGCGGCCATCCTTGGAGCGGCGAAGGTGGTGCTCGGTGAGTCTAAGGGTGGACGCAAATGTGACAAGGAAACTTGGTGGTGGAACGACGCAGTCCTGAGGGAGACCAGGGAGAAGAAAGCCCTCTTTAAAAAGTGGCAAGCGACCGGATCTTCCGAAGACCGCGACGCGTACAGGGCTGCCAAGCGCGCCACAAAGAGAGCTGTAGCCAGAGCCAGACGAGACCACTTACAACCTTTGTATGATAAGCTGGAATCGTCTGAGGGGCAGAAGCTCATCTATAAGCTGGCGCGCTCCAGGGTCAAAGCGGCACAGGATATATCCAAGTGTCGCTGTGTAAAAGACCCTGAGGGCAACCTGTTAAGCGAAGACCTCGCGGTAAAGGAGAGATGGCGCTCGTACTTCCACGAGCTGCTTAATAAGCAGCATAAAGAGGTGCAGCCTCCGGACCTCCCTCCGAATCAAGGACTAGTGCCACCGGTAACGCCTGGAGAAGTCCTGACTGCGCTTCGCCGCATGAAGAATCGGAAAGCTGTCGGACCCGATGGAGTCCCCATCGAAGCCTGGAAGGCGATGGGTCCTCGCGGTGTGGGCATCTTAGTAAACCTTTTTAACCGCATACTCCTCAGCGGGCAGATCCCAAACCAATGGAGACTAAGTATTATTACTCCAGTCTTCAAAGGTAAGGGGTCAGTGCAGGAGTGCGGGAGCTACCGCGGTATTAAGGTGATGTCCCACACCATGAAGATCTTCGAGAGGATTATAGACTCTCGGATCCGGCAGGAGTGTACTCTCTCGGAGTGTCAATATGGGTTTCGCCCTGGTCATGGGACCACGGACCCTGTTTTTGCCCTGAGGGTTGTCGCAGAGAAATACAGGTCGAAGAACACGCCTCTGCACTGTTTGTTCCTAGATATGCAGAAGGCCTTCGACTGTGTTCCTCGTGCGATGATCTGGTGGGCACTGCGGTCCAAAGGAGTTCCAGAGGTCTATATTGACACTATCCGGGACATGTACTGTGACTCCGACTCAATGGTTCGGACTGCTGTTGGCGACACGAAACCCTTCCCCATCACCGTCGGGGTACACCAGGGTTCTGTCCTTAGTCCGCTTCTGTTCAGTGTAATATTAGACGAATTGTCGGACAGCATCAGAAACCCGCATGAGCAGCCTCCATGGTTGCTCATGTATGCTGACGATATTGCGCTGGCAGACGCGGACAGGGGCAGATTGGTGCGACGTGTAAAGGCGTGGAAGGAGACGCTTGAGAACGGCGGTCTGAAACTAAATGTGGCGAAGACCGAGTACTTGGCACTAAACTCGACAGATCCCACATCCGTCCGCATAGGCGGTGATTTGGTCGAGCGCACGGACCAGGTTAAATACTTGGGATCTGTTTTTCACACGTCCAGTGACATCGATTGCGATGTCAAGTCACGCATTGCTGCCGCGTGGGCCAAATGGCGGGAGATGACCGGTGTCATTTGTGACCCTAAAATGCCGATCCGGTTGAAGGGACAGGTCTACAAAACCATTATTAGACCTGTCCTTTTACATGGCAGTGAGACGTGGCCGATATTGGAGCGACACAAGCAGGAGCTGCGTGTCACGGAAATGAAGATGCTGCGGTGGATGTGTGGAGTCACGCGGATGGACCGCGTGAGGAACTCTCGCATCCGCGGCAGCCTTCACGTCCGTGACATTGCAGACAAGTTGCAAGAGTGTCGCCTTCGTTGGTATGGTCACGTCTTGCGGCAACCGCCGGGCTACGTAGGTAACAAATGTCTGGCCATGTCAGCCCCGCCGGGTCCCGGTAAGAGGGGAAGACCCAAGAAGTGCTGGCTTGACGTCGTAAGGGATGACATGCGTGCCAATGGTCTCACCACAGGGGATGCCGACGACCGTGCGAAGTGGAGGAGAAAATGTAGGAAAGCGGACCCCGGGCGTCGCGAGACGCAACTGGGACAGACGCTCGGATGATGATGAGCGTCCTTCATGTCCCGGGTTGACGGGTGTAAAAATTCTATTGTAAGGAGTTTGGCGGACCGCATGCGATTGACTGTAACGTACAGACGATGGTTGGCTATTGCCACCTGACCTATTTATAATTTTAATTTAATTTATTATTTTATTTTTTTAAGATAATTTATTATGTTTGCTTATTGATTTGATTTATTATGTAATAATTAATGTAATTTTTTTTTTGTATGCGTTTTTACTGTACTAATTGATATGGATCTAGAATCTGAAATAAAATTTTATTATTATTATTATTATTAAAGATTAATTTTAAGTCGGCGACGGTGTTAATGCACGACTCTACCTATACCCTGTGCCGTTTAGTGGAAATATACTATTAATATTAAAGATGGTTGTAACACTGATAATTGGTATCGACTTGCTCATTAGATCGATAGATGGCTCTGGTCATACTATTAAAATGTCGATTAAGGCTTGGTATTCCTGCCGAGGCCACGCTTTTGAGTTTTTTAAAACAATGCGAATCGTAGAAGAAAGTGTTTTTTATTCGGAAAAAAGAGATATATGTTAGTTAAGGATTTAAGCTAGTCAAAATGGCTTTCTGTTACAAAATCTAATAAACTTCACTTGATAGAAAAATATCCCAAAGTTGCCCCCTTTCGAAATGTTTTTTCAATATCAAATCTAAACTACAGATAATTTTAATGAATTTTTTATACACAACTATAGCTACTAACTATTTATAGACATAATGACTTACTTTGACTATATACAGTGATTTTTATAGAACAAATGTTTAAATAATATCAGATTCGCGACACTGAGGCCTGATCAGCCGCGCGCTGGCGCTTACTGAGGTAGGACCTGTGTTAGGTTTTTTCGTTGCGCTCCCCTTGCTATTTTTTCGCAATGGCACAGTATATTTATGAGAGCAGTAAGCATTCCATCATCATCCGAGCGTCTGTTCCAGTTGCATCTCGCGACGCCCGGAGTTAGCTTTATATACTCGTAGTGTACCTATATATATATATATATATATGAGAGTTATATACGGCAATGGACTCACCACCCATTACGTGGGACAGGAATACACATGGTGAAAAGTGGGCATATATAATAACATGCCTCTGCCACCCTTTCGGGGATAAAGCGTGATAGATAAATAAAATATATGAGAGTTTTAATATAAAATAAAGTACCTACACTTCACAGAAGCGTTAGAATTATCCCTGTAAGTAGTATAAAATCGAACCCGGTACCCACAGGTTAGAAGACAGTTATATAACCAACTGAGCCAGTGGGCCGGTCAATGTATGTTTACCTATAAACAAATTTGATCAATAGATTCTGAAGCTTAAACATACCGACTGTCACTGGCTGAAATAATCAGTGCAGTTGTTATATTGAAGCTTCGCTTCGCATAAATTAAAACTGTATCCAAGACCTTTGTTTTATGCTTTCAGTATTAATTATTTAAGTATATTTATAAATTTATTAGCCACGACTTTATCCCCGAAGGTGTGGCAGAGGCATATTGTGGTGAGCCCAATGCCTGTGTTCAAATGGACAGGCTCAGATTGTAGCGACTCGCTGTTGTAATTTTTAAGTCGCTCAATAGTTATTCACTTGACTTAACGAGTGTCGATTGCAACGTTAACGTGTCCTTCGAAGCACGAAAACGCTGGTAAATGAAAATGCTACAAAGCGGTCATCCATCCAAAATCCGAGGGAGTTTCATAAATCAGTGATCTTTTACAGAAACCGAGTTAATAGGGCTACGAGCGCTTTTTATTTATGTTTTTACTTTATGTTAGTAGCCTTAAACAATGTATGACATTTTGTGTAACTAATAATTAATTAATTATTAATAATATAGCAATTATTACAAATAATATAATTTAAATATAAGGCAAACTAAGTTTAGTCGACTGTTCTCACATAAATCCAAAGGAACAATGTTAGTGTAAATTAATGTTGTAAGCCATACCTACATTTTAAAAGAGCATCCATTGACTTTCTTGCAAGATTCTTCTTCTTAAAGTGTAGGCTGCCCTTAGAACTGGCAACTAGAATAGCTCTAATTTTTATATGATTTTAAACACAACATTGATTTTGTTTTTTAGTTTTGTATAAATTCATTACTATATAATTGGTCAAACATCATGTAACTCAAACGAATGTAATTACTGGCGGTTAGAAAAGAGTGGCCATGAGTTTTATTGCCAGGTTCTTCCTTAGCCTCTACCTATTGCTTTGCGAATCTGGCAGTAAATGTAAATGTAGAAGCAATAATCTTGACGTTCTTAAGTGTTACATTGTGACCTACATGAATAAAGATTTTTCATTCATTCATTCAATTAATAATCCCAACATTTTAACGCGAAGGTTTTTTGCGCTTTAGTAAATCTGGAGAAAGCATTTGATAAAGTTGTGAGAGAAACTCTATGGTACTCGTCCGTGTGGCCTGGGTGGCCGTTTACACCATATCCGGGCAGAATATGGTGTGGACGGCCAGCTGCTGCTGGCGATACAGTCTCTTTATACGGACTGTAAAGCTTGCGTGCGACCAAGGGGGAGGTTCACCTGGCGCCTCTTTTTGACTTCTGTTCGGGCGTCAAACGGGCCGTCGACGGTCTGCCTGGCTTTTCATAGTGTATCTGGATAGTTGTGCAAAAGTGTGGCTGCAAAAGTTAAAAGATTATGATGTGTTGTGAAATTGGAAATTTTACACTACAATGTCTGTTGTACGCTGATGATGCGGTAGTGATGGTATCATCAGAAGCCGACCTTCAGGCATTAGTCACTAATATAAAAGTAAAGGTCTTCGCTGCATGTTAAACTAAGAATCGGGTATTTGAAAAAGTAAGAACTAAAAGCAAGATTTGGGTAAACCGGCAACGTTTAGAGCAATTGAATGAAATTGTGTACTTAAGGAGAATGTTTAGCGCGGACGGAAGATATGTTCTGAAAAACAACGGTGACTAACTGCCGAAGATAGGAACATAACATTATGATTTTTTGATTTTAATATTATTTAAAAATAAAGAGTATAATGAGTACGGGACATTTTATTTGGTACTTGTACATAAAGCCTAAATTTGTTATTAAATATATCATCATAAACTCCTACTAAAATTATAAACGCGAAAGTTTGTAAGTATGAATGTTTGTTACTTGCATGTAAAACTACTGAATGGAATTTAAATAAACTTTACCTTTTTTTTCTGTGTTCTGTCATCTGCAATCATTTCTACTATAAGCAGATTGTGTGAGGTGCAGAAGTGAGTGAGTGTGCTCTCCAGTGGGCACATCTCCTCGTTTATTTCCAATGGCCTCAGTCGTCACTGATTATGTCTTTCCTTTTTAATCTTTTGCTATAACCTCGATGCGTTAGTTGTGAGGCCAGGGGATTGGGGTGACGTCGCAGTCGCCGGTGCTAGCCTAGCAAACTGTTTTTAATTTCGTCCTTTGCCATAACTATACAATATATATAATAGCTTATCTATCAGAATAACACATATGCTACTTTTTATCCCGGGAACAAGTTCCTTTTGAAAACGGGAACGGAACATCTTGATCACGCGGTAGGAGCCGCGGGCGTCAACTAGTTTATCATAAACCTAAAATAAAATCCAACACAATAACAGAGATGTTCCATCTCAATTACTGCCAATCATTTTTACTGTGGCGTGCCAGCAGAAAATACATCGTCGATTTTTCCCTCCATATATATTTTTTTAGGATAGTGGTATATGGATTTTTAGGATGGTGGGATAGTGGAAGCTGTTTCGATATAATAGGATACGAAATAACTTGTGATTCATAATGAAAATATCGAGGTATTATTACATGACGAACAAGGACGTCCGGGGAAAAGAAAATAAGTATAAAATTTTCCATTGCTGCCTCAACCAATTCCGCTAGCTGACACAGAAAGAGTACTAATGTAAATTAATCGATATAACTTGAGATTAATCCTACTAATACTTTAAACGCTAAAGTTTGTAAGTATGGATGTTTCTTACTGTTTTATGCAAAATCGATGGAATGAATTTTGTTGAAAATTTACAATAATACATATCAGAATAACACATAGGCTACTTTTTATCCCGGTAACAAGTTCCTGTAGGAAACGGGAACGGTAAAACTTCACCACGCGTGCGGAACCGCGGGCGTCAATAAGTAATTAAAAATATTATATTGAGGGATCACGAATAAAAACGTCCGCTTATCTCTCGCTACTTCCATCGATTCCGCTAGCTACCAATGCTACCTCAAGGCTACCACACTCGCATCTTAATTAAATCTTCATATTTTCCTAGTTGCCAAACCTTTATTTAAAGCCTAAAGTACACTTTAGAAGCAGTTATCGCCTTTGTGTATATTCCTACTATTTACTGTTTTTGTATGCTTTATGTCTCAGTGGTACAGTGGTGGTATACTGATCTACTGTCGCAGAGGCCTCGGGTTCGCATCCCGAGTCGTAATAAATATTTGGTATGAACTGGTGTTTATTTCGGAGTTTTGTGGGTTTTTTTGTTATTGTCTTACATTTGAAATATACTATCTGGTTGAGCGGGTGAGATAAATAAATTCAAAATGGACTGTATTTGCGGGGAAAGACAAAAATGAAATTTACACGCGGTTGTCGACGGAAAAAGTTATGGAAAAACAGGAATGGGCACACTACCTTGCTGCTTGCTGCGAGATGCTGAGGTGGAGGCTGCCGGGGGCGTCCCTGGACTTGAATTCCTGGACGAAAACGCTATTTATCCATGGAAAACACAATTATTGCGAAAGGTTTGATGCGGGCGCGCGCGCGGTCATTGTAGGACAGACTGCCAGCCTTCAATCCGTGAATCTGTGAGCGGCGTTTCAGATCGCGCGTAATACAGCTGTCTCGCTCTCCTTTTATGCGAGACAAGGTAGGTGCGAAAGAGAAATGGAATAAAGGGAAACGGGGGGAGGGTCGCCAACTAATTAATTAAAAACAAATGTAGATTTGTTTTTATATTTATTTATCGTACACAGGCGCAACCACTATCATTCACGTCTTTAAAGGAGTGGCAGAGCCATTATACTCCCACATTTCACCGTATGCATTTTTCAAGGGCCCAAGTCAACCTCCCGTGCTAGTGCGTGCACCTGCTGATTAACGGACGAGGCTCTGGCGCTGGCTTTCCCCTCTGGGGTTGGGAGGTCTGAGGGCGTCGCTCCCATAAAAGCCACCCGCCGAAACAAAATGGTAAAGTATAATAGGAAAGCTGCTAGGGATAGGGCGCCGCCGCAAAACGGCGCGCAGGAACCCCGCCCGACTCCTGTGGCAAGTGGGCTAGGGCTGCCGTGTGTCGGGCCAGCACGGCTAAAGAAGTTAGCCCCAACCCGAATCCGCTTCGCATCTTGGAACATTGGCACGCTGACTGGGCGTGCGGTAGAGTTGGCCGAGGTACTCTCCAGGCGGAGGGTGGACGTGGCGTTCCTGCAGGAGACTCGGTGGAAGGGCAACAGAGCCCGGCCCTTGCTGAACGGCTACAAGCTGTATTACACGGGTGCGCCTGGTGGGGAGAACGGGGTGGCCGTTGTGCTCTCCGAGGGGCTGCAGAGTGGCATCTTGGAGGTGAAACGCTGTAGCGACCGGCTTATGATCGTGAGGGTGCTTATCGATGGGATTATTACCCACCTGATAAGTGCCTACGCGCCACAGGCCGGTTGTAGCGACGCCGATAAGATGTCGTTTTGGGGTCAACTCGAGGGAGTGCTTCGGAGCATTCCGTTGTCACAGGGAATCGTTTTGGGCGGCGACCTAAACGGTCATGTGGGTGAGAGGTGTGAGGAGTTTGAGCGTGTTCATAGTGGTTTTGGATACGGCACCCGCAACGCTGAAGGAGAAACTATCCTCAGAACGTGTGCGGCTGCCGATCTGGCCATTGTGAACACGTATTTCAAAAATAAATCTGAACATCTCATCACCTACAAGAGCGGGAGGCGTACAACTCAGATCGATTTCCTACTCACTAGGCGACACAGCATCGGCAAGGTGGCCAACTGCAAGGTCATACCCGGTGAGAGTCTTACTGCACAACACCGTCTCCTTGTCATGGACCTCTGCGTGAAGCCCAAAGGCAAACGCATCGAGCGGTGCCAGCACCGCATCAGATGGTGGCTGCTGGATGAAACTAGGTCCCAGGAGTTCGTCTCAGCTGTCGGTGACAAGTGCACCGACACTGAAGGCGAACCAGTTCAAGATTACTGGGACAAAGTTCAGGCGGCCATCCTTGGAGCGGCGAAGGTGGTGCTCGGTGAGTCTAAGGGTGGACGCAAATGTGACAAGGAAACTTGGTGGTGGAACGACGCAGTCCAGAGGGAGACTAGGGAGAAGAAAGCCCTCTTTAAAAAGTGGCAAGCGACCGGATCTCCTGAAGACCGCGACGCGTACAGGGATGCCAAGCGCGCCACAAAGAGAGCTGTAGCCAGAGCCAGACGTGACCACTTACAACCTCTGTATGATAAGCTGGAATCGTCTGAGGGGCAGAAGCTCATCTATAAGCTGGCGCGCTCCAGGGTCAAAGCGGCACAGGATATATCCAAGTGTCGCTGTGTAAAAGACCCTGAGGGCAACCTGTTAAGCGAAGACCTCGCGGTAAAGGAGAGATGGCGCTCGTACTTCCACGAGCTGCTTAATAAACAGCATAAAGAGGTGCAGCCTCCGGACCTCCCTCCGAATCAGGGACTAGTGCCACCGGTAACGCCTGGAGAAGTCCTGACTGCGCTTCGCCGCATGAAGAATCGGAAAGCTGTCGGATCCGATGGAGTCCCCATCGAAGCCTGGAAGGCGATGGGTCCTCGCGGTGTGGGCATCTTAGTAAACCTTTTTAACCGCATACTCCTCAGCGGGCAGATCCCAAACCAATGGAGACTGAGTATTATTACTCCAGTCTTCAAAGGTAAGGGGTCAGTGCAGGAGTGCGGGAGCTACCGCGGTATTAAGGTGATGTCCCACACCATGAAGATCTTCGAGAGGATTATAGACTCTCGGATCCGGCAGGAGTGTACTCTCTCGGAGTGTCAATATGGGTTTCGCCCTGGTCATGGGACCACGGACCCTGTTTTTGCCCTGACGGTTGTCGCAGGGAAATACAGGTCGAAGAACACGCCTCTGCACTGTTTGTTTCTAGATATGCAGAAGGCCTTCGACTGTGTTCCTCGTGCGATGATCTGGTGGGCACTGCGGTCCAAAGGGGTTCCAGAGGTCTATATTGACACTATCCGGGACATGTACTGTGACTCCGACTCAATGGTTCGGACTGCTGTTGGCGACACGAAACCCTTCCCCATCACCGTCGGGGTACACCAGGGTTCTGTCCTTAGTCCGCTTCTGTTCAGTGTAATATTAGACGAATTGTCGGACAGCAGAAACCCGCATGAGCAGCCTCCATGGTTGCTCATGTATGTTGACGATATTGCGCTGGCAGACGCGGACAGGGGCAGATATCCCACATCCCGCATAGGAGGTGATTTGGTCGAGCGCACGGACCAGGTTAAATACCTGGGATCTGTTTTTCACACGTCCAGTGACATCGATTGCGATGTCAAGTCACGCATTGCTGCCGCGTGGGCCAAATGGCGGGAGATGACCGGTGTCATTTGTGACCTTAAAATGCCGATCCCGTTGAAGGGACAGGTCTACAAAACCATTATTAGACCTGTCCTTTTACATGGCAGTGAGACGTGGCCGATATTGGAGCGACACAAGCAGGAGCTGCGTGTCACGGAAATGAAGATGCTGCGGTGGATGTGTGGGGTCACGCGGATGGACCGCGTGAGAAACTCTCGCATCCGCGGCAGCCTTCACGTCCGTGACATTGCAGACAAGTTGCAAGAGTGTCGCCTTCGTTGGTATGGTCACGTCTTGCGGCAACCGCCGGGCTACGTAGGTAACAAATGTCTGGCCATGTCAGCCCCGCCGGGTCCCGGTAAGAGGGGAAGACCCAAGAAGTGCTGGCTTGACGTCGTAAGGGATGACATGCGTGCCAATGGTCTCACTACAGGGGATGCCGAAGACCGTGCGAAGTGGAGGAGAAAATGTAGGAAAGCGGACCCCAGGCGTCGCGAGACGCAACTGGGACAGACGCTTGGATGATGATGATTTCACCGTATGAATTTTTATCCCACGTAACAGTTTCTAATTCTCCTCCCACCCATTGCCGTGGTGAAAATGGACAAGGGCAGATGGTGGTGACTTGCTGTTGAAAATTTTAAAGCCTCATAAGGCCTTCAACTTGGCTTAACGACTGCCTTGCTAGTCGTTCCCGGTACCAAGGGTTTAACGTGTTTTCCAAAGCACCGAAATATAAGTATGATGTAACATCTTTTTAGATGAACGAATTTAATAGAATCATCTCTACTGGTATAGAATACGTTTGAATCAAATGTCCGTTTTTGACGGCCTCTTTTTAGTATATGCAAATTGTGTAAAATGAATAAGGTTTTAACGCGTTTTAACGTAACAGATGAAGAAAATAGTAATTGAGAGTCGTTGTTAAAGAGTATAATAAGTAATGTCGTTGTTTTGTAAATTCATGTGACAAATTAGCCCGTCATAGTGTTTATTATTTATGTTATTTTTATTTTGTGATTTACTATCACATAAATTATCCGTTTCCTGTGATGTAATTGGTGAATCAATAAGAAAAATACATAAATTATTTAAACTAAGTCCAATAACATGAATATTATTACAACTGGAGTTCATAATTTAAATAACTAAGGGTGCCTACATACCTATTGAAAGTTATTCATTAAGTATCAATCAAATTCAAGTAAGTAAGTTATCAGCTGAGATAAAAATTAATATATATAAAAAAAATGCATCGTTGGGACAACTCACACAACGCCATCTGATTACAAACTAAGCAGAGCTTGTATTATGGTAACCAGATATCTGATAAACATACTTATAAATTTCTAAATACATACATATTATAGATAAATAGCACCCAGGCAAAGATTAAACATTCGTGCTTATCACACAAAGTGTTATCCTATGGTATTTAATAGAGGTTTGCTTTCCATTTCTACTAAAGTGTACCCCAGGAGTTTGCTGAGTTCTAACTCGTCGATAACTTACTATTCTTGGTCATTGATGTAGAAAGTGTAGGTGTAAAGGAGCCGCAGATATAAAAAGTAAAGGTGGTATTAATCCTGCTTTTATTCACTGTCAACAATCAATTATTTTTTACTAAGTGTAATGTGAGATTTTCTCCTCGCTTTTTAGGGAAAAAATCTAGTGACAACAAAAATAATCGATTCTTTATTGGAAATGGTTGTGGATCCAGTAAAATTACGTCAAGACCCATCAGATAACGACATACAAAATTGGAGGAGAAAATGTGGATGCATTAGGACCAGTGACAAACTGAAAAAGATACTAACCACTTTTCCATCGCCACCTCCACCCACTCCACTGCCTGGCACAGAAAGTGTTAATAGTGCAAAGGTAACCGTACATCACCTCTTAGGGCCGTATTACAGAACGTTTCTCAATACTCAAGAAACGCTTAAGGCTAATTTTCACCTTACATTTTCACATACTACTCTCGAGTGTTTTTTGAGTATTGAGAAACGTTCTGTAATACGACCTTTAGCTTTTCTTGAGTGCCTCGGTCGCGCAATGGTAGTGTATCCATTATATATGTAATATAGCTATAGCATATCCATTGTTAAGGTCTCGTCTTTTAATTCCGGGTCATACAAAATATTTGGTGTGATCCACACTAATATTTGTTTAGGAGTTTGGGGATTTTCTACAAAACAGGGACTCTAGCTTTTGTCATAGGTCTCCGACGATTTTACATTTGTATCGATGCTGCATCGCGTTTTGGCGACTCTCTGGGGGCAGAGTCTACTATTTTCCAATAGAAAGCCGTTCTAGTTCTATTATATAGCGGTTCTATTGCGATTAGTCCAAAACTAGGTAGTCTACTAAAACTATTATATATTTCATAATCACACTTCTCAAGCTGTAGAATAGAGACAGAATACCTGTTTTAAGCTATCAAAATATAAGTATAGACAACCAAAAATGCTAATTAAGAGCTTACAGGCGCTACACGTGTTAATAACATTCTATCGGTCGGCCGATAGAATTCTATTGGAGCCCCAATTGTAATAGTAGACTACAAATTTTTTTATTTTTTTCTGTCGGCTCTCTATTGAGCGACGATACGATTTCTATTCTCTTCTGACGCAATTGTATTAGTAGACTTGGCCCCCTGGTACGGCATGCAGCATCGAAATAGCCCATTTAGGTGACTGCTCCGATAGTGCATCACGATTTGGCGACTTTCTGCATTCAGATGCGGTGGCTGAGTAGCACATTAAGCGACTCCGATCGCCGCGACTGGCGGTTAGAGAGAGAGCGTGTGCAGAGGCAAATGCGCTCGAGCGCTGCTTTCAGCTTCTAAACCGTAGCTAGTCAGTGGTGTCTTAGAAATATATAATTGTATGTTCTATTCATCTAAAATCTGTTTACACTGTTGATTGATGGCACTTATTGGAACTTGCTACACATCTTGAACTAAAACTACGTACTGTTCCACTTATTTATTATTTAAACCGGCGTTTTCAAAGGTTAGCACATATTTTATGTATTAAATAAATACATAAAATATGCGCTAACCTTTGAAAATGCCGGTTTCGCCTTACGGCAATAATAAATAAGTGTCACAAACAATACAAGTGTTTTAGTTCAAGATCATTAAAATCCATAGCAAATGCTTATTTTGCATAATTTGGGTAGACGACACTGTGGACAAATGTCCCAAACAAAATACATATTTTTCCTGAATAAAAATGTTAATAACATATGGAAAAATTGGTTTAGCTCTCGTTCTTGCGAGACCTTCGCATAATTCTAGCTTTCTTTCCCAGTGCCCTGAGACCTGCATTTCAAGTTACTGCTATTATACTGCAAAGAGTACAAAAAGTCGTTTATCGTGTAGTGACGACAAAAAGGTAAACAATAAGGATTTGTCTCAACAGTATGTAGAGATATCTGAAGGAACATCGAAAGTAGTTATTGCCAAAAAGTAAGTAATAACTCACATAATTTGCTCGAGCGATGATCATGTTTATAGGACAACGACTATACTACCGGCACGCTATAATGGCCCTTTTGACGTTTGTACTTTCATGAAGTTTCGTATTAATTTAAATTACATTTTTTTGTAGATACATAGGTACATATACTACGGTAGAAAACAGAGTACTTATGTAAAACAAGTAAAATATCAACACTATTGTAATATGACAAAACGGCCAACATAGCGTACCGCTTGAATAATAAGATGTTAAGACAACATTGAAGTTAGGATCCTCTTACTAATGACCTGTGATGGTTATGTTCTTATTTATCAATATACTTTACAGGGTTTTTTGCTTTTGGGTGTTTATGCTCTTTTATTTTGACATAGTTAATAACTGTCTCTCTACTATCTACTTTCTAGGTATATCCAAATCCCTCTGAATATAGCTCTGATTGTTAGTTCCCTGTAGTTGATAAAACGTCAATCATCATCAATGTTTTTTTTATGCAAATGCTAATGAATGTAGGAAATAACATAAATAAATGTATAAACCAGGATTCAAACGAATAGAAAGGCTGATTCCATAATGTGAAAGGTAATACATTTAATAAGGACTGCTAACTTCAAGCAAAACGTACAATGGTTATTGTACCTTTCAATCAAATCAGCCTATGGCGGTTGAGTAGGTTGGTTAGTCATATATAACAACATCAAAGGTTTTAAACTTGAGTAGCCGACCCAGTATAAACAATTTATGAGGTCATTTCCATGTAGGATTTAATATTTACATATTCTAGTAAACAGAATTTCCGGTAGCATTCAGAATTATTACCTAAATGGTCCTTTAAGAGAAGCGTGAAAAGGCATTTTTCTGGGCCGTCAATCCGTGGGTCGCTATCGGAGCCCTTAACCACGAGTCGTCGTCTTTGCTTTCCATCAGGAGTTCAGTTCATTTTGACGTACCAAAAAAATGGCTTTTCTGAGTTTAAAACAGTTTATAGAATGTGGCTCTCACGCTTTTGCGCCTGTTCTAGTTGTGCTCTCCCAATTTTTAATTTTTTACTATTATGTCTACCTGTCGCCAAAGCTTGCGCCTGTCCACTTCAACACGGCAATGGGCTCACCACCTGTTACGTGAGACAAAATGCATACGGTGAATGTGGGCTTATAGTATGCCTCTGCCTACCCCTTCGGGGATAAAGGCGTGACAATATGCAATGCAAATATGCAAAGCAATGCAATACGTCTACCTTTTCCTAGAAGTACTACCTAACCAGTAGTTATCACTCCTAATTAGTATCGGCGATTTTAATCGTAATAAGCGTTGGTTGTATCGGCGCGATGTTTACGCCAGTCGTGATCAAGGTGTGTAGCAGTCGTGTACTGTCTATCGGCCATCGCTCCTGGCACTAGAGGGCTCGGTGCTCGTTGTCGTTAACAAGGAATGTCTTGCTTTTGTCTTGTTAATGTCAGAAAGATACGCGTATGTTGTGAGCTACACAAAGCTTTAGTACCCAGGAACGGTAAGGGCAAGGGCGTGAGACTATAAAGTATCGATAATTACTATAATTAAGGATTGCCGCAGAATTAAAAATCTTCTAGCAACTCTACAAGGCATACAATAATCCGGTACTTACCCGTGGTACTACTGGTGGTTCTACTGGTAATTTTTATCTGCCCATAGTACTACTATCAAGTCTGGTAGTACAACGGGAGATTTTATTTTACCCCGTGGTACTACCAGTAGAACCACCGGTAGTACCACGGGTAAGTACCGCAATAATCGTTGATTCACGACTACTGTAAAGGATATGGGAAAGAGATGGGTTTAATACTTTCGTATACTAATTTAAGATCGTGAGATGTCGTGGCTTGACGCTTGATATATTAGGGCTTACCTAACTATCTCTGCTCTACTATCCAGGTACATCCAAATTCTTTTAATTGATCGGTAGAGGAATGGATGGAGAAGTCCCTCTGACTAAGAAATAGGAACCTCAGTCGAAGCAAGGTGAACAGGCCTGGAGGGCTGATCTGATGGCCAACGGTTGATGTTAGGCTTGGTGGTATATATACTCGTAGTATCCTTCAGCTCAATACAGAATTCGTAGTAACAACTTACCATCGATGTAGTATGATAGCTCTTCGTTATGTGGCGCTGGTCGCCTCAGATCGTTCACACTATCATAAACATTGAAAACGCTGAATGAATTTTTCACGCGATCTCTTTAAGTGATTCCTTACATTCTCCGCAGCAAACTCTTCTCACAAACATATACCTTTAATTGTGTTGCTTAAAGCACTTATCTACAATATACCCGACGTATCTAAAAAAATATTCTCTACACCAAATTTATAATCACTATAGTTTTGGGTAAAAAAACAAACATTGATGCTCTGTAACGGAAGCAACCTGGTTTAAAGCTAGAATTTTTTATACTAAGAACTTAAGTGTGCGGACCTGCATATGGCCTACCTGATCTAAAGTGGTTAGAATAGCCTAAAGACCAGGGATCGCCAACTAGAGGATCGTGGCTTCAGGTACAATTGGTAATTGATAGTGGCATAAAAATATTAATATGTAAGAACAAATTTTTATTTCTTAATTTCAGGTACTTTGAGTTTGGAAAATCGTACAGGTTTTAATCAGTAAACAGTATTTTAAGAGTCTAATCAAGTTGCTATAGACTATCCCAGGGTATAAACGCTTTTCTGAATAAAGAGTTTATTGAACTCAGTAGAAATAATCTGTCGTAGAAATGTAATCGTAAAGTTAGGTTTGTACGATAATGTAGACAAAGATGCTGATTATGACTATGTCGGCGTAGGAGGGCCTTAGGTAATAGAAGTTCGTGAATTGTGATAGCATCGATACTAGGATCGTGACCCGTCCGCGCCTGCTAACCCGCGCGCAAGCATTCTCTGTAGAAATGGACATTTTTAAGTGCTTACGTAATAAGATTTATGGCCCTTTACATTTGAAAGAATAATATTATTTTCAAAAAAATATACTACCGGTTGCCAGTAAAATGGCAGTCTTTAAGCCTGAGTGAAGGCCTTATGGGCGGCTTGGAAATTTTCAACAGCAGGTAGCCACAACCTGCGTCTGTCTATTTCAACACGGCAATGGGCTCACCACCTATTACGTGGGACAGGAATCCACACGGTGAAAAGTGGGCATATAATATGCCTCTGCCACCCCTTCGGGGATAAGGCGTGATGGATATTTATTATTTATTTTACAGAATTAAGGAATTTAAATGTCATTGCAACTAATAAAAAAGACGTTGAAAAAATACTATTTCATTCAAGTTGAATTTCATTATTACACAAATAATAAAAGTTTCGTAATCGAACTAATATGAAAGGAGTTTCAAGACTATTAAGTTTCAAAATAATTAACAATTCGAAATTATGTTTAATTAATGTGTAATAAAACGTTATATAAGTAAATATATACAAGTATTGATAAGAATTAACCGGATGAATGTGCGGATGGGGCTAAGGTTCTTTGTATTTGATTAAATTTAACATTAATAATTTCATTAAATTCTGAAACATATACAGGATTTTTTACGTGTGAAAATCCTCATGAAGATGATGCCAGACTTTCCTCTTAGTGTATTTTCAGTTACTTCCAAGTCCTACCTGGATTTAGAGCCTTTTAGTTGGTTACGAATAGCAGCTATCGTTTACCTTTTGTTTTGACATTGCTAGGAGCGATTGCGGTCTGACCTCCCAATATCCGTAAGGGCATTTGCGTCATGACCTCGCCCGTTAGTCAGCAGATGCACCGCTAGCATGTGAGGTAGTTGGGCCCCCGAGGTCTTGGTGGAAACCCTTACATCTTTAGACTATGTCAGAGTCTTACCGACTAAATACACACGGTGCCCCTCCATCTGCATTTAGACGGGAGTCGCGAGTGAGCCCTCGCCTCGGAAGGAAAACCCCAAAGATTTCTAAATGAAACGTAATCCTTTTTTCTAAATTCTGAAACATATGAACATATGAACTTTTCACGTGGCAGCCGTTACTGGTCTGTAAAGAAAAAGAAATAAAAACGATTAAAAACGATAAATAAAAATAAATATCCATCACGCATCCCCGAAGGGGTGGCAGAGGCATATTATATGCCCACTTTTCACCGTGTGGATTCCTGTCCCACGTAATAGGTGGTGAGCCCATTGCCGTGTTGAAATAGACAGACGCAGATTGTGGCTATCTGCTGTTGAAATTTTTCAAGCCGCCCATAAGGCCTTCAACCAGGCTTAACGACTGCCATTTTACTGGCAACCGGGACCAACGGCTTAACGTGCCTTCCGGAGCACGGAAACGCTCGCAAATGTAAATGCCACAAAGTGGTCACCCATCCGACGACCAGCCACAGTGTAAGTTGCGTAACTCAGTGATCGTTTACAGAACACTGAGACCGCGGGGCCGCGAGCGCTTCCAAAAACGATAAATAAATCAGAAGGAAGAGAAATAAGTATGAATGGATCGCGAAATCTGGCGATCTGTCCTCTTTGACTATCCGCTATGGATACGACGTAAAGATAGATATTAAAAACATTTCAACATTGCCAAAATACTATGTATTAAAATAAGCCATAGGAAGTAGTTATAATAGACGTTTTATTTACTGAACGCAACCTTGTCAGATGAACTCAATTGAGGTTCTTGGTTAATATGTAATTAAAACATCCTGATAGGGATCTCTCTAGGTTAAGACCAAGTACAATAAAGTGGTCTGTGTTATTCGCCTGTTGACCGCACTTTTCAACCACTCACTTAGGCCAATTGTTGGCTAATGTGTAATTGATATTAATCTCCTTGGATTTATACAATCATTTTGTACGTCATCATATCCTTGTAAACAAAGGTAACTGAATTTCATACACTAGCGTATTTTACTGAGTGCTATCAGCCTTCTCGCTTCTAATCTAACGCTACTTCTGTGTTTTCGGAGCTTCAGTATTAGTCGCACTAGGTTGTCGTTTTTATGAGCCTTTTGTTACAAAATTAAAATAAACTTGAACGGTCAATAGCGGCTTTTTTTAATAATAAATTAGAAATCGCACCATAAAAACAGGAAACTCTCCCGGCGCACGTGTTATACCCATCTTACAATGCTGAGAGAAGCGTGATAAGGCACTTATCTGGGCCGTCAACCTGATAGTCGGTATCGGGGCCCTATCGGCTGCGATAGCGGCCCTTAATCACGGGTCATCATCTTTGCTTTCCATCAGGAGGGCGAATTCATATTCTTACATATCTTGTATATATTAACAACTCTACGGTACTTGTATTACCCCCAGGAGGCCACGAAACAACAACGTGTGCACAACTCTATGCATTCAAAGACACAGCTCTGGGGCAAATCGTGTTCTGAATCTGAGATGCGGCTGCAGAGATAAAATAATTATATTAGTTTTTAATATACAATATAAATATGCGATCGGGGCTACGACCAATTTCGCCCTTGAAAATTCATAAGGCTATGTCATGGATCAGGCCAGAATAGGGATCTTAGCCAATTATGCTGACTAGAACAAATCAGTAAGCTCTCCGAGCTTTGCGCTTAAGCCTCGAAAATCAGTGCATTGCCCACTAATCCACCAATACACTGTTGGAGAATATCAGCTGAACTTCGAATTTTGGGTAGAGAGGAAAGGCAAATGTACAGTGACAATGTCTCCTCCTTTTTCTATTGTCTTCTTGCTGCTTGCCTTACGATATCATCCACATTAAGTTTTATTCTATCCTTGTCTGTATCTATGTTTGAAACAACTAAGATGGTAGTTGGAGTCACACAAATACACACAGACCAACGTTTTTCATATTATTTCATATTTAATTATTTCAGTATTTGAATCTTATTGTTGTTGGGGAGAGGGCGTTGATTTCCGCGTCACAGTATAATCTATTGCGGATATCATGCTTACATTGTACTGTATAAAACTGTTATCTGTTCCAAATTAATAAATAACATTTGCTGTATTACTAGTTACAGATACGCAGTACATCGTGGTATTTAATATCAGAAGTGGTTCAACTGGTGCAGCTGTCGGTGACTGCCACTGCACTCGCGATATATTACCTCATCTACTGCTACATGCAGCTGGTGTACTACACCCTTCGAAGCGCCATCTACTTTCACAACGCTGATGGGTGAGAGCTTTTTATGAATTGGCAATACTCATCGACACTTCAGGGTTATAGAAATTTACAATTTCCACTTACATACATACGTACATATTATCACGCCTGTTTCCCATCGGGGTAGGCAGAGACTATGGCTTTCCACTTGCTACGATCCTGACACAACTTTCGCTTCTTCTACTTTCATGAGTGTTTTCATACACGTTCGCCGGTTAAGGGTACTCTTGACCTGGCCTTTTTCCAAAAGGTCTTCGATTTGATTAACATACGAGATACCGAGGTCGACCCCTACCACTTTCCACTTATAAAGGACCTTAATAATAAATCTTTTAACAAATGTCTGCCCATGCGGCATGCCAGATTGAAAGACCAAAGAAGTGGTTGACTTGACATCGTTAAAGATGACTGAGATGATGGTATCACTACCAGGGCTTTTGATGCCCAAAGTGGAAGAGAAGAAGTAGGAAAGCAGACGCCTTGGATGATAATGATAAGTTAGCCTGAATCTTATATTACTTTTTGTTTTACAGACCTATGAAAATTACAATTGGAGTGGTAACCCTAACATCAATAGTTGTGGGCTTCAACCTATTGGTGCGCATGGAACGATTCCTGGGAGTATTGTATTGAATAGTATCTTCCTACATAAAAAATACATCTTATAATTATGTAGTGTGTTCCGATAAGTTTAAGATATTGTCCTACGAGTTGAATTATTTGGACCAATTTATTTCCATTATTATAGACTTACAAAGTTACGTTTCTTTTGCTTTCATTAAATTTTGGACATAAAATCAGGGTCAATTTTTGTTGTTTTGACGAGCAAAATATGAATTAAGAATAGAACGAATACATCGTTCTTTTTGTATTGTGCATGCGAAGAAATTATAAAACTGATTATAGATAGAAATCATAAAGATGTTAGCGGTTACAATTAATATACCTAGAGTATTTGACAAGTTTTATTATTAATTAGGCGGTGAAACAATGAACCATTCTATCCTTCTACTTTTATAATTTAATTTAAACGTGCATTTGACATCGAATATTAAAATGTATATATTTATTTATATTTTCAGATTAAATGTCTACTTTTAAGTTTTAAACTATTTCATTATTTTACTGTGAATTAATTTGAAACCTATTAACCTATTTGTGTGTTTTAGAATATCGGCATAAAGCAGTGATATATTATGTATTAATATGCTGCATTTGCGGAAAATAGTAAATATCTAATTAAAAATAAAGTAGGTTTAAATTGGTTTAACTTTTTTTGTTTGACTTTGTGTCTTCGAAAAATTGGAAATGTACCATTCGTTTAGCTCTTGAACAAAATATTAAACATATTGGAATATATGTTACTATGTTATGAAATATACAATATAAAAGTAATCGGAAGATGTGACAAAACTGATTTAACTTGACAAGTTAAAAGACACGAAGAGTTTTGAAAGTGTGTGTTACTTTTGTATTTTAAATTATGATAATACAATTTTAAACCTGTGTTTTAATTGAAATATGCGCGTTGTGGATATAGATTTTTTTTAAATGTAAAATAAAATAATATTTTATTTTACCACCGATTCAAGGCAATCAATTTAATAGGTATTCGGTGTAAATAAAGTGCAACAACAGTATCACATTCTGTAAATTCAACTTTATAGGATTCAACATTCTAAGTTGTCAACATTTTGGGAAATGATTATTTGTTGGAAGTTCAACTTTATGGGATTCAACATTCTGGGAAATCAACTTGCTGAGAATGCGACTTTATGCGAATACAACACAATGGTCATTATACCATTTGTATTACTTAAGAACGACGGGCGAGACCCATTTATTTCAAACTATAAGACTATGAGACTCCAGCCGCGCGGTGATATTTTCCCGTACCTGTTTTCCAAGGTACCTGTTCACGGGAAAAAAAGTCCGTGTGTTAATCAACGATGTCAGGTACCTCCACACTAAGTTTCATCCAAATTATTCCAGTTGTTTGGGTGTGTAGAAGTAACAAATATATGAACTCACAAACTTTCGCCTTTTAATTTATAATACTAATTAATAAACGAAATGAGTTCGGTTGTTTCTTATTTAAATAATTGTATATATATTATGTATTAAGACATTTCCTTAAATTCCATACCACCACAACTTTACATTAGCTAAGTTTGAGTAGATGGTGATAGTATAGCCCACAATATTTATTTGTTTATATAATGATTATAGTAGTGACCAATCGTCCTTAATATCATTTATTTTATGTTTTAAATTTGGCGAATATTAGTATTGGCAATATCACAGTTAACAACAACTAACTACCGTTCCTAAAATCAATTCTAGCGATATTAGATCTCACAGAAACTTTTTTCAAAACTTGTAGACACTTTCTTGAACAATTTTGTCTGTGGTATTGCTAAAAAAACCTCATGGAAGGGTTAAAATATTATTCACAGCCAGGACATGATTGGTGAAATGTGTGCGTATAGTGCGCGTACCTCTTCCTCCCCTTAGGGGAAAATGGCGTGACGCATGAGGTATTTAAATATTTGGGAAGCAGTCTAATATTTTACTAACGTAATTAATTTGTTAGTGAAATTGCAGAAGAGTTGCAATATTCCGTTGTAGACTTAAGCGGACCAAATATCAAAAATAATGATGAAAAATAAATATAGTGTTAGGGACGCGTAAATTAGGCATTTATTTGATAAATATTAAAATTATTTTTACGGGAATAAAGCCTATGGCCCCAGGTCTATACTGTCAAGACTGCATGCGACGATGCAGGTGGAGATGGCAAGTCATATGGCAGCCGCTCCTAACAATCAGAAAATCAAAAAAACTTAAGGACAGCTGCTACTAACAGCCGAATACAAGTATATCCTAATACATATAGATTTTAGAAGCAACCGGGGAAGACTTATAAGATGACGAAGAAGAAAAAAACATGATTTGGTTGAGCGCACGGACAAGGTTAAATACCTGGGATCTGATCTTCACACGTCCAGTGACATCGATTGCGATGTCAAGTCACGCATTGCTGCCGCGTGGGCCAAATAGCGGGAGATGACCGGTGTCATTTGTGACCCTAAAATGCCGATCCGGTTGAAGCGTGAGGAACTCCCGCATCCGCGGCAGCCTTCACATTGCAGACAAGTTGCAAGAGTGTCGCCTTCGTAGGTATGGTCACGTCTTCACGTCAAATGTCTGGCCATGTCTGCCCCGCCGGGTCCCGGTAAGAGGGGAAGACATACGTGCCAATGATCTCACTACAGGGGATGCCGACGACCGTGCGAAGTGGAGGAGAAAATGTAGGAAAGCGGACCTCGGGCGTCGCGAGACGCAACTGGTACAGACGCTCGGATGATGATGATAAAGAAGAAAAAAACATTGCACAATAATTTTACGCCTTTTTAAAGAAACCCTGAAAAATCCGTGGTGGTATTTTACTATCTTTCAAGGATAACTTGTATAACCTCGCGGTTAAAGCTGCGGTCATCATTAGCTAGTCTTATAAAACTCATTTACAAATTCATAAATCCGTCATTTACATCGCTTTCAAGACACACTAAAATGTAGAATCCAAAAAACTAAACACAAAACTTTAGTAAGCAGATACTTAACTGTGATTTCATTAGAAGGTTAATTGCTTGAACTGTCATTAGTCTCAACAGATTGAGCGTGAAGGCGGGCAATCGCACCTGGACTTCTTTCAAATGGAATTGGAAGTGATTAAGCCCCCCTCAACGGATAGGCATTATGCGGATGAAGAAGCATCGTGGAGGCCGACGACCACAGATCAGCACTTGTTGTATAGACGCCGCGAGATTCGCGCGCGTGAACAATAGCTTCGAGTAAAACCTCGCGAAGTTACGTACGCATTTGTAAATTCACGCGTGTAGTGTATATAGTATTTTTGCAGTGGTTGTAGTGTTGTCGAATGAACCTCAGTGTCTGTGGTTCGATTGCTTAAAAATGGTGTTGCCTATGAGGTATGTACGTTTCAAATATTAGAATGTGGCGCATGAAAATAGCTTTTAATATAAAACAATATATCTTTGATAAGTTCTTGTTTTTCAATGTATTTTCCTAATAATTTAATTGGTTCACACAACTCCATTAAAAATACTAATATGTATATAAAGTTGAAGAGTTTGTATTGTGACGCGCTAATCTTAGGTCCGAATTGAAAAATATTTTTTGTGTTGGATAGCACATTTATCGAGAAAGGCTATATATCATCACGCTAATAACAAAGAGAGCGGAGCAGTAACCATAAAAGTCAACAAATCGGGCAAATATTTATAAATTATTTTAAAAGTAATAAACTAAATGGGTATTAAATGGGGTTCAAAATATGTCACGAGCGAAATCGCGGGGGTCACTAAAAAATAATCTTAAAACAATATTTGCAATTGCAAAAAAATTGTAAGTATTTTTGTAAAAAATTTGTAGTACTTAAATCAATATAGATACGTGATATACTCACCCCAAAAAGCCCTGCAGAGATTAGCCGGAAGTTTGTTCTCTGCTGAGCTTTTTGGGGTGAGTGACAGACAAACAAAAAATGTTTCTTTTTTGTGAGTATCGTAAATACATCATATTCATTTACCCGGCTATTTGGAACACAAACATGAAATGAAAATGAAAAGTTTACCGCCGTCCCTTTTGCCACCTTCAATAAGGCAGAAAAATTTCTCGTGATTTTATCACTTTTATGACCACTGAGTCACTGTATCGCTGTATCGTTAAGCGGGAAGTTGGGTCTTGTTAAATACAGTGGAACCTACCGCTAATATTGCCCGCTGAGTAAGTTAGTAAAAGCTCAGCCGGCAGAAAACGGCTAACGTGTTGCTTTTTCAGCCAATCTTCCATGATGGGTCTTCCCGCTTCAATTGTGGCGTGCTCATTTCTGCAATTGAAACGCTGGTGGCCCCACCAACTCAGTGTTCTGTTAATGATCACTGCGTTAAGCAACTTTTGCTATAGCTGGTCCTTCGATGGGTGACCACTTAGCATCATCATTAGGATCACTTTTATCTGTGAGCAACTGCCGTCTGACCTCCTAAAATCCATAAGGTGGCCTGCGTCGTTGCTTCGTCCGTTAGTCAGCAGGTGCACCACTAGGTGAGGTCACTTGGGCCCCGGAGATTTTGGTGGGGCCTCTTACACGCTAATCATCTTTTCTAGTATATGTATAAGTAAAAGTGTATTTCTTTCTCAATGGGTTGCAGCTAAAAATCATCGTCGTTTGCCATTAAGGTAACTGACTTTTTGCTGAGCTGTAATCCAATTTAGGACTATAGCTTGTTATTTACAATTTGCTTCGGAAGGCACGTTAAGCCGTTGATCCCGGTTGCCAGTAATATGGCAGTTTTTAAGTCAAGTCAAAGGCCTTAGGCCAAGTGATAGATAAATAGTCTAATTTCGTCCAATATACAAGTCTTAAGACTAAATCGGTGATGTTACAAATAAATTATATTTGTACTAGTTCTGTGACCCCGTTACGCTTGAACGCAATAAAAGGCATAGCTTATTTGTATTAAAACCTCTAAACATCAAATCGAGCAGCTGCCACAAGTTCCAGCCAGTTCTTTTAAACGTTTGCCAGTTCACCGCACGATGATAATTTCATTGTGCCTCTGTTTGTGCTCATTTCTCAATAGTTCTATACCAGACGATTAGATTAAATATTTATATATGTTAATATAAAAAGCTTTAATAATAATATTGTTGGACATCTTTTAACACACCGCGCTCTAGCCCAAAGTAAGCTAATTTAAGCTTGTGTTATGGGTTCTAGACGACTGATAAACATACTCGTACTTATATATTTATGATTGTATACATATTATACATATGTAACACCCAAACTCTGAAACAATCATTTGTGGATTACACAAATTTTTGTTCCGACCCGGAGATCCAACTTGGGGCCTCAGTCGCGGGGCGGAAGTCGCGGGGCGGCAGTCGCATACACTACTACTGCGCCACCGAGGTTTTTTTTTGTTATTATTGAGTGTTAGTTTGTTTGGTTGAACGCGCTAATCTCTGGAACCACTGGGTCGAAATGAAAAATTAATTTTGTGATAGATAGCCCATTTATCGAGGAAGGCTATAGTTTATGACTAACAGTCTTTTCACATTCGGTTGACTTTATCCCTGGGATCGATACAAATTGTGCAAGCGCTTGATCCAGCCTGCACGGGATATCCTACTGAAACCTTTATAATTTTCATTTAATACCTGGGTCAGCACGGAAACAGATTTGGATAAAAGATTGAACATAATATGCGATCTAAAACACCCTTCAATGTAAAGTGTTTATTTTTTCAAGTTCAATAAATCTCATGGCCACTGCCAACTGTTTAGATGTGCACTTCTTTAGATGCAATCGACTCTATGCAACTTTACAAATAAATAAAAAATTGAGGCCTTTGCAATTGCAAAGGTTGTATATTGTTGTTGTTGTAGGTTAGGGAAAATGCCATTGACCATATATTAAAAAAAAGTGCGAGATGGATTCGCCCATCGAAGGTTCCGTAAATACACGGTTCTAGCGTCATAGACGGCCATAACTTTTTTTAACGTTATCTTGGAAATTTCATTTTTCACAGCTCAAAGGAACCGTAGACTTGAGCATATAGTTTAAATTTCAAATCGACACCTTCATGCGTTCTTGAAATAAAGGATGTCAGACAGACGTACAGACAACAAAGTGATTTTATAAGGTTTCCATTTTTTTTTCAACGTACGGAACTCTAAGAATACAAAAAATACCTATTATAACAATACAACAAACGTTGCAGAGATCTGCCTGGAGTTTGGCCTCCTTCCAATATAAAACTGTTTTATACAGTTTGATAGCGCTGATTCTCAGTGTATCCCAAAGATGGCAAACCTGAGATGGTGCTACTACCCCTTAACCTTAACGGACAGACAATCATGTTGCGTTAAAGACAAATATTCCCGACAAATTGATATCTAAACTATCGATTGATTTGAACTATAGTTAAACTTTAAAGCGTTTAAAGCACGACAGGAAAATATTCTTAACAGTATTCAAACGTCTCGTCATCTCGAGTCAAATGGCAGATAGTTGATAGCTTCTATATCTATCTCGTTGTGTCAAGACGTCACTCGCTAGGTCGTGTTAACCGCCAAGTGTGAACCGCATGTTTTACCACCCGTGTAGTAACGGTGCGTTCCGCTTGCAGATTCCACTTAACTTGACAATGTGTTAAAAGTTTGGACTATCCCTGTGTCATATGTTTGAGGTTCTAACTGGCTACAAAATAAGGATTAAAAAAAATTACATACAAAGCCGCATACGGCTAGGTCCAATAGAGGCTTTATTCCGCGTAAGCTTAGATTGTGAAATGAACTCCCTGCCTGGGTTTTGCCGAACGTCTACAGTATGGGGCTCTTCAAAAGCGGTCTTAGAAGGTTTATAAAGGGTCGGCAGCGCGGGTGCTGCACCTCTGGTGTTGCATACGTCCATAAGCTACGGTGACCACTTTCAATGGAAAGTGGTCACCGTATGTTTGTCTGCCACCCCAGTGGTATAAAAAACAAAACGGCGTCCTTCACTATCGCAGCGAAGGAATCAGACAACTTCTAATCCGAAACCAGTTTCAAAATCGGCACTTTAAAATCGTCTATGCACGTATTCGTGATGTCCTGAATCGAAAGCCGCAAACTGTTTGTCTATATTTTTTATAGTTCCTGAGAAATAGATGTAAATCTGTATGATGTAATCTTAAAGTAGCGCAAATGATCTGTGAATTTTTTAAATTGCTAATCGGCTAATTCGTTTTCAAAGTTTCTAACTTACGTTCTCAACAAGTCGTTTCAAAAGGCACTGAAGGTTTTGGTAACTGGGACTGAATCGTGATTGAGTAAAAAACATCTTCACAAAGTTTTCACCTTAAATATTAGCAGAATTACTGTACAATATTTAATTATTACTGAATGAACATTTTATCCTTGACCTTCATTTCAAGGTACTTAGATGAGCAAGTAAATATAAATATTTTCAATATTGTTGTTGTAAATTTCTTAGCATCTTTACCTAACCTATTGTTTTATTAAATAATAGTTAAGTAACTACCGTCTATTATGCATGAGAAAACTACTGCAATATGAGGGTTATTTGTAATATACTAATAAAATCTTACAGACCGCGTCTGTACATCACAATGAAGAACTTTAGTTCTACGGTACTTCGTTTTTTCTCATACAAACATATAAACAATGAAGTTGTCAAAAAATGTCCCACAATATTTATATTCATATATTTTATGCTAAATCTGGTTAAACCAATTTTCTACTCGCAGTATCGGTAATATATCGGTAATTTTGGTTGCCAAATGTTTGGCCTACTGTTGCCAATTTTAGATAGTATAATATTTCTGTAGTGAAATATATTTTAGAATCAGCTCCTGAGATTACTTTACTCGTATTACGTAACAGGGTTAAGTTTAAGGAGATTTTTTATTAAGATTTTTGGGTTTCTTCCCACGTCAACTACAAGGTAATAACCAATCAAATGAGGTTTACGCAGGAGCTCTTTTCAGAAAAAACGCTCTCCCAATGATTTCTTTTATGCAAAATATAAATAAATTCCTTTTGAAAGGGATTATTTTTAGTTAACCCTGATAAAAATATATATTTTTAATATATGTATTTTGTTTGATTAATTATAAACTTTCAAGGCAATTGTAATGTTAATGTGGCTCAAGGGACTGTAATTTTTTTTATTGTTGTTTACTTTTGCGATGCGAATGCGATGAGTAACCTTTTGCCAAGCCTTTCACATTGAGTTCAGATTTTACGATAGATTTTCAGCTTTGGGACCTATTTATACTTACCGTCATGTCTACCATTTATTTTTAACGTGACTGAGTTTTTTTTAACTAAGCGTATCCCCAATTGCTCGTCAATCTACCTGTATTTGAAGCTGGGGTCTGCTTTGCTTTAGTTGGCTGTAGAAGCAGCTGTGGTTTGGCTTTTATGGCGACTATCGTCGGACCTTCTAATCCGGTAATAGCACCTGCATCGTTGCCTTGTCTCTTGGTAAGCAGGAGTACCGCTAGCAGGTGAAATCATTTGAGCCCCGGAGTTCTTGATGGGACATTACATCCAATACTTGCAATAACTATAAATTGTCGTGAAATAATTTGGATAAGCTTGTGTCTAGCTGCTGTGTGTATGGGATCTAGACGACTGATAAACATACTTATATATTTCTAAATACATACATATTATACATAGGAAACACCCATACTCCGATACAAACATATGGATAACAAATGTTTTTTCCGACCCGGGAATCGAACCTTGGACCTCAGTGGCGGCAGTCGCAAATAGTACCACTGCGTCACCGAAGCAGTCAGAGTCAGAGAATGTAATGTACAGCTTTTCAACTTTTACTTTTTTTAGTAAATTAGTCTACGAAATGAAGTAATTATGTCACTAAGTTTGCAAACTTAATATGTACCAGTGCATACCGCTAAATGTTTTGATGGAACTAAGTGTGAATTTAAAAAAAGTTATTGCGCCTCAGCATTAAGTATATCGTTTACTTCATGTTCATGCAGGGTTTGACAAAAATTGCGATTTTTACTTATTAGTTGGTATTACACACATTTTTTTTACGTGTAAATATATTAATGGATACTATGATAGACTCCTACAGCCTAAAACCGCATGGTGCCCTTCCATCTGCCTATGGCCAGGAGTATCGGGTGAGCCTTCTGAAGCCTTCCTTTGGGGCCTTTATAAGGTCGTCAGTCCACCTTGTGCGTCGATGCATATAGTCATCATCATCATCCGAGCGTGTGTCACAGTTGCGTCTCGCGACGCCCGGGGTCCGCTTTCCTCCATTTTTTTCCTCCACTTCGCACGGTCGTCGGCATCCCCTGTAGTGAGACCATTGGCACACATATCATCCCTTACGACGTCAAGCCAGCACTTCTTGGGTCTTCCCCTCTTATCGGGACCCGGCGGGGCTGACATGGCCAGACATTTGTTTCCCACGTAGCCCGGCGGTTGCCGCAAGACGTGACCATACCAACGAAAGCGACACTCTTGCAACTTGTCTGCAATGTCACGGACGTGAAGGCTGCCTCGGATGCGAGAGTTGCTCACGCGGTCCATCCGCGTGACTCCACACATCCACTGCAGCATCTTCATTTCCGTGACACGCAGCTCCTGCTTGTGTCGCTCCAATATTGGCCACGTCTCACTGCCATGTAAAAGGACAGGGATACTGATGGTTTTGTAGACCCGTCCCTTCAACCGGATCGGCATTTTAGGGTCACAAATGACACCGGTCATCTCCCGCCACTGGAACCACGCGGCAGCTATGCGTGAGTTGACATCGAAATCGATGTCACTGGACGTGTGAAAAACAGATCCCAGGTATTTAACCTGGTCCGTGCGCTCGACCAAATCACCGCCGATCTGTCGAGTTTAGTGCCAAGTACTCGGTCTTCGCCACATTTAGTTTCAGACCGCTGTTCTCAAGCGTCTCCTTCCACGCCTTTACACGTCGCACCAATCTGCCCCTGTCCGCGTCTGCCAGCGCAATTTCGTCAGCATACATGAGCAACCATGGAGGCTGCTCATGCGAGTTCCTGATGCTGTCCGACAATTCGTCTAATATTCTTTACGTTATTCTACATAAGGCGGGCGTGGATTGTCTGTAGTGGGGGTCACATTTCCCATTAGATTAAAATTCTCAAAGGGCCTCTGCGTGTTGGACTACTATGTCCCCATGTAAGCCTGCCAAAAGACCGGGTATCTTTATAAGAAAAAAAATGAAGGTACCCGTGAAGAATAGACAATAATAATAATAAATAATATATATCATTGGGACAACTCACACAACGTATTAAGGTAATCAGATAACTGATAAACATACTTATATATTTCTGAATACATACATATTATAGATAAATAACACCCAGACACGGAACAAACCATCGAGCTCCTCACACAAAGTTTTATCCTGGGTGGGAACCAAACTCACGACCTCTTGCGTAGCAGTCGGATACACTCCCACCGCGTCAAAATTTTATGTCCCTCTAGTCTTCTTTATCTTAAGTATGCCTGCGTCATTGTCTTGCCCCCCTGCTAGAAGAGGTCACTTGGGCCCCGGAGATTTTAATGGGGCCTCTTACACTTACATTCAACGTGTCTCTATATACATTGTCATTTTGATACATGCTATTTAGCATATTTTCTGCAAATTTAACATAATTTTAATATAAGATTGTGTGTTTTGAATTGAAAACAAAGTGGTGTAATTTAATAAATTACCATTATTAAAGGCAACAGAATGACAGATGCTACAATTTTATTTCATAAGTTTTGTAAAATCAGTCCTTTACATAAATACTTCGAATGTCTCTAAGAAAAGACATAAACGCGTTCTGGAGCTACGAAGTACTACTCTACAACATTAACTAAGCTACGAGGTGAAGATGAATACAAACAATTTTGATGTTGCTATTATTGTAAATGGTTCGTGTCAGCAGTGCGTTCATTATTTTATTTCATATTTATCTTTTCAAAAAGGCGCCGACCACCGCCTTGGAGAGCAATGGTGGTCTCCCAAGAATGAGCCCTACTTCAAAACATTGGCCTTCGTTGGGATACTTGGAAAAGGTTTTAAATCGAATGAAAAACGCACGAAAATGTAGTAGAGAATTTTATGGTATTATATAAGAATAATTTGATCAGCAGATATTTTTTCTATCCCGAACCATAGGTAAAATATTTTTTTTAGTCCATATTATTTTAGGTTGTCAGGTTGCTTGGTTTAAGTTGTTATTTAGTCAACTATGTGAAGATGGCAACTCTCCCCGACACGAAAAAAATGGAGAATGGTAGCTTTATGAATGGAGTGAGTTATCTAACACTAAGAAAGCTTTGTCCGTAGCTGATTACGTATGGCATCGCAGCCTAACACTTGATGTTGGAATATAATTCTTCAACGCTGGAATTTAAGTTTTTATTTTCGTATGTTCACTAAACTGGACAAACACTGTTATCACTAAGAAACGCTATTGCCATTATAAAATAGCAAAATAGCCAGTAAGTAGTAGAAAACGTATTTGTCCTTCTTGAAGTGAACACAGCATCCTAATTACACAGAAATGTGGGTACAAACATCACAATTATGAACATACCGAATTCTTAGTATATCTTGCTGTGAGAAACTTTAAATATGTATATTAAGAGATTAATGAATCTGCAGAAAGCGAAGGAAGTATGCATGTCGTGAAGTACGCAATCGCGAAGCTTTGCGATCTGTCTACCTACCTGGATGACTACCCCGTAAGGGATACAACATAAAGACAGTTTAATTAGTTAGAAATTTTAAATCACAATGAATGGCCACAATGTAAAATTTCTCAATTTTAAATCACAATTTTAAATACTCAGTACTCAAACAAGTTCGAGGCTAGTTTTCGATTTCGCTAAAAAAGAACAATAAATGAGTTTCGAAAAGAAAAGTTCGATTACTTTTCTCAATGTGGTGTTGATTTCTACAAGCTTTTCAAAACACTCGATGCTGTAGAGTCGGTAAATTGCCGAGGAAGCACTTGTTTTGCGATCCGTATCTAATTTATAAATTGAGTAATGTGTCATCATCTAGATACTAGAGTGGTGTAATCGTATCAAATTTATATAATAGCTTAGCTACTTTACAGATATTTGAAGCGCTCGTGGCCTCGCGGTCTCAGTGTTCTATAAACGATTACTGAGTTACGCAACTTTCACTATGGCTGGTCCTCGGATGGGTGACCACTTTGTGGCATATACATTTTCGAGCGTTTCCGTGCTTCGGAAGGCACGTTAAGCCGTTGGTCCCGGTTGCCAGTAAAATGGCAGTCGTTAAGCCTGGTTGAAGGCCTTATGGGCGGCTTGAAAATTTAAACAGCAGGTAGCCACAACCTGCGTCTGTCTATTTCAACACGGCAATGGGCTCACCACCTATTACGTGGTACAGGAATCCACACGGTGGTATATAATATGCCTCTGCCACCCCTTCGGGGATAAGGCGTGATGGTTAGTTAGTTATATTTCAATGTCATAGACTTTTTGTAAATTTACAAATTCTTTATTTCAGGTACTAGCTTGAATGTTCGAAGTTGTCTACAATTATGTATATTTATGACAATATGTGTTGAATTTTTCCGTTTCCGTTTCCCACAAGAACTTGTTCCTAGGATAAAAAATAGCCTATGTGTTATTTTGATATGTTAGCTATATTATTGTAAAGTTTCATCAAAATCCATTCAGTAGTTTTTACGTGAAAGAGTAACAAACATATATTATACTAGCAATTGCCCGCGGCTACGCTCGCGTGGCTTTTTTGTATGTGATTAACATTAAAATCAAAACTTGTAAAAAAATTAACATTTATACTTATTTCCTGTGGCAATATGGACGATTTTAATGTTCCACGCCGCGTGCGCAGTCCAGACGAGGTAGTACAGGGTATCGTTTAGAGTTTACCTTTTTTAGCCATGTTAGGTGCACTACATTCAGATAGGGCCTCTATGCATCCCAATATTCATTTTCTTGTATCAGACCTAACCTCGAATCGAGACTCATCACATAACAAAAATCCTATTGGTCTTTGGTTCAATTTATGCGTTTTCGATCATTCGCATCTTTCTACATCACTCCGTCGATTTCACACGATTCCTTTTAGAGTGATTTGTTGAATATTTTGAGAGTAGAGCTTCGTTGTTCGCTGACTGATCTCAACTCTTCTTAAAGATGATTGATGTTCATTTTCAGATTTGAAACTTTTTGCTCGCTGATCACTAATTAAGACGTTTCTCAAAATGGAGTGATGAACTCTTTGAGAATTGAGCATTTCTGCTTTCTAACCTTTAGCCCAACATCTCTCAAATATGGTGTAACACCTTTCTGAGATCGCAGCAGTTCTTCTCGTTGTGACAGAATATCATTTCTATTTTTTAGTTTCATTCATATTCTTAGTAATAATAAATAATCGTTTTTATCCCCAATAATAAATATTTTGTAAAGCAGAAAATACCAAAAAAATTTTAAAGCTGTGTAAAGCTCTAAGCGTAATCTTAAACTAAAACACTTTTACTATTCCACTTATTTATTACTTAAACCTGACCGGTTTCGCCTTACGGCATTTTCAAAGGCGAAACCGGTCAGGTTTAAGTAATAAATAAGTGGAATAGTACAAGTGTTTTAGTTTAAGATGTGTAGGAAATTCCACCAAGTGCCATCAATCACCAGTGTAAACACTCTAAACGTAAATTCTAGCCAAGTAAACTTCTGAAATATGAGATATGAATCGGGAAACCTCCACACGTTTCTTACCCCTTACGGGCTTGCTGGTGGTCAGCGGAAGCAGGAGTGCTGATGCACCCTGGAGAGATGGTTAACAGGTGTAGAGCTTAACGCTGCCCCTATAAGTCGTTGTACAAATTCCCGGCAGCTGACCCTATTGCAAGAGAACATTGTGGTTTGGCGGACCTGCAAGGCTTGCGGCATTGCGGTACTCCCAGGCTGACTGGTAGAAGCGAAATACCGCAAGTGTGTTTGCAGCAACGTTGGTTTGGATGTATCGAATCTGGGAAGTTTGGTCGCCTTGCCCTCTTTCCCATCTAGGTGATGGCAGCGAAGAGAAAAATATAACGCCGTTTGGTTTGAAGTCGCAAAGACTGCCGCGGATGCGAGAGTTAAGGTTAGTGAAGTGCCCTAATGCATTCCAACACCTACAAAAATCAATCTTCTAAAATCTGAACTTCTACCTAAGCTAGGATTTAAGCTAGGAATCGAAAATGAAACTTGAACAGAATTAAAGCAAATAAGTATCAGAAGATCAAAAATCAATGACAACAAAACGATATTTTAATGATTTCGTGATTCATATCACGCTTCACTAATATGAAAGAGGAGTGTGATAGTAAGAGTCTTCGCTTGAATGCAAGTAAAACTAAGGTTTTAGTATTTGAAAGAGATGACGTAAGAACTGACTGCAAGATTTGGGTAAACCAGGAACGTCTAGAGCAAGTGATTTAAATTGTGTATTTAGGGAGTATGTTTAGCACAGACGGAAGAGTTAACGGTGCTTTGTCCCAAATACGAAAACGACAAAGCATTGTAAAAAAGGACGTTACGTTAGTGAATCCTGGGTATGTCAGCAGATGCATGAAAGTAAATTGAATGCTGTGGATATAAGATCACTTCGAAAATTGTGCCGCGTATCTTTAGCCGACCGAATACATAACGAAATGATACGAAATATGTCAGGTTTGAATTAAAGTGTCAGCGTTAAGCTAGAAAAAGGCGTGCTCCGTTGGTTTGAACACGGCCACCAAATGAGTGAGGAACGGTTAACGAAGAGTATATATTGTGCGAAAGTAGAGGATAGAAGGAGTCAGGGTAGGCCGAGACTTACATATGAAGACCAAGTGAGCAGATAGAGCAATCTTCAAAAAAAACGGAAAATCTAAAGTATTCGGATACCCAGACGTGTATGAAGCGATTGATGAATCTGCAAGAAGTGAAAAAAGTATACATGGAGGAATGGATGTGTCCTCACTTACTATCTCTTCAGGGAAACAGCGTGAAGATAGTTAATTAGTTAGTTTTTTATTAATCGCGCCTTTTTTTCCGAAGGGCTAGGCAGAGGTATCTATACGCCCACATTTCATCGTATGCATTTTTGTCCCACGTAACAGGTTGTGAGCCCATAGCCGTGTTGAAATAAACAGACGCAGGCTGTGCCTACCTGCTGTTGAAAATTTTCAAATGCCTTCAACTTGGCTTAACCACTACCATAATATGTTACTGGCAACCGGGAACAACAGCTTAACATGCCTTCCGAAGCATGGTAACGCTCGTAAATGGATATACCACACAGTTGTAACCCATTTATAACCAAACCAGCCATGCCTTATGTTGCTTAACGCAGTAATTGTTACGATGTTTAAATCCAACTCCAAAATAAATTTGAATCATTTCCGTTTCTCTGCAATCCATTTAAATATATACAGTCATGACTGTTTATTCAAGGGGTATAAACCATAAGACAGTAACCATAATTTTAAATCTGTTGTACAGGTAGAGCCGTATGCTTATTTGCCACGTTATTGGGACAATTTTTCTTGTGTATTATTTAAAAGAGTATCTATCCGCTGGTTTTAATTCCTTTGGTTTATAGAAAATATTTGCTTCTGGCCTACCGACCTCCTGAGGTTTCCTTGGCACCTCTACCAGTTAGCAGGTGCTGCTGAGGCCGGCTTGAACCAAGTGAATGTCCCTTTTGTGCAAATATATCACAGAAGTTGTAGTTAGAAACTGCGGATTCCGCAAAGTCGTCACCCTTCCAAAAGTTTACCATGCTTAGATTACTTTATGTCATTGATCTTTTACCCATTAATGACAGAAACTTGTGCATAACTAAAATCAAAATGTCTGCTGAATGTGTTTTACTTTCTCTCAAAGTGGTCAGTGCTTCAAAGTTGATACCTTAGTTTTTATTTCGATGTGCGTAACTGACCCATCTAAAAGTAGACCGCGCCTTGTGTGTTTACCTTCTCTAATCCTTTACCTATTAGAGACTGTATCTAAAAGAAGTGTTGGCTGACGTGATGCCCCTACTTTTGAAATGGTTACCCATCCAAAATTAGACCGCACTTAGATAACTTAATTCATCGTGTTGTCATCAGTAAAGACAACCCGATACGAATATGTGTATCACTGAAAATCAGTAGGCATGTGAAAAAAGGTGTCTTAATTAAAACCTAACTAACCAATCAAAATACTTTGTCCTGTCCTATGTATAGCTCGTCTAGTAAGATGTAATTCAAGCTGTATCATCACTTCTGCTGAACCGATTTTGATGAAATATAGCGCAGTATTTAAGCTGGAAAATTAACCTCAATATTCTTTTAGCAGAGTTGTGATCAACCGTCTGGATTTTGCTCTAACCCCGAACAAACAAACAGATATGAAAAAAATAAATCACAGTTTCGGACTCAGAATCCCTTAAATAGTCGATTACAATATATTTTTTTAATTTATTTTAAATGTACGTCACAGTTAATTTTACAATTTTATAATAGTATAGACTTGTTTTCTTACAAGCTGTCGCTTTTATAATAGGACTATGAGACATAGTAACAATTAATAGATCAGAAAAAATAATTTCAGATCTTTTATCCTGGTGTTGTATACAAATTGAATTACAATAAATATCTGAAATTATTTGAACGATCGCGAAAACAGCAACTAGAGCTATTCTATACTTTAAAGGATCTAAGCTTACATAGAGAGAGAAGGAAGCGTTTATACATTGTATTGCCTCCTTTAGAAAAGTTACGTCACATAGCCTCTAGGGTACACGAATAACGGTTTACAGATCGATCACGAAACAAGCACCGATTATAACATTAACAATAACTGAATGATTGCTTTTGATCACGAGCGTTGTACAGCAATATAAACTCACCAGTTTGGGTGTCAAGATGACATGTGTTTGGTCACGTTGAGAATACAGTGACACATCATTGCCTTTCAACCTAGCCTGACCCAATACCAATTTCACCAGGTTCATTCAAAATTAGAAAGTCGAGTTTACAGTGACTAGTCAAAGGCAGACTCTTAAAATTTACTAATGAATGTCACTGCATGTTAACATGAACGAGGTAAATATAGATCATAGAAGTAGTAAAACAGGAACAAATGCCATTTCTCCTGTTATTACGATTTCTATGATACAGATACTGTGAGATTTGAGATACAATAATTATAAGACACAGCAATATAAGATATCTTAACAGCAGTGCATAGACGTATAAAACTGGACGGCTATCTCAAAATTGTATTACGTTATTCAACCGGCTCGCCGTTACTACACATATACTACACATATTGAAAATATATTCGCAGATATACAGTAGCCATTTAATGTGCCTCAGGTTTGTTAAACCCCAAGCTAAGTCCGGGTTTTTCATAGCTTCATGACGCAGGGTTTATTATTATGATCTCTGGTGGCTGAATAGGGTGAGATGATCTAGGCAGAGTGAGAACTTTCATAGTGAGATGCAATATTCTTTTATTGGTGTAGTTGCAGTTCGCTATGTGGTGGCGGTGTCAACAAAAGAACTATATTATCCCTAGAGTAAACAAATATTATGACTTTGAGTAAGCGAATAGCGTATGTACTAAACAGTTTGCCTGTGTACATCTGTGTAGGAGTGTCCTCCAGTGTAGAAATAAAAATTAAAAGAACAGGCTGTTCAAAAAAAAAAAGGAAATTTATAGAATTAGACTCATCTTAGTTCACAGAGAAACTGTTTGAAACAGTTTTGTGATCCACTTTATTACATAAATTGCAATAATAAAAAAACAAACTTTGAATCCACTGTTTCGAAGGATTTTCACTTTTTCATTTAGTCATCATAATTATGTAAGTACTAAATTTGATCCAAATATGTTTAACGGATCTGTAGGTTGACGAATTAATAAGTCAGTTAAGTAATTAGGATTTTAGGGATTTATTATAGGAGTAAATTATATTTCCTCAATTTCAATGAAAAAATAGCGTATTAACTAAGCAGATAATAGGTAAGTGTTAAGCAAACAAGACACTGATTGACATAACTGATTAGTTCTGGAGTGAATTAAACTACCTACTTAGATTTGTTACATTTTTTGCCAATCGATGGCACGCTGTGACGATGTAAATGTACTTTTAAGATATTGTTGGCTGCAGGATACGGGAGTTACGGTCTATTGGCAGGTTCAATGGCCTTTAGACCACCATATTTTATTAGGAATGTTGCCATGGATGAACAATAAGCATTACTCACCATTTCAAACAAATAAATAAATTTAAAATGGATTATTGTAATCAAATCGGTCTGACAAGTACGTGTGTCTAAGTTCAGCTCGAATTAGTCACAAATAGACATTAGAGCAAAATAATGTGCATATTGCATGTTTGGAGCATTTCAATTGAAACTGAAAGACAGCATGTAGGAAGTTGTTTTTAGGACTGAGCGACTGAGTGAATGATAGTAAGATTTATTTCGTTCATTGAAATTTTCAGCAAATAAATGATTCTGATGGTGAATTATATATGTACTGGATATATACGTTTGTTACTGGATGCCAAGGAACGTGGTGGTCCAGTTATATGCATAATGCCTTTCAACATATCACGCAACAGATCTAGTGAGGCCGAGGTCTATTTTATTAAAGTCTCCTCTTCACGAAAATAAACCTGACTCTTATAAGTATTTAGTATGTGCTCTCGTTACCGATACACTCTATAGGTTTTATGATTTTTAAATAAAGAATAAAGGTGTGATTCTACTTAGCAACAGCGTCTGTTATGGATTGGTCGTGAATGGTAAGAAGCACTAATGAGTCTCACAGCATTAGTCATTGATGATTATTTACCGTTTTAATGTCCCGATTGTGTATTTTTCTTTAAGTCGATGAAGTCTTAGAGGTTCCCAGTTTATGAAAAGTTTTAAAGACTTAATAACAAACAAAGATTTATTAATACTGACTACTACGTATTTTTTTCCTTTTTTATCTTTTAATGCAAAAATCTTTTGATACAAATCACTTGATCTCTAACATTCACTGACATCCAAAGGTTACCCTAAATAGCCTTTTAATATATTCTATCCGGGATAAAAGCCTTTGCGTGAATCCAGGATGTCAGCTATTGAATGAGCTTCAGATAAATGGGTTAAATGGTAATGTGATTGAGAGGGAGGGAGTTTGATTGAGTAGTAAATAAATTGAGTAATAAAATTTCAATTTTATATACAGGCTGAATATTTCAAGTTATTTCAAGTCAGGGCTAAATCCTAAACTGTAAGGAATATGGAAAAATGTTCAAAGGATTCATGAGCCCGATTTTGATGAAAACAAAAACTGCAGATTTTTTTAAAATGAATAATGCTAGCTAGGAATCGAACCGAATGATTTTGAAAAAAATAACCACCTGGTATAACCATTCGATAGTGTTGTTAATAAGGATTTTTTTTACCAGTTTTGTTTTTTATATTGGCTATTTTGAATTTTCAAAAAGTTTAGGATTTCGTACGAAATCTCGAATAGGAAGACTTCACCACGCGAGCGAAGCTGTGGGCATTAGTTAGTATGATATTATAATTGTATTTTAATATCATTGGTTGTTAGGGGCTTGACTAAGATCTCCGGAGCCTAGGCGACCTCATCTGCTAACAGTGCACCTGCTGATTGACGGACGCGATTACGAGGCTCTCTTATGAGGTTACGATATTGGACGGTTGTTGCTCCAAAAGATGCCTAACATGAAAATAACACAAACTAAGTTGCTCCTAGTAGTCTTTTTTTATTAGTTGCAACTAATCCCACCCTCATTCCTATTACTGTGACTCCTGTTAACCAGGATCTACAGCAATGACCAAGACAACAAAAGTTACACCGAGCTCGATCTCGGTGAAGTCCCAGGAGAAGTTAGCATGTCTTGGAACGGGTTCAATCAGAATCAACGAATTTTATCAGAAGATAGTTTGAGTAAGTTGTAAAAAGAACGTAACGCCTCTACCCTCTTTTGCAAAGCGGGAGACTTGGAAAGCACCTAGGTGTAAATCCTTACACAAAAAGGGACTCTACACCTAGTAGTCGTTAAAGCGACTCCAGACTCAAACCCAAGGGTAGAAGTACACAACTGAACATATTTTACGTAATGAGTTCAGTGCCTTCGCTCACCTTTACCTTTTTCAAAACACGTTACAAATAGAACGAAGAATATATATATTTACGTTGCCAACTTGATTGTATTCCAATTGATTCGCTCAATCCTGCGGTCAATCCAATCCGTGCCCTGTCATTACCCTGCCGTAGCTTTTGACCTGTTATTAGGCAGAAGCCAATCGCTGCAAAGAACAATACATCTTACCATCACGACGTCTAGTTTAGCCACATTTACTTACATTTGTTTTCTGATATTAGTAATCATTAGAATGTATCACGATTCAATTTCATTCGAACAGCAACATGTTATTGAATAAATTTCTTTATTTTATTTGTGGTTAATATAAATATGTAGGACAAAATAATCATTCGTAATGTGTGTTGAAATTACCTATGTTTATTTAAATAGCAAATCTGTTATTCTTTTTCTTTGTTTCAGATTTATTGTTGTGTGCAGTTGCCTTGTAATATCCAGAGTAAGTATTATTGTAGACTGATAATAGCTAAACCAATATTGCAATGAAATGATAGGGACCATGTATAAATGATAATAGCAGAAGGTAAGAAGTCTACCCGTCGGAAATATCTAGGAGCATTCTTGTCCGATGATATTTTACGCGGCAATGCCGGTCGCCCGTCTAACGAAGGCAGCAAATTGTTCGCTGTAGAATGTCAAACTACTTTATCATACTTTGTTAGTTCTTAACAAAAAGCAAGGTATGTTGCTCGTTATCTCTCGCGCATTCCTTATAAAGTCGAAAGTAATAATAATACCGCGTGACAAGTTTACGTCAAACTGTATGCGAAATTCGTATACGCGACCTGACAGTTGCCTACCATACGATTGTAAAAAAGTTATCTTATGAGTAAAGGGTGACGCCTTCTCACAAATAAATGAAATAAAAATATCTTTATTTTGCATAGATCATTTTAACGGCGCTTACAAAATGTCATCATCATCATCCTCTTGCCCTTGTCCCAATTTACTTGGGGTCGGCGCAGTATGACTAAATTCCATACTGCAAAATGTTTTGGCTTGGTTTTTATGGTCGGCCGCCAGCCTGACACCAACCCTCCTTGGGAATGCTATCGTTTGGTGGTTTGCCCGCCACCACACGGGTGCCTTTCCAAGCCTTTCAGTACTCCGAACCTTTACAAGGGGCGGGTTGCTTTTTCACAGGGGGAGGTTCTTCTTTGGTATTAGTAGTCCTTGTCTATACAATGCGTTGACGTCAGCCATAGCTATGCAATACGGCATATCCCTGTCGTGTACCATACGGGCTACTTGTGCAGCCCGCGCTCTTTATGCCATGACGTCCATCGTGCTAGGTTCTTCTTCCATATATTTTTACGGCTCCTATAGTATCTAACGCTTTATGAAACTGCCTCTGACCATCTCTAGTAAATCTGATCTCCTAAACTTGGGTGTTTGGAGCAAGGTGACGATCCACTTTGACGGATTATTTCTTAACTAGACGTTACAGTTAGTAGTACTGTTATTTAATATAACATTTATATTAAATAACAGTAGACACAGAATAAGAAATCAATGTCACTCGCGCGCTCTCCTCTACTCTATTTATTACTACTACTAATCCCTACTCCGTGCGGCAAAGCAGTTTTTTTTGAAAATATCTACAGACAACTTTGTTATGAATAGACCTGGGGGAAAGTATTCTGCCTGAGATGTGGTTGCTCCTTCAAATCAGTTGTGTATACGATGTTTTTTGGTGTGTAAATGTTAATTTGTAATTGTAAATGTATAAATTCTAATCAACGCCTTAAAGAGTTATGTCACACTTTTGAAATAAAACTCAAAACCCACAATTCAAGCAACTGATATTTTTCTGAACTTTGCTATTTCGATAGACCGTAGCAAGCTACATTGCATTCTTTCATGCTACCTAGATTAATGGGACGGGTAGTACAAGTTAGAAAACAACATTGAATTGTTTTGGCAATAGTTTTCTTTATTTTCCTAACTACAACAAGTACAGTACTAATAGATAAAGTTTGAGCAACGAGAAACATTATTAACCTTAATGTATTATTAATATCTATTTTTTTTACCTAACATTACTTACCTAAGAAAATAATTTAAACGGAATAAATGTCTTTTTCAAAAGAACAGTACTATGACGATGCATAAACATTATTTAGTTGTATGTATCTACTTTACTTGTACTTCTTCAATCACGCAGTTGGCAGAAGCAGCGGCCCCCCATTTAGAATCGGCTGAGTATTCAGATTCCACGGAGATTTCGGTGCAATCGTCTTCAAACTCCGCTTCAGAGTCATCCGAGTTACTGGAAGGGTCTGGGGATGACCCACCTGATCCATTACCTTCTAATTCTAAGGTAATCTGCTTTTACTTCTCTTTTTTTATATACATACTAGTTGACGCCCGCGGCTCCGCACGCTTGGTGAAGTTTTCCCGTTAACTTTTCCCACAGGAACTTGTTCCCGGAATAAAAAGTGGCCTATGTGTTATTTTGATGTGTAAGCTATATTATTGTAAAGTGTTATCAAAATCCATTAAGTAGATTTTGCGTGAAAGAGTAACAAGCATCCATACTTACAAACTTTCGCGTTTATTATTTCTCTTTTTTATAATGTATTAGCTTCATTAGACTACTACGCTGCATAAAAATGACCCATATTTATTTATTATTAGTGTCATTCCAAAAAGTGTCTGGGAGTCTTGGGACATATTTCCGATGAGTTTCTCGGGACTCCTGTCACTATACGAAAAGATAGGATAGGAAATGTGATCCGTGAGGTTTCAGTCGGTTCGAGTTCAGAATGACACCTAACAGTTACAATACATTTGTTGTTATGTTTGTGTGTCTCCATTTCTAGTTTTTATTAAACAAGAATATATTTATAGCGTTAAACAATAGTTTAACGCTATAAATATATTCTTGTTTATTTTTTTTAATTTTCTTAATTTTTTTAATTCTTGTTTAATTAATTATCCTGGCAAATGAGATAAGACACGTTTGTGGGATACGCTAGATTTCCTGAGTTTTGGAACCCTTGCATCCTACAAAAATACCGGACAAATCTCGCGGTAATACTAAATTGAGATGCAGATAATGATAGCTGCATATCTATATTAAATAGTGTGTAAATGTCTGCATATGGCCCTATTTGTGAAATGGGCACAAGGCGCACTATAACAATCGCTTTTTCAGAAAATCCTGAACAAATTTTTATGAGGTTCTGTATGATAATATGATTACACTCATATAATAACCATAACAAATATCATAATATAGAAAAAGATTTACTGAAAAATAAATCCTCGTATATTTTTATTCTTTGCCCACTGCACAAGCGTGCTGCCTAATTTGAACGACATAGTTTCGGTTCGGTATTTTTATTTAAGTTCGCGTTCGGTATTTTATACGTCTGTTCTTGTATCCTTCTATGCTACTAAATAGCTTGTTTAATTTCAGCAAAATGAAACTCGTGAGGCCCTCAAGAGTGATGGAAGTGAACAAGACCCGGTAAGTTATCTCAATCAGTCACTTCCTACAAAATGTTATAGGTCGTCGGTCTATCTGACTGGTCTATTTACTCAGAATATGCATAGGCTGATCCATGAATCACCTGAGATGATATTGATGATACATAGAAAGACATTGTATGCATTTTTAAAGCCATTTACCTATATGCTTAATTTCTCTTACATTTTTAATAAAGTGAAAATAGACAATTCTATTCGATACGGGGATTGAACCCGTGACCTTAGCCTAACCAGGGCAATGTTCTAGCCACTGAACTACCCGAACCGTATCGAATGAAGTTGATTTTTTTACTATATTCTAATCGTCATTTAAGAGTATGACCAGAGCCATCTATCGAGCTACCCAACAACCCGATACCAATGAACAGTGTTACAACCATTTTTAAACATTGATGCGATGGGCTCCACTCAATCTTAGCAAGACATTACTCGAAAAATACCAAAACAAAAAGTACTTAATAGTATAATGGAGAGCCAAGGTTTTTAAAAGTTAGTACAACTTTGCTACTGTTTTGTAAATAACTATGATTTAATGAAGCATTGTTGTTAACTCCAGAGGATGCTGCATTGAATATGTTGTAACGTCACATACCCTGTAACCTCATTTTTCAAAATCTGTTGAATACTATTTTAGGCTCTAAGGTAGAATATATATAAATACACACATACATAGACAGATGTGTTTATTACCTTTTTTGTTAGCTTTGCTGTAGTCGGGTAGACATTTGAAACAGAATATAGATGAAAATTATTTTTAAATTTGCAAATACACATTAATATAGATAGCTTGTTGCATTACCGTTCCCGGTGGCCGTAGTCGGATAAAAATCAAAAACAAAATATAAAAAATGCAAATTCGAAATTGTAATTTTATTTTAAATTTATATGTATATATATAAATTTTAATTTTAATAACTAAATGCCTTAGTTGGCCCTCGTGGTTTCCTACCGTCCTACCGTCTCCACTGTATTTAAAAACAATCCGTAAACATACTCAATTACACACTAAAAACTTAATTATTATCTGTACCAGTCCGCGCTTAGCAATACATTTGGCGATTTAATTTTATTTATTTAGATAAATAAATAAATAAATAAATATAAATATTGTTGGGACAACTCACACATCGCCACCTGATTCCAAACTAAGCAGAGTTTGTATTATGATAACCAGATAACTGATAAACATACTTATATATTTCTAAATACATACATATTATAGATAATTCACACCCAGACACAGAATAAACCATAGTGCTCATCACACAAAATTATATCCTGGGTGGGAATCGAACCCACGACCTCTTGCGTAGCAGTCGGATGCACTCCCACCGCGCCACAGAGGCAGTCGAAGTTACATTCAAATCACTTGAGAGTACATTTGAATCTGGTTTACATTAGGATAATGATTTTCACTTATAAAACATGCGTTGAGTTCACGACTTGGTCTACAAAGTTCAGTATGTCAACCACCACCACATAATAAAAAGTAAACTCAAATCATCGTGCACGCACAATTGCCCATGAAAATGAGTGAAAGGGACAACATAATACGTCAATTTACACCCATTTGTAAGATTATTGAAAAATTGATTCGATCAGTCTCTTTTTTTCTCGTGTTGCAGAATTGCTGCAGTCATTTGTGACATTGGTTCTATGGGCAATTTGTTTTGAACGCGGATGCGCAGACGCCTACTTTTAAGTGGAGCGATTACATTTACAATACGCATGGCTTAAATTTTCAAATTTAATTCCGTTCGTAATTTCACACTTGAACTTTTAAGGGGAAAAACTTATAATTCAAACTTAAGAATAGTTCATAGAGCGTGAAATGAAAATTGTGTATATTACACTAATAAAACATATTGAAATATCATCCACAATGGCTTAAGAAGCTATTATTTCTTTTACATGCATGAGTACCCAGTAGTATGAATACGGTTGGCTCGGCTAGCAAGTTGCTTAATTCTGTGGTACTGTGGTATTGGACTGAATGGAAGAGGCCAAGCCATAGCCTCACACAGAGCTTGTGCAATACAATATTCATGTTGCGAAGGGCTTTTCTAATCTGATTAGGTCTGTAGTTCCGTTCCAGATATGATACGTACGTTTTACGGACGTGGATAACAAATTATCATTGATATTGTTGTACAGATTAATTACTGACACCTCATCTTGTTACGTCTTTTGGCAATGTCTAACAGCAAGCATCAAAGTTCATAAAATATACTTTATTGTACTGCCTATTGCACCTTAAATACATGCGGTCACAACTTTGCCCCGAAGGGATAGACAGGGGTATACTATACACCCAATTTCATAGGAGTACTGATAGTATCGATTGCTCAGTTCTCTAAAAAACTGTATTAAGCCTCTTAAGTTATTGTCAGTATTAAGATGGATAACCGTTAATAGATTTTCAAGAGCGTTTTGGAATGCTTGCTAGGCCGTTTTGTCCAAGGGTCGATAAGAAAAGGTGCAGGCCTAATGGACGGATAAAAACTTTTAATAGTAGGTAGCCATATCTTGTCCAAACCCATCCAACTATAGTAGGCACACCACCTATTTTCGGGATAAAATATTAATGGTAAAATGTGATCGTAGAGTTTGCTTCGATAACTTCAAGTTATAAAATAACATTGCAAAACATACTAACACTTTGCCACCAGAACACTGAAAAAAATAATGCCTAAGACCTGGCAATACATTAAATAGATTTGAATTAGGAACCTTTAATAACACACCAATTTGTTGCTGAATGGCTTATATTTAAAAAAATATGTACCTAGGTGCAAATCGAGCTAGCTATTTATGACAGAAAATCGTAAAGGCGATGGAGCCCAAACAACAATCAGTTAAGACGAATTCCTAGGGGCCGAGTCTATATTGACAAACTGTAGAATAGAGCCAGAATCGCTGTTGTTACCTGTCAAAATGTTATTAGACTATCAAAAATGCAACTGACTAGCGGCCACTGGCGCGGTACGTGTTAGTAGAATTCTATCGGCCGACCGATAGAAGTCTATTGGAGTACGATTGTAATACTAGACTACGAAAATCTGTCAAAATTGTACCAGTGGCTTTCTATTGAACGACGATTTCGATTCTATTTTCGCTCAGCAACTATGAGCGCGTTTATAGCATCTTAGTCTACTCTACTTCCATATGACTGACTGATTCTAAAGTTCTTATGCATCTTCCCACCCCTACATTATCTAATCGAAATATATCGTGAGACTTGAACACCACGGTTACTTGTTTTTCCACGATGCAAGCAAGTGTTAGTTTGTTGATAGCCATCTTTGACCCGCGTACGTCGCATCACGCAGAGGCGAGATACCAGTTATTTGCCTCACATTGCATTTAAACCATGAACAACAACGGTGAGACGAGTGTCCTAGATCAAACTTCCTTTTGTTATAATATTGTTAAGATTCATATAGTACCTGGGCTGATATTATAGATAGTGTTTCTTGTAAAAAAGAGGTCTACAATATAAATCTATCAAATATTATGTTTTCAAATACCTTTGACACTTTGGGCTGATGTCATGAGGTTATACTCGTACACGTGATCAGCTGGAGCCCTGGCTACTTACTATATAGTATAACTTAGTATCTTTAGCCTAGAATTTCTGCCACACATTTCCAATTTTTGTATCTGCGAGCCTCTTTAACAGCGGGTTAATAAGGCTCACACATTTTAAAATCTTCTAATCTTAAAAAATATTGTTTAAACCATGACTTGGTAGGTGTTCATCAAGGTAAACAAGCTAATAGTCCTTATATTCGCCACAGTAAACTAATATCGAAACCTGTACCACAAAACGCAATGTCTATAAAGTAGTATTCGAAAATTGTTTATGAAAGTGAAGCGCTCCCATTTCTATTTCTACGGATAAATCATGGTGCATTATGATACGACCTCGATGTTTGATTTGGTCGGAGTTTGTTGGTTTTTTTTGTTACCAATTTGACAAAGTGATGTGGCGGCGAGACTATGGCTGCGTAAGCGCCGGTGGCACCATCACTCTACTGCCCCAGTTCAATAATGCGTCAGTAAGCAGCTCTGGTTCAGCTACCGTGCGAACCGCCCTGACACACTTACTTGCTTATTTCTGACTTTTTAAAATAAATTATTCAAGGGTCGTTCGTGACTGTGAAATGGTGGATTGCAGTAGTTGTATTAATATTTACATTCACTTTTTGTATATTGACGGTTTTATTATTTTCGAAATTGTTAATTAAACTTGTGGTTTGGCTTATTAATTATGTATTAATTTCATGGAAATATTGCGCCACATGTTAGTACAACGGACGTAGGTTTTTAAATTTTAATTTGTTAGGATATTATAAGAACAAAATTTAAAACAAAACAACAATAATAAATAAAAAAAATTAAATTATTACTTTTTTATGTTATTTTTTAATATAAGTAGTAAATTTGATCGTTACTTATAAATATTGAGTGCAGTCTAGTTTGTTTTGTCCGGGCCGATACCGCACTTAGCCGCTTCATTGACTGTTTGTACGTGCTTTCCTTTCATCCTATCAGTTCAACCATCCAAGGCCATCCTAAAAGGTCAACAACCTTTTCAGGTCTGGATACTTCTGGGAACAATTGCGGCGACTGGAAGATGCGCGCCCAGTCGTATGCCTCTCTTTATTTCTTGTACCTCAATACATTCTCTGCACAGGTGGCTGTCCGTTGCACATAGAATAGAATAAAAATATACTTTATTGTACACCAATTAATTATATTTACAAGTATATGGAATACAGGTTTTGAAATGCACAATAGGCAAGGCCTTATCGCTAAGTGCAATTTCTTACAGGCAATCTTTAAGAAATTGCACATACTCGTATAGTAAATAAGTGTTTGTTTAGAGGACATTGGCCAGTTACAAATCTTACAATATTGTCTATACTTTCTCTATTTATCATGATGACGTTCGTATCTCCGGACATGCAAGAGATTTACCCGCAACATGGAGAGAGTGCAGTCTTTCGCTCCAAAACTACCAAATTTCATCGTATTGTTAGAATTTCCTTTCAGAAACCAGTGCATCATAGTTACTACTCATCTTTTGACTTCTCAAAGTAGAAGTTAAATTTTAAAGGTTGTTTTTAAGTTTATTTGCATTTATATCACTAATTTAACCGAGGTTGAACAGTACATTGAAGGCAGTCAAAAGTCGCGTGTACCGGAACACCGTAGTTAGATTATCTCCAGGGCTATCAGACGTTATTCCACCTCCGGAGCTGCCTACTTGGCAATACACACTTCATACAAAAATGTTTGTACAAAACGAGTCATTTACATTTAATATCGTAATTGTTCATTGTGCTGCTTCGTTTTTACAGCATATTAAAGAGTTTAATGGCGGATTTCACAACTTTGAAATTATGACTGTCATCCGGAATGATTTAATGTTGTTTTATTCGAATCTTTAGTTAATATCATGATTAGTATGCTAAGTGAGGAAAATCATAGTCACTTTTTTAAAACTATTTTACATTGGCTTAAAATTAAGTTTGTTCATTATTGTTTATAGTAGTGGAATTATACTTTTTTTTAAAGTATAGAAATACCCATACTCGGGTTGGGGAGCAGTTAACTACTGCCTGTTTGACCTCATATTTTTCTTATAAATGTAATAACCAGGTGAACCCGTATTATATAAACTTTAAAATTCATACAATATTCATAGTAATCAAGCAAATTAAAATATTTTCTTCTTTCCTTAACGAATTAAATTGCACAGGTGCCCTTGCAGAAGAAAGAAAGTTATCGCCAGCGATACTAGTGTCGACAATATTTTCCATTTTGACTGTCTCACTTAACCGTCCATCTATCACCATTTACCCGCTGACCTAAGATATTTTTTAGGTAGATTAGAACCAATGTTACGGTCTCCGGGGTAGCAACGACCAAGGGCGTGGCAACGCTTCCGAAACATTAGTAAAATATCTTAACAATTTTTTTAGGTTTTCATTCATCTGTATGATAAAATGTAGGATTACGAATTTCTTGAATTTGTGTTTCAATTTAATATAGGTATGTGTAAATTTTTATTAAAGTGGAAAAAGACAACCCGATTCGAGACAGGGATTGAACCTGTGACCTTTGCCTAACCAGGGCAATGTTTGCCCTGAACATTGCCCTGGTTAGGCAAAGGTCACAGGTTCAATCCCTGTCTCGAATCGGGTTGTCTTTATCCACTTTAATAAAAATTTATGAGAAATTTAGCAAAAATAATTGCTTTAAAATTTATCAATAGGTATGTGTAGTTTTGTGAAAAACCTATCTTTAATGTTTAGGAGGTTAAGGTTTTAAGGTTTTAGGTTCGGCAGCGCGAGTGCTGAACCTCTGGTGTTGCAAGTTGCAAACATCCATAGGCTACGGTGACCGCTTTCCATCAGGTGGACCGTATGCTTGCCTGCCACCTTAGTGGTATAAAATAAAAGAAGGGGCCATCACACATAGGTACCACTACAAGAAAATACATATTTATTTATGTTACAACTCTATCACAAATTGCTGGTTGAATGAACGATTTATTTTTTTAATAAATAAACTTAAATAAATAAATATTAGTGCTGCAGAAGTTAGTAGAGCTCTTATTTATTTTCTGTGCAGGTGGTGTTCTTGGCAGACAAGAACAGCTACATTCCAGTGAGCATAAAGCCTCGGTCCCCTCAGGTGGACACAACATGGCGCGAGCCTCCTGCTTGGGAACGCGAGTACAGGAAACATCGGACCAATGGTAGCAGAGTTCAATGTAAGTATAGCTTTCTAAGTTAATAAGTATCGATTTCCAAACTATCGGGAAGTTATTAACACGTAAGTGTAAAGTTTGGATACATTTATTAATTATTGAAATTCCAACCAACATTGTCAAGTTTTATATTTTTTAGAAATATTGGTTGATAATTTTAGTTAAGTCATGCGTGCAAATGAAATTCCACCCGGAGTGGCATTCCAGAAAGCGATGCAGTAAAAATATTAGGCTTGTGCTAGTGTCATTTATCAGTAAGCTGGTGAAATTGGGTTATTTCATAATTTTTCACATACAGATATATCACGTATTTATCACGCTTTTATCACTGAAGGGGTAGACACAGGAATCATGTATGCTCTTCATCTCATAAGTTATTCAACTTTGTTTAACGGCTGTTTGTGACCAACGGCTTCACGTGCCTACAGAAGCACGGAAACGCTCGTAAATGGAATACTACAAAGCGGTCACCGATCTCAGGACCAGCCATAGTGTAAGATGCTTAACGCTATGATCGTTTACAGAACACTGTATAGTAATAAATAGATAATAATGATAAATGATTTACCTAATTTGCATACTGACTACCAAGTACCGCGTCATTGTGTAACCGGATTGAATTGAGATGACAATCGCAGGCGCGTGGCGCCGAACTTGCGTAACTCTTTGTTTCCGTTTTAAAGGTTTTTGTTAAACTATTCAAATAAGCAAGGTTATAATTCCTGAAACCATTGTAAGATTATGATAGTTATTGATATGTACTTTGAAATAAAAATAACTATTATTATCTTTGCAGATATCGAAGCTGAGTGTCAAGATGACTTTATGAAGATTAGGGTCGGATTCAACGGTTCTTTCGCTGGATTAGTCTATTCAGCAGGTATTATTATTGACATTGTTTTACGTCTACTAACATTTTCTTCACTAATAAGGCGTTCTTTTTATTTCACTCCACAAAACTTATATTTTTCATGGACTTCGGGCCTAGTAGTACGCATCGGCATCGAACCTTTAATAAAATAACTAGTGCTCAAGCTGGCGTGTAACGCTGTCGTGCCTACTTACTATTTGAGGAGGACGCATTAAGCAAACGTCGCATGGCCATATACGAGGTTCTAGTATGGGGAGTATATTGACGTGCGTCGTATAACGAGTTCCTTCAAGTGATAAGTCTCCTAGGTTCTTTGCAGTTCCGTACTTGTAGTGATTTACTCGCTCGTAGAGACGGTCCTTAAAGCCACATCACAAGAAATCGGGAGCCTGCCATGCGATTCCAGCTACACCCCGATTTCATTACCAAATGGTAATGAAAGAGGGGAGGCCAAGATTTCGACAACCAAGCGTAAAATATATCATAATCGAACGACCCTTCCTGGTGGTAGTTTGGCTAGAGAGACATTCCGCAGCCTTTGCTTTTGGTTGACATACGAATAGACTCTCACCGGGCGTAAGTTCAGCTTCGCTCGATTTCGGAATCGTTAATAAAATCTTTATTAATTCAATGCCGACCGATGAGACGTTCATTTGGAAATGCAAAATAAATTTTGTAACAAGTATACTCGTATTATCTGATGTAAATTTTTTCAAACAGCCCTCATCTTGTGTAATCTTTAGGTGTCATCAGTCACACGAAGAGAAGATTTCATAGATTCATTGTTTTACACTTGCAGTACAGAAAAACAGAACAATTAAACCACGAAACTTATTGAGTGTCATTGCATTGTTTTTCTTACAAACGTCTAGAACGCCTACGCAACTTTTACATTGTATCTATCCCCACAGAATGACCCTGTAGATTTTCAACTTATTCTTGATAATTACAGCACTAAAATCATGACTTAAAAAAACAATAATCATGACTTTAGTCATATATCGAAAAATAAGAAAGCTTTGGAAAAACTTCTGAAAAGCGCATTCCGCCGATCAATCTGAAATTTTGTGTAATGACGTATTTTGACCTCCTACTCACGAATTAATCACGAAAACGATTTTCGTAATTAGGAGGTCAAAATACGTCATTACACAAAATTTCAGATTACACATTACACATTAGTACTTGGTAGTCACAGGGGACGTTAATGGTCACTGTTCTAACATACCCTAACCAAACGCCATTTTCATGCGTCAATTTTCGTTATGAGATTCGTGATCAAAATACGTTAGTATACCAAATTTTATGTCGATCGGCGGTATGCGCTTTTCGGAAGTACACCCAAAGCTTTTACAAACCTTTCTTATTTCTTGATCTAAGCTCTTTTCCATAAATTGGAACAAACAAATATAAATCAATATTGCCATAATTTGGACATTATATATACATTGATTTGCTTTTTTAAACTACTACTAAATATTATTGAGGGTAATATGAAAATATACTTTGTTCGAATGTTATCACATCAGAAAACTTCAATAGGCTATGAACCCGTCTGTGAGTAATCTACTTATTAATCGATCACAATACTCCACGTTCTATTAACAGATTACTAAGCATTAAATATAGTGTTATAATTGCATACTATTTACCAGTATTAGCCTATTAATGTGGGATTAAATCCAGCATTGTTGATCTATACGTGAGAGAAATATTCATTAACCCGTTACATATTGTAAATTACCGTCGTAATGAAAAGGTTAAGAAGTTTACTAATACACGGTCAATTTTACTATTAATTACCGTAGTACTACGTGTTTACACAGTTGTTGCTAATAGATTAACCCTTTCCAAAAACTCGGTTGAAAATAGCCAATAATTATACTAATTACGACGTGTTTACATACTTCAATCTTACCTGATAGATGTTGATTCGGGGCATACGCCTCCTCCAAGAATAAAACAAATAATTTCTGGGGGGGGGGGGGGGGATTACCATGGGCAATCTTGTAGGGGTCGTATGCGTAGGGTGCGTATGGTACGTATGCCAATCAAATTGAAGATATTTTGACAAAAGGCCAGGTCAAGAGTAGGTACCCTTAACCGGCGAGCTTGTATGAACACACTTATGAAAGTAGAAGAAGTGAAAGTTGTATGCCAGAATCGTAGCAAGTAGAAAGCCATACTCTCTGCCTATCCCGATGGGAGGCAGGCGTGATGATATGTATGTATGTATGTGTGATCTTAATATACTGGGTACTATGACCAGACGGGTTCACCTGGCGGTGCCGGCGTCCTCGACAAGAAAATAATAATAATGACTGCCTCGGTGGCGCAGTGGTAGTGCATGCGACTGCCGCGACTGAGGTCCCGGGTTCGATTCCCGGGTCGGATATTTGTGTGATCCACAATTGTTTGTTTCGGAGTTTGGGTGTTACCTATCTATAATATGTATGTAACTAACTAACTATCTTCACGCTGTATCCCTGACGGGGTAGTCAAAGAATTTTGATTTTTTTTTTTTTTGTATGTATTTAGTAATATATAAGTATGTTTATCAGTCGTCTAGATCCCATAACATTAGCTTATATTAGCTTACTTTGGGCTAGACGGTGCTATGTAAAAGAAAAAAAAAATGTCGCACAATATTAAATAATGACCAGACGGGTTGGTATGGGTTTAAATTTTGGATTTTTCTTGACTACTCAATAGGTGCTTTCAGTATTAATTACCTACCAACGGACTAGTGAATCATTTAGTTTGGTGAACCTCTTAGAATATTTTTTTGCCCTGATACTGATTTATTTTAGGCAATATTGTAACCTTTTTACCTAGTTCACGTACGTTTGATGGTTTCGGTTTCCAAGCACTTTCTTTTAAGGCGGGTCAATTCCGCGAATTAAGTACTTGTGGTGAGCCAATTGCAGTAATGGTGCAGATAATCGTGATGTTGGATCACGATTGATGTTTTTTGGTAGTTAAGTCTCATGTCTGTTTGCTATAGTTTATCTGTAGATGACCCTCTTGCCAATAGCACTTGACCTTAAGATGGAAATGATCGATGAATCTCAGCATGGTGCTTAGTTTTGCTTTAGTTTCAGAATTGGTTACAGATTAATAATGTAATATAAAATAGGTGACTTTTAGCTTCTGAAAGAAGTAAGCATCTAAGTTTTGTCACAGTGTAACGAAATATGATAGAGAATTATTTAAGCATTTATTTTGACTCTCTTTTTCTCGGAGCGTATGCGACGGCCGCGCTAAGGTCTCAGATTCGATTCCATGGTTTCTTTACAAAAAAAAAACTTTTCTTCTATGAAATATTTTTCTTTATTTAACAGGCTATTCATATGATCCGGACTGTATGTACATCAACGGGACCGGTAGAGATTACTACGAGTTTTATATACAACTGAACAGATGCGGTACATTAGGGCGGAACGGACAACACGACGACACCAGGAAGCACCCCACTGTGAGTTACTCTGATGGCATTTCTTGTTTGTTTCACGCTTTTAGATAACAGTTTTTAGGTAAGGTTTCTTTAAATTTGTTTTTGTGGTAAATGGTGGCTTACAGTACCGTGAAGAAGTCTTTGAGTATGTTTTTATGCAGAATACATGTACCCAATAGCAGTTTTTTTAAATAAGTCACGTCGTTCTAAATCCGAAAAATTCTAAGTGGTCGAAAAGTGGACCGATTTTCTTGGAGTAGGATAACAATTTAGGAAACAATATTATAAAACCTATTATCAGGTTACTTCAAGCGTATAAATGCCGGGCACGCTAGCTAGTTAATAATATTCCTATAAATGATTATCTAAAAAAAATGGGTCGAAAATACATACTATGAAACTTGGGTGTACAGTACAGTACCTATGCTTCTATGATACACTCCTCTCTGGCGCCTTTATGGGGTTGGGAGGTCAACGGCTGAAAATTTAAATCCAAACGATAGCTGCTCCTCTAGCAGCCAAATAAAAAAGTAAACCCCAGGCTTCAAATCCAGGTAGGGTTTGGAAGTAACTGGGAAAACACTTAAGACGAAGAAGAAGGGAACCATTTTAACTTGTATATTCTTAACGACAGAAGAACCTGATGTGGAACACGATCACCGTGCAGTACAACTCCTTGATCGAGGAAGAGTTGGACGAACACTTCAAGGTCACCTGCGAGTATGGCTACGACTTCTGGAAGACTGTCACGTTTCCCTTTTTGGATGTCGAGTGAGTACCTGCATCATTAACATCATCCGAGTGCTATTCGAATCGATAGTTGCGTCCGAAACACTCGCTTCGAAGCCTGAGGTTCTCTTTCAAAGAGAAGTAATATTGAAATTATCTTTAAAACCCAGCTATTATTTTTTTATTTATTAGGAGTTTTAGGACAGTGACAGCTTCCTAAAACTGACAGCTGACTTTTTTCTAAGGGGCCTACATATATTTCCGATCCAATCCAACCTCAAATGCAGTACTTACGTGTGAGGTTGCAAAGGATTCCTGAGATTTTCGTAAAAACCCTTACACTATTCCTAATCTAGACTCTAACATATTTCATTCAATTCGAAAACGACAGCATAGCTTATTGTTGAAGTTGTTTGGAGTGAATGAAAGAGTAAACTGTTAATTAGATCTATTCGGTCGGTAAATATTGAGAACAAATTAAACATCATCGTGATTATTGCGGGCAGTTCGGCTGCGTAAAGTGCCTAAATCGAGTGCGGGACTGTAGCGACTAATAGCGAGAGTGTTAAGCGCTCGTGCGTTGACAATATTGTTTTAGTTGTCAATCAACAGTTTCCGTAAAAATCGTTTGTGCTTAGTGTTTTGAACGCATGATTTTGTTGACACCGATAAGATTACCAATAAGATTTTAAAGTGCATTTAAAATTAATTTAGTTGGAACAATGACCCAATAATATATTGAGAAAATATTATTCTTAGAATAGTTATTAATCAAACTATTTTCTGTTATAGATTTTTTTTGTTATACTTATACTTTCTATATATTGTATAATGTACAATATATATTATACAATATATATAAATTTCACTTTATATATATTGTATAATGTCGACACATGCTTCGCCTACACACGAGACATCGTCAAGACTTCTCGACAGCAATTAAAACACTTTTTAATGTATCCAAAATTAACAATCTCCTATATCCAATGAAATTAAATAAAAATATTTTTATTTATAAAAGTCACAGAGTAACACTTATGAATGTCAAGATTCCCTATCTATTGCAAGTACATTTAATGCTAAATTTGCAAGGTAATAGGTAGAGCCTGTGACAAAACCTAAGGAGTTACCCTTCTTCTATTAGGTTGTTTTTGACGTATCCTTTGTATGTCTAGTTTGTATATAGCTGTAGCATAGACGACTAGACCGATTTTGGAGTACCTATGACGTGACTTTAAATTCGTATTCCTCGGCGTGTCATAAGCTGTGACGTTACCACAATCACACGATTTTTATAAACCTACTCAACCTTTTTCATCAAATTTGACCCATAATACGACATCTGGCCATAGATGGTTTAGAAAAAATAGAATCGAAAATCGGACATACCATGGAGGAATAATCACCCAAAGGAAAATAGACATCGGCAAAATAACTCGAAAAACGGCAAATCGCTTCGCTCCATTTAGACTTACCAGGGACGGCAAGTGCACCTAGTTATAATTACAATCTTGTTTTTATATTGTCGACAGAGTAGCGACAGGGAATCCAGTGGTCTTCACGTTGCAGCCACCTGAGTGCTATATGGAGATTCGTTCCGGGTACGGGGCAACTGGCGCGCGAGTGGCTGGCCCCGTGCGCGTAGGAGACCCGCTGACGTTGCTAATTTACATGAGAAGTGCTTATGGTTCGTAAATAAATTTTTTTGATTGTATACTTTCTATAAGATAACTTAAACTACTTGTTAATTTTATTACAACGAAGTTATAGGGCAGAATAGAGAAATGATATTACAGCAAGTATGCCAACGTAGATTGTTAATTGCTTGACTTACAACGACAGAATAAACAGGTAAGCATTGCCGCCCAATATGGCGTAGTAGGAAACGACGTCACAATTTGTGTCGACTATTAAAGATGTTGTCTGGCATGGCATTACAATGTTTTAGAAATAATTTAATGAAATCAGTCTATAGCAGTCTATTGCTGGATGTAAGTATTTCCCTATTTGCGCTACAATACATGGTCTTGTGCCTGCCGCATCAGGTCCCTCTCTGCAACCCTTTCTACGTCGTCGGTCCATCTGACGGGAGGTCGTCCTACCTTATGTTTGCTGTGTCAAGGCCTCCACTCCAAAACTTGTTTGCTCCATTGATTCTTCTACAGTTGTGACTGTACTGCCACTTTATCACACGTACTCTACTACATATTGACCACTCTCCGGGTTTTCACGTTTCGGCACCGTAGGTCTTTTTAGTAAAACGCACTGGTTGAGGACTTTCGTCTTCAGCTATTGCGGTATAAACGAATAGAAAACCCAAATACGAAAATAAAAGTTAGATATTTAAATGTAACGAAGTTATATTAGATAAACACCTGAGACTATACCAAAATCTGCGAGGCCCAAGCTAGCCAGTAAGTGGTGCATATGCTGACTAATGAACGATGGCAGAGAGAAGAGTAGAAAATCTCTTCACCGATCCGTCTGGTCAGCGTAGAACAGTACCTAAGTTCAATCATTTTCCAAAAATAATGAAACACAGACCATTTTCTTATGCGCTGTGTCGAATAATGACTGGTTTGATTTATTGAAGCACTTCAAGTGAAAAATCACAATAAATATTGTATATAATATGAATTTCAAATATAGATATTCCCGTTATTGTTGTTAGTTAATAATGATCGATTATATTATTTGTACCGTAAAGTTCGAGTGAACTAAATATACCGGTAAACAATTAAAAACCGTAACTTTAAGGGCGATGTTAAACGGTTTTAATGATTAAGATCGCATGTCTAAAAGCAATGTGGATCCAGAAATATTTTGAATAACACCAATCACGCATTGAAATAGAACGGTACGGGATTTTAATATACCGTGAAGATATGTAGTCGTATGACATAATACAAATCACTACAGATATTGCGCTGTTTTAAAACTTGTACGAATGTCTGTATATTCTCGAGCATTCTAAATTAAGCATTAAATCCAAATCATAAGAGGATCATTTTAATTTTTGAGCAAACTGAACGTATTTCAATATTAGGTAAGTAGGTATGGTATATATTGCGTTCAAATTCAGACTGAAACGTAATCATATTTTGAGAAACGTACCTTTATCTACGCTTACATGTCAATAGTTAGGTATAGGTATCTATGTCTTAGGTTGCCCCTTCGGGGTAAAAGATGTCGGCCATATTTATGTATGGATATAAGTATACGTATTTCTGCTTGCATACCCATAACTTTAGAGTAGAATTGAATATGTGGTTTGGTTTTTAATATTTCACACAGAGCAAGGATGATTGCTCTGTCGGTCGCGCCCTTATGAAGACGAAAGTAAATACAATATCGCATGCCAAATTTACGTCCGGTAGGCTGTAAATTTCTGTCGCCTGCCAATCGCCTGTAGTATTTAATGAAATCGTATGATTGCCGCTCAAACGGTACCTCTTGGTTGTTAAGTAGGGCATACGCCTTACCTAAAAACCAATAAATATTATTAATAAAAATAATTCTTATTTAGAGATACATACGATCTTTCTCTAAATATTGAGTAAATATATTACAGATTGTTGTATGAAATCCGTAAGGTTGATGATACTTAAAAATTGTGTATTGTTTTCAGATGGCTTCGACATAGTAGTAAACGACTGTTTCGCTCACAACGGTGCTACAAAACGGATACAACTTATTGATGAATTTGGGTAAGTTATCATTAAATAAGTAAACGGGATTACTCACGTTTTACGACCAGTAATAGTCCGACCGGTTTCAGCTGTATTCAGACAGCTTTTTCAGAGGTGCGAAGCGTTCGCCGAGGACATTTACGCGTACTGACTTAAAAAATTATAGGTAAACTAGCTGACTCCCGTGGCTTTGCCCGTGACATACTTCGTACTCCTGTCGAACCACGTAACACGGTGGTGAACTGTGTGCCGTGTTGAAATGGATAGGCGCAGGTTGTGGCGACCTGCTGTTGTAATTTTTCAAGCTGCCCATTAGCCTTCACCTTGTCCTAATGACTATCGTGTTACTGGCGACCGGGCCCAACGGCTTATTACGAAATAGTAAATATTATAATTACATTAAGCAAAGAAATAAAAATACCAAATAATGTTATTTACAGTACTTATGTTTAAAATTCCATAGGAAAGAAAGTTTTAAAAAGCACGCGCTTTTTAATTTAATTTTAAATCCTATACACGTAATGTTTTTTGGTAATATATTGTTGATTCTGGTCATGATATTGTTGATTCGAATTTTTTTTATATTAGATTATACTCTAACCACAATACCAAGAGGTTAGTCAACCTGCATAAGTCAGCATAACCAACCTACTTTGATTAAGTTCAACATAGCTATTCATGATTTTTTTGTTTCATTTTTCCAGTTGTCCTGTAGACGATAAACTCATCTCTCGTTTCCGCGGCTCATGGTCTGAATCTGGAGTGTTCGAGACCCAGGTGTACGCGTACATGAAAACTTTCCGCTTCACTGGTTCGCCCGCATTATACATCGAGTGTGACGTCAGGATGTGTCATGGAAGATGCCCTGTAAGTACCTAGAGACATAAGTCACAGAGCAGGGAATGTTGATCGCTCCCTCTCGCTCGCACTCCAATAGAGATGAAAGTAATACTATAAGAAAAAATAAAAATAAATATGCATCACGCCTTATCCCCGAAGGGGTGGCAGAGGCATATTATATGCCCACTTTTCACCGTATGGATTCCTGTCCTAAATAAATTAAAGGTGACGCCCCCTGACACGGTTGGTTGTATGAAATAAGTACTATACTGTACTACATTATAATTATGATTCTAACAAAACTATTGGCAATGGCCTCGGTGACGCAGTGGTAGTGTATGCGACTACCGCGCCTGAGGTCCCGGGTTCGATTCCCAGGTAGAAAAAATATTTGTGTTCCACAAATGTTTGTTTCGGAGTTTGGGGTGTTTAATAAGTATATATTTAGAAATATAAAAGTATGTATATTAGTTGTCTAGATCCCATAACACAAGCTTGTATTAGCTTACTTTGGGCTAGTCGGCGCTGGGTAAAAACATGTCCCTCAATATTTATTATTATTATTAATATTCACCTCTGCCTATCGTATAGATATCGTCGTGATTGTAAGTTGTTTTTACTTTGTTGGGAGCTTTATCTTAGGTGAATTGAATGTCTCAAGTGTCCAGAAGAAGAATTAAAGTAGTATATGATAATTTATATTTTAGCCTTACAATAATAATAGTTACGTGTTTGATACATTTCCAGTCACAACCATGCCATTGGCGTAACATGAAGAATGTAAAACGACGTTCTATCGAGGGTACGGCCGGAGAAGTCGCGGCTTCCACCACTGCACCGAGGCTTTCTGAGAATATCTCACTGTTTCAATCACTTAGAGTGCTACAGGAAGGAGAGGAGGACCCTGAGCTGAATGCCAACTCAGGTAACATTGTCTTTAAGTAGCATAAGAGGTACAGCATTGGGGAATGTAGGTTATTGATTTGGGTCAGATCGAGTTCCAAATTCGAAGGCAGGAATGTTTTATAAGATTCTTAATTCATGTAAATAAAATTGATAATATGGTATAACGAGTATTTAGGTACATAAAAGAAACATTTTAATTTTTTTTTCTGTCTGTCTGTATGTTTGTTCCGGCTGATCTATGAAATGGTTGAACCCGTTTGAACGGGACTTTCGCTGGCAGAAAGTTGATGTTATAAATTAGCCTATATTTTACTCCCGTATTCCCACGGGAACGAGAATTACGCGAGGAGTCCGCTTGTTGTACTATCTTCACGCTGTATGCTGGCGTAGTAGTCAGAGAGGACAGATCGCCAGGCTTCGTGTTCCATGCATACTTCTTTCGCTTCCTGCAGTTTCATAAATCGGTTTATACATGCACGTCTGGTTATCCGAATACTTTTGACCTTTTCGTTTTTGAGCAATTTGCTCACGTGGTATTGATATGTAAGTCTCGGCCTACCCTGACTCCTTCTACCCTCTGCTTTCGCACAATATATATTCTTCGTCAATCGTCCTTTCATAGAATTGTATAGGTACATATTATTTGTAAACTGCTTATATGTATTCCGTAAAAAACATACAAAAATATGCATGAGTTTTTTACCAGCAAAACATTTAGCTGTTTCGGGGTATTAAGGGCTATTTTGTAAGGTGTAAAGGGTTTCCAGTAAAATCTTTAGGGACGGATAAAACTACACTCGCCTGGAAACTAGTACATATACCTGCTAAATTAAAACCATTCTGTTTCTTGTGCAATAGACCTAGGAAAAGACGGACGCACCTCGTGGTAAAATGAAACTTGAGTCGTAATGACCGCTAAGAGTGCTAGATGGCATCACTGTAGTAGGTACTAGCGCACTTGGCTGAATCACTGAATTGTGGGAATTAATCTTACTAATATTATTAACTAGTTGACGCCCGCAGCTCCGCACGGGTAGTGAAGTTTTCCCGTTCCCGTTTCCCACAGGAACTTGTTCCCGAGATAAAAAGTAGCCTATGTGTTATTCTAATATTTAGGATATATTACTATAGTTTCATCAAAATCCATTCAGGAGATTTAGCTTGAAAGACTAACAAACATCCATTTTTACAAACTTTCGCGTTTATACTATTAGTAGGATGTGAAAGTTTGTATATGATATTTCTCGCAAAAGCTAATAAATGGATTTTAATGGAACTTTACAGTAATACAGTTTACTAGCATTTGCACCGCGATTTCACCCGCGTAGTGCCATATTCCGTGAGAATACGGGGATTAAATATAGCATTAGTTACTCTTAATAACATCAGCTATCTGCCAGTTAAACTCTCCTCAAAATCGATCCAGCCGTTTCAGAAATTATCTGGAAAAAACAGATAGATAAAAAAATGTAATTCGAATTTTTTTTCAAGTACAAGTTTTTCAAGTAAAGAAAAGACACTTCATTTTTATAACATCGGAATAGGACAGGCTACTTTTTAACCCGAGAATAAGTTTCTGTAAGAAACGGGTAAGGAAACACATTACCCATGGCCGGCCTAATAATTTGTAATAAGTTACTCCTAATAACATCAGCTATCTGCCATTGAAACACCCGTCAAAATCGATTCAGTCGTTTCATAAATTATCTGGAACAAACAGATAAAAAAAAATATTGGAATTTTTTTCAAGTACTGTACATCCGGCAGGAGTGTACTCTCTCATTTAGTAAAAAGACACTTTAATTATATTACATCGAAATAAGACAGGCTATTTTTGAACCCGAGAACAAGTTTCTGTAAGACACCGGTACAGAAAAACATTACCACGTGGCCGGTCCCGTTGTCCGACCATATCAATTTCCTTAAAATGCTTGCAGGTTTTAATCTCATTTACATAATTCCCAGGACCACCAGAAGGTCAAACCTGTATGAAGACTTCAGCACTGTCGGGCATAATGGCGACCTTCGGGATTTTGATCGCAGCGTTATGCGGAGGTATTCTGGTAGCTGCGAGGGGTTGTCGGCGAGAGCCACGATCACCGCATCACGCGTACGTGCCGCATAAAGGACGGATAAAATAAACTAACAATATGTTTTGTCAATTTTGTTAGAGTGATAGGATAGTGCCGTTTATTTTTGTGAAATGGCCTGTTTATTTTTAAATTTGATGATTGACGCCCTACTAAAGATGCTTTACTCTACATATTTAACTAGCTCACCCCAGCTGCTTTGCCCATTTCTAACCCCCGTGGCACCTATTTAATCCCATCGCATGATACTTTTACAAAAATGTATAAAGCTTCCCGATTTCTTGACATTTATGATTACTGCCCCGCTCTCCGGGGTAGTAACATGATATTATATAGTCTATAGTCTTCCTCGATAAATGGACTATCCAACACAAAAAATATTTTTTCAATTCGGACCCTACTGGTCTTCCTGAGATTAGCGCGTTCAACCAAACAAACAAACTCTTCAGCTTTATATATTAGTATATATACAATCAATCGTGTCAGGTTGCGTCACCCTTTTCTCATACGATTACACTAATTACTGCAGTCGAATAGTAGGCAACTGACAGGTCACGGAAGCGATTTCGCCTACAATTTGACGGATAGGTAAATGGCGCGAGCGACAGAGCAACATTTCTTGTTCTGTGGTAGCTACATACGGTCTGCAGCAACGAAAGTCGCTTAGCATAGCAGAGCATTATGTACAAATTAAAAATAATATCGTTAAGATTCAGTATTTTATGATCTGAATATTTTAAACAAGTGTATACTCTCTTCTGTTTATCTCATTCTATTCCCATTTGCTTTCCTTCTTCATCTTAAGTGTTTTCCCAGTTGCTTCCAAAGTGACTGCCGTCTGACCCCCTAACCCCGTAAGAACAACTGCGTCGTTGCCTTGTCCGTTAGTCAGCAGGTGTGATTTTTGATGAATGTTGATTTTTTGATATACACTGTTCACTTACATCGACAAAAGAGACCAATGTGCTGTAAACTTTTCTAAGAGATTTAGGTATATTGACTCAATTTAAATCTTAAGACTTAATAAGAGATTAGATATGAAATAGATTAAGTATGTATCTAACCTATTTATAATTTAAAGAATACTCGGATAAATTGAGAGGATTTGTATTTTTCATGTTAAAATATACCTCCTCCGTTTGTCTCGTCCTATTTATACTTGCAGTTCTCAAAGTTGTGATAAAATAAGTATTAAATAGAATTAAATATTATATTATTTTAAGATGACGTGAATAAAATACGGTATTTGACAAATTGCGTTACTAATAGGGGTTAAAGTATGAAATTGCCGGTTTATTGTAATAGGTTTTTTGAATTGACATAGAATCTTCATGGTTTGAGGTTTACGAATGAAACTTTTTTCACATTTGAATATCGACTTTCAATTGTTTTTGTTATTCAACTTAGACAAGAAAGATGGATACTGCGAAAATTCGAGTGATTTTGAATACGAGTTCCGACGCGGAAGTAACGCGGCAGAAACAGCCCGCAATATCAATGTTGCGTTTGGTGAGGGGTCTGCTAATGAACGCACCGTGCGATTTTGGTTTAAACGCTTTCGTTATCGAAACTTCGACTTGAAGAACGAGCCACGAGGAAGACAGGTGAATAACGATGAATTAAGAGAGATGGTGGAAGCCGATCCTATTCAAACTACCCAGGAATTAGCGGCATGGTTTAACGTTACCTTACCCACAATACTGACTCATTTGCGTCAAATAAATAAAATAAATAAATACGAAAAATGGGTGCCTCATGATTTGACTGATCTGCAGAAAGAAACGCGTGTTGAAACTTGTGTTGCCTTGTTGCATGTGATAAGAAGTATAAGTGGATTCTTTATGATAACCGTAAAAGAAAAATGCCATGGCTGACCCCAGGTCAAACGCCACAACAGTGTCTTAAAGCAAAACTTACCAATAAAAAGGTAATGGTAACTGTTTGGTGGTCTCAGCATGGTGTTATTCACTATAGTTTTATCCGATCTGGTCAAGCAATAACGGCAGATGTTTATTGTGCCGAACTCCGAACAATGTTGGCAAAACTAGCAGTAAAACAGCCCCAACTCATGAATCGATCTTCACCATTATTGCTCCATGACAACGCGAGACCTCATACAGCACGAGAAACCGTTTTGACCCTTCGGGAACTGCAGTTAGAAACCATTTGTCATCCTCCGCATTCGCCAGACCTTGCTCCAACGGACTACCATTTTTTTCGTGATTTGGACAGTTATCTACGTGACAAGAGTTTTCTTCCCAGGAGGCAGTACAAAATGCTTTCACACAGTTTGTGCAGTCTAGATCCTCAGAGTTCTATCGCAAAGGCATAAATGACCTTCCTATTAGATAGTAGCAATGTATAGATAATAATGGTAACTATTATGATTAAATAAATTTGTTATAAACTAAAAAATAAACAATTTAGATTTTCAGTAAAAAACGGTAATTTCATACTTTAGCCCCTAATATTATGGAACTCATAGAATATTGCTTTACAAAAAATATAGTAATAATTGGTAAAATAAATAGGCATATTATATGCCCACTTTTCACCCTGTGGATTCCTGTCCCACGTAATAGGTGGTGAGCCTATAGTCGTGTTGAAATAGACAGACGCAGGTTGTGGCTACCTGCTGTTGAAATTTTTCAAGCCGCCCATAAGGCCTTCAACCAGGCTTAACGACTGCCATTTTACTGACAACCGGGACCAACGGCTTAACGTGCCTTCCGAAGCACGGAAACGCTCGCAAATGTAAATGCCACAAAGTGGTCACCCATCCGAGGACCAGCCCTAGTTAAAGTTGCGTAACTCAGTGATCGTTTACAGAACACTGAGACCGCGGGGCCACGAGCGCTTCAATAATTGGTAATAATGTCAAAGATGTTCAGGACGGATCTTGTCCCGTTATGGACTTTGGTCCAGCATGGTACTTGTCACATGCTGGACCAAGGTCCATAACGGGACTTTGTCTATAATGGGACTTGACCCACCTATGATAGTTGGCCCAGCTTGGAACTGGCTCAAGCAAAGGATTTGGTTCAGAATACTTGGTCCCGCATAGGACTTGGATCAGGGTGGGACTGACAGCAGCGAAACTTTTCGTTTGAAAAGTGGACATTTTTATTACATTAGTCTTATGATGACGTCAGTCCTTGACGTCGGAGTGTAATATAAGATCCGATATTAAAATAATGGTTCAATTTTTTATCACTTAATTTAGTCAAATCTTAGTATAAAGTTTATGTATTACTTTTTTAACTTGTAAATATTATTTTAAGGATTATTTAAGTTTTTTTAGAAGTTTACACGTTCAATAAGTAAATTTGGTACTACTATTATTGATACGGTTAATGAAATGTGCATTAAATAATATTTAAAAAATGGAATATAATTATGCTAATTTCAATAAACAAGTTGTTTAATTCTCAGAATGTCTCTAAGCACCTGAACTAGTTTTTATAGTGTTCTTTTGGCTAATTCCTACTTACTTGTAACTGCACATACTTGTAACTGTAATTATCAAAGAGAACAGAAAGTTTGGTGCGAAATATATATACTAAATTACCTATAGAGCAACACGGAAAAGTTGCTGCTGTTGGTCGGTAGATTTATAGGTAGTAAGGCTTTTTATCTTTTGGGTTTGTACTTTTGCATAAATATCCAGTATATATATGCTGGATTTATACTGCACTGCAAAAGCACGAAGATTATATACCTTAAAAACACATTTCTTCGCACGCCGCCGGGCGTAGCTACAATGTACAAATTTTAAGAATATAGTGAAAAACGACAATTTGATTAAAATAAGTGTAAAATACAGGTATTAACGCGATCATGCTTATTTACCTTAAATAGCTTGACGTGTCGACTGGGTTGCACCAGCCGTGGTCACAAGCATACTGGTGCAACCCAGTCGAAACGTCGTTAATACCTGTATTTTACACTTATTTTAATCATGCAACGCGAAAGTTTAAAAGTTAGTAACGACAATTTGGTTTACACGGGACTTGAAACCTTGAGTAAGAGCCGTGTCGAAAAACAGTAATTTAGAAAAAAAAACACTTTAAATAAAAATTATAAATGTGTTTTTATCCTAATGTTCAATAAATATCGAGGCAAGAAGCATGGTGAAGATCTATCTCAAGTCTTGTCAAGATCTAAATTAATTTCAGCTCGAGAATGAAAATTTTTAGCACTTTAAAAAAAATTGTTTTTCAAAATTGTTGGTTTTCACTTTCCTACAGGAGTATGTCACATTTGCCAATAAAATAAGAAAACAACTTGAGAACACATTAAATATATTAAATTGATTGCACACAAACTTAAATACAAACTAGAAAACAATAATAAACACACTATAATATAACAAAATCCCAGTGATTTAAAAAATTTAATGTGCCTAAGTAAATAAATGTGGCACCGCTACACACTCTAATTTTAATAAGATTTTATTGAACGGTAATTTTAGATATTCCATACAAATATTCTATATTTTGTTTTGTAAACAAACCTCATCTGCAAGTATCGAGTAATAAAACTTCAGGAGACATAAAGTCTTTATAAATTTATATATAGTGTAAAAAGACAACATGGATTGGAGCGGGACTTTTAAATAAATAAATATTTTGGGACATTTTTTTTACACATCGCCGTCTAGCCTGCCAAAGTAAGCTAATATAAGCTTGTGTTTTGGGATCTAGACAACTGATATATAGACTTATATATTTCAAAATACATACATATGTTATATAGGAAACACTCAAAGTCCAACACAAACATTTGTGGATCACACAAATATTTGATTCGACCCGGCAATCGAACCCGGGACCTCCGGGACCTCAGTCGCGGCAGTCGCATTCACTACCACTGCGCCACCGAGGCAGTCTAACAGGGACTTGAATCTATGCCTAACAAGTGCATGCTCTGAGCACTGAGCTACCATACTGCACCGAAACAATTTGAATCTCGTCACTATAATATTAACTTTTTAAGAGTATGTAAGGTCATCAGTTGAGCTAATTAATAACTGCGATACGAAACTATAATGTTTGAAATCTATCGGAACGATTATAACAGCAAGGAATAGCGAATGAGTGGCTCCCTTACTGTTCCTGTCAAGCAGACTTCAGGATGGTTCGTGTGAAAGCTTAGCCCTTATATTATAAAATGGAGAATTGCACGATTCTAACAATCTGGAGGGTTAGTTAGTGGGTAAAGAAGAAATATACAGGGCCGCCCAATAAAGATTGTTTTTTTCGGAAAATCTTTAATATTTATTAGATGTCTGAAAGCAAGTCTAAGGGCCGTATTTTAAAACGTTACTCAATACTCAAGAAACACTTGAGAGTAGTATTTGTATGGCAAAACTAGCCTCAAGCGTTTCTTGAGTATTGAGTAACGTTCTAAAATACGGCCCTAAAAGCAACTGACGGTCAAGATTAGGGAGCTCTGGCACTACAGTGAAATCTTTGAAGGAATAAGTGAAATCTTTTTAGAGTTTTCTTTATACCACTATTTTTTAGAGTTTATTATGTTTTAGAGTTTTTCTTTATACCTCAAACGTGGTAAGCAAGCATACGATCCTAACCTATAAAATACTTACAAGACCAGAGGTATAACAATCGTCAACTATATAAAAATATTATATTAAAAAAAACCATACTGAAACTACTTGGGAAAACGGTGGAGAAATAAAAAGCGAGCAGCGGTACCAACTTTAAGTAAAAAGTAATAAATTAAATTTACTAAAACAATAAAGAAATACTGTCATGATCGATTACTTATGTATATAGTTGTAAAATTTATTTATTTGTCAGCATCTGCGGTGGGTAGTTTACATAGAACGTCTTGTAAATGTTTGATGGCACCCTCTAGAATTTGTACTTCGCATTCCTTTAACATTTTTATATTTTTCCTGAAAATAAAGACGTTCTATATTAAATATTGAATACTATCTTTGTCGAAACCAAGATGCAAACAAAGAAATGGAACTAAATGGGCGCAGGCTGTGGCGACCTGCTGTTGAAATTTTTCAAGCCGTCCATAAGGCCGTCAACTGGGCTTAACGACTGCCATTTTACTAGGAACCGGGAAGAACGGCTTTACGTGCCTTTCGAAGCACGGAAACGGTTGCAAATTTAAATGCCACAAAGTGTTCATCCATTCAAGGATAAGCTATAGCGAAAGATGCTTAACGCAGTGCTCGTTTACAGAGCACTGAGCTAGCGGGGCCACGAGTTCCCAACAATGTCGAAAATAAAAAGTCAACCCAAAGCTGCTCCTAGCGGTCAGAGGCGAGACCCAGGTTACAAATCCAGGTAGGTTTTGGAAGCAATTGAGAATACGCAAAATGAAGAAGAAGAAGATCAACAAACAAAAAAGGAACAATGTTTTCGAGGCCTTTAAAATATAAGCCAGAGCACCTGGCACACACGACAGTGTGCCTTAAATGAACGGTAACGGAGTTACGTCATATTACTTTTTTTTAATAGCGTTGGGACATCTCACATAACGCCATCTGATATGAAACTATGCAGAGCTTAACCATGTTAACTGATAAACATACTTATATATTTTTTAATACACACATCAACACGGTCTAGGGATATTTTTAAAAAAGCGAATTACTATCAATGTGTTAATTATTTATATGACATGTATATATTTAAAAGATACGTTATTTAATATTCTACCATTTTTTAATAATGGTTAAGGTACTTCGATTAAAATTTCAGGATTTTATGGAAAAAAATGAAGCATAGACGGAAACCGTACATGAATTAACTTTTAATTTATGAGTAAAAACTGAAAAAAATAGAAAAATCATTTAATTTGTGTTTATAAACTTGAAGTTAGTAGTCTGAGAAAGCGCCCATGATGTTCATAACACATCGGCAACGATTCGGCATGCTCAGAACAAGCTTGTCAATGTCTTGCTGCGGAATATTGTCCCATGTCCTTCTGAGGTGCGCAAAAAGTTGATCTTCTGTAGCCAGATTTTCAGGAACTTCCTTCAGAGCTCTTCTTTGCAGCATATCCCACGCATGCTCAATGGGATTTAGATCTGGCGATTGAGCAGGCCAGTCTAAGGCCCTAACATTGTGTGTATGTAACCAAGCTGCTACCGTTCTCGCCGTGTGTGCCCGGGCATTGTCGTGCATGAGCAGAAAATCTTGCCCCATTTGTGTTCTGTGGGGCAAGATTACGGGCCCCAGCACCTGTTGGACGTATTGTTCTGCCGTCATATTGCCCCGCACCCAAACGAGATCCGTCCGTCCTCCAAGACGAATTCCTGCCCAAACCATAATTGTTCCTCCTTGGTATGGGTGAACTTCCTGAGGGTTCTGAAGACGGCTCCATCGTCCAGGAACTCGCCAAACACGCGTCCTTCGTGAATCTGGATGGAAGCCGAACCTGGATTCATCCGTGAACAGCACATTGGACCATTGCTCACGGCCCCAGTCCACGTGGTTCCGAACCCATTCTAATCGTCGTCCACGATTGCCTCTCCGTAAAGGTGGGACCCGGAGTGGTCTACGAGAGCGTAGATTGCTTTCATGCAGTCGCCTTCTTACAGTTTGGTCACTCACAAGCACTTGGTGTTCCACTCGCAGCCTTTGGACCAATTGAGTCGTCGTTGCATTTGGTTGAGCTCGCGCAGTAATTTGCAAAAATCGGTCTTGTCTGGGGGTAGTGATGCGACTTGGCCCCCGGTGCCTCTCCGCTACTTCACCTGTGGCACGATAGCGTGTCCACAATCTTGAAATTACATTTTGGTGGGTCCCTATGGCCTCAGCAACATTACGCTGAACAGATCCAGCTTCCAGCATTCCCACAGCTCGTAACATCTCCGCCCTCGTCAAATGTTGGCGTTGCATGGCTACAATACCTCAATTTTAACTTTATCTTTCGTTTAAAAATGAAAAAAAAAAAACAGTAACAAAACGTAATTAGTATTGTTTTCTAAATTTCGCACAAATGAAAATTCCCTCTCCTACACATCAAGACATTTTTATGCCACCGAAACAAAAGAATTTTCAAAAATTTGAATTTGGAATTAGTCTGAGATAAATTACAAACAAATCGGTGTATAAAAGATCCCAATGCGGCCAGTACTTTTCGAGTTATTTAATTGAGTATGAAATATCCCTAGACCGTGTTGATGTGTGTACATACATATTATTGATAAATAACATCCAGACACAGAATAAACCATCGTGCTCATAGTTTTATCCTGGATGGAATCGAACCCACGACCTCTTGCGTCGCAGTCGGATACACTCCCACCGCGCCACAGAGGCAGTCAATCATTGTTACCCACAAACTTCTCTATGGGCCCAAGTGACCTCATCTGCTAGCGGTGCACCTGCTGACTAAGACGAGATAACGACACGGGCGCCTATACGGGAAGTCAGACGGCTGTCGCTCTCTACAAACGATAATTGCTCCTAGTAGTCACATAAAAGTTCTATGTTTAGGTAAGGTTTTGAAAGCAACCGGGAATACACAAAGATGTCGAGGACGAGACTGAAAATGGTTTTTAAGACCACATTGATATTTTTCTGCATATTTCCTGGCGTAGAACTTATTTATGATAGCGCTACTGTTTGCAGATAAGTCTAGTTTATCCTCATGCCTGTGAAAGTACCATCTTGTGACAAAAAAAAAAAAATAACTATCTTCACGCTGTATTTCTGACGGGGTAGTCAGAGAGGACAGATCGCCAGGCTTCGCGATCCATGCATACTTCTTCCGAATCTTCAAGATTCATCAATCGCTTTATACACGCACGTCTTGGTATCCGAGTACTTTTGACCTTTCCGTTTTGACTAGATCAGAGGAAACAGGAGAAAGGCAGACAAAGAACTTACCTGTGCAAAGAACCGTCACCATTACTGGTCTTTTTGTAGGACGCAGCGATGAGTTTGCACCTCGTCTGCAAGTAAGTATACGCGCGTCGGTCGATCTCCGCGCCTACAGCTTCGGCGCTAGACGAGTCCGAGGACACCAGGTCACTCGGCATACCTTGCGTCATCCATTTCGTTAATTCCTCTGGAAAATATATATAACCCAGTTGAATTATGCAATATATTTGAATGTGAGTTCTTCATTAAATTTTAAAGTGGAAATTTGTTTTCAGACTCGAACCAGCGTCTTCTGACTTGCCCGGTCAGACGCTTAACCAACTAGGCTACCGAGACCCACTCGAAACCAACGAATTAATCCACCTCTTTCCGTCTTAAGATGGAAAGAGGTGGATTGACTCGTAAGGCGCCATCTATCGGTACTTAGCCGTACACAGTACGAATGTATAGAATCGCACTTATAATCATTCGAATTCTTCATTAACTTACTTATCATTCACGACTTTATATATATTTCTTTATTATATTCGGATAATAATTTGCGTGTCTAGTATGCCTACTAGACACGCAAATTTCACCGTACACATTTTTGTTCCAAGTAACTGGTGGTGAGCTAATTGCCGTGTTGAAATTGACAGGCGCAGATTGTGGCGACCGGCTATTGAAAGTTATGAAGCCGCCCCGAAGGCTGAAGGCCTTCGGGGCGGCTTCACTTTGCTTAACTATTCCGAATCACGAAAAGACTCAATAGTTAAAGCCACAAAGTGGACACTCATTTGCGGACCAGCCATAGCGAAATGTTTAACGTAGTGATCGTTTACAGAACACTGAGTTAGAGGGGCTGAGAATGCTTAATTTTTTTGACTGCGTTGGTGGCGTAGTGGTAGTGCATGCAACTGCCGCGACTGAGGTCCCGTCTCGGGTTCGATTCCCGGGTCGGAACAAATATTTGTGTGATCCACAAATATTTGTTTCAGAGTTTAGGTGTTTTCTATGTATAATATGTATGTATTTAGATATATTTAAGTACTTATGTTTATCAGTCGTTTAGATCCCATAACACAAGCTTATATTAGCTTACTTTGGGTAGGACGGGCGGTGAGAAAAAAAAAGATTCACTTTAAATACATTCAAACTCGGAAACAAACATTTGTGGAACACACAAATATTTGGTCAACCCGGGATTCACACTTTCACACCCCAGTCAATCCAGTCGAATACACTACCAATCCGCAAAGGTTAATTTAAAATCAGTTCTATCGTTTTCGATAAATGTAAGGGGCTTCACACAGATCTTGGCTGTCTCTGTGGCGCGGTGGAAGTGAATCAGACTGCTACGCAAGAGGTCGTGGGTTCGATTCCCACCCAGGATAAAAGTTTGTGTGATGAGCACCATGGTCTATTCTGTGTTTGGGTGTTATTTATATATAATATGTATGTATTTAGAAATATATAAGAATGTTTATCAGTAATCTGATTACCACAGTACAAGCTCTGCTTAGTTTGGAATCAGATGGTGTTGTGTGAGTTGTCCCAACGATATTTATTTATTTATTTATCTCCAGGGTGCTAGCTATGTTAGTGTGCCTAAATAACGGACGATGCAACGACGCAGGCGTCCTTATGGGGTTGGGAGGTCACACGGCAGTCAATCTTAATAATGCCGAAAACCAAACGCTATACGATAGCGCTCCTAGCAGCCAAATAAATGTGTACTCTTGTCTCCGAATCCAGAGTAGTGTTTAGCAACTGGAAATAAAATAAAATGAAGAGGGAACCGTTCTCGAATTTTGCGCTTAGCAATACATTTGGCGATTAATTTTTATTTATAAAGATCGTATGTACCACCACACACACCACAATATTAAGCTTAGGTACATAAGATTTTACCAAAGGGTTTAAAATTTGTGAAAACACTTCACCTTGATTCATATTAAATATTCTGATAAAAGCCAGCAACTCGGCACTGATGGGCGTCTGTCCAGTATACAGGGAGAAGTAAGTGACTCCAGCCAAGCCGAGCTTCTTCAATAATGACAACTTTATCTCGCGAAGGGGATCGCTTGTAGAGATGCCGAGGGAGAGAGTTAGACTGTCGTATTCGTTGTTCGGGTAAACAAACCTGTAAAAGAAATAGTCTAGATCAATCAATCAATTAGCCACGTGAATGCAATATGGATGTTTACACTGTTGATTGATGGCACTTGGTGGAACTTGCTACACATCTTAAATAAACACTTGTACTGTTCCACCTATTTGTCACTTAAACCTAACCGGTTTCGCCTTACGGCATTTTCAAAGGTTAGCATACATTTAATGTATAAATTGATGTAATTGAGTCCAATATATGTGCTAACCTTTGAAAATACCGTAAGGTAAAACCGGTCAGGTTTAAGTAATAAATAATTGGAACAGTACAAGTCTTTTGTTCAAGATGTGCTATATGGATATTTGTCCCGGGTACGGAGGAACCTGCGCCTGGGTCAGACCTGCTGTAGTTGTTTATTTATACGAGAATTGCTTACAGGTTTGTGAACAAAATTTTTTTAATTTTATCCTTTTTTTATTAGAGAACTTAAACTACATGTTATTGCTTCAGAAATAATTTAATCAAATTAGTCTATATCAGTCTACTGCTGGCCTCTCCTAATTAACGCCACACGGTCCTGCACTTAGTTTTCCCCCCGACCTTTTCCAGGTCGTCAGTCCGTCTGGCCGGGGGTCGTTCTACTGTACGTTTGCGTTTGCTCCAAAGGCCATCACTTCTTCTACAGATGTGGCCAGCCCAATGGCATCTTAGTCAACTTAATCTGCGAGTTACGTCGGCCACCCTGGTTCGCAGACGTATAACCATGTTTTAGAGTATATCCCTCAAAGACACTCCAAACATAACTCGCCCCATAGCTTGTTATGCAATTTCAATGGACTAGCCCCACCGTAAGTATCCACGTTTCAGCACCGTAGGGGCCCAGTTTATTCCCAACGTGTCAGCTGTGCGACGATTTCCAGGCTCTTCACCCCTGTTTGTGTATGTTTTGCCGTATTATATAACTTATTAATCATTGACACATTGCCATTACTAAGATTGAATAGGTGAAAGTATTTAAATATTAGTAAGAATTAGCTATATTATGACAAGGGTCGTTGACCACGATTAATATGTTTAAATACATTGACATTTTACGCAACCAATAGCGTAATTGTTTATAATAAAATTATTAAATATTGCCTTTAGCTAATGTAGTAGCGAAAGTTATTTACATTTTTATATATTTAACTCGCCAAAGTGACGCCGCCCTGTGGAAGTGGAAAGCCTTTTTTTTTATTCCACTGAGGTGGCAGACAAGCGTTGCTGATGGTAATTGGTCACCGTAGCCTATAGACGTTTGCAACACCAGAGGTGCAGCACTCGCGCTGCCGAACCTTTATAAACCTTCTAAGACTCCTTTTGATGAACCCCATGATGTAACCATAGCGACATTTAAAAAAATCAGGGCCACTGACTACACACACAGGGTTGGTACAGGTTTGTTTTGAGTTTTCTTTCTATTTGCCTTGATATTCGTCCAATCTTCTTCTTCTTCATCGTAGTGTGTACCCAGTTGCTTTAAAACTCTAAAGTTTGGTTTTTGGCATTGTGGGAAGCGACCTTCGGGATAGCCAATCAAGCAGGGCTGCGTTCACCTAATAGTCAATCATAAATGAGTACACGTTGATTAAGCATAATAATGTTTACCAATTTACCCATTGTGAAGAAAAAGATCCGCATTTGGTCTTGCGCCGTAGAATATGAAGATCTGTTCACCAGATTTAAAGTCGCGTAGTGCATAGCACTCGCCACGTCTTAGCTCCTTGTTGTAGTCTGTCGTTATCTGAAACAATACCACAGACTACTAGTGTGCCTGATATTGGGTGTTGGGACCATGAGGCTAAATCTCAATTATAATCCACAAAAATTACATTATTCTAAACTACCCACACCTGACAGTACTAACTGCATAAGTGCCCAAACACTGGCTTGCGTTGCCTTACTGAACCGTCACTTTGCACCATGTACGAGCCGGAGTGGAAGTTCTGGGATTTCTCCCGCACCTTTTTCCTATTCTACCCCGATCTCTGTCGGTGTCTAATTATTTATTGTTTAAAAATAAATAATTAGAAATTAATACGTAGACGAGTTCAATGACATCGAACAAAATGTAGTAATATACCCGATCGCGATAATACCTCCTACGATACGATAATCCTGTATAGTTGTAATTGGTTGTGTGCTAAAATGAACCTTATTGCTCGAGTGTATATCAGATTTATGTTTCTAGACCACTTGCAACAATTCCACTGAATATGAATTAATTATTCACGTGATTTGTCAACTGTGTCTAGGCACGTGTTTGAAGCACTCATGATTACAGGAGCAAGGTTAGGTTTATTAACCTAACCTTGCTCCTGTAAGCCTATTGGCTGCTGGGAATCCTGACACATTCTTCCCAGAAGTTACCCGGTGCGCCCGGTACTAGATGGATGAGGACGTGCGGTTTTAGTCGGTTCGAGTCGGGCATGACTCTAAACTACACGTTAAAATATGTTAGGTTATTAGCACGCGTATGAACATAGAGTGTAAGAGACCACAATACGTAGTTTTTATTTATATTAACCATTATTGTTTTGTATTGTGTATCACATTATTATAATATTATTTTATTTCCGATTATTATAATCACTTTATAACTGTCATCGTCTACGTGTTGTTATGAATATAGCTTTACTATGGCTTTCCCTTCAGAAAAAAAAAACAACAACAACATTTTTCTTTTCACTTTTTTGATGCATACATACATACATATTGTCACGCCTTTATCTCCGAAATGCTAGGCAGAGGCATACTAAACGCTCACATTTCACCGTATGCATTTTTGTCCTCCGTAACAGGTGGTGAGCCCATTGCAGTGTTGAAATGGACAGGCGCAGGCTGTGGCGACATGCTGTTGAAATTTTTTAAGCCGCCCACAACGGCTTCAACCTGGCTTTACGACTGCCATTTATTAGCAACCGGGACCAACGGCTTAACGTGTCTTCCGAAGCACGGAACTGGGGTGGGTCTAAAGGAACGAATATTTTTTTTTTATATGGAGATTAAACGTGAATAAAAGGTACTTCTAAATCAATAAACATAAAAATACTGCATTACTAAACAAGCAAAGTGAAGATCTTTTGGCTGCGGTATATTTTGTCTTCAAATTTAGAGGTGCGGAGAGTTCCATTCTGTCTGGATTTTATGCAGATGTTAATCCACGAGGCACTAATCGACGAGATGGAACGTTTGCGGGACCCCGATCTCTTCGGTCTAACACAATATCCTATAAAAATGGACGAACTTTCAAACGTTTTGCTACTACTAAATATATTCATCGATTTTATTAAAATTGAATAAGATACAAAACTCAAAACGGCGTGACAAGTGAAATTATAGAGACATATAGAAATAGTGGAATAAAATAACTATTTTAATAACTGGTTTTAGCTGGATCAATGTCCATTGACTCACCCAAGGTTCAATAACATTTGCAATGTGCAACTGAAGACCCAAATCGCTGTCTATAGATTTTTACAAAACCATACTCACGGTTGTTTTATAAAAGAGAGAGGTCAAAGTCAAATATACGAAGCCTTATCCGAGTATCCTTATACGAGAACAAGGTTACTTTAATTTATACAGGTAACTAGGTTGATACAGTCGCTAAGCATCCAGGCTTCGCTAGCACCATATATTGGAGCAGAGCATCAGAGAAAAGGACGGAAAAAAAAACAGCGGAAAGGAGAGATAGATCCGATCTATTCATAAGAATATGAGATTTCAATAAGCGCGAGCATTTGTTTAAATGGAAAATCTCATTTTAAATTAAAAAAATCTGGTTCCGTCACGATTTATATTTGAACTGTAAATTCGATTTAGTACAAAAATTACGAAATTCGGTTAAGAACTCAAAGAGTTATGGCGTCACATACATTTCGCCATTGAAGCTGATCCATGGGAGCTCCTATAATAGGTTGTAATTAAATAAGTTTAACGTGGTTTTCACACACTTCAAACTGCATCTTCTCTTTGACTATTGATAAACTACAAACAAATCATGTACAATATTCAAAGAGATTTAGTGACGTAATATTGTTGGAAAAATATTCAGGGGGCCAAGTCTACTAATTCAATCGCGTCAGAAGAGAATAGAAATCGTCTTGCAATAAAGAGCCGACAGAAACAATGAACAATTGCGCTCCAATAGAATTTAATTAAAACGTGTAGCGCCTGTAAGTGGCTCTAAATTTGCATTTTTGGTAGTTTTAATTAATATTTTGATAGCCATTTTGTCTCTTTTCTGCAGCTTGAGAAGTGTGATTTAGGTAGTAGTTTTAGTAGACTACCTAGTTTTGGACTAATCGCAATAGAACCGCTATAGAATATAACTAGAACGGCTTTCTATTGAAAAATAGTTGACTCGGCCCCCTGGTATACTTTGTTATATTAGTGTGTTCTCAGCTGCTTCCAAACCATACCTGGATTTGTAGCTTGTGTTCCACTTCTATTTGGCTGCTAGCGGCAGCTAATGGTTGTCTTTTGAATTTCGGCATTATTGTGAACGACTGCAGTCTGACATCTCAACCACGCAAGGGTGTCTGCATTGCCTTGTCTGTTAGTCAGAAGGTGCACCACTTGCTGGTAAGGTGCACCGCTTGGGCCCTGGAGATCTTGGCGGGGGCCCTTTTTTATTTTTTATCTTGTGTATGCAATTATAGTGATTTAAGTCGCTGAATATAATTTCCTCAAAATACCATATTCGTATAACATGATCTTATAAGACCACATTCGCAAAACACAACACTTTTAACTAATAATATAATGAATTCGAATATAACCGAGTCACGCGTGGGAATTAAAAAAAACTAAACTATCTTCACGCTGTAACCCTGACGGGGTAGTCAGAGAGGATAGATCGCCAAGCTTCGCGAACCATGCATACTTCTTTCGCTTCTTCAAGATTCATCGTTCATGGGAATTTCAAGATGTATAAAAACACTTTAACACGATAAAGAAACTGTATTGTGAAAAGTATACCAAAAAATATGAGACAGAGAATTCAAAGTAACTCATTGTCAAGGTAGGTATATAATTATGTAAACATACGCAATTGTAATTTATATACAGTGAGCACTTAAATATTAGACGCAATATAAATTATGTAAGTATACGCAACAATTTCTAAACTACTTTTCAGGCTCTAAAAAGTAAAGATGTCGTATTAAGGTCAAGACGCGCGGCAAGATTGCTGGCAAGTAGCTAGGTGCACTTGTCGGCACCGGTAAGTCTAAATGGAGCGAAGCGTTTTGCCGTTTTTGGAGTTCTTTTGTCGATGTCTATTTTCCTTTCGGTGAAAATGCCTCCATGGTATGTCCGATTTTCGATTTTATTTTTTTTAAACCATCTATTCTCGCGGTCTCAGTGTTCTGTAAACGATCACTGAGTTACGCAACTTTCACTATGGCTGGTCCTCGGATGGGTGACCACTTTGTGGCATTTACATTTGCGAGCGTTTCCGTGCTTCGGAAGGCACGTTAAGCCGTTGGTCCCGGTTGCCAGTAAAATGGCAGTCGTTAAGCCTGGTTGAAGGCCTTATGGGCGGCTTGAAAATTTCAACAGCAGGTAGCCACAACCTGCGTCTGTCTATTTCAACACGGCAATGGGCTCACCACCTATTACGTGGGACAGGAATCCATACGGTGAAAAGTGGGCATATAATATGCCTCTGCCACCCCTTCGGGGATAAGGCGTGATGGATACACATATTTTTTTTATTTGGTACTTATCCCACCAGCATTCCCATTACTGTGACTCCTGTAAACCAGGATCTACAGCAATGACCAAACACCAGAAAGGTTACACCGAGCTCGATCTCGGTGAAGTCCCAGGAGAAGTTAGCATGTCTTGGAACCCGCAACGAAATTAATCAGAAGATAATGGGAGGAAGTAGGAAAAGAACGTCTAAGCCATTTATGGCTAGATGTCGTATTACGGGTCAAATTTAATCAAAAAATGTTGAGTGGTTTGAGGGAGTTCGAGGACAAAGCGAAAATCCGAATCGGGGAAGAATGGAGCTAAGCTCACTTCGTTAGCTTCGCTCCAAATATTCTAATATTATTCTAAAAGTACTTTTTACAGTAGTCGAGATTCGGGTCAAAAAATTGTCGAGTAAGCCCGCCTCGGTGGCGAAAGTTGTATGCGACTGCCGCGCTGAGGCCACGGGTTCAATTCCCAAGTCGGAATAAATATTTGTGTAATCCGCAAATGTTTGTTTCATAGTTTATGTGTTTCCTATGTTTAATATTTATGTTTTTAAATATATATAAGTATGGATATCAGTTGTTTAGCATAGCACTAGCTTAAAGCTTAGTTTGGACAAGATGTCGCCGTGTGAAAACTGTTTCAAAGTATTTATTTAATTATATTTATAAAACTACTTTTTTGTATAAATAGAATTATAAATTCCTATGGATATCAGTTGTCTAAATCCCATACCACAAGCTTATATTAGTTTGCTATGGGCTAAATGTCACTGTGTAAAAAAAAGGAATGGCCAAAATATTGAAGAAAAATAATTAACAGTAAATTTTTATAATGAAATAATTTATTATAGCTATAAAATGTACGTACTTACTATCTTATTGTGAAAATGGAGTATAGCAGTAAAAAAAGACAATTATTATAATTATATGTATATTAGAATTAGCACGCTAATTGCTGTACGTTATGAGCAATAACTTTACTAACCCTTAAGTAACCGAATGAATAAAATATAAAATTAACTTTGTTGCACCATTCCTACCAATTTTTAAATCCATACTTGAGTCAATGTAATAGGCCACATTTCAAAGTGTCAGTTTTAGCTTTATAGTGAGATGACATGATTAAAATTATCGATTAATGTGAATGAATCGATACGGACTTCAAATATGAATGCTGGCAATGTGGGTATTAATTTATAGTAAAATTATAAATAATGAAATTATGAAGATGAGTATGATTAAAACGAAACATTAAAAGTGGTGGAATATTACAAATAAGTCTAAGCACTCGATTCTACTAATAAACTTTATATTTTCTAGGTAACCTCACTAATGTTTAAAAAGGAAAAGGGTTCACTGCAGCAACGTTGTAACGACGTTTAGTTTTTTAGTACATAAATTGTTATTTTTCTTTACAATGGTATAATAATTTTTTTGTCCTTTTTTGGACATTTAGACAATAAAATATGTAATTGTAACTGAGAAAAGTTCAGCAACTGTGTAGTTCTAACTTCGAAAAATTAAATTATAATTTACACCCGCCGTTACAAGGATAAGTTGATGATTTTCGATGAAGTGTCAAATATGGCCTATTAAAAAGACTCAACTATAATATTAATAGACAGTATGACTATATTGGGAGAATTCTATGTCCAGCAGTGGACTGCGATATGCTAATTTGATTGATAGCCCATGAACAAAATAATCTATGAGATGAGCCATCGTGTGTGAAAGGAACTCTGTCGAAATTAGCTTGATACTGTTATTTTTGAGATAGATTTGGCGTTTCTCGACTAGCCGGGGATCAAGATTTAATATCTATAAACTATACCTTGCCATGTTCATGGTTGCACATGTCCCACAGTGGAATGAATGCTGTGACGTCAACGTCGGTCATTTGTATGTTGTTCTGGCGAGTCATCACTGTGGAAACAGCCCACCTGTGAACAAAGTAACACAAATGAGAAAACTCGAATATTGATGATGATGATTGACCAAGCGAACGCAGTTAGTGAGAGTTTATTTCCAAAATGGTTTTTTTCTCTTGTGCTCTGCGAAAGGTAACATTTCTCAACCGATTGCTATGAATGTCTTGTTTTTGCCATCGGTGATTTTTGATTAATGCAAAAAGGGGGAAGTTTGCTGTAGCGTTATTTATCAACAGAGTTAGAGGAAACGTTCAATTATTACATGCTCACACATGAAAGTGCTGTTTTAAACGAAAAAAACAAAAACTTTTTATTTATTAATCTAATCCAGTGGTTCTCAAACTCTTTTGGTGACGGAACCCTTTTGGGAAACAAAATACTTGATGGAACCCTACAATAAAACAATAGTTTTTAAAAGTGTATTCTTTATTAATAAGCATAATAAAAGTACAATTTAACAGTTACTAATTATTACTTACTTTACCACATGGCAAGTAAATAATAGAAGATATTAAAAAAGAAAAAATCTAACTAATAGGAGGTATGAAACTTTTTTATTTTTCATCAATTGGTTGATATCAGATTTGGTAGAAGACAGTTGAAGTCTCATATCAGGTTCGGCGTCCAGTCTATTGCGATATTTTTTTTTGGTGGCTGCATAGATTGAGAATCCTGTTTCTCACAAATACGTTATTGGGAACGGGAGAAGAATATTCAGATCCATTTTGCCAAGCATTGGATATTCATCACGGATTCTGTACCAAAAATCGTTGAGGCGTCGTTTTGAACAGTGACTCCATACTTGTGTTTGATGACATTTCTAAAAGAGATTCATATATCTCGTTTGACATACTTTCGGGCTTTTGCAAGTTGGGTAAAAAAGGATTATGAATCCATGAATTCAGTTTCATTTTTTTAGTCTGTTCTTCCAGAAAATACTTTTCAAAAGATGCGCTGAGATATTGGACCAATTCTTCAAACACATCATCTTGAAACATTTCTGAGTCGTTATCGCTAACAAACGCACTGAGTGATGTAAAGCTCTTTATTTCTTTCTCACAAACGCAAATAATCCAAAAATCTAATTTTCTTTTGAAGGCAGTTATTTTGTTATAGGCCTCAAACACTGTTATCTGTTTACCTTGCAATGATAAATTCAATTCGTTCAGTTTTTGAAAGATATCCGCCATAAAAGACAATCGTAACAACCAAGTTTTATCATCAAATTTTCTTTTGAAGGCAGTTATTTTGTTATAGGCCTGAAACACTGTTATCTGTTTACCTTGCAATAATAAATTCAAATCGTTCAGTTTTTGAAAGATATCCGCCATAAAAGACAATCGGAACAACCAAGTTTTATCATACAAACGGTCCTTCAAATTAAAAGAATTATCTGCTGAAAGAAACATTTGTAACTCGGCTCTAAGTTCAAATAGCCTGGTTAGTTTTACCCTGAGACAGCCATCGCACTTCTGTACGGAGCAGCAGTGTTTTATGTTTGCTGTCATAATCTTCACACAATTACGAGAATAATCGGGATTGTAGTGGTCGTGATTTGATAAAATTAATTATTTTTACAGCTTCATCCATAACTAATTTTAGATTTGACGGCATTTGCTTCATCGCAAGTGCTTGTCTACGCAGAATACAATGGCTGGAACTACAATTAGGAGCTTTATTTTTTATTCGTGACGCTGCTCCTGCTGTTTTACCTTTCATCGCCTGCGTCCCATCTGTACAAATGTCAATGCAATTGTTCCAACTGAGATTTTTTTATTAAAAATTTCTTCCCCGGTAGTGTTTGTGAGCAGCGGTGAACACATAAGCATGTCTTCCCCAAAAGAACTTTCATATGGATATCTCACGATAACCAGCAAGATAGCCAAACCAGCAACATCAGTCGACTCGTCCATTTGCAAGGCGAATCGTGTTTTTTGTAGACGTGTAACTAGTCCTTGTTTGACGTGGCTTGCCAGATCATGGATTCGCCTTGAAACAGTATCGTTTGATAGCGGCACAGTAGAAAGATGCTTTGTAGATTTTTTCATCGAGCATACATTTTGTTATGTCTAATACACATGGCTTTATTAAATTCTCAGCGATAGTGTGCGCTTCACCTGCTTGTGCAATGCGATAGCTAACTAAATACGATGCCTCCGTGGCCTTTTCGTTGATAGTTTGTGTTACATGCATCATATTTTTTAGACTTTCCAATAACTGATCTTTTTTACGAACAAAAAATTCTTTATTCTTGTCTTTAGACTCGGGGTGTACAGTTTCTAAATGTCGGCGCAATTTGGCAGGTGCCATGGAACCATTAAAAAGCAGTTTACTACACAGCATGCAGAGAGGTGAGCCGTTGGAATCAATAAATCCGAAACTGATATATGATTCATCATACTTCCTTTTTTTCGTCTTTGAATCCGCCGAGCTTGACGTCGTGGCATCATCGTCTGGATCGGTGATTGCTAAATTCTCCGCGCGTACTGCTTTTGAACATTCAGCGTCATTAGAAGATGTTGTTGCAACACGTTTAACACCTTTAAGCCAACGTTTCATTCTTCTTTATTTATAATTTTACACGTCAGGATGGTGGGGTCTAAATAATGCACAATCGTTACTGCGTATAAGAGACTAAGTTTAGTACAATGAAGAAATGTATAAAACTGAGACAACAGAATACAGCAGGCAGTAGAACAATGAACACTAGTTTCTCGCTAGCGAGCTTGTAAGTAGGTAGGTAGGAACTTATCGCTCCGAACGCTAACCCTTTGGCCACGAACTAGTCGCTCAAGCAACGGGCGACTTGCGACGCGAATTGCGACGGGAACAAAAGTATAGAGCTTGATAGAGCATGCCACGATCTTTCGTGACGCGACCTGCGACGCGATCGGCGACACGGAAATGCACGAACGATTCGCGACAGCGACGGCGATGAGAAGGGCGACTAAAATCAAACTACTGGCAGCAATGCGAGCGGCCACGGCGCAGAGCGACGCGACCTGTGACTGCGGTGGACGTATTCAGCGACGAGCGACCGAAACAATATATTTTGTTTTAAATAAAATAAATAAATAAATATCCATCACGCCTTATCCCCGAAGGGGTGGCAGAGGCATATTATATGCCCACTTTTCACCGTGTGGATTTCTGTCCCACGTAATAGGTGGTGAGCCCATTGCCGTGTTGAAATAGACAGACGCAGGTTGTGGCTACCTGCTGTTTTTCATGCCGCCCATAAGGCATTCAACCAGGCTTAACGACTGCCATTTTACTGGCAACCGGGACCAACGGCTTAACGTGCCTTCCGAAGCACGGAAACGCTCGCAAATGTAAATGCCACAAAGTGGTCACCCATCCGAGGACCAGCCATAGTGAAAGTTGCGTAACTCAGTGATCGTTTACAGAACACTGAGACCACGGGGCCACGAGCGCTTCTCAGTCAGCTTCTTAATCAGCTTGCTCAGCTTAGCTAGTAAGGTGTATGCAAAGATTATAACGGCAAGAATGCAAGAAAAGTCTGAAAGGTATTTATGGGAGGCTCAATGCGGATTCCGACGTGGAAGAGGTTGCATGGATCAAGTGTTTTCTCTCCGCATGATCGCGGAGAAGTTTCTGGCTATTAGCCAGAGGGTTTTCTGCGCTTTTGTGGATCTGGAGAAAGCATTTGATAACGTTGTGAGGGAAACTCTGTGGACGGCTCGCTGCTGCGGGCAATACAGTCGCTTTATAAGGACTATAAGGCTTGCGTGCGAGTAGGGAGGGATGTGTCACCTCTTTTTGTTGTCTGTACAGGCGTCAAACAGGGTTGTGTCATGTCCGCCTGGCTGTTCATAGTGTATCTGGACAGTTGCCTGCAGAAGTTGAAAGATTGTGATATGGGTGTGAATTTGGGTGACTTTTCAGTAAACTGTCTGCTGTACGCTGATGATGCGGTGCTGATGGCCTCATCAGAAGCCGACCTTCAGGCATTAGTCACTAATATGAAAGAGGAGTGTGAAAGTAAGGGTCTTCGCTTGAATGCAAGTAAGACTATGGTTCTAGTATTTGAAAGAGATGACGTAAGAACTAAATGCGAGATTAGGGTAAACCAGGAACGTCTAGAGCAAGTGAATGAAATTGTGTATTTAGGCAGCATGTTTAGCGCGGATGGAAGATGTGATTCGGATGTAGAACGGCGAGTAGCTGCCGGAAACAGAGTTAACGGTGCTTTGTCCCAATTAGTAAAGCGACAAAGCATCGTAAAAGAAGCACGACTGGCGATTCATAACGCAGTGCTAGTGCCAACTTTTCTTTACGGTAGCGAAACCTGGGTATGTCAGAAGATGCATGAAAGTAAATTGAATGCTGTGGAGATGCGATCACTTCGAAAATTGTACGGCGTTACCTTGGCCGACCGAATACGTAACGAAGTGATACGCAATATGGCAGGTTTGAATGAAAGTGTCAGCGTTAAGCTGGAAAAGGGCGTGCTCCGTTGGTTTGGACACGTCCAACGAATGAGTGAGGAACGATTGACGAAGAATGTATATTGTGCGAAAGCAGAGGGTAGGCCAAGACTTACATATGAAGACCACGTGAGCAGATTGCTCAAAAACGGAAAGGTCAAAAGTACTCGGATACCCAGACGTGCGTGTATGAAGCGATTGATGAATCTCGAAGAAGCGAAAGAAGTATGCATGGATCGCGAAGCCTGGCGATCTGTCCTCTCTGACTACCCCGTCAGGGATACAGCGTGAATATAGTTAAGTTAAGTTAAGTTAAAACAAAATATAAATCAAATTAAAAAAAAATACGGTAACATAAAAAAGATACGGCCGTTTATACAGCAAAAAACGTATATTTTGACACTCTTAAGGGAATCAAAGGTTATAGTGTATTTTCCTTTGATTCAAATTATGAATTTCACCGTATCCATTTTTGTCCCACGTAACAGGCGGTGAGCCCATTTCCGTGTAGAAAAAGGACGGACGCAGGCTGTGGCGACCTGCTGTTGAAAAATTTTCAAACCGGCCTACAACCAGGCTTAACGACTGCCATTTTGGCAACCGGGACCAACGGCTAAACGTCTTACAAAGCACGGAAACGCTCGCAAATGTAAATCCCACAAAGTGGTCACCCATCTAAGGACCAGCTATAGCGAATGATGCTTAACGCAGTGATCGTTTACAGAACACTGAGTTAGCAGGGCCACGAGCGCTTCAAACTATGAAATTAGCCAGCGTCTTATACTAAAGTGCAGAGAAAGTATCTACTAAATGAAATTAGCTTATCCTAGTCCACTAAAACTGTACCACGACAAAAACAATGTAAGTGTCTAAGGGTTTCAGTACTATATGCAAATAAGTAGCGTAACTCGAAACAATAGGTACTCAATTGAACTTTTGCTTTCGTTTAATTATGTTTCTCTTCCAACATCTGCTTACATTGTTTCTTTGAGAACAGCTTTGAATCTCAGGTTATCTAACAAAATCAGTTAATTCATTAACTCGGGACGTGTTTTCATATTTACTGTGGTTTTATGAACGGATGGATAAATGTTACTTTCACGATGTCGTGTACATTGTTAGTAATTTATTTACAAATACGTGCAATTTGTGATTCGTCTAACTAACAATGTGGAAATCGCTGATAAAACATTCACTACGGCGTTTTGAAGATTTCTATCGTAAATTCCATCGTATTAACAGTGAACTCGGGTCAATGATGCTTGCTTGGTTAGAACAAAAGTAAGGTAAGAGGTCATGAGAAGGATTATATCTATCTGGCATCTGGTAGCATTGTAACTTAAAACTACCGTCGAAGTCAAAGTATAAAGCCGTACAACGTATAAAGTCAAGTACACGGTTATTTGTTACATATTAATAAACTAGAGGATGCCGGCGGCTCCGCGCGTGTTCTGAACCTTTTCCTTACCTGTTTCCCACATGAGCCTGAGGGGCCGACGAGTCTGCTATTTCAGTCGTGTCGAAATAGAATCGAAATCTTAATAGAAAGCCACCGGTACAATTTTGACAGATTTTCGTAGTCTACTGTTACAATCGTACTCCAAAATACTTCAATCAGTCAGCCGATAGAATTCAACTAACACGTACCGCGCCAGTTGCCGCTAATCAGTTGCATTTTTGATAGTCTACTAACATTTTGACACCTAAAAACAGCGATACTGGTTCTATTCTAATGCTTGTCAATAGTAGACTCGGCCCCCTGTGATAGGGATAAAAAGTATTCTAGATTTGAATACACTTTCGGATTAATTTAACAGTAATGCACAGAGCTCTTACAGATCACGACTTCTGTTAACCTGTTCCGAGCTTGTTCTACGTTACTTAATTTGTTTTAACAATCATCTCGTAGGTACAAAATTCAAACAATTACATTTGTTCGAAGCATGAACCACGTGGTTCGTGAGTATAAATTGTGTAAAACGTGTTTGTTTTATTCATGAATCGAAATGATTATGGAGTGCGGCAAGAAAACTTATAGAGCGTACCTACAACTTAATTTTTGTATGAGAAAATTACTTAATTGCTAGAAAACGTAATGAAGTTACGTTATTAGTACATTACAAATAATCCAGTAAAAGTTTCAGAAATAGTTAATATCTACCTATATTATTACAAGAATTACTTATTTAAATATATAACATATTACGATAGATTATATCATTAAAATGTTGAGCAACAACGTCAATTTGTGGTCGTATGCAAATAATACAATTTCTATAGTTTCAAACCACTACAGAAATACTTCCATTAGATGCTTAGTAATCTAAGGAAAGGATGATTACAGAACGTGACTACTGGTGTCTATTCTAAAATAATCTTTCACTTCAATTTGTCGCGTAAATAAAAAAAGGTAACCGTGACTGTCTAATCTATCAACGGAAAGCTCAAATAGCTGAATTTATTTGACCTACTTATTTAATTAATTAATACATAATAAAAAATAAACGAGATAGTCAATAAACAAAAAAAGAAGTGTGTGTCTACCTTTGTACACGCGTTAGAAGTTATACTGCTTTTGTCTAATAAGATTTTATTACATATACCACAACCCCCTGCCTGTAACAGGAATGACAAACCTTAAGAAAAAAACATCAAAAGAATGAAAACTACTTTGAATGTAGTTAAAAGTTGTCAAGAAAACACCTATCAGCCAACTTCAGGGCGTTGTTTACTGGCGTCATAATGGTGTTGCTGGGTATAAGGAGCCGCACCCATATGTAAGGGGCGAAAGAGACCTGCTGACCAACTGACGAAGCAACGATGCAAGTGGTTAAGGGTGTGGTCAGACGGCAGTCAGTTCCAACCATGTCACTTACAACAAAAGCATTTCAATATTATATGACCGGTTTATGTAGGTCCGTAATACAGTAATATTAATAGCTGGTTGATTGCTTCTGAAATTAGTAAATGAATCCTTTCTCAAAATTTTTATAACTATTTATTTGATTCAATGTTACATTCCACGCAGAAATTTTAAATATCGTATGTTTAATTAAACTGCGTTTTAAAAGCTTTTCATCTAATTAATATTCTTAGACCTACCTCTTAATTACTTTTAAGCAATAAGTCAAACTAAATCCAATACATACAATTTTTAAACCTTACGAAATAAATGACGGTGACGTTATCGATTTCTTACTTACAGAAAAATAAAGTCTAAATAAACTGTTTCAAATAAAGTCGATGTTGTATTTCAAATATTTTGAAGTATATATATAATCTATCTATACAGTGTAGCTATAAAAATATACGTGGCTGATTTGTTGTCATAACAGATCGTCAGATGGAGCTGTAGACAGAGACATTAAAGTAACGTCTCTATCTCAGAATATACAAATGTGTGCTTTGTGATTCCAAAGATGGTGATGCTGGAAATCAAAAGCCAAGGTAACAGATAAGTAAAAGTCCCGGAGTCCAAATCCAGATAAGGTTTGCAAGCATTTGGGAATATAGTAGATAAGAAGGGGGGATGGTGTTGCGGGTTTTGAAGTTCATATAAAGAAATCATAGACCACCTAAATATCTACGCGCCTGAAGTCACAAGGCACAGCTAGTTAATGAAGGGCAGTATTATAAAACAAAATTATTGTGTTTTGCCGATGAATACAATAAGCTTTTGTTCATTTATTTGTAAACATTTTATGTAGAGTCTACAATTGCTAGATGTTTGCAAGGGTATCGTCAGCATCATCATCACCTCAACCTATTAACACCTAGCACTGAGCATAATGTACTTTCAAAAACAATCGGTCTTCATGCCCGTATCACACAGATTCCCATGATCTGTACTTATGTCCGTTTAGTGACCCTGGTCCACCTGCGTAGTTCTGGTCGGTTCGGGTGGACTACGGGCAATTATTTTTGTCATCAGTCTAAAATTCATTGTGTTTAATTAAATATTGATGACATAACTATTAACACGGTGTATCTCTGATAGGGTAGTCAGAGAGGACAGATCGTCAGGCTTCGCAATTCCTGCATACTTTTTTTTCGCTTCGTGCAGATTCATTCAAACAAGTCTGGATATCCCACTACATTAGATCTTTCTGTTTTAGAGCAATCTGCTCAAGTGTCTCTTCTATTGTAAGTCTCAGCTAATCTGACTTCTCCCACCCTCTACTTCCTTTACACAAAAATATTCTTCGACAATCGTTCCTAACTCATTAATGAGGTACCTAGTGGTGTTTGATTTTCACACTTAAAAAGCAGTAAAATATATCTATGGTATACTAGGATAAGGGTGCGTATAAATCAGTCGAATGCGCCTCTTGCGTATGTAAGTAGACTTATTTTCGCGCGTTATATAACAAAGGTATAATTTAACGTACATATACAACCAAGTGTGTATGTGATGACGTTCTTGGTACTTTTCACTGACTATCAATCTCCACGGATGACTCCGCTGTCATTGTTTAATGTCAAAAATAAGTTAATTCGTTTTGTGTAATGTACATGTCATCTATTTTAATTATATTCGTAGTGTTAACACTGTTACGTGATTTCAATTCGATTCGATTTATAAGGTGCAACTAACCTACTCAATGAGGAAGTTCAAGTAGGTATATACATATAAAATGTAATTGAATAAGTACTAAGCTACCGTTTGAGAGTTGATTATGAAGAATTTTAAGTAGGTAAAAGTGTCACACATATTTTGATGCAATTAATAATTTCACAACTGCTACACTTCGAGAAATTATGATATAATAGAAGATTACAATGCAACTTGGTGTGTCTACGTCATATAGAAAAGGTAAGCACCACGGTATAATACGAGTCATATGTGAGCTATGTTTGATTTCAGTAATAGGTATGTATTGCAGAAACGTCTACCCCAGATGGCACGAGATCCGCATAGTACAGCACACCCGATGTTTCTTGTAAACTGCTTACCATTATCGCTCATATCGCTCTTTTCGCCAAATGTTGAACTTAGAGGGCATGTGATGAGCACTTTGATCATATTTGAAATCAGTTGTTGAACACTGACAAAGCTGCTCATAAAGCTAACATTACATTCTCATTCATTCACGAACGTCTGAGAAAGACTGGTAGTAAGTTGCCATTTATCCGAAAGTTCTTCACTAACATTATCGTGATAAATATAGACTAGCAATTCTATGGCAATCTTTTAAAAGAGTTGAGAATAATATTGTTAGCGTTCAATATTTCTCAATACGTGTATGTGCATTTGAAATTTTCTTATGACTGCATGGCTCCGTGGCTTTAGTGAAGAGCGCTCAATGGGTTTCTATAATGAGTTTCTTTTTTTACCAATGCACTATCACACTGCACGCAAACTGCAACTCCTAGACGATGTTTGTAGTAGGGTACTCATTCATTTATCATCTTACCAAACACATAAACGTCTATTATACCAACCGAAAACGACGCTATCCACCTGAACAGTACTAACTGAAATGAACTACTATGATATTTTTTTAAGTGATAATATGTCAACATGTATTTACAAAAAAAAAAATGATTTGTCACGCGAACGTATATTCATATATCCTTCCTCACATGATATAAAGTTTACATTGAGAACAAAATTTTGAAATTTAACCGGTAAAGAACCAATACATTATATGTGCTATGTCAATTTTAGGAGCAACACACAGTCCTTCCGCAACCCAGCACACGAACATCTTTAAATTGTCGGTCTGTCTGGGGGCGTCCTACTTTAACCTCCATGGCTGTCTCAGACTTGTCTGCGTCAAAGGTTCATCAGTTTTTCAAACAGATACTGACAGCATATTGCCATTTAACATGTTTACTCTGTGAGCTACGTAATTTATCGCTCAAAAAACTCCAAGCATAGCTTATCCTACTAATATTATAAACGTGAAAGTATGTAAGAATGGATGTGTGTTACTCTTTCACACAAAATCTTCTGGATGGATATTGATGAAACTTTACAATAATATAGCTTACACATCAGAATAACACATAGGCTACTTTTCATCACGGGAACAAGTTCCTGAGAGAAACAGGAACGGGAAAACTTCACCAAGCGTGCGGAGCCGCGGGCATCAACTAGTTACTTTTAATATTATAAGTCACGTTTCTTTAGAAAATGTATAAAGCATGAAACTATAAATTATAATTCCCCGCTGTACACAACATACTACTTAAAAAGTTGTTACTACTCAGTTCAACACTAATGAAAATGTGATATGTGGCCAATCTTAGTGGAAGGTAAGAGTTGCCGCGTGAGAAATACTGATGTTAACAATTGTCAATAAATCTACCAGTATTCCGAAAAAAAAAACAGTTTTATTTTTAATGAAAACGAACAATGTTGAGACTTGTAGAACTCTAATAATATCCAAGATCGAATCAAAATTTGAATTGCTCATTTAAATGCATGTATAAGTTAGACAGATACTGTTATGCGTATGAACGATGTTGAAATTTAAAATGAGTATCAAGATTGTATTATATTATATTGGATATATGGAAAGATCGCGTTTAGTAAATTGTATCACATTATGACATTTCAATATTAAATTTAGAGTTCTATAATTCCATTCTGTTGAACTTTCAACGTTCTGGTTACATTACAAGCATCAATGAGGGAACTGCCTTATTTGTGGTGAAAGGTAAGAAATAAAAAAGCGCGTTTTTGTACATTCATCAATAAAAAACTACATATCTATGTAGTTTTCATATAGGCACGCATTTTTCACCAATGGGGTAAGTAGAGGCATACTATACTTCCCCATTTCACAAGCTGTATTAAGCAAATTGTTTTTGAAACCGACTACGGTAAGGTCTGGCATCTACTGTTGAAATTATTCAAGCCGCGATATCTTCAAGCCTCCGAGGCAAAAGTCAACCTCATTCATGGATCAGAGACAAGAATACGAAGCTCAAAAGGCAATCGCTTCTAACAAGCCCAAAAGTCCCTGTCAGTTTCCCTTGGCAAACAATCAATGCCTATCCTGGGATATGAAGTGATAGCGCTACCAAAACTTCACACTTTTACACCAAGGTGTAGAAAGTCAAACAATCAAAGCATATTCTGGGATATGAAGCGATAGGTTTACTTTAGACTCAACCAAAACTCCACACTTTTACACCAAGGTGTAGAAAGTCAAACACTCAAAGCATATTCTGGGATATGAAGCGATAGGTTTACTTTAGACTCAACCAAAACTCCACACTTTTACACCAAGGTGTAGAAAGTCCAACAATCAAAGCATATCCTGGGATATGAAGCGATAGGTTTACTTTAGACTTAACCAAAACTCCACTTACACCAAGGTGTAGAACGTAGATAAAAGGCAAGTTGCTCAAATAGTTACTAGAAGTATTACGGTCATCTTAACACCATTACACGAATATCACATTAGTTCACGAACAGCTTAAACTAACAATAATGAAAACTCATGTCATCGTAACATTAGTCGATTTATGTAAGTCGTGTTCACTGTTGCGCAACGATTTTTAACACATAGTGGGTAATATTATAAAGCTGAAGATTTTTTTTTGTTTGTTTGATTGAACGCTCTAATCTCACGAAGTACTGATTGGATTTGAAAAACTCTTTTTGTGCTAGGTAGCCCATTTATCGAGGAAGGCTATAGGCTATAAATCATCACGCCACTGCCCTGTGTGCCCAATGTCGACAAATCGGGCAAACTCTTATGCATTATTGTAATTTATGAGCGACGGGATTAAATAGGTGCGACGGAGGTTCGAAGTTAGTAACGGGCAATGCCGGGGGGTTGCCTAGTGCTATAAAAATGTTGGGATAGAAATGTTAGGCATGTATAAGATGGCGTGAAAACTCAAATTCTTGTTTGTTGCATTGATTTTAATCTAATATAAATAAAAAATGGTCAATTAGCAATATAGGCCCCACGTAAAATATGAACTGGTTCTAGACTTAAAGCACTGAGTTTGGACGACAAGGTGGATTTGTGTGTATGAAAATGTGAGAAGTGAAAGTATTGGGTTAAAACATCTAACCTTTAAAATAGTTTGAACCCAGTTTATGCCTGTATTTACAATAATATATGGAAATGTGCCCGATTTGTTAACATTCATTATGACCGCTCCGCTCTCTTGGGTAGTAAGTAACATAATGATACATATCCTATATTACTGTTCAATAAATTGACTTTCTAATGTTAAAGAATTTTAAAAATCATTTTAATTTGCTTCTAGGCTAATAGTAATATGTGTAGGCGATAAAGGTATTCCTAGACACGCGGAGAGAAAAGATTTTCAACGGAAAGAGAAACGTAAACACATTCAAACCGCGGATTATTCAAGCGGCAACACGGTATTGTAATAATGGTTACGGGGATAGCAACGCATTAAAAGATGATGTATGATGTAAATTTAGAAATGCAGATCTAATAATAGTACATTATTGCAAAGGCCGGGAAATAGGCAATTGCTTTTACTAATACGGAACAGGCAATTGCCATTCTCACCGAGGCATATATAGTGCTTTCTCAAAAGAATGCAGGGAAATTCAATTATACATTTAATTTAATTAATATTTAAAGTTACACTAGACATAATATTGGGCAATTACCTACTAAACGGAAATATTTTTAATTTCCCTTCAGTGGATTATACGCAGCAAAAATAAAAATGTAAAAAATAATATATGCTACTGCCGTGCTGAGTTCAAGGGTTCGATTCCCGGGTCAGAACAAATTTTTGTGTGATCTATTAATGTTTGTTTCGGAGTTTGGGTGTTCCCTATGTATAATACACCTGCCTTTGTATGTATTTAGAAACATTTAAGTTTCTTCATTAGTTGTCTAAATCCCATAGCACAAACTTATAGTTTAGTTAGGGCTAGATTGTGCTGTGCGAAAAGTGTCCCAGAATATTTATTAATTATTTATAGCACGTTGACGCAACTTTTATGTCACAGAATCCAACACTCACACATAAAACAAGATAAATGCACTCATTTTACAAAATAATATAACCATAGTAAGCGTCCACTGAAGAAGAATATTATAATCAATCCAAACAAGTATGTAATAACCCCAGCACGCCGTTTCATACAACATTGCAGGAGCGTTGTAATGTCCCAAAAAAAAAAACCGCTCTAGGAATGAATTTCATTTTGATTGTCCGTAAATGCGATACTTCACGTATAATTTTTTCGAAATAATGACAGTATTTCTATGCATGTTTGGGAAAATTAATAATATGATAGTATTACGTAGATTAGTTATTTGTAGATATAAATATGCTTTTCGCTTAGCATTAAATTAATCATTAGACTCTTATCAAGATAAAATAGTTACAAAAGTACTTAGTAAGAAAATATGGCGAACATTCAGAGCCGTAAAATCTACATTGTTGGTTCCAGTTGCATCATAAGTTTTCACTCTGAAATCGTGGCGAGTGATTCTCTAAAACGCGCGACTGATATAAAGTGGGTATATAGGAAGTCGCAAAATCGCGATACAGCATCGGGGTAGATAATAATTAAAAAAAAACCGCCGATGGCCAAGGCTAAAAGTGGTAAGTCTGTGGTGTCCCTTATTACCAGGGTCAAATAAAACTAGAGCAAGATAGGTCATGCAGAAAACTTTGTGAAATGTACACCCAGATGGTGCACTCACTTGCAAATTTGGGTTACACTATTACAATTCCATAGATGAATCGGACTATAAAAGCATTAAGTAATCCAGAGAAAGTTAAATCGGAACAAGATAAGCAAATTTCTCTCTCTGCACTATAAACATTATGTTAATTCAATAATTACAAGTATAATTTATAAGATTTACAAGTAATTGACGAACAATAGTCATTAATTCCTCATATTTTATCATTGCAGCTTAGGTAGCGTGCACATTCCGCTGGGGAGGCCGGGCGCAGCGCGTGCTCACATTCCGTTTCACATAATATTCTCACCTATCATCTTATATGGAAATCAAGGGGTATGGAATGTATCAATGATCTATATCACTATTTACTGTGAAGGTACCGTTCATCAATATGTCAGAATCGTATATTCATGTGGAGATTCTGTGATTTTGAAGCCAAGATATTCTAAGTTAGCTACCAAAGCGTATTACTTGGAGAATAATTCAAGGCATCATTCATCTCTCTTCGCTCTGATAAAATAACACTCTCGCCGTATGATAGTAGATAAGTAGCCAAGGGCTGTAAGGCATCAATCAGCGAGGGCGCCTATAGTTCGAGGGTGCAATTGATACTTACACCCGAGCTAACTACTCTGCTTTACATCTCGATTGTGAGGTAAGTAGAAAAAAACCGGCATTACAAGAACAAAACATTTTATTAGTTTTTTCATTATTATTTTCAAGAACGAAATTGAGCTTCGCCGTTCGATATTTAAAATTGATGACTATTATACTCATACGAAAACAAGGCTGAATAGCGAAGCGACCTCTTTTGTCATTGGGCTGAATGTATGATGTCTATTGCCAGTATGATGGTTAGATGTACGCGAACTTTTTGAAATAGTGAAGTTTTTTTTTAAATTACTTACCGCCCTAGGGCTTTTCTAGCTACATTCTTACCCTAGAGCGCTAATTGGTCACCACCTACAAGCCCCATTTGGGGGTAATAAGGACCTACTTACCGAATATGAGAGGTGTAAATATTATTTTGCTCTCTTATGATACAATCTACTGTTACAACGCTTATCAGTCACTCCTGTTACGCAAATATATCTATATCTAAGGATATATCGATGTAATCTAATGGTCGGTTTCAATATTCTATCTTCAGTTAAACATAGATCGCTACCGCTGATAAACAGTTGAATTTTTAACTCTTGTGACAAATAGTTCAATGTCGTAGGTAAATATTTCTATCTATCTTTGGTTATTGAAACCAAAATGTTCGTCGATAGGTAACGATGGTAATTATTTTGACATTATTTTAGACAGTAGTAAAATATTGATGGGTTATTGAGACCGGCCGTAAGCAATCTAATAGCTGTTTCCCGTATTGTCGAAATATTGACTAACAGAAATGATGCATCTTAAAATACTTACAACTATCTTCACGCTGTATCCCTGACGGGGTAGTCAGAGAAGACATATCGCCAGGCCACGTGGTCTTCATATGTAAGTCTCGGCCTATCTTGACTCCTTCTACCCTCTACTTTCGCACAATATATATTCTTCGTCAATCTTTCCTCACTTATTAGTTGGACGTGTTAAAACCAACGGAGTACGCCCTTTTCCAGCTTAACGCTGACACCTTCATTCAAACCTGCCATATTGCGTATCACTTCGTTACGTAAGTTACGCCGCATAATTTTCGAAGTGATCACATCTACACGCAGCATTCAACTTACTTTCATGCATCTACGCATGGTTTCGCTACCGAAAAGCAACGTTAGCACTAGCACTGCGTTATGAATCGCGAGTCTTGCTTCTTTAACGATGCTTTGTCGCTTTAATAATCTTTAATACGATATGCCTTACTTATAAATTAATTTCCTCATAAACATTTTAAGAAGCATTTCACGAATCGAATCACGTAACCAGAGTTTTTTTTAATTACAAAAACACAAAATCTTATTTTATTTATTTACTATTTATTAAACAATTTTATCGTACAAATATTTGTTGTGACCTAAAGAATGCAGGTTACAATGTCGTATACACTATGCACTGTTCTACCAAAACAGTGTTTTCTTGCAATCTAATCAGCATACATTGTATATTAATTTAAAATTAAGTTTAATTTAATTTCCAGACATTACGTAAGCTTTAACAGACTAGAGACTCGTCGCATAGTCTTATGCTAGTCATCACTGCTCAACCGAAATTACTATTTTATTTTGATTTAAGTAAAATTTTAACAAGTCTTTAATATCTATTTCTGTTAGGTATTTTCTTTTATCTCGATCTCGATGACATTGCTGACTAATTTAAACTAGGCAATGGTTACACGCACGCCCTTCACCCTCTCAATAGTGGTATAACACCCGAAACCCCCCCCCCCCCCTGAACTAGCCGGCGGTAGCGGACAAAGTCTGACAGGAGCTCTGGGGGCTATCCTTCCGAGGGCTCACCCGGGACTAATGGCTTTAGACAGATAAAGGGAAACGTGTGGTTTCAGTGAAAACCGGGAAACGGTGTTTCCTAAAATATTTTCTAATGCTAAATCCATAAGTAAATTTATTTATTTTTTACGTTCCGTTCCGTGTTTAACTATTAGTGGTAAGGTATTTTCAGAAAACTTAAGCATTTTGTTTTATTTATTTAGCCGTCTGGTAGTCCATCAGTTGAGAAGCTTTTTGGGTTGAAAGTCACTTTCATAGTCGCAAAGACTGTAGCTCTTTGATATTCTTCTTCAAGCTTCGCCCCGGGAAGAAGAAAATACAGGGTAGCGTAATAGTTTTCGAAAGGTCGCTTAGTAATTCGATCAATATTTAATAGAAGCATATTAAGCACGTTGACATATTAACTATGTCAGTGTGCCCCTTAAAACTTAGCACTCTACAATCATTTATAGTCCGTTGCTATCCAACTACAAGTCATGTATTAAGGCACCGTGCCATGCATGACTAACTGGTCAGTGAGTAGCTTAAGGGCGTTATGCCGATCATTGACCAGTTACGGCTGGTTGACTGTAAATTCTCTAATATTAAAAATGAAATGTCCTCTTACTGAGCCCTTATTCAGCAGGTAGGTACTCGTATACCAGCCTACAGATACGTTTGCTTTACTTTTCTTTTTTGTTTGCAGTCTGGGATCCACTTTAATTGGTTACAGCTTACTTTGGTTTTTATTTGCGGCATCGTTAGGAGAAACTGCTGTTTGACGTCCCAACAACGTTAGGGCCACTGCGTCGCTGCCTCGTCTGTTGATCAGCAGGTACACCGCTAGCAGGTGAGACCGCTTGGGCTTCGGAGATCTTGGTGAAGTCCCTTTACACCCACGTATAAGCACTCTAAAGTTCCTAATTTGCGCATAAATTTAAGTATGTTATTGCAATGTTAAGAGTGAGCTGAAGTTATTATTCTTAGAGTCTTCGTTTTTCAAAACGTGAAAATACTGAGTTGATATAATCAGCATAAGAAAACAGTATGTAAACCATTACTAGCTGGTAAGAAATCCGAATATCATTTATAACGACAATTTATGCTAAAATGATAGCGTTGTGCTTCAGTGAATTTTATCGACATTTACTCGGATATGTGAAACGCCACTGAACAATGTTTAAAAAACACAAAATGATGTTGTTACCGAAGCCAAAAGAAAAGTAAAAATCATAGAAGCATATACCAGGAGTGTTGTATGTACATTTGTCGTATAGCCGAGGTACCATTCGAATGCGCCGAGCTGCCGCGCGCTAACGTGTGCCGCGAACAACTGTTCTCACTTTCACGTGTAATAGCAATAAAAAGCGCGGGAAACTTCTCGAGAAACTGTTAAATAATAATATTTTAATTGCGTCAACCGAAGAGAATATAAAAGCATGCGTATTGAACGTTTAAAGTAAACAATAATGATGTGAAAACCTATCAAAATAGACCTTCTCCATTATCAAAAGTCGCGTTTAAAAAAAGACAACTAACTCCGCACATAAACTGGAGGACTTCTTTTACACTTTTTCTATTTCCTTATCTTCGACTTCTTCATCTATCGCTTTCTAAGGCTAGTGTTCCATTCGATTACTACTTTTGTGCTGCGATAATTGTATCAAATAACGTTTTCAAACATTTTATAAGTGAAGTGTGAATTGTGTATTATTATCGACGCGTGGTCGTGCTGTCAGAGTGTATTCAAATTTTTTTTTATTGATTACATATGAGTATGATTTGGAGATGCACAATGCCACTACTAACGACGCTGGCTGCTATGGTTATCATCGCACATTGTGTAGAAGAGGATATGCAAAAAGAGTATCGACATGAATTAAGACCTCGGTTCTTGGATACTGGAACGTCCAATTATGATCAGGTAATATTATTATTTACCTAAAAGTATTCATATAGCATAATTTATCTTTAAATTGAGAATGAAATAAATAAGAGTGTGATGATAGAAAATAATGCTAGGTAGTTAGGCCAGGTTCCTATTTAATCCCCTTTTAATTTAGAAAGGGAATCTGCAAATAAGCTTGAAACGCTTTATATTAGGTATACTTATGGATATATTCCGTGCTTCGGAAGGCACGTTAAGCCGTTGGTCCCGGTTGCCAGTAACATGGCAGTCGTTAAGCCCAGTTGAAGGCCTTATGGCCGTCCATTTCAACACGGTAATGGACTCACCACCTATTACGTGAGACAAAAATGCATACGGTAAAACGTGGGCGCAGAGTTTGCCTCTGCCTACCCCTTCGGGGATAAAGGCGTGGCAATATGTATGTATGGATATATAATATGAAAAACTGTAGGAAACTCAAAATAAGATTGAAAGATTAATATTATACTAATGAATAAACTATAAATAATATCCCACAATATTAAATGGTTTCAATGTATATGAATGCATTAGGAAGGATTGCATTAGAATTTATAATGTGCGAAAGTAGAGAGTAGAAGGAGTAGACCAAGACTAAATAAATTATGGATTTCACTAATATTACTACCCTTTGCTGAAAAAACAGTTTTGTGGTGACTCCTCCGGACTACGTGGCTCAGAAAGCCTATGGCTGTCTATGTCTTCCCTGTTTGTCTGCGCTCAAAGTGGCAGACCCTTAAAGAAGCATGGTCGGACTCTGAAGCAAGTGCTTCTAGTGAAGGGTTGAATACGCTCGAATGACGAAGTTATTGAAAGAATAAAATTTCAATTATCGGGACAGACTAACATTTAGGAAATAAATTGCCAAACAGTACGAATCTACGCGGAATGAAAGACTGGTCGATTAGGATGTTAGGTGCCAAAATTGTTCCATTAAGATATCTGAAGCGCAAATCAACCTCACAACAACACTACAACTTTTACTATAATTATTGAATAACATAGAAGGGTTTGTAAAACCCCATAGGGGGTTAGGGACTTAAAAAAAAACAAAATCACTACAAGCATTTTAAGCTGACTTGAAACTAAATTTAGATATAAACAGGAGTTTGGAGTAAGGACTATGGAGTAAATTGTAGACAATGCAATTAAAAGCGAATATCAGGAACTTGTTTAGGTAGTTTACGAACAACCTTTTCTCATTGTGGTTTGTTTCGTAACAATGGAATGATTGTTCTCTTTTACGACTTTTATTTTTACCAATTTCACTTGGTGGTGTTAAGTTACCTTAAAGAAACAAGTTATAGATCTACTTTTCCAGTACTAAAAAGCAAACGAATGTAATTCATAACAGTTATTTTTGTCATGATTGGATTCACTTGGGTCTGAAAAACTAGCAGTATAAAGACGAGAACCCGGTTTAAAAAACTAGCAGTATAAAGAGGTGAATCCGCTCTGAAAAACTAGCAGTATAAAGACGTGAACCCGCTCTGAAAAACTAACAGTATAAAGACGTGAACCCGCTCTGAAAAACTAGCAGTATAAAGACGTGAACACGCTCTGAAAAACTAGCAGTATAAAGACGAGAACCCGCTCTGAAAAACTAGCAGTATATAGACGCGAACCCGCTCTAAAAAACTAGCAGTATAAAGCCGTGAACCCGCTCTGAAAAACAAGCAGTATAAAGACGTAAACCCGATCTAAAAATTAGCAGTATAAATGGAAGTGTTAACGGCAACACGAGAAATTAAAATTTAATTTGCATAAGCGCATTGTATCTATTAACATTGAAAGCAAAATTAAAGTCCTATTTCATAATAGTTTAACAAGTAGATATTTCAGAATGTAAATAAATTTTGGATTTTTAAAGCGAAATGTGTACCTAAGTGCGCGTTCCCATCCCATTATGTTGTGACGATTAATTTATTCGCGTCGCCACGAATATCCGATGGACGACAATTAATCATGTCGTCCTTTATATAGCCCTATCCTTTGCATCTCAAAATGCATTTCTATCTGATCAGAATTTAATTAGTGTCAGTAATAATGTTGCTAAATTCGTTTTTTTTTGGAAATTTGACAGGTTCACTATTGTTTGCAATAAATCTAATAAACTTGACCACATATTAAAGTTACATCTAATTTTTATCTTTATTAATAAAAATAGTTACTTCATAAGATGTTACAAAAAATAAGTTCTGAATATTACAGTATGGCTATTGAGTTAATGACGGTACTAATAAAATTACTCTGAAAGTTCAATAAATTCTTTCCAATGTAATTGTAGTGGATACATTTTGCGGATTGATTCCAAAACCGGTCTGAAAAAAGTTGTCACTTTTATTATTTTTACAAAAAATTACTTGGCAATCCTTGTTACGTATGTTTGATTTAAACGATGTATTTACCTAATCCGACCTAAGCAGAATGGAAGGATGACCACATTACATGCATCCATCGATAATCAGAAATGTTTGTCATAAACAATGGTTAGCTTTTCAATAGTATATTTGTGAAGAACTTGAACTTGCTCTTGCACATTACTTGGCTACAAGCTGGTGTTCACTATTGATGTACGTAAAGCAGATACGATACAGTCATTAATAATGTGATTACTTGAATGTAAATGTCAATATTCCTAATAACCTCTGCGTCTACTAAATGCTTTAGGAGAGCTTGAAAATTTTAAACAGAATGTCACCACAACCTGACCCTTGCGTTTCAACTCTCTATATATTACGTGCCAAGTAACTGGTGAAATGTGGGCGTATGGTACGTATGTATGCTCATCATCTTACATTACATAACATAATTGGATTTGTAAGTCGAGAACAATCAACATGACATCATTATCACAGAATTGAATTGTCTATGATATAAAATGAAGCTTCTTTTACTTCATTAAACAATTGAATTGTCTACTTGCTGGAATCAAAAACAATGATCAATGAACATTTTCCCTGGCCGTTTACAGTTACAGTAACGGTGAAAGTGAATTTTAATAAAATGTAAAAGCTCAAAGTTAGGGTTACTACAAAAAAAAAACATGTATAACATCAAGATGATTTCACTTGTCTGTTGACAACTTCAGTGTTGTGCAGAGAATGCCAGATAGACCCTGGTCTTGGATCTTTCTGGCCGAAGTCAACCTCACCTGCAAGTGGTTTAGCGGACCCCAGTCTCTAAATTTAGGTACAGGCAAAGACCAAGAAAAAGTGGAAAAAATGAAGTCACTATTTAGTATACTATTAGTATAATACTATTATACTATTAGTATGATATTGGGTATCATATTGAAGGTCATGAGATACGTTTAGCATTATAAAATTGACATTTTTTAAGAGAGCATATAAAATTACTCTGTTAAAGAAATCCACAGTTTGATGTAAAAAATATCACCAAAGACTTGGTTCGGTGCAGTACTGATTCAGATGGTTCTACGTCACAAGCATTGTTGTGGATAGGAAAGGAGAATGTGAAAGAGAACGTACTAGAGGCTCAAAGGTATCATGTGACGTCAGAACAACCAAAAGGACAACCAGGATACAGGTGTATCTTTCTCATTACAACACCGGTTTCTTTAAGCGGTCACCTACTGTCCAACAGACATGGATCTAGCGCAGGCGTTCTTACGGTGTTGGGAGGAGAAACGGTACTCCGTGATCATGGCACTTATAAGAAAACGTGGTAAAAATCCAGTGAACTCTAACACTAATCTCTTATACAGGTCTATTTAATGACTAAGAAACTGTCCTAACTTTGGCAGGAATTTCTTCTCCAAATCGTAATATCGCCTTGGCGATATAATTGCAACTTGCTACAGATATTACAAGAACCGTCTGATCTTGTTCTGAACTTAGTGTGGCTCACGCAAACATATTGATGACGCTCTCGTACGTTTTCACTTATTTTGTTACACGAGTATGAGAGACTGAGTTTTTCACAGTTCGCTGACTGTATACAGATCGTTGCTATTAACTAGTTTTATTATTAACTAGTTAAAGTTAGTTCCAAAAGTAAAGTAAAGTAAAGTAGTTTCCAAAAACAATATTGTGATCAACAGCAGCGAAATCGAAATTCAAAATCAACATTTGTGTCGCGGAGACAAATTACGTAATCATAAAAAATTCAAATACTGGCCTAGAAATACGAAATCGTCAACAAGTGAAATTAATTTAGAAATAAGTCACAGGAAGCGGAGATTGATATACAGAGAAGTCAAGAAACTGGTATAGAAATCTGGGGGAGGTGCGCGATAAGTGGAGCGTGATCGATTCGCACATCAATTAGCTAATTGACGTTGGTCATATTAACATCACCAGTGTAATGAAAACTAGTTATAGATTCAGACATGTTTAGTTATAGATTCAGACATGTTTAGTTAATATCAAACATTGGTGCTAATTCTGTTGTTGCGACCACTAAACTAAATTTCTCTAAAATTTTCTAATTTGTATTACGAGATTGCCAAATACTATTCTGTTATTAAGTCGAACTAAAGTTGGTGATATCATAAATAGCACTTAATTTATAACTGATTTCACTAAAATTCATTTTATGTGATAAAATTGAACAAGACGTGAAAAATGTACATGACAGTCGAATGTAAATACACGCCGACTAACTTGGTGATTGAACTGCCTATTGCCTATTTTCACGTTACAACGTTTTACACGATTTCACGTTTCAAACGGTTACTAAAATTAATAAACGTCACACTAAATTTAGACGTTTTTACTAAAATTAAACGTCACCTATTTAGATGACGTCTAATTTTAGTGGAAAGTCTAATTTTTTAATTTAATTTAATTTGTATCTGACTTCACTAAAATTCATTTTATGTGATAAAATTCAACAAAAAGTGAAAAATGTACATAGACAGTTCAATCACTAAGTTAGTCGGCATCTAAATACATGTTTTGTTGAATTTTTTCACTTAAAAGGAATTTTAGTGATGTCAGATACAAATGTAGTGCTGTTTATGATATCACCAAGTTTAGTTCGACGTAATAACAGAATAGCATTTGGCAATCTCTTAATAAAAATAAGAAAATATTAGAGAAATTTAGTTTCGTGTTTTCAACAACAGAATTAGCACCATTGTCGACTGTTTGTAAGCGCATTACTTCCGTAGTTTTGTACGAATCTTTTACTTTTATTTCTTTTAAAATAAAATATGTCATGCCAAGACATTACTACAGAGTACTTGGCACCAAACTCGACAGATCCCACATCCGTCCGCATAGGCGGTGATCTGGTCGAGCGCACGGACCAGGTTAAATACCTGGGATCTGTATTTCACACGTCCAGTGGCATCGATGGCGATATCAAGTCACACATTGCTGCCGCGGGGGCCAATAGGCGGGAGATGATCGGTGTCATTTGTGACATAAAAATGCCAATACAAAACCATTATTAGACCTGTCCTTTTACATGGCAGTAAGACGTGGCCAATATTGGAGCGACACAAGCAGGAGCTGCGTGTCACGTAAATGAAGATGCTGCGGTGGATGTGTGGAGCCACGCGGATGGACCGCGTGAGGACCTCCCGCATCCGCGGCAGCCTTCACGTCCGTGACATTGCAGACAAGTTGCAAGAGTGTCGCCTTCGTTAGTATGGTCACATCTTGCGGCAACCGCCGGGCTACGTGGGACACAAATGTCTGGCCATGTCAGCCCCGCCGGGTCCCAGTAAGAGGGGAAGACCCAAGAAGTGCTGGCTTGACGTCGTAAGGGATGACATGCGTTCCAACAAAATTTGTGTAATAACCTGTTCTAAAACAGTTTGAAAAGTGGAATGTTCTAAATAAAAGAGCTAATGTGCTCTTATTTCTTTTTATTAAACGGGTGCACGGTATGGTGCACATAGCGCTGTGTTGTTTAGTGGTATTAAATTAAAATTCTACTTTTTGTTGTGAACTTCGCTGGAGTAGAAACTATTTGTGTTATAATTGAGGTAGGTACTTCTATAAGAGTCGAGCAAGAAATAATAAGTCCAAATAAGTACTTAATATATTTAGCAGAAGCGCTTGTTTCTTTAAACTTTATAATGATCGCTATGTAAGTAAACAAAAACTATGAATTATGTGTAAAATTATATAATAGTTTTCTTCGGTTTACTGTTCGATTATACTGGTTCTTAACGTAATATATAAAACAGTGTCGCATAATATTAAAGTGAGATCTGGGGCCAAAGAACAACAAGGACAAGCCATGTGAAAGCGTATTAATCTTGCTTATAAAAAAATCTACCTAATAAGAATCGTATAAACAGTCATTCTTGACTAAAATCATTACTGTCTCAATTAGCTAGAATACGTATAACGTCTGTAACTTTTGTAGATAAAATCAGCGGTGACGAAAACTTAGAAAGGTCAATAAATAGTATAAGTAAGTACCTACTGAAGAAACTAGTTTCCTATCATCCTTGGCAAGGTTGTAATGTACTTCTGAAGTTGACTGCCCTACTACCACTAATCTACTTACTAACACTAAAAGGTGTTCACTTGAAATCTAAGAGAACTTATTAAAGCGATTGCAATTAATAATAAAAATATTGAACTGCAGGTCATGAAAAGGTTATTATATCGAGTAAAAATGGAAAAAAAATACTGGGCTACATAGATTTTTTACCAAAATATAAAAAAGATTCTCACTAGGATATAGCATCTGGTACATATAATGTCAGCCCTGGGAACTTGTTGTTGAGATCTCTGACATATTCTGAGATATAGAATAGACTTCTCAAGCTGCATAGAGTGGTTGAAGACGTATAAGTCTTCTAGAAGGACCTAACTTATTAAGGGCATTAACTTTGAACAAAGCTGATGTTGCCATATGCTATAAAATTATATCACAACCTGAAAAACATGCATACGGTGAAATGTTGGCGTATAATATGCATCTACCACTTCTTCGGGGATTAAAGCGTGAATGATAGGTAACCTAATGATGTAGATTCAACAGATTTTTTTCACAATCATGGAATCTGCATTGATGATATATTCTTAAATAAAAATGATATGATCTAGATACGATAGGGCTGACATCCGTTTTAAGTCAAACAACAACAAAAAATTAATAAAAAACTAGTCTCAAAAATATTTGCGAACGACTTGTTCATTCATAATCTAAATTACCCAGAAAATATGCGATTATAAAATAGATATGTAAATCAAAATTACGCGTACTGTTACGTATTAACGACCTCTGTTAACATAAGTCATAGCCTGTGTTGATTCAAGTTCGCAAACCGGTACCGGGGCTTTCGACTTTCATTGGCGATACGATGCCATAACATTGGTTTTGTAACTTTCTTTACGATGAGATAACTTAGTTAGTCGTATTTGAACTTGTGACGTTCGTATGATTTGCGGTTTTGAATAGCTAAGTAGATTATTAGCGCTTGAAATTGATCGAGTATTTATTAAAGTACAAAGTTTAGCGCAGTAATCACGATGTTAAAACGAAATGTTTCTACTGTGAAGGCACTATTATGGAGTCTTAATAGATTTATTTTAACTTTTAATTACTGCTCTTTGGAAAGGTCATCAGTTTGGCTAAGTACTTTTATTGAAATTTCATATTAAGATCGGATTTGTAAAGGCAAAAAGATTTTGTTACGTATATAATATTAGACGTTATAACTAAATAAATAAAAAAAATCTAATTTATTACTGATTTTATTACTGTGATTATTATTTATAAGATATATTAATTAATTGAAACATTTTAATATCTCCTTCCGTGAGTCCTACGATCATTTATTACAGTAGGCCGGATCACTGGAGTCTATTTTATCAATTTCAATGCTAAAGATCTACAAGTGAAGGCACCTACTAACTATAGAACTAACGCTTGGATGATGATTATAGTTAGGTTTGCCGAGCAGATAATTCACGCGTACGAAGATATGGGCACTAAATGGCCTACTATATAACATTAATAAAAATAAATGATCAAATGTGTTACTAAGCGTAAAACTAGTGAAAGGCTGGGCTAACACAAGCTTATTGATAGCTTGACTGCCTTGGTAGTCCAGTGGTAGTTTATGCGACTGAGGTCCCGGGTTTGATGTTTTCTATGTATAATATGTATGTATTTAATAATATATAAGTATGTTAAACCAGGAACGTTTAGAGCAAGTGAATGAAATTGTGTATTTAGGAAGTATGTTTAGCGCGGATGGAAGATGTGATTCGGATGTAGAACGGCGAGTAGCTGCCGGAAACAAAGTTAACGGTGCTTTGTCCCAGTTAGTAAAGCGACAAAGCATCGTAAAAGAAGCACGACTGGCGATTCATAACGCAGTGCTAGTGCCAACTTTGCTTTACGGTAGTGAAACCTGGGTATGTCAGCAGATGCATGAAAGTAAATTGAATGCTGTGGAGATGCGATCACTTCGAAAATTGTGCGGCGTTACCTTGGCCGACCGAATACGTAACGAAGTGATACGCAATATGGCAGGTTTGAATGAAAGTGTCAGCGTTAAGCTGGAAAAAGGCGTGCTCCGTTGGTTTGGACACGTCCAACGAATGAGTAAGGAACGATTGACGAAGAATATATATTGTTCAAAAGTAGAGGGTAGAAGGAGTCAGGGTAGGCCGAGACTTACATATGAAGACCACGTGAGCAGATTGCTCAAAAACGGAAAGGTCAAAAGTACTCGGATACCCAGACGTGCGTGTATGAAACGATTGATGAATCTCGAAGAAGCGAAAGAAGTATGCATGGATCGCGAAGCCTGGCGATCTGTCCTCTCTGACTACCCCGTCAGGGATACAGCGTGAAGATAGTTAAGTATAAGTATGTTTACCAGTCGTCTAGATCCCATAACACAAGCTAATATTAGCTTACTTTGGGCTAGTTGGCGCTGTGTAAAAAAATGTCCCACAATATTTATTATTATTATTATTTTGGCTTAATTTGGGCTAGATGGTTCTGTGTAAAAAAGTGTCTAAGAATATCTATTTATATGAACATTTTGAGAAGCTAATTAAATCAAAAACGGGACTTTGCAGAAAAACACTTACGTGTTGTCGATGTCGATCGACAATTGATTTTTAAAATTTAGTATTAAAGTTATTTTTTAGAAGCTTTTGTGGCCCAACTGACTAAATGTTCTGACAATCACTGCCTTGAGAAACTTTCCGCGTGACCGCTTTGTAGTATTTCCATTTACGAGCGTACCCGTGCTTCAGCAGACACGTTAAACCGTCGGTCCCGGATGCCAATAACATTGCTGCCGTTAACTAAATTGCTTTTGCCAGAATTAGGTTCACGACAGTAATAGGGCAATATTAATGGCCGGAGACTGAATAACGACTCCTTATCACCAGCTTAATCTATCGACTAAAGTTTTAAATGTTTATTGTATCTTCCTTCACTAACTAACAAACTTGTTGAATCTGCAGGAAGCGAAAGTAATATGCATGGATCGTGAAGCTCGGTGATCTGTACTCTCTGGCTACCTCGTCAGGGATACAGCGTGAAGATAGTTAGTTATAAAACAATATGAGCTATGGTTCTTTAAGATATAATAGCTTATTATTTTCTATACATGATGTGCCATAACGCCATTGTCATTGCAGTGATAGCTATTATATGTTGAACCAGGAAGTACCTATGCGTAAACAAGTAGCAATGTAGTAAATGCCATTATCTAAACACTAACGTTATCTAAGAAGCCAGAGACCCGATTCCCACTTTCAATAGTAAATGGGCACCGTGATAAACTTTTCCGTCTAGCAGTTCAAGGGGGTAGGTATAAGATAAACTAGAGTCGTGTTGTCTATTACTTAACCAATATCCTACTGGTATGTAGTGAATGTATGTCGAAATACTTGAATTGTTTGATTTTCTTTCGTAGATGTTTATGAATAAGAACGAAAATAACGAGACTGTGATAAATTGTCAACAAACGGGTATCTAAAAATCTTAATAGTGGCCAAAAAAGTTCTATGGATTTCTGTGGATGAATAATAGCATATTTATTTATGGTATGATAAAGTATTTACTAAACTTATTACAGTATTTTCTGAGAAAGTAATCTTAGATAATACTCTAGGCCCACTTGCATCATCTTGGGTTAACGTGTATAACTCAGAGGTATCGACTAACCCTGAGTTAAATCATTAATTTGTCTTGCATTACCCCGAGTTAGGGGTAAACCAAGGGTTGAATCGCTAAGATTTTAACTTACCGATTTCTGAGGGTTTATTCGTCTAACCTTGGGTTAGCAGTTGACAGACAATGCAGTGGCACGTGACACGGACTTCTCAAAGTGACACACCGCGCAATCATAATACGATAAAATTAAAATGCACTCGGCTGTCATGTTACAATCATTCGTATAAGAAAAATTCTTATGTGGCAAACTGCACTGTAAAAGAGATAGACATACGTGTTTCATTCTTTGTTTAATCATTAATGTTGGGTTGGATGACATAGAGTAACATGAAACTCTCGGTTAGTTAACCCGATGATATTTTTCTATGGTGCAATACATGATTAGGGTTAAAAAGTTATTTACTTAATTCCGAGCTAACTAACTCTTTAATTAATTATTTAACCCCAGCATACATGCAAGTGGGCCTTATAAGTTTACAATCTAACTATATATCCGAATATTGTGACGGTGTTAGTGGACTTAGAGGTAACATGTAGGTATCAGAGCAACTACGTTTTGTGTTTAATCATCGGAGCAAAATAAAAATAATTTAGCAGCGTCAGTGACTCTCCACGTCATGAACAGTTGTTTGGGTTCATAACGCCTGGACGTCTCGGACAGGCTGGTTCCAGGTCATGTCCTTAAATCGGAATGGAAACTACCACTTATTCAGAGCCTTCCAAACTTGATTTCCAATATACATCCAATGAAGTGTGGTCAAAACAAAATGTTGTGTTATTTCCAAAATAAAAATATGAAAGTAGTAAGTAGGTTTTAAATTAATAAATTTTCCGCATAATCGATACTTCGCCCATTTAAAGTCAAAGACACTTTCTCCGATTGGTATACCTATTACACGCAAAATCATTCAATGCCTAATCAATTACAAATTTAATGCGATTATATAACGTATGTTTTTTTGCAAAATCCATATGTCATTGTGAACATTATCTCACGAGACGCATCAGGAATTAATAGACAATTTTTTATCCAAACAATATGGTTGGCATTAAATAGAACATTTGCATAGTATCATCAAATTTACGTAATAAGAACAGTGAAATGAAAACTATTTCAATAGTTCTTTCGATATATTTTGTCATTTCTTGTCTCATAAATAACTATACATATTCATAGCAGTGAACATCGTAACAGTTATTTGGTTAGGTTATGATAATGGATAGGGTGTCTTGAATATATTTTATTTGAGATTCGAGAAAGCTTCTTTTTGTTGTTTATTTGCAACAGTAAAATACTTCAACGACCCACTGCGTCAAACACTTAAAAATATATAACAGCTATTATTAAAAGTGTAAACGATATTTACACTCTTTTCCATGTTCATCTTGCATTTACTTGCTATTTGAAATGGGAACTTTACTGTTTATACAGACCAACATTTACACAATATCAACAAAGTACAGGTTTCCAGAACTTGTCAGCTGTATCCATTTGGCGCACATTTTATACTCGTGCGCATTCATACAGGCAGGGATTCGTTTCACAGGTTCGTATTTGTGCATCGATGTCGTATGAGCAAATAAATCTCACGTATTATTGGTCAGTATAAACAGTAGAGTTTCCGTTGTACATAAAAATATAATGTCTCGTTTTTCTATTAAATATAGGCTGTACGTATATACTGTACATCTTGTATGCAAATGTTACACAGATCCGAAATAGCTTGTATAGAAGATTTTCACTTTTAAGGAAGTCGCCATTAACGAATACTAACAAAATCCTGCGGAATGCACTTTTATAACTTCTTTCAGAGGTACCAAACCTTTGAATTTTTGACTGTCTCGGTGGCGCCTTAGAACTCTTTGGATCGAATCCCGATACGGAATAAATTTTTGTGTGATCTACTAGTGTTTGCTTCCGAGTTTGGTTGTTTACTGTCTATAAAATGTATGGATTTAGTAATGTGTATGTTTATCAGTTGTTTATTAATAAATAAGCATTACTGAGAATGTCCCAAAAATGTTTATATATTTTTTTTGAATGAGAGCTCCCCGTGATTCACTTGGGAGTTACTACTAAAAAAAAACCACTTTATCACGTCAAACAAACAAATCAACCATTCTTTAAATAATATAGCGGTAATATAATATTGCTATGGAGTCCGAGACTACCAGGACTTTAATTGGTCGTGTTAATTTGGGTCTAGCACATAAGACCTTTTAGCCTTTTTGTTACCACCTCACTAAAAAGGCATGGGTTCAAAATTTCTTCCGAATTTAACACCTAAAATAGACACATTTTTATTTTATTAAATTTATTCGGCCCTTTAGACCCACCCCAGTTCCGTGCTTCGGAAGGCACGTTAAGCCGTTGGCCCCGATTTCTAATAAAATGGCAGTCGTTAAGCCAAGTTGAAGGCCTTATGGGGCGCTTAAAAAATTTCAACAGCAGGTAGATGCAGCCTGTGCCTGTCCATATCAACACGGCAATGGGCTCACCACCTGTTACGTGGGACGAAAGTGCATACGGTGAAACGTGGGCGTTTAATATGCCTCTGCCTACCCTTTCGGGGATAAAGGCGTGACAATGTGTGTGTGTGTGTGTGTGTATAATATTGCTAAACAAAAAACATTTCCCAAAAGAAGTGTGTTAATATTTAGGTCTTAAATATGACTGAATATAAATATAAATTAATTGTCAATCATACTGTAACGCTATTTAAAACGTGTGACAAAGAAAAAGTATAAGTAATTCAAATAATCTTTAGAAAATTGTGTGCCGATTATGAATTTAAAACGACATTTTAAAAGTACCTAGCGACGGTTAAGTCAAGTTTTTCTTTTATTTTAATGCACTACATTAATATTTTTTCAGGCCTGGAGAGCTATAGAAGAAGAACCAGATGTACAAAATCCACGTCAAGTTGAAAACTGGGGTAACAGTTCGCCTGACGGAGCCCCTAAACGTCGAAGACTTGGTCGAAAACGTAAACGTCGTCCGCAAACAAATCCTAGTGAAGAAATCGCACTTGTGGAGAGACCTGCTTATCCTGATGAACCACCTCGCCCTTATTACGATGTGGATAATGCTCGTCAAACAACAGAAATGCCTAAAAGAAGACGCAGGAAGCCTGATTCTAGGCCTTTCCGTTTGATAGATGATGGCGTTATGGTTGAAGAGAGACCTCTACGAAAAAATGGAGGTCGGAGAAAAAAAAGACCTTCGCTCGATACACAGCCAGAATTAAGTGAATTCAGACCAATAGCTAATTTAAACGACGAAGAAGTAGATAGAGAACCTGAAACAAATCCACATGAAAAAATTGCTCAGAAAGTCTTCGGACACCATCGTGATATAATTGAGCATATACCAGGGGTAAACGAGGATCCTATTTCGATAACATTTGCAGAGGACGTCAACGCTAAGCAAAATGCAAAGGATGACAATAACGATGATAATGAGGAAAGAGTCCCAGATGTAGATGACGAACCAATGTCAATAACAATTGCAGAGGTCGTCAACGCTAAGGAGGATTCAAAAGATCCCATTACCGACGACAAATCTTTGTCGGAATTTTCAATGGAATTAGTTTCAAAGCCTGAAGTAAGTAAAAACCATGAATCTGAAGTATACGAGTCTAGAATTAATATACCTGAAATGACTGACATTGATATCCATGACCTTGAAGAAGAAAAGCCTAAGAAAAATGAGAAAAGTCGAAGATTGAAAAACGTTAAGAAAATATCTAAAAGCCATACAGAAGATAATGAACAGCCCACGTCCACAGTTAAAGTGGTGAGTTCAATCAATCCTTCTTAACGGTCTTACAGATTCTGTTTAAAGGGATTTTACAAAATTGTATGTAGATAATTTAGAGTAGTGGCTGCAAAGATAAAATAATATGTTCAAATTCTAAATATGTAGTTTAATAAGCTCTTTTGTGTTGGGTTTCCACTTTTTTTTTTATACTGTAATCATCTTTGGAGTGGACACTTTTTACTAAACACTCCGTAGTGGCGTGTAATCCACATCACCAGGAGTCCTAACTTTACTAATGCCCTCGACTCTATTATGCTGATCATTTAATTAGAAACAGTCCCTTTCCAATCCAAAATAGCACGAGTGGACTCCAAAAACTTGGGAAATATATCTTGTGGAATCTAGCCACTCGTCTACTCATTAATATAATCATTTCGTGCAGTCTCAGGTTCTTATTGTGGGATGTTAATGACTAAATGTTTTGAGATCGTTTCAGCTTAGACAATTATTATTTTTTATGTAATTATGATGTGCTATTTTTCTTGGACATTTCTAGGCAGTGGAACTTGGCACTGCAATGAATATTAAGTGCATCGCCGATATCTATAGCATGACTGCAAAGATTTTTGGTGATCTCTAAATATGCAGTGTGTAGTGGTGAGTGGTAAAGGCACTCTATACACGCTAGGCAGTCGGACAGTGTGTGAAGTATCGTGCTCGTACTCAGGCTTTGATTTTCTGGAATCCGATGCAATTTTCCCCGAGACGACCGTGCCTGTTGAATACCTGCGTCAGCCGGTAGGAAGTATAGTTGTGCCCCTTCAATAAATACTTCTTAATGGGTCTTAACGATTCAGTTTTATATGGGAGCTTTGTGCAGTGAAATAATCAACAATTAATACCGTCCGACGGCTGTTTTCAACACTATTTACAAGTCCTATTCTATCAACAATTTTAGCTATTAAATTACCATCCTTATCTCAGGCAAATCACACCCATTGCTGGGCACTAGCCTTAATATCGCCATATTTCGGTATATAGTTGTCAAACGCAATCATCGGCCGGCAGATCTACGAACAATGTGTCCGTCCCGTCCCCTACTACTTGAGCCGAGGAATTCTTTCGGCTATGTCGGTGATGTAGTTAAATGTATTTGTATTAAAGCTATATTGGAACCTAGCTTTTCGGGAAGCTGTAAGTCGTCGAACCTACCTTAGAGACATGCCTGAGATAGGTCTATATATAGACTTTAGTCTCTATCGCCATTTTTGAAGTAGAGAACTATCACACCCCCGTCTCATCCATGCTTTTGGCGTCTTGCCCTCGGTTGTAAAGTACGCTAAGTCAAACAACCTATGAAGGTTTTTTAAGAACCGTTTACCATTTGCCTTCATAAATTTCATTCATCTTATTATTTTTAAGCTGTTTGAGAGACAGCGAAATCTTTGGTTTAGTGTCAAGTTTTGTTATATTAGTACATGTATTAAGAAAATGTAAAGAGGTGTATCATTAATATTTTATAGGACGTGAATTTTATGAAGTTTCTCAATAGAAACGCCACCGATACCGATATCACGGAACAACTGAAAAGTGAATTGAAAGCTAATTTTATTGAAGATACCGCAAATAAATTACGGTTAGCCCATGAATGGAAAATTAATTTAGGCTCAGCTAAGTCTATCGCTAAGGTTTTAAATAATTCACTCAAGCAAACGGCTGCAACATCTGAGTCTCCTTTAGACCTTTGGACGGAAGAACTTTTGGCGGTATTTACAAGTTACACACTAAATAGATCAGCGTAGATGTAATAACAGTAATCAGTAATATACTTTGGAATTATTAATCAAAAATAAATAAGTATCTAGCTAGTTGAATTTTAGTCGATAATCGTATCACGTTTAATTGATATTGATATAACACGTACCTACTAATTCTTAGTAGACTTATCTTAATTTGTAGCATGCTTTTAACAAATCGTTCTGTTAGGTTAGCAGTGAATTTATGTGTCTGTTTGTGTCAGCATATTTAGAGATTCTACTAGCCACTACCTCTTCCTAACTAGCAATACGTATGACACACTAAAATAAAATTACAAAATTGATGATGATTTTAATATATTATTGGATACAAAATTATTTTATACTAGTTGACGCCCGCGACTTCGCCCGCGTAGAAAAGTTTTCCCGTTCTCGTTTCCCACAGGAACTCGTTCCCGAGATAAAAAGTAGCCTATGTGTTATTCTGATGTATAAGCTATATTATTGTAAAGTTTCATGAAAATCTATTCAGTAGTTTTTACGTGAAAGAGTAACAAACATCCATACAAACTTTCGCATTTATAATATTATTAAGATATGTTGTAATAAACGACGGGAATAAATGAGTGCAACGGGTTCGATTTCTGTCACGGACGAAGAAATATGATAAGTCATATTTCATATTTCTTTAGTTGACACAGTTTGTAATTACTGTAAATGCTAATTTTTCTTTATTAAAAATTTTCAGGACGCCTACCAATCAGAAGAGTTATCTTTAAAAGAAATATTAAAAAGATCAAATGGGAGCAGCCTTAGTGAAATTTTACAACAACATAATCTGTCATTGTCAGACTTACTGCATGGAAAAGAGCATGCAATATCACTATTAAAACAGAAAAGTGCTTTGGCAAAGAACGTCACCAAAGACACCATTAAAGATGATTCAATTGAACATATATTAATGAACGCAGAAACGAAATATGCCGAAGATCTTGAAAATAAACACAGTACAGAAGATAATACTAAGAACGTCTCGGAACTAGAAACTAAACAAGAAACAGACTCAGTAACTAAACTTGCAACGCAACCAGATTCAACATACGCCACAGAACCAGTCACGGAATACGCAACAGAACTAGTAACTAAAGACGATAAGCCAACAGAAACAGTTCTGACAGACTTAGAAACTGAAACACAAAGGGAGACGACTACACCCAACACGTTAAAGGATACCGATCCCAAAATAGCAACAGGTCATCGATATTTAATAGGTCTACGTAAGAAATTGCGCATGAGGCCAGTGTTAAATACTACTAATACTCACAAGGGACAACTGAGTAGAGACCTAGTAGTACAAAATTCACGAAAGTATTCAAATTTTAGAAGAAACAGAACAAAATCAAACCATTGGAAGGATGTTATTTCCTCTATGTTACAAAATAGTACAAATAACGAAGGTAATAACAGAACGGTTATTAAAACAACTATAGAACCTACGCTAGAGGAAACAACAATCTCTATAGATTTAAAAAATAATAAAGACTTTAAACTTGATGACATTGACATGGACGTGACGGAATCTACAGTAGCAGAAAGTTTGTCAAAAACAACAACTGCAATCACCAAAAATACAAGTGAAAAGCCAGTAAGTGTTGTCACTATGGCTAGACCAACGGCTATCTCTTCTGGTCTAAGACGGCAAGCACTGAATAACAGACTCAAAAGAAAACGCAATAAAACTAAAATTTCATCAACAGAAATTCCACAGGATGATATAATAAAACATTTGTACGGAATGAACAACTTAGTATCATCATCAGAGTTTATTGCAAGAACTCAAGAACCTAAGACTACTGAAGAGGATAGTACAGAGTTCACAACTTTAAATGATTTGATGATGACAACAACAAGAAGAACTAACGGACATGTAAGGATAAAAACACAAACTAAGAAACCTAAATTTATAGAAACAACGACGGAGGACGCAGCGAAATTAGAGATTGAAGAAATATTTAATGACACTGAGAGTAAGTATTTTTTCGACTCAAATATAGTTATTTTAATTGCCCAGTAGTCGATAAACAAGAACGATGTCTCTAGCACACAGGTTATTTAGTTCTTTGCAGATACAATTTCCTACAGATCTGCGAGACTAGTTACTTTATTTAAATGGTTTAAAGTATATTCTACAAATATTATAAACGAGAAAGTTTGTAATAATGGATGTTAGTTACTCTTTCACGTAAAAAATACTAAATGGATTTTAACGAAACTTTACACAATAAAATAGCTTATACATTAGAATAACAAATAAAATAAATATCCATCACGCCTTATCCCCGAAGGGGTGGCAGAGGCATATTATGTGCCCACTTTTCACCGTGTGGATTCCTGTCCCACGTAATAGGTGGTGAGCCCATTGCCGTGTTGAAATAGACAGACGCAGGTTGTGGCTACCTGCTGTTGAAGTTTTCAAGCCGCCCATAAGGCCTTCAACCAGGCTTAACGACTGCCATTTTACTGGCAACCGGGACCAACGGCTTAACGTGCCTTCCGAAGCACGGAAACGCTCGCAAATGTAAATGCCACAAAGTGGTCACCCATCCGAGGACCAGCCATAGTGAAAGTTGCGTAACTCAGTGATCGTTTACAGAACACTGAGACCGCTAGGCCACGAGCGCTTCTCAAATGAATAACAAATGGCTACTTTTTATCCCGGGAACAAGTTCCTGTAGGAACCGAGAACGGGTAAACATCTCTACGCGGGCGAAGCCGCGGGCGTTAACTAGTAAACAGATATTCCTTCTACAACATCGAGATTTTATTTCGAAGCTGACTTTATAACGAAATTGGTATTTTTAATTTATCTGATTTAATATTACGAATACATTCTTACACGCATAAAATATTTTGATCAGTAATTTTATCGCTGAGTACACAAATGCGGAGTGACATAAAGACACGCAACGATTTGTCTATACTATTTAAAGATTATGTAGTTATTTCAGCACGAAGAAAATTATCAAGAATATTAAAAGAAAGAAACATGACATTAAACGAATTAGCAGAACTGAGAGAACGTGGATCCAGTCATTTACATTTAGCTGATGTATTCCACAACGCATCAAGGGAGCCCAATCCAGCGGAACCTTTCTTGTCTAAGTCTCTATTAGAACCTATTTCCAAAGAGACTTATCCATTAAGGGCAATTTTAGAAGCCAATTTGCACGATCCTAAAGTAGCATCAATCGATTCAGATACGATAAATACCAACAAGATTCCAGTTGTGATGGATTTCCGTAATAACGTTAATGAAAATGCCGAAAATATGGGTATAATGTCTCTATTTAATAACTATACTAAAATCAGCTTTGAAACTACAACATCTGTTGATGAAGAGGACAAAAATATTACAGAATCAGAGACTGAAACCAATTACACAGATACGCACCATGAAACAACAGTAACAGAGACTACTTCTAATGTTATAGATAGAAATCACACAGTGCGGGAAAGTCGAGTACTAGAAGAAATTAAGGATGACATCGTCAGTTGGAACGATATATTTACTATGATGGGTAGGAATCATAATGATAGAATCGAAGGTATGTAAAAAGATTTATAGCCCGTTATTCATATTAAATTTCTACTTTTGAACATGAGATCGACTTTGATTGTTTACGATTTGGCCTTTGACATTGCTAGAAGCGGCTGCCATCTAATTCTCCAAATTGTTTAAGATGCTTTTACTATGATCTTTGTCGCGGTGGACAGCAGGTATAAGAATTTACAGATGAGCTTGCAATAGGTCTCTAACATCGCCAACTCTTAAATTACATTACATCACTTTAGTCTTCTGGATCCTTGACAATAAACTTAGATTTAGATTAAACTTGCACCACTGATAGTGACGATTTTTTTATGTTCATAACACTATCCATACAAAGCGCTCGTGGCCCCGCTAACTCGGTGTTCTGTAAACGGTCACTGCGTTAAGCAACATTCGCTGTAGGTGTATTTCCAGGCTTCGTTAAGCCGTTGGTCTCGGTTGCCAGTAAAACGAAAGTCGTTAAGCCTGGCTCAAGGCCTAATGGGCGGCTTGAAAAATTTCAACAGCAGGTCGCCACAGCCTGCGCCTGTACTTTTCAACACGTGGGACAAAAATGCATACGGTGAAATGTGGGCGTATAGTATGCCTCTGCCTACCCCTTCGGGTATAAAGGTGTGACAATATGTATGTATGTATCTATGTACTATCCATACGCATGCTAGAATTCTGCGAGCGTTGCATATTCTCAGCAATCGCCGTCCATCAGCTAAGATGATGACTGAAACTGATTCGAAACCAGGCCCAAGCGTTGGAGTACATTTCCAAGTGTAAAATTTTCAATTTAATTCAAAACAAAAACTTCCATTGAATGTATTCGCGTCATTGTGGTAATCATAAAATTAAAAGATTATAAGTATATTTTTCAATTACTCGCGCGAATGATAGGTGGCTTTCGATTCCGACTGATATTCTCTATTAATGTAGCTTGCACACTACACGCTTATACGACTGACGTTGTTGAACTTGGGTGAATAATTCCGATTTAAAATACTAACCGGATTGGGTTAACTCACTTAACTGTGATGAAGTGGCGCCTGTTTAAAATAAACTAGCTGACTCCCGCGGCTTCGCCTGTGACGTACTACTACTACCGTCGCACCCATTTAATCCCATCCAATCCCATCAATTACGTCGGCTACTGCTCCGTTCTTCAGGGCAGCAGCGTGATGATATATAACCTATAGTCTTCCTCGATAAATTGGTTATCCAACACAAAAATAATTTTTCAATTTGAACTAGTAGTTCCAGTTACTATAAAATAATTTGTAAAACTCACACCGCTAAATAACATCTAAAAAAAAACTTTATAACAATTTCAGGAACATCTATCACCGCACCCAATAAGAAAATAACAATAGAAGAAGATGCTGACGGCGATGGCTTAATAGTATTAGAAGACCTTCAACGACTCGCAGAATTAGAAACTAGCCTAGCATCAGCTGCTAAAGAAAAATTAGATTTGAAATCGGATTCTGTCAAAAAGGGTACCATTATTCCTGCAAAAAGGCCGAGTCATACTAAATCAGTAACTATTGCAACCGCTTGTATCGCAGGTTTAGCTATGGTTCTCTTTTTACTTACATATACTATATTTAAATGGAAACAACAAAGAGCTATGAGACGAAAACCTAGTTATTGTGATGAACAGATACCTACACCTGTATTTGAAAATAGGAAAGGTCATAAGAATAACAGCACTACTCGCAGTATTAGTCCTATTATACAAACCTCCCATATTTATACATTAAATACATTGGACTCACAAAATGGCAAAGAATCCCCAGATTATATGTGGGATTCGTTAAGAAAACCATTTCAATAAGTAGAATATATGATAATTAGACTGAAAGGGGTATGCTAATGTATTATATAAAATAATGAAGTATGTTTAAGTCTAAAATTTTAATAGATGCCTTGTAGAATAAGCTAGTGACCTGATATTATTTAAGATTTTAAAATAAATGAGTTACATTTTAAGCTACATCTTAAATATTATGGGATATTAAAATTATGATAGGAACATGGAATATTAGTGATTTTCCATTTATTGTCATATTGCATTATTCGAGTAAGTATTTGAATACTTATATGTCATATTACTTATTTTATTTTTTCAGTATTATATTCTAATGCAATATGACATAATTTCATAAATATTATCTGTGCTAGATTTTGTATAGAAGCTTTTGTGAAAATAAAAAAACAAAGAGTTGGTATTTTATGGTTTTTCTTACCTATAGTTTTCATATGTGAATATCTCTTGAAGTCTCTTCAATACTGGCAAATCCATCGCATGGATTTTGTTGTAAAAGTATGCATACTGCCTTGCTATGCTGCGGTAGAGTTTCAGCGATGACTCGAAAACAGGTGACGGCTGTAAACAATACAATGTTCTTTTCACTATACCTACTCAAAACGTTTGGTCTTTCAAAAGGTAAATAAAGTTTCATATTTCATGCTTCTGGCGATGGCCAGGCGTATGTAGATGTGCATAAACACAAAACTCTTTATTCAAAAGTACAATAGTAATGAATAAAGCTGATTTTTTGATGAAAGGTAGATTGATTGTATCATAAAGTTTACTTTAAATGGTACTAAGAGTGGCCATCTTATTGGTACAATGTTTGCATTGCAACCATCGCATTAATTTCGGTTACAGAATTAATAATAGTAGATTTTACAACAAGTGCACAAAACGGATCATTTTTATCCGAGACTTTTAGCAATGATAGTAATGACGAGGGTAAAATAAACGATTTTGTGCAGCCTATATCCTGCACAAATAAGCACTTTCAGTGAGAAGTAAAAATATTTTGTGCACAAGCCCTATAGTAGTAGTAGTAATTTGAAGAAATAGTACAAACAATAAGTAAATTGGTACTTACTTTAAGCTCGAGTAGTTCATCAGTATTAAAATACAACACAGTCGAATATTTTTCAGGTAATATTTCAATATAAGGCTTCCAGAACGAATCTATAAAGTAAAATTAAACATTATTATAAAAAAGTTTGTAGTGTAAAATATTAGCAATTCAATGAAGGGCTGTAAATGAGGTACAATCTACAGGGAATGTGATGGAAGTCAAAGATTCCTTTTAACAGCAAATGATTTTCCAACTGAATTCCCATTGCATATATGAGCGCCGCATGAAAAATCTTTTTGTTAGCCTGTACACCAGCTAGCCGACGACTGCATGGATATAGACTCCAGAGACCTTGGTGAGCCACAGCAGTAAACTTTCTTGATTATCTATATAATATATATATCTGAAGGGGTAATGAGCCCATGTTTCATCGTCACCACTTAACAGCCCTTTAACCAAATTGATTTAAAAAATTATTTCATTATCACTTGAGTATAAGTACCATCTGCAACCAGCACGCTCAATCCAGGGCCTGAACTCTATTTTCCTACTCTCCTTTTCTGAAGATCATATTATCAATATTTTAGATCATATATCTTCAGCATTCCTAATAGTGGCATGAACAAAATGTATCAATCACCACAGTATGCCAGGACTACTTGGGCTAACCGCTAACTTACCTGGATTATTTTTTTCGAATAGAAGAAACAAAGCCAATATTATATTTGGCATATTTTGTAACAAGGGGTCAATGTTAATTAAACTTGCTAACTCTGATTCCCTAGCATTATTCTCCGTTAACATAACCTTTGATGGCACGGTGATCATCAGATCTCCATTGCTGAAATCCTTTGTAGCTCTGAGACCCAGTTCATAACCTTCAAACTCTGCAATTTCAATTCCTGAAATTGATAAAACACAAAATTTTAACATCTGTTACGTGCCTTCTTCTAGATAACAGATTGACATGGAGGACACATCTATACTAATATTATAAAGAGGAAAGATTTGTATGTAAGTATGTTTGTAACAAATTGGCTCAAAAAGTACTGGATCGATTTTAAAAATTCTTTGACCATTTGTATGCTATATTATTACTGATTAATATAGGCTATTATAATTGCAAGAAATAAAAAAGGTGCTAAAATATTTAAAAAATAAATGTCCACCTGTGCGAAGCTGGGTCTGGCCGCTAGTAAAGAATAAAAGAGATGAACATATTGTATGTACAATGGTATTACTGGTTAATAGTACACAATAGCAAAAACTGACATCAACTAATTGTGTATTAGTTACACTATAATCATTAGAATTCTTTTGCTTTATATGATCAGGTAGGTATATAATTTCAATATTGTATTGGTGGTAAGTAGTGGTTTTATAGGTGGTCACCAAAAGGACAGTTGGTATATCTACTCAAAAAAAGAATCTTCAGATACCTGTGGTAATAAAAAAATTAGCAAGTAAACTAAAGTACGGGAATCCAACTAGATTATTACAATAATAACTATTAATTTTAGAATACAAATCATTTATAATAAAAATTTCCGGTGGATAAAAAGACTACTACACTTGCTAGATATGCAAACTTAAGTAATCAAATAAACTAACACACTACTAAATAATAGAAGTAATTAGATTTTACCGTCAAGAGGGACCTCATATTTCTTTAACCACTTCAGATATTTGTCGACGTTTAACTGGCGGTGATTCTGGCCACTTTTGTAATGCGAAATCTCCAAGTTATTAATCTGTTTGATTAGAGTATCAATTTCTAAGTGATGTTCCCAAGTTTGGGCTATATTAGTTGAGGCTTGAAATATACTAGTCAACCTCAATAATTTATCAACAAGAATAGAAAGTTCTTTCCTGATTTGCTGTGTAAACTTATTGTTTTCTTTACCACCATTCTTCTTTGGACCTTGTTTAGATTGAGATTTTCGGCCCATTATATATAAACGATAAACACTTCTAAACTATAACTAATTATATTGTAAAAGTAACTTAATCTAAAACGTGGGAATATTGTGAAACTAAAAATAGGTCTCCAAAATTTTGAAATGTTTTGGTGTAATTTTCTTTTAATTGATGACCTACTTTTTGGCAGGCAAAGAAGCGCAAGTTATGCAGCCGAATCGTAAATCAAAATTTTTTTTTTATAGCAGTTAAAGAGGAAACTGCGCTATTGTATTAGAAAACTCATAAATAAAATACATTCTTCTATTTTCAAATTAAATACCCTGAAATCCAAAATGGATGCGACATCTGTGTAGTAGTGCTCGAACTACTTACCTTCGCGGAGTAGATACGGCAGCTGCAGGAGACCGACCGAGAGCCGAGGCCCCATTGATTACTGACTAATATAAGTCCATTAGAATGATTTTAAGATTTAAATGATAATAATAATAGTATATAGATTATCATTTTCTCTCAATTCCTTATGCAAATATAGTGAGTTCGTTTGTTATAGCAGGGCGGGATTACTCGTGGCTTAGCGATGGATCAATGTATGTTGGTAGTAAATTAGGTAGATAACTATTTATCTACCTAATTTACTGTAGTGTTAATGGCGACAGTTCCTTGCCTATGTAAGGAACTGTCGCTATTAACACTATAGGATATTCCTACTTTGTCCTTTATTATTATTATTCGAAAAGTCATCATAGGTACCTACATTTAACCTTAACTCTTACTTTGGAATCTTAGGGGGATATCTACCTACTGTACGGTTTATTACAAAGCTACGAGTCTGAGAGGGGGTCTGAGGACGACGAGTAGAATACCTACCCATCGTTCTTCGATAGGCAGGGCCAAGACGTGACATGAAAATATCATGCATAACACTGGAAGCAACGTCCGCCAGGAACCCTAAGCTGGAACAGTCTTCCTAGGAGTTGCCAAGCCCAAGGTGCCTGGTACTGGACAGATAGTAGGTACATCTGTGGGGATTTTTCCACGTTGAAAAAAGGTCACCACCTGTTGGGACCAGGACATGGGAAATAAATACACAAATACTACATGGGACAGGAATACACAGGGTGAAAAGTGGGCGTATAATATGCCTCTGCCACCACTTCAGGGTTAAGATAAGATGTGATTCGTAAAAAAACATCATTGTGAGCATTTTTTGGCACAGATATAGTCCACTATATTATTCCATCAGTGTATATTACACAAACATATTGTCACATTTATACCCGAAGGGGTAGTCAGAGGCATACTGTACGCCCACATTTCACCGAACTCATGTATTTTTTTCCCACGTAATAACTAATAGGTGGTCAACCCGTTGCCGTGTTGAAATGGACAGGCGCAGGCTGTGGCGACATACTGTGAATTTTTTTAAAGTCCATCCTTGACCAGCCATAACGAAAATTGCTGAACGCAGTGATCGTTTATAGACAACTGAGTCAGCCGGGCCACGAGCGCTTCATGGTAATTAATATCATAGACGACCTACATACATATTGTCACGCTTTTATCCCCGAAGGGGTAGGCAGAGGCATACTATAGGTACACCGACATTTAACCGTATGCATTTTTGTACCAAGTAACAGGGTCCAATGCCGTGTTGAAATGGACTGGCGCAGATAGTGGCGACCTGCTGTTAAAATTTGCAATGCCCATAAGGCCTACTAGCTTAACGACTGCCATTTTACTGGCAACCGGGACCAACGGCTTAACGTGCCTTATCCGAAGCACGGAAACGCTCGTAAATGTAAATACCATAAAGTGGTCACCCATCCGAGGACCAGCCATAGTGAAAGTTGTTTAAGGCAGTTGTCGTTTAAAGAACACTGAGTCAGCGGAAAAATCATTTAATTCAATTACAACAGCAGGTCGCCAGTCTGCGTTTGTTCGTTTCAACACTGCACCTGTTACGTGTGACAAAAATGCACACTGAAATATAAAATCCCTTAGTTATACATATTTAGCATACTATGTGAATAGACATTAATACCTCATTAATTGTTAAACTTTGGCATTGACTGTGGTGCATCGAACACTTGGCATCGATGCAGTACTTCCCAGAAAAGTTATTTGAAATCGACCCAGTTTTGGGGCCAGAAATGTACTAGTCCGAATTAATTGCATTACATGAAGAATATTAACATACACACAACATATACATAAGCACTCCTTTTCCCGAAGGGGTAGGCAGAAGTACCACCAGTTATATTTTTCTCCAGGCAATAAATAAATATATATTGTGGGGTAACTCACACAACGCCATCTGATTCCAAACTAAGCTGAGCTTGTATTATGGTTACCAGACAACTGATAAACATACTTATATATTTCTAAATACATACATATCATAGATAAATAACACCCAGACACAGAATAAACCATCGTGCTCACCTCACAAAGTTTTATCATGGGTGGGGATCGAACCCACAACCTCTTGCGTAGCAGTCGGATACACTCCCACCGCGCTACAGAGGCAGTCAATAGGTACTTCTGTGTGTCATTGACATGATATTATGTTTTTCAATAACGCTACCTAACCCCTTTTGTGTTTATGCCATTTTGCTAGTTTCGCCAAGCCATAATATTTTATAATTAATGACAACTCATAAGTTTCGATGACTGGCAACACTACTGCCGTAACGTAAACAGTGTCTCTGTATATTTTTATAAAGAAAAATTATAAATTATAAAGTATAAAACCCTATAATAGTGTTTAAAGTACAATTTAACACCTAGAAAATTATCGTAAATAGTATTATATTCAAGCACAAGGCGAATACGAAGTTATATGTGAATTAAGTGATCGATCATAAATTTTGAAAATTTTTACCGTTGTGAAAAATTAAGTGAACGAAAGTATACCTACAAAAAACTGTATTGGTGATCAAAAACTTCATAAAAACAAACTAATATTGTGAAACGAATATAATCTTTAGAATTACGTTTATAGTAATCTGTAAAAAAACAAATATCGAACATAAAATTTTATTGTAGGGTACCTAGTAGCTATATATTATATACTGAACAAACATCACAACACATATCGGAATACACTTGTTTACTAAAACACAAGTACACTCTTCTGGATTTCATTTACCTATTATAGATTTATTTTTTGTGAAATTGGAAATGTAATCATAACTTAGTATCATTTAAAGCGTAATGTACCTAGTTCTATATTGATTTGGATGATAATTATGCTAAGTACCTAAACAATTCAATTTAATATCTAATTTGAATATAAAAAAAAAAAATATCCATCACGCCTTATCCCCGAAGGGGTGGCAGAGGCATATTATATGCCCACTTTTCACCGTGTGGATTCCTGTCCCACGTAATAGGTGAATAATATATTATCTCAAATATATTGGGTTTGTTGAAGACATTGATACACACATATACTACAGGTTTTAAAAAATGGTACATATCTCTAGGAGTCTTCTCACATTATACCGTGTAGATATAGTAGCAGGTTGTGGTTTTCCTTAGAGCATAAAGCGCTCGTAGCCCCGCTAACTCAGTGTTCTGTAAACGATGACTGCGTTAAGTAACTGTCGCTATGGCTGGTTACGGATGGGTGACCACTTTGTGATATTTCCATTTACGAGTATTTCCGTGCTTCGAAAGGTACGTTAAGCCGTTGGTCTCGGTTGCCAGTAACATGGCAGACGTTAGACAAGTTGAAGGGCTTCTTATAAAAATTCAACAGCAGGTAGTCACAAACCTGCGTCTGTCTATTTCAACACGGCAATGGGCTCACCACCTGTTACGTGAAACAAAACTGCATACGGTGAAATGTGGGCGTGTAGTATGCGTATTGTCCCGCCTACCCCTTTGGGGATAAAGGCGTGACAATATGTAATGTATTTTTCTGTCTGTTTGTTTCGGCTGATATCTGAAACGGCCCGACTGGTTTTAACTGGACTTTTACTGATAGGTGGATGTTATAAGGAGTAACTACATTTTATCCTCCTATTCTACTATTAGCATAACTTAAAGTAGGTTATTGTTTTGTTACTTCGGGATCGTGCGGAGCAGGGCCCTATACGGGGCCCCCATATGAGCGGAGAACCTAAGGGCCCGCAATGCGGCTATATTACATAGTCCACTGAAGGCGATGGCCGTCAGAGTGATATGAGGGTACCGCACGATCTTCGTCGAGGCGGCATGTCTCCTTACCAGCGGGCGTAAGCCATTGCGTCATTATTTAAATGGCGCAAGGAGGCGCGGGTGCAGGGCTATAGGCCTACGACCCGAAATATCGAGGCATAGCGGTCCCAGCTCCGACAGGATCTCATGGAGACATGGAAGGTGCGACTTGAGCATCCAAGGTGCGGAAACGTCACAATCCGGGCGGTCAGACTGGTCATGGATGAGTAGCTAGAGAGGAGTCATGGTAACCTCTCCTACCGGTTGTCACAGATACTTACCTTGGTAAGTATCTGTAGCGTAAACACTGGGAAATCACAGCCGAGTACCAGCGTAAGACCCAGCAAGGACACAGCGCTCCATACATTGGTAGAGTGCTCAGCGAAAGAGGCCGCGGAGAGGGAACAGGAGAGGACTATCCCCAGAGTTCTGCCGAAGACTACCGGCCTCCATGACCGGGGGCCTGAGGACGACGGGTGGGCTTCTCGCCCTCCTTACAGAAGTAGGTCCATGATGTCGGCATGACGTGAAACTTTTACGCACGCCTCATGCCCCAAGAAGCGGGATAAACCCATAACCAACCCCAAAGAAGCGGGATAACATCCGAACCCTAGGTAAGGCCGCGGTGGTAGCGCATGTCTGCCGGGAGCACTGGGACAACTTTTCGAGGAATTACCCGGGGCGTCCGGCAACGGACAGTTAGGAGAGGATTTCCACACGTTAATAAAAAAGATAACAATTTTTCTAAAATTTAGCAGTTTCCAAAGAGCTCAAGATGACGCCTTAATGTGAGAAATTCACGCACCCCTCATGATGAAGCGGCATAACATCCAAATCAACCTCTAAGCAAGCAGGATAGCACCAAACCATCAGGCGAGCCCACGGTGGTAGCCAATTCTGCCCCAAAATCTAGGACTTTCGATCCTTCCGAGACCGGAGCGCCCGGCGTTAAACGTCGTACAGTCGGGCTGAACATCCTTGGGGATTATATCATAACTAAAAGTTAAGATATCTAAGGGATTTCCACACGTAAAAAATGCTATTTCGAAAGTAACTTCCGAGGGCCTTCGGCAGACGGTTTATGACGTGTTCGTGGCAGAATAAATAGTGCTAACAAATTTTAGTGTAGACGACCATGAATCAATCAAATGGCATGGCCTATGGCAGTCCTTTGCTGGACGTGGGCCCCTTTCGCATCTATCTTATACGACAAATAATCTATCTTTTTAAGAACATCTAAAAGTTATTTTTTTTAACTGTTTTCGACAAAAGTAGAGGACAGAAACCGAATCCAGGCGGGGAAGGGGCCACTGCTCCCGTCTGAAACCCCCCCCCCTGGGTACGACCATGTTGGCTGTTGTTTAAATTCTATTGTATCATCATCATCCGAGCGTCTGTCCCAGTTGCGTCTCGCGACGCCCGGGGTCCGCTTTCCTACATTTTCTCCTCCACTTCGCACGGTCGTCAGCATTCCTTGTAGTGAGACCATTGGCACGCATGTCATCCTTTACGACGTCAAGCCAGCACTTCTTGGGTCTTCCAAGAAGTGAAGGAAGACTGACTGCTGACATGGCCAGACATTTGTTACCTACGTAGCCCGGCGGTCGCCGCAAGACGTGACCATCCCAACGAAGGCGACACTCTTGCAACTTGTCTGCAATGTCACGGACGTTAAGGCTGCCGTGGATGAGAGAGTTCCTCACGCGGTCCATCCGCGTGACTCCACACATCCACCGCAGCATCTTCATTTCCGTGACACGCAGCTCCTGCTTGTGTCGCTCCAATATCGGCCACGTCTCACTGCCATGTAAAAGGACATGTCTAATAATGGTTTTGTAGACCTGTCCCTTCATCCGGATCGGCATTTTAGGGTCACAAATGACACCGGTCATCTCCCGCAGTTTGGCCCACGCGGCAGCAATGCGTGACTTAACATCGCAATCGATGTCACTGGACGTGTGAAAAACAGATCCCAGGTATTTAACCTGGTCCGTGCGCTCGACCAAATCACTGATTATGCGGACGGATGTGGGATCTGTCGAGTTTAGTACCAAGTACTCGTTCTTTAAATTCGTAGTTTAAATTCTGTTGTATGTGTGATAGGAAATGGGATACCCAGTAAAAACAATTTACGCCCGCCCAAGTAACTTGGTTAAACTGTGGTAAAACATACCTACTAACTACGAAATGGCCTATTGGAGGGGGTTATATGGAATGAGTGGCTTGAGCTATGAAATACGGTGTTTGCTACTTTAATATCATTCTGTCAAAATAGTAGCAGACAGTGACTCGCCATCTCTCTAGATAGACACCTATTCAATCACCTTAGGGAAACACCACCTGGTGAGACCAGCTAGTTGATGTTAATGAAATTCGCTCCTCTGGAGCATCTGTAGCTATGGGCGTACCGCAGGGATCAATTCTAGGTCCGTTTCTATTTTTAATTTATATTAACGATCTGCCATTCTATATACAGACCTTGTGCGACATTGTTCTATTTGCTGATGATACGTCACTTATTTTTAAAGTAGATCGTACGCTTACTGATTTTAACAGCGTTAATAGTTCACTTGCCCAAGTTGTAGATTGGTTTACGACCAATAATTTGCTACTAAACGCTAAGAAGACAAAATGTATCAGATTTAGCATGCCTAATGTCAGGAATTGCGGTACAAATATAACATTGAACGGTGATACCCTTAATATTGTAGAATCAACTGTATTTTTGGGGATCACTTTAGATAGCAAACTGCAGTGGAACGCGCAAATAACGTGTCTTGCAGGTAAACTCAGCTCGGCAGCCTTTGCCGTTAGTAAAGTCAGGCAGCTCACTGATGTAGAAACTGCCAGGCTAGTATACTTTAGTTATTTTCATAGTGTCATGTCTTACGGCATTTTGCTGTGGGGTAAAGCAGCTGATCTACAAGTAATTTTTGTACTCCAGAAGAGAGCTATACGTGCAATATATAAATTGAGTGCTAGAGTGTCTCTTAGAGAGAAATTTAAAGAAATTGGCATTTTAACGGTTGCATCACAGTATATATTAGTAAATATCATGTTAGTTAAACAGAACATACATTTATACAATAGACATAGTGACATACATTCGATAAATACTAGAAATAAGCATAAATTAATTGGAACGCATCATCGTTTACAAAAGGTTCACGACTCTTTTGCAGGAATTGGCGTACGCCTATAAAATAAAATTCCTTTAGACATTATGAACCTGCCGTTACATAAATTTAAGGCGGAAATTAAGACGCACCTTTTGAAAAGGGCTATTACACAATTAATGATTATTTGAATGATAAAAATAAATGGAAATGAGTTGCTTGCTCTTCGCTCGAGCTATTTAGGATTCGAATGAATCTTGTGTTATATTATCTACTTGTCTTGAATCTGCATATATATGTTGTATTTTTTTTTTTTACCTTATTTTTGTTTACATTCTCCAGTATAAATAATTTGAAACGCCAGGCAACTAAAGGTATGGCTGCGTTTAGTCCCGGTAATAACTAATATACATAATTATATGTAATTTGACTTTGTTATTGTGTGAGCACTATGTAGACTTATTTATTATTTTGAAATTGACATGATAGTTGCTGTGTAGTTTTTGGGTATGTCATGCTCGCCTAAGTGTCCTGGCAGTGGTGGCGTATATATCGGGTCGCCTTGTTCCCTACAATACGGTTGAATAGGGCGATGGCTGATATATGCGTCATACCCGTGAACGGGTGCCGTCTGTTGGGACTGGTCAGCTCATAGCTGTTATAGCAATTGTTACAAATAATATTATTTAAATTTAGGGCAAACTAAGTTTAGTCGACTGTTCTCACATAAATTCAAAGGAACTATGTAAGTGTAATTTTAATGAACTCAACATTTATTTTGGTTTTTTTTTTTGTATAATTTCTTTACTGTATAATTGGTCAAATATCATGTTAATCAAACTGTGTCAAATGGCGGTTAGAAAAGAGTGGCCATGAGTTTTATTGCCAGGTTCTTCCTCTGGCTCTACCTATTGCTTTGCGAATCTGGCAGTAAATGTAAATGTAGAAGCAGTAATCTTGACGTTCATAAGTGTTACTTTGTGACCTACATGAACAAAAATTTTTGATTTTGATTTTGATTTTGAGTGCTCCAAGTGGTGTCGTATCTACCAGTTTTACCATGGCGGGTCAGACTCGGAAATCAGATAGTTATGCCCTTGAAAATGACACTAGCATCTTAAAAATATAGCTCTGGGTTTCTTCCTGTAACCAGTCAATTGAAGGAGACTAAAGTAGACATATGTAGCACTCCTGGTAGTGGCTTATTGTTACCTCACTAAAACTCTAGACCATACTAGCACAAGGCCATCGCCTTTATCCCCAAAGCGATAGGCAGAGGAATGTTATACGCCCACATTTCACCGTATGCATTTTTGTCCCACGTTACAGGTGGTGAGCCCATTGGTGTGTTGAAATGGCCATGGCGACCTGCAGTTGAAATTTTTAAAGCGACCTTACCGTCTGTTGGCCTTATGGCCTTCAATCAGGCTTAACGACTGCCATTTTACTGGCAACCGGGACCAACGGCTTAACGTGCCTTCCGAAGCACGGAAACGCTCGCAATTGTAAATTCCAGAAAGTGGTCACCCATCCAAGGATCACCTATAGCGAATGTTGCTTAACGCAGTGATCGTTTTATAGAACACTGAGTAAGCGGGGCCACGAGCGAGAGTCAATCCATATGTATAGTTAAATTTATACCTAAAGCTGAAGAGCTTGTTTATTTGCGCTACTCAGGAACTACTGGTTTGAATTGAAAAAATATTTTTGTATTGGATAGACCATTTTGCCAGGAATAATACTACCCTGGAGAGAAAACAAATCTACTGCAACCCGGCCCTCATCTCGTGAAAGATAACGACTATCCTCAAGAGCTTTTGTATGTTTCAGTTAGATACTCCTGTACTGTGTACTTTTAAGCACTGAATGATATTAATAAGTAGGTATAGTATATACACTTCTTATTTTACAACGAATCATGACTTTATTTTAATACTTGAATTATTGACCTAATGCTCCTATTAGTCATAAAAGCTTACATCATTATATTTGTCGACAAAAAATTATAACATGTCAAACTTCATCATATGTGTTACGAGAAATGTATGAAACCTAGGACTTAAACACAATTACTAGGAAATGTATACGTTTAGGACTATGTGGAAAATGGGTCACTATGTATACATTATGCCCGGACATTAGGAAAAATGATCAATATGTTATTTTTTAACCACCCAGTAAGCCGTCGAACTTTTCACTATTCGGATATTATGAATAATCGCCTCACTAATGAGTTATAATCTAAAGCATTCTGTAACATAAACGCTCACTTAGTAAGGATTTTGGGAATCTCCACCCCTAAGGGTTTAAAATAGAGGTTTTAAATTTATGGCATTAGGTATATCACGAATAAAGCCCTTGGGGACAAAGCTAAACAAATTTAGGAATTTAATACATTTCCTAGAAATTGTATACAATGACAGATTACACACTTTTCCGTTAATATATGCGTTACCTATGCATAGGTTACAATAGGATTCCAACGCCCATATATTGCGATGACTGGGTTCGGTGGGTGAAGACCAGGAAGACATGATGTTTGAGAAATACAATCCATATTTGAGTGTGGTGAATTTATGGAGATAAATAATAATACTGCAGAACATACGTACTTAGATTCATGTGGATTTACAGATTCCATAAACTTCAGTTCACCATCTATCATCTTCTCTGGTACGCTCGCCTTTTTCTGAGACAGCTCAGATGCGTGATTAAGAAATGGCTGAACGATTATTCTTCACTGCTGGAGAGAAGATTCATGGACTATAATAAACAAGACTGGAATTCACATGATAATACTTACGTGTGATCGAAATAGATCAACAATATTGGCTTAATCCGAAAGCTTTAAACAGGATCTTGAAAATTAAATGGCGGATTGAAAAAAATAAAAAGAAGCCGGTCGTCATAACCTGCGAACCATTTCATCACGGTAATGAGTTCACCACTTGTGTACTGACAAAAAAATGCATACGGTGAAATGTGAGCGTATGATATGCCTCTGCCAACCCTTCGGTAACAAAGGCGTGACTTATAAACATCTAATCTAAGTGTAGGTATCTTGCACTATATTAAACCTGCATGTTTATGTTATGTAGGGGACAGGAATAGGATTGTTTTGTTTGCAGATGACACCTCATTAATTTTTAAAATTAAAAGACAATTAGATAACTATGACGATGTAAACAATGCAATTGCAAGAGTAGTTCATTGGTTCAGCTCAAATAATCTTTGCCTTAATGAAAATAAAACTAAATGTATAAAATTTACTCTACCAAATGTAAAACAAGTTGCGGCCAATGTTCAACTGAATGGACAAGTGTTAGAGTTTGTAGAATCAACTGTGTTCCTAGGTATAACTATTGATGCCAATTTGCAGTGGGGCCCACACATAGAAAAGACAGCCTCTAGATTAAGTTCGGCTGCATACGCTGTAAAAAAGATCAGGACTCTAACAGATGTGGATACGGCTAGAATGGTTTACTTCAGCTATTTTCATAGTATTATGTCTTACGGTATTCTCCTTTGGGGGAGTGCTGCAGATTTAAATATTATTTTTGTTCTACAAAAGCGGGCTGTACGCGCTATTTATAATTTGGGCCCCAGAGTTTCTCTCCGGGAAAAATTCAAAGAAGTGAATATTCTAACCGTACCATCACAATACATTTTTGCCAATCTTATGTATGTCCAGAAAAATCTATCACAGTTTTCTAAACTCTGTGATAAACATAATATAAACACTAGAAATAAAAATAATCTTTCAGTCCACCACAGTCGACTACATAAGATTGGCGATTCTTTCCAGGGTAACTGTATACGCTTTTACAACAAGCTTCCCTGTGACCTGAGAAATTTACCTTTAAATAAATTTAAAAAGTTTATTAAAAACAAGCTTTGTGAAAAAGGTTTTTACTCCGTTACAGACTATTTGCAGGACAGGGACGCCTGGAAATGATCTGCTGGCAAAATGAAATAATATTAAATTGTAAATAGGCCATCAAAAAAAAAGCCTTCCTAAGTTTCTTGCCGGTTCTTCTCAGGTGGGCCGCGTTCCGAACCGGTGGTCGCTTTAAATATTTTAAATAGTGTATGACATTTTGTAAGCGCCGTTAAAATGGTCTATGCAAAATAAAGATATTTTTATTTTTTATTTTTATTTTGTACAAAAGGATTTGATTGCCAAGTAAAATCAAATTTCGTAACGAAATCGTTTTCTGAAAACGTATTTCTTGGTATACAACATTATTTCAATTAATCCATGTCATAAAGCGAATGTCACTGTCCTCAAAATGTTCTGACACCAGTTTCAAGAGAACTTGTCCAACCACACCCTGTATAACTATTATGATACAATGAACAGTTTTATATAACGCATTCGTTCGAATTAGTTGCAGCTGGTTCATTAAACATTATGAATCTGTCTTATTATCTGAAATTTAAAAGATAGGTATTTCGGTAACAAAGTATACAAAGATTACGTGTATCTTTTTTGTTTTAATGCTTTGTTCTAATATGGTACAACCAACAATACGGTGTCCTCATCAAGATCTCCGGGGCCATGCACCTGTTGACTAATATACATTTCATGCTGCAAATCTAGCACATATTTTATTTTATAACTTACAATTTGTTACCGTTGATACAATAGATCATGTTTACCGGTTTTATAAGAATAGTCCCCAATCATTTTTATCATCTCGACCAATAGGAGAAAAAAGTCTTCTAAAAATTGCTATGTTTGGTCTAGCGCTAATCAATCAAATCAAATCAAATCAACTGACTCCCAAGACCTTCATAACACCATCCGTCAGACATGCCCTTTGGGTGTAAGGGGCCCCATCAACATCTCTGAGGTCCAAGCGACCTCACTTGATAGGTATCGGTGCACCTGCTGATTAAGTTGGGAAGTTGGGAGTTGGGAAGTCAGACGGCAGTCGGTCGAATTAATACCGAAAATGATAAGCCAAACGATAGCTACTGCCAAATATAGGGGTAAGCTTTGAAAGCAATGAGAATACTTACACTACGATAAAAAAGAAGAGTCTAGCATACCCAGTCAGCCAAAAGAGTAAGATTAACACGCAGACTGCCACATGACCCGGGGCAGTTCGTTTCCTGCTCGTATAAATACGACATTCGTGTAACAACGTCGAGTTACTACATCCACTACCAAAACTGGGTGTACCCATATATCGTACCACCAATGATACTTCGTAAAACAAACCTTTCATTATGAAGTCAGTACTAGTACTGTTAGAAAGTTTCCAGTCTTTTAATACGTATAATACAGTGCAAACCTTCGTTGAGAATTCTATTAGAAGGTATGAGCTCAGAGATCGTGGCATACATTAGTAATGCACGAACTTTATGCAAAGCTCTCTGCATACCATTCAACTGTTACGACGGTTTAGCTGTTAAATTCATAATCACTATCCTGATTTTCAATTACGTTTAATGTCCACCTTATCTTGATGTTATTATCTAAGCAAATTGAACTATGTTAAGCGCTGGGCGATTTATTTGAGGTCCTGTATTTATATATTTAGAAATGATGTCAGACGTGGTTGAGATGTCATACCGCAATAACTTCCTAAGATTCACCTTTTTTGCAGTCAAATAAATTGAACCTAGGTTCGAAATCTAGGTAGAATTTGGGAGCAACTGAAAACTTTTGAAACTGAAGGCAAGAAAATGATAACCGTCGCAGATAGTACTCGTAGTATCGTTGGTATTATTATTTTATGTTTAAAACTGCGATCAAAGGAGTTTCTGGGGCAAATATGGTAATACTGATAAATACATTTTGGAATTATACAGACTAAAACCACTGTGTCCTTTCGTCTGTCTATGGCCAGAAGTCCCGGGTGAGTCCTAGGAAGGATAACCCCAAGGCACCAGACACCGACTTTATCCGTCATCGCAGGCGCTCCTTAGGGATTCGGGTTTTGTTCCGCTTCTTACGGGAGGTGTTATTTCCTTTCTTTAAGGGGGTGAAGTTGCTACGCCGCCATCTTGGCATGCTTCTGTAAGAAAGGCGAGCTGAGATTCAGGTTTATTACAATCAGTAGGTAGGTTTTTTTTGATAATTTCCTATCTATAATCTATACCAATATTAGAAAAGCTAAAGAGTTTATTTGTTTTGTTTCTTTGTTTGATTGAACGCGTTAATTACTAGTTCGAATGGGAAAAATATTTTTATATTAGATAGTCCATTTATCAAGGAAGGCTATAGGTTTATATGATCACGCTACTACCCAGGAGAGCGGAGCAGTAATGATTAATGTCAAAAAAACTTATTTTCATTATGATCAAATTAATACATTAATAGGCGCCTTGGGGTTTGAAGTATGTCACGGACGAAGCCGCGGGGCTGAGCTAGTATATTCCATAATAGGACACTAATAAACACAGCTAGAAAAATATTAAGTTCTAAAAATGTTTTATGAGATGTTTTTAAGAATTGTAATTAATGGGAAGTTAATATTAATTCAGAATTCAGAAGGTTACCTTCTAACTAATTTGCAAATCTTGACATTTTGCGCATAAGCGTTTGTTGTGCACGAAAAAATAATACGGATGCAATTCAGTTGATGACTTATGTAAGTGGCCATTTTTTTCACGTAGTACATCATCATCACTGCGTTTAATTTCGTTTTGACTGGTCCTCAGATGGGTGACCATTTTGTGGCGTTTGCACTTAAGAGCGTTTTGGTTCTCGGAAGGCTTCGTTAGGTCAAGTAAAATGCCTTGTGTCTGACAACTGACTAACAGTAGGAAGTCATAATCTGGGTCTGTACATATCATCACGGCAATAGACTCTCCACCTGTTACGTGGAACAAAAATGCATATGGTGAAATGTGGATAGCTTTTTTCTACATATATAAAGCTTTAGCCTACCTCTTCGGGATAGAGGGGTGATTTAATGTATCTATGTAGGTATGTAATTATATCAATACTTAATTAAAAACTTTGAAAATCTTTACCGAGTACAAAGTAGAATAGATGGATAAGACAATATAAATAGATACATAAAATATAAAAAATGTGTGTGTACCAGAGTACACAGGTCAGAAGTGAAACTGCTTTAAGTCATTTTTTTTAAAAACACATATAAGAAAAAAAGAAAAGAAAAAAAAAAGAAAAATAAATAAAGAAAGAAAGAAGTTGCACTTCAAAACAACATGGTGTGTAACCGAAGAACGTGACGATTTTTTTACAGTTATAAAATTTATCTCAACGTCGATATAGAATTTTCACTTCAAAAATTGTGGGGCACTATTTACATAGCACCTTCTAGCCAAAACTAAGCAAGTAAGCTATATGATTTAGAGAACTGATAAACATACTTATATATTTCAAAATACACAGAAAATACCTAAACAAACATACGCGGAGCACATAAATATATGTTCCAGCCCAAGAATTGAACCCGCATGGTGTGAACGCAAACGCTACCACGTACGCCATCAAGATGTTGGTAAAGTATAAAACTGTATTATGAGTAGAGCAGGTACAACCACATTGATTTATAATATTTGTGATTTATGTGCATAATTTTAATAAGGAAATAAATCTTAAAACGAAGTTCTATAGGTTGGTATTTAATCGGTCGCTATTTATTTTGTTAATTCAAACGACGCTTCATTTGCAAGTTAATTAATAATTGATTGTTTTGACAACGTTGTTCAACATTTGCATAGGAATTCTCTTATTTTCACGAAATCTTCTCTAACTTCTAGAACTTCTTTCAATCATCACAATAACACACGACACAAACACAGGTCGACAGATTCTGAACTTATCGGCAAACGTGCTTAGCGTGGACGTGACAATTGTAGTACCTGGTAGTGGGCCTGGTTGTGGACATAAAATAAAATAAAATAAAAATATCTTTATTTTGCATAGACCATTTTAACGGCGCTTACAAAATGTCATACACTATTTAAAATATTTAAAGCGACCATATTTATTTATTTTCGATCCCCTAAATAAATGGTATCTAATTGTTATGCTGCTTCATAAACACACTCAGTACTTTACTTACACCATAATTCGGAAAAGGCTGAATGCAGACTGTTTTAATGGCTCTTTGAGTGACCGTGCTCCGTATGATATTGCTGACTCGTAATATTGTATGGGTGAACCTAACAAGCCCATCAACCGCTCGTAGCCATTTTAAATTAGTGTTCTGTACTCGATCACTGCGTTAAGCATACGCTACGGCTGGTCCACAGATGTGTAAGCACTTTCTAGCATTTCCATTTACGAGCTTTACCGTGCTTCGAAAGTCCCGCTAAGCCGTTGGTCCCGTACGTCAGTAACATTGCAGTGTTTAAGAAAAGTTGAAGGCCTTATGGGCGGCTTGAAAAATTCAAAACAGGTAGTCACAATATGCGCTTGTCCATTTCAACAGATATCAGCTCACTACCTTTTACATGGGACAAAAATGCAATACGGCGAAATGTAGGCAAACAGAGTATTTCTGCCTCGCTTTCGTATAAAGTTGTGACTATATGTATGAACCTTACAATAATAATTTGATAGCACTTCAGTTTTCCTCGAATAGATGAGTCTTTAGTAAAATTCTATACCTTAATAGGATAAATAAATCTATATCCTCATATCCTTGTCGCAATATTGCAAAATGTAGTGAACAATTATCTCTAAAATGTTCGCTGTTTAACCGCCAATAAGCACTCATAATATCTACCAAGTAAAATTACGCACTTGGATTGTTTACACAAATGTTCACAGTCACTTTTCATGTCATCTTTATTCGGTAACAGTTATGACATCATGTAAGACGTAGCACATCTGACGTGCTAACTGCGGTTAGTGATTCAGTGTTGTACTTTACAATTAATATAGTTGATATCGACAAAATTTAGATGAATTTTTTAGTCACTAAAAAGTCACGAGTTATTTGGAATCATGGATTTTTCCAATACTTGAAAACTATGCTAACTCGAGTCGAGAAACGAGTTTAGAATGTGTACAAAAGTTTCTATCTAATAGAAAACTTACTCGTAATGTAATTTCTATGTAGCTTGCATTTTATAAAATAATGTATAATTTAGAGTAGAAATAGGGTCATAGAAGACACATAATTTATTGCTACTAGATTTATCAGTTCGGGTAAATTTAACTTGATAAATTAACTTTGTGCAGTTAGTGTAAAATAAACCTCATTGGAACAAGGCAATTTCAGTAAAAAAAAAAATTAAAGTTGGGTACAAACAGACGAGAACGCTAAAGTATTGATATTAGGGAACCAGGTATTTATCAAAGATATTAAAATGATAATTGTTGTGACAATTATAGCTGCATTGTCATTTCTATAGATAGAAAACAAGAACGTTATATAGCTCAAGGTCAAACAATTTGATATAAATAGCTATTTAAAGATGCCGTTTGGTAAATAAACGTATGTCCTGAATGAGGATTGCATTTTGTGTTGAGTTGCAAACTATTACCCTATTAACGTAGAGGCTAATTTAATACTGACCGTTGATGTTGCCTAGAATGACTGCTCAAGATCAAGCTTTAAGAATTTGCGAAGTTATTTCTAGACCGCGACTATAGAATGATAGTATAGCAACACCATGGTCATAAGACAAGAACATATGAATTTGGATTTTCGTGGGTGCATAAAAAAGATCGAGAACATCCTTTTGAATATGAATGTTATGATATTTTCAACGCATTGTTTGATTGAGTTACATCATATTTATTTTATAGAGAAGTTGTTTTTATGGAAAATTTGTAAAGTGACTCACTCATGATAAACTATCGATAGTCTCTCGTAGCGCTATTCCAATCCCTATAACGTGCAAATCATCGACTTAATTACAAAGCATTACCTCATCGAAGGATTGACTCACGGTCAAGACCTGTTCAGCTTGATCCTTTTGTCCGTGGGTTGGGTCCTTAGTCATCATTAATTTGCCTACATTCACGTCCAGCTCACTACCAACCACAATATTGTAACTAATTTGTTAACACTGACACACTGTGATACATTATAAGGGGTCACAAAGTCAAACTGTATTCAATCGTATTGACAAAAATCCTTCCAAGTTACCAATATACATGCGTCATTTTCAGCTTGATTTTTAACATATTTACTTATCAGTTATGCCTTTTGTCCTCGGAGGTAGGCAGAGGAATGCTAGATGTCCACCCTATGCATTTTTACCCACGTAACTGGTGGTGAGCCTACGAGCACAATGCATTGATTCGTGAGTGATATTTCTTTTAAGGTGTTTCTAGATTAGTTAGAAAACAGAACTAACTTTTATACTTTTTGTTGATATATCAACATCATTACCTATCTAAGTAGATGCGCTAAGTTTACTTTTGAACCGGTTGCATTTTTTTTTCTGAACAGAAACTTCAAGAGCGAACGAATTCACAAACATCAGCTTGTCTTTAGTAAGTAACCTGAATTACATCATATTTATAATCATGTGTATGTTTGCAAATTTTAATAACTAATCTTCGTGATATATTATGGCGTACGGAATGATATCATATGTTAATATACCTATTGTAAAGGTTATTGTTAAAAAAACTTGCCGATTGGCTTCATTTTCATAACTTAATCTTAGAATATTATACGATAGATAGAGCTAATACAAAGTTTGTACTGCTATTGTAACGATATTGCCACTTATGTTTGCTCAATAATTTTGGCAAGGGATCCAGCGGGTTTCAGTAGAAAGGAGCATAAAAAGCGTAAACCTTTCCAAAATACTTAACTGATTGCACTAACTCTTAAACATATTTGGCAAGATATTTTAAGAAAATTGCAAAAAAAAATTCAACTGGTTTACCAAAAAGTTGAGAACAGACAATCAAAAACTGTACCTAAACCAGCTGACTCAATCATAATCGAGTTAAATTGTAACAATCGTCTTTAATGTTATAACTTCATGAATAATAAATCATTAACACAACATGACTTGTCCAAATCTGTATATTCAACTAGTAATCTCCTTATTTACATTTTGAAATTAATTCACAATCATATAACTCAGTTTGTATTAAGGCCGAATACATCACAAGCGGAGGAGGACGCGTTTAGCTGAGTGTATCAATTGAAGTTCCGTTGAAGTTCAATAGTTGAGAGCATGCCGTTAAGCGCCACAAGACCATTGGCTATTTGCAGGGCAGGGTATAATAATATTACTATTACCATATAAACTTATATTAAAGGCAGCAAAGCCTCACTATACACTTGTGGAAATAAGTATCATACATACTGCACCGCATTACCATTCTCCACACAAAACTCGTATCAAATCGCTCCGCTACATTCTTCGCTTTTCTGAATTCACAGGTATAAGATTTTTTATCTATATTATTGGGTTTTAGCCGAGATCTTTGGGCCCCCAGGCGATTTAACCGGCTGGTGGTGCACTTGTTGAATAACTAACGACGACTAACTTTAATAGACTATAAAATAAACGACGAAGGTGTACACATACCTACGATCTGGAGGTCAGACCCAAACATACCGAAAATAAAAAGCCAAACGGCTGCCAGGACCAGCTGTCATTGCAGCCAAATGAATGAACCCTAGACTCTAATTTAGGTAGAGTTTGGAAGCAACTGGGAATTTTTCAAAAAGACAAAGATACACGCTGCACGCGGTAAACAGTTTTTAGACGGTCGTTTTAACTCGCTCCTCTACACTCCACACTATTCAGTATAAACAGATATTATTTTGTTTTGAATTTTTCTAATAGTAACTATAAATCAAACCACAAATCTGGGCATCTTAACTCTATTCTATATATTTATGTATGTTTACTAATGATTTTATCGACATTTCGAAACGTTTAAGCTGCTTATTGGATTACAATTACCTACTATTATGAAGTCATGTACCTACTTATTTAAATGGTTCTGATATTCTTCTTTTCATTTGCTTTTAAATATCAAGGTTTTACTTTGAATATTCAAGTAAGTAAGGTTATTGAAAGTAAAGCTACAGGGCACGTCTTGATTATAGTCTCGAGTAAAGTTATTTTGAATATTAATTAGTAAAATAATAACTTTCGTGAGCGTTGTTCATTATTACAAATTAACGGTTATACTTACGTGTTCATTTCGGGACAGCCCGACTAGTTTCGGACCTAAAGGAGGTCCTTTTTCAAGAGGAGCGTCAAGGTACGTCGAAAGCGGCGCTGGCACTGTTGAAAAAGGACCTCCGTTAGGTCCGAAACTAGTCGGGCTATCCCGAAATTCACACGTGAGTATAACCGTAGTTTGTAATAAAGAACTTAGTAAACTTTATTAATGAATGGTGGATTTTATGTTATCGTTAGTCATGTTGTTTATGAGTCCATTATCAATATCCGTGTAACTCTCCGTTGCATTTCGAATTGATATTCTTCGGGTGCGATTGGGAAAAATCAATGGTGAAATTCATCAGCAAACGATGTTCGGCACATTTCAACAATTGTATTATTTTTCACGTAATATGCTGTAATATCGTCTATTAATCATGAATAGTAGCAATATTTATGTATTTTTTTTGCATTAAATGTTATGAAAATAGAAAAATAAAGATGAGTACCTATAATTTAAATGCATCAAAACTAAACTCAATCTAATCCATTTACGTTCCTTCTAATTACTACGCGACACGCAATATTTATCAATATTTTATACCATTGCTTTTGCATACTATACATTTTCTAAGTAAAATAACCTTTTTTGACGCGTAAAAGTTATATCGCTTGACGATATTTCTGCGTGGCCATCTTTGAATGGAAAAAAATATATTAGTAAATATAAGTCAGGCCTCAGTCTCATTGAAAAACCTTCTGCATATGTAAAATGGACATTTTAAATATTCCAGTTGTGTACTGTCTACTCGGGTCTAGTGTAAAGTAGTGATATAAATATTAACGTTTACTTAGAAGAGAATAAGGAATTAATGTTAATGAACGCATTCACAGATTTACTAATGAGCATTCTTTAAGCTGTCGAATCCCTTAGTACTTAATTGAATAGACACGTAGGTAGACAGAAAGTAGGTTTTTTTTATATTTGACACGTCATAATGGTGCCGCCCGCCTGATGGAAAGGAGACGATGACTCGTGAATGAGGGCCGCTATCCCAGCCGGAGAGCCCCGATAGTGACCCTCAGGAGGAGGTAAACACGTGCGCCAGCAAAGAGTTCCATGATTTTATGGTGCGACATAAGAAAGACCTGCAGAATCTTTCGGGTCTGGGCACGAAACACTTTCTGTTCCGTGGTTCTGGGCACGAATGTGTCCACTGTGTGAGGATGACATCTCTACCCCGCCCGTGTTTTTGGGAACGGAAAAGAAAGGAAGTGGAAGTGTTTTCTAGAACACTCACCGTGGTAAATACGGTAAAATGCAGCTAAACTGGCGACCGTTCTGCGCATCTCCAACTGTTCAAAACCTCTAGGCAAACTATTATACGGATGGCGTCACTGCAGCACATTGAAAGCACTAAAAAGCTTGTTGTATTTGGCGGAGCCATCCCAAAGATGTGAACAGTATTTCACGCACGGAAGAATCTGACATTTATATAATACACATTTCTGTTGCGGCGTAAAAAACCGCCTCGCCCTGTTACGGACTCCGAGCTTGCGAGAGATCATACTAATGCACCCCTCGATGTAATTTTTGTTGTTAAGCTCTCGACGAACGGTAGTAGCATACACCACCCAACACTACGTAACCGAGGCAGTAATAAATCTATAATAACCATTAAATCTCAACTTCAAAGTTATACTTACAGTCTCTTAGTTACATTCTAAAAGGTTAAACACTAGAATTAATTATAAATCCTAATGGTCTATTCATGCCGCATTTTAGTATCGAAACTAATTGATATGCTGTAAGTTGACATTAGGTCTACCGTTAATGGTGTACTATAGAAGCATTACTTATTTAATATCTACTAGAGAACGCCCGCGACTCCGCCTGGGTGGTCAATCTATTCCCACACAAACCTGTAGTAGTCTATGTGTTAATTCCATGGTGTCAGCAACCTCCACACCAAAATTTATTCATATTGATCCAGACGTTTAAAAGTAATAAACATACACACTAAAAAAAATATTTTATAATATAAGTACAGATTCAGTAGATACCTATAATCATTATGTAACACATTGACAAATTGACAATCAACTATTGAAGATAGAATCAATCATCAATTTTATTCATAAAACGTAAAGCTGTCGGTCCTGTTTGTCAGTGACATATGGTAGTCTTATCAACAACTTGAAAATTTTCAACAGTAGGCACAGCCTGTTCCTGTTTGTATTCAATTCAATACACCAATTTATGTAGCAGCCGTGTAACACCTATGGTGTTGTAAACGTTTAGTATACGGTAACAATTTTCAAACAGGTGAGCAATCTGCTTGTCTGCAATCTCAGTAGCATAATAAATCCTCATAAATTAATTGCTTTAATTTTTTATTGATTCTTTCGAGAATAGCTTTCAGGTTTAATTGAGATTACAACATAATATCAACCCCAACGGGAAAGCGAAGGTAACATAAGTGCCTATTGTGGCGTAACCCGATAAGTTCTAACTGTCCTGTTTGTAAGAATGGATGTTTGTTACTTTTTCACGCAAAATCTATTGAATTGATTTTAATGAAACTTTACAATTATATAGCTTACACGTCAGAATAACACATATTATCTTATCATACTTTTTATCCCAGGAACAAGTTCCTGTGGGAAACGGGAACGGAAAAACTTCACCACGCGTGCGGAGCCGCGGGCGTCAACTAGTAATTAAATAGAATAATTAAAATCTGATTTGTACCCAACATAAAATGTATTTCCAATTTATTGTTGCACATTATCTTGTACCTTATGCAGCTAAAACCAATTAGAATAAAACATAATAATAGTCAGGCTGTGTGGATCTTCAATTAAATAAGTAGCCTCACTTAAACGACTACTATTGACCTCCTTCAGAGTGTACCGACAGTGTTATTTATCTTTCTTAATCTGAGAATCCACTTAGTATTAAATTTCATACATATTCATTATTATTATTATGTATTAAAATAAATAACATATGCAAGCATTCTATTTATGTCTCATTCTTACGTTATCCTGGTTGCATTGATTTGATAGTCTTTACTTCAAACGGCCGACTTCAATTACCTACAGGGAGGCAGATTGGGTTTGACTGCTACTAATACCACTGCCGCCACCGGATTCGATTAACGGGTGGTAATAAATATTTGGGCGATCCGCTAATGTTTGCTTCGGAATTTTATAACTAGATGCACTTGCAGTCCCCGGTATGTCTAAATGGAGCGAAGCGTTTCGCCATCATCATTTCCGAACACGAACTTTCGGTGATTATTCGAATGATTTTCGATTATATTTCTTATAAACCATCTATGGCTTGATGTCGTATTATGGGTCAAATTTGATCAAAAAGTTTTAAGTGGTTTGGGAGGAGTTCGAGGACAAAACGAAAATCCGAATCTGTATATGTACGTGTCTCTAATATGTATTTATATATAAGTATGTTTATCAGTTGTCTCGATCCCATACTACAAGCTTATATTAGCCTACTTTGGGCAAGACGGCAAAAAAAAAACAATATTTATTTATTTACTTGATTTTCTGCACTAACGTCACGACCCCTGCCAGTGCACATGTTCCAGAGTCTTCGTCGGTCAGCAGGTGCGATGAGTAGAAGGATGAGTAACAGTCATTTCCAAGTTTTCATTTAGAAACAAGCTGTGAAAGTATCGCATGTGGATACTGTGAGTATTGTGTGTCGAAATCGTGATCGAGTTCAGGACGATAAAATGACCATTGCTGGTGCTAATGTGCGTAATAAACGAGTCAAATAGAGAGTAGATCGCTACAGACTAACTAATTTGCTGCTCTTCAGTACATTTGCGATCGTGGGATCACAAATTTACTGAGCAGCGAATTAGAATAAAGCTCCACAGCTTACAACAGTGCCGAAATATTGATAACTCGATGAGACAATAAGATGATAGATCGCTATAGTTCAAATAAGAATGACCATGTTAATAGCTTAAAATCTTATAAATAGTTAGGTACCTGCGTCATATTAAAATTGTTAAATCATATCGAATTGTTTACTTCGAAAATTCTTTACTTCAAAAAAATACCAATCGAACACATAACCTACTCGTTTTTGAAAGTCGGTTAAAAAAGCACATATTTTAAATTTATTTGACTAGAATATTTAGGAGTACTTCATTCGTATCTTCACTAGAAGTATGGTGCCCTCCACTATACCTTAATATAGGCGTCAGTAGTTATTATACCTAGACTTATTAATATCTATGACAATTAGAGCAGGTATGCAAGTAATGAGGGCTTTTGCGATAGACTGACATACAGAAAGACGGACATGACGCAACTAACAAAATTTCTTATTTTCTACAGAACCCTGAAAAGGTAAAGCAATGATTATGACAATGGAATTTCGTAATTATCACTGGATAGAAATGGTATGCGTAAATATTTTGTAGTCATCCAATGAAATCAGTTTGGAGGTATATAATAAACTAACTAACTCCCTCGGTTTTGCCCATGACGAACTTCGAACCCCGTACGTGGCATCCATTTAATCCCGTCTTTTATTATTTTTTAGATATTGTATAAAAGTCTACTTGATTTTTGACATTTTTGATTATTGCTCCGCTCTTCTAGACCGTAGCGTCATGATATAAAGCCTTTCTCGATAAATGGTAGCCCTGAGGCAAAACGCCAGTAGTTCCTGAGATTAGCGCGTTCAACCAAACAAACAAACACTACAGCTTAATATATTATTATAGATATATCGGATTGGGACTAGTCCCACCCGCATTGAAAGAATTCATCGAGCGGCAGTCACATCCAGCACTGCTCAAAATGAACCATATACCAATGTCAAAACACAAGTACCAAAGACGTGATTTCTAAATGATATAAATATTTTACTTGAGTATAGATTTAAATATAATATGTCGGTAAGTATGTACAAAATGTTTATTTGAGATACAAATAAATATTGTGGGACAACTTTTACACAGCGCCATCTAGCCCAAACTAAGCTATAAGCTTGTTGATCTAGACAAATGATATACTTATATATTTATAAATACATACATATTCTACATAGAAAACACCCAAAATCCGAAACCAACATTTGTGGATCACACAAATACTTGTTCCGTCCCGGGAATTGAACCCGGCGGGGCCCACATGCGCAGACATTTGTTTCCCACTTAGCCCGGCGGATGCCGTAAGACGTGACCATACCAGCGAAGGCAGCTTATTTGCAGCTTATCTGCGATGTCACTGGCGTGAAGGCTGCCGCGGATTCGAAAGTTCCTCACGCGGCGGCCAGCAATGCGTGTCTTGACGTCGCAATCGAAGTCACTGCACACGTGAAATACAGATCCCTGTTCCGTGCGCTCGACCAAATCATCGCCTATGCGCCTAGGACGGATATGGGATCTGTGGAGTTTAATGCCAAGTACTCGGTCTTCGCCACATTAAATTTCAGACCGCCGTTCTCAAGCGTCTCCTTCCACGCTTTCACACGTCGCACCAATCTGCCCCTGTCCGCGTCTGCCAGCGCGATTTCATCAGCATACATAAGCAACCACGGAGGCTCCTCATGTGAGTCTCTGATGCTGTCTGATATCACGTCTAATATCACGCTTAACAAGAACGGACTAAGCACAGAACCCTGGTGTACCCCGACGGTGATGGGGAAGGGTTTCGTGTCGCCGATAGCGGTCCGAACCACGGAGTCGGAATCGCGGTACATGTCCCGGATAATTTAAATATAAGCCTCTGGAACCCCTTAGGATCGCAAGTAAGTATGTGAATATAAATATCAGTACTTATAAGTAAAAGCGGCTTAAATTTTATCGTACTATAGATAGGACTGGAAGTCGGAAAGGTCAAATTCTCGTGTCGCAACCGAAAGACACGATTTGACAGTTAATTTGTATATCGTTACCCAAAACAAATTCCACGGCTATTAGATTAGTCGTTAATCAAGCAGACAAATGTCTTGATACTTGGTAAACAGATGATAAATTAACACCTTCGCTTTTGAAGGTTTTGCTTCGGTACGCACAAATATACCTAGTAATCGTAGGTATATAGTGATAATCAATTTTGGGTTTCCTAAAACTTATCATTAATAAGATATTTATTTATTTATCACGCCTTATCCCCGAAGGGGTGGCAGAGCCATACATATTGTATGCGTATTCCTGTCCCACGTAATAGGTGGTGACCCCATCGCCGTGTTGAAATAGACAGACTGGCTACCTGCTGTTGAAATTTTTCAAGCCGCCTGTAAGGCCTTCAACTTGACTTAACTACTGCCATGTTACCGGCAACCGGGACCAACGGGTTAACGTGCCTTCCGAAGCACGGAAACGCTCGCAAATGTAAATGCCACAAAGTGGTCACCCATCCGAGAACCAGCCATAGTGAAAGTTGCGTAACTCAGTGATCGTTTACAGAACACTGAGTCCGCGGGGCCACGAGCGCTTCCTTAATAAGATAGAGACATAATAATGTACTTATTTTTCTGTTCCATAAAGGTTTAAGTGTTTATAAATTACATGAAAATGCACAATAACAATCCTTTGTGGAAGACTGATATCAGCACTAGGAAACCCTGTCACACTGATTATCAACAGATGCATCATATTATTTTCAGTGATAAAGCAATTTGCATACATGAGACTAAATATTTTCTTAACATTTTAAAATAAAACTAAAAATTAAAAATGTAGACATATGTTGTGTATTATGAGTATTTATGTATGTGTGTTTGATGCGGTTTGTGATGTGAGTACCTATATGTGTGTATAAATCATTCACGTCTTTATCCCCAAAGGGGTGGGTAAGGCATATCTGCCAATCTTCCGCTGTAAGCATTTTGGTACAACGTAACAGATAGTGAGCTTTACCGAGTTGAGATGGACAGGCGCCGGTTGCGGCAATCTGATGTAAAAAATTTTCAAACCTTAAACTTGGTGTAACGACTTTCATGACAACCGGCACCAAAGGCTTAACCTGCCTTCAAAAGCACGGAAACGCTCGTAAATAGCAATGCCACGAAGTGGTCACCCATCCGAGGACCATTCATAGCAAAAGTTGCTTAAGGCAATGATCGTTTACAGAACACTGTGTTAGAGGGGCCAGGAACGCTTCAAAAACTTAATTTCACAGACATATACAATCTCGCTAATACAATAAGTAGGTATATACAACAAGCGTAATAATAATAAAATTAAGATTTATTTGATTACTATCTATCCATTAGATTATTAGATAAAGTTAATTTTTGACTTAAAACTTCTGTATCGACGTATAAGAGAAATTTTATAGCTGTAAAATTATCGTCAAGTCTTTCAGTTACGCGCCATGTTGATTAAAAGTGAAACTTCTTTATCGACGTATGTGAAACTTCTTTATCGACGTTTGCGTAAGTCTTATCTACCTAATTTTCGTGAAGTTGTAAATAAAATTATATGTGGTAAAGAAGGTTCACTAGAACCTGTGTACTCTGGTACACACACATTTTTTTCCGTATAGTAACTTGTACCCGATATAAAATTATGTATACCAAATTTCAGCCAAATTGGTTTCTGCCGGGAGCCCTGAGATTATCTCTGCCGTGAGCCCTGGGGCTATTCTTCCACTTGGATGTCTCGTCTATAGCCAAATGGAAGGGTACCCTGTAGTTTTAGTCCGTAAAAGTCCGGCATAGCATCGATGATAATTTCTACACGTAAAGAAAGTCAATTCGTTCGGAGTTATGATGGACTAACAGACAAGTAAACATCTTCACAAACTTTCACGTTTATAATACATAAAAAGATAATACAAAGATTAAAATTAAAATACCGTAGATTACATAAAAGCTTCTTATGCTTGGGGTTTATTTGGGTTGTGCCTGTAAACATTTAAACAATTACTTGATATTTGTTAATACATTATAATAACAAAGTGATATTTTCTAACTAACCATTTTCACGCTGTATCTCTGATGGGGTAGTCAGAGAGAACAGATCGCCTAGCTTTGCGATCCATGCATTAGGAATGTCGTGTGCTTCCTGCAGACTCATTATCGTTTCGTTTTGTTTCTCTGTATCATATAAACAAATAAACTAAATAGGCAATACAAATTTATATTCCCAGAAACCATTTGGTTATTCTCTGTTAAAATAAATTGAACGTTCCACACGCTTGTTTCCTTAAAACGCCTTACAAAAATCATTAATAACTCTCCCAGTTTGGTGCCATCGTTACTCTAAAATGGCAGTTTCTCATTAATATTTTCAAACACCAAATAATCTTAATGTCTTCCCATTATCGAACGAAGCACGTGTTATAGTTATAATACTTTCAGTTTTCAGTGAGAAATTCCCGGCATGTTATTAACGATAGAGTAACCCTCCGTCTGTGCCAGATTTACAACTTAGAACAAAGAACATTAATTTCTTGTGACATGTGAACTATGGGGGCACGAATGATGTGATTCTTTGTGGATACAACGCAACTACGTTGGGTTGGCTTTGGTATGGACATTCCGTAAAACAAAATTGTATGAAATTATCATGACAAAGTTATAAAAACATGTAGGATTATAGTATTTAAATAGACATACTACTCTTACCTGCTTTATTAATAATTTATAGTAGTAAAATTTGAAATAAGCGAAAGTATTAAAAGGACAATTTAAAAATAAGCGGTCGTGGCCCCGCTAACATACTCAGTGTACTGTTAATGGTTATTGCGTTAAACAACTTTCGCTATGACTGGTCTTTGGATAGGTGACCAATTTGTGGTATTTCTATTCACGAGCGTTTTCGTGCTTCAGAAGGGAAGTTGGTCCCGGTTGCCAGTGACATAGTAGTCGTTAAACCAAATTGAAGGGCTAATGAGCGGTCTGAAAAATTTCAACAACGTAGATACAACCTGCTCCTGTCCAATTCAACGCTGCAAAGGAAGGAAGCTCTTTGCCCCCTGCGCATCTGTTACGTGGGACAACAATGCATACAGTATGCTTTTGCCTACCCCATGGGGAAAAAGGCGAGATAATATGTGTGTATAACGCTTTAAAAACTTTTTGAACGAATTAATCTTAATATGAACCAATAGTTTTTCCGTCAAATCATATGTTAACATTTAAGATTCTACAAATTTTTACAATCGTCACAACAAAGCAGAATTAAATAAAAGAGGGTCCCGGCTCATTCTGAGACAAGATTAGACTAAACGATTACCGTATGAAACACATTATATGGGGTCAATGCAATTATGCATTAAAAGCAAGTAACGATACCATGTTTGTTATGTTTTAATTTTTTTTCTGTCTGTTAGTTTCAGTTAATCTTTGAAACTGCTGGACCGATTTTAACAAAACTTTCATTGGCAGCTAGCTGTAATAAGGAGTAAATTAGGCTATATTTTACCACCGTATTCTACCAGAACGGGCACTGCTCGGGCGAAACCACAACACGTTCGTTAGTAAAGTAATAAAATAGCAATATAATAAAAACATCCATCTTTTTTATTGTATACCGGTTTTATTAATGTCATCATTATAACCAGTCAATATTAATTTCCATTCAGACATTCGTCCACCCACATAAGATTACAATGCGGACGAATAGCTACACTATTCTCACGTCAAACCGCGTCTCGGCAAATAAATTATGGACGTAGGAACTCTTTGTCCCGTCAATATGTCAAGTGAATGCCTCCTCACTTTTCCTGGTGTCGACAATGGTTATTCTATTGCTTTGAACTGTCATTGTATAACAGCTTTGTTTCTGAAAGATTCTTACGGTGATTTAGTTTTGTGGTTAAGGTGACAGACTTGAAATTGAGAAGCTAAGGTTTGAAATATGACTACTGCCATAGCACCAAGTTATTTTTTTTGTCGTCGCGGGGAATCAGCTTACACGGCGTCATTCCTGCTGCAGGGGAAGCAGGAACGGTGAGAGAGACTCCCGGCCTTTGAGGGCCGTCCTACCCACTACACCTTCTTCCCAACCGGGTCACAGGTTAGGCCTAAGGGCTATTCACCGCGGCCCGGCTTATGGAATGCCGCAATATAAGGCTCTCCTCGGGGGGCAAGATGTTCTGCCACCCACAATCTCCCGGAGGAGATTAGCCTATGCCCGCTTCGAGCCATCCTCGAACGTCTCTCTGAAAACAGAGAGGGTGGAGAGCGATTGAGCGGGCCCTGAAGGCACTCCGGAACACGAGAGCTGCAGTACAAACCTATATTAACTGAGGTTGCACTAGATATCTTTTATGCGAATGTCCAAAAAATAGAAATATACTATCGATACGGAAGATGACTATTTCAAACTAGTTATGTTACTATGTTAGGTCTAATTCAGTTTTATTTGACAAAATTTAATAACAATGAAGTCTTATAGAGAGTCATAGCGCATCGCAAGACAGCGCTCTCAATAAAGAATAATAAAAAAATTGATCCCGAGATGAGAGCTACTGCCCAGACAACGTTGAATAATTTAATTACTATAGAGTAACTTCATCATCATCATCCGAGCGTCTGTCCCAGTTGCGTCTCGCGACGCCCGGGGTCCGCTTTCCTACATTTTCTTCTCCACTTCGCACGGTCTTCGGCATCCCCTGTAGTGAGACCATTGGCACGCATGTCATCCCTTACGACGTCAAGCCAGCACTTCTTGGGTCTTCCCCTCTTACCGGGACCCGGCGGGGCTGACATGGCCAGACATTTCTTACCTACGTAGCCCGGCGGTTGCCGCAAGACGTGACCATACCAACGCAGGCGACACTCTTGCAACTTGTCTGCAATGTCACGGACGTGAAGGCTGCCGCGGATGCGAGAGTTTCTCACGCGGTCCATCCGCGTGACCCCACACATCCACCGCAGCATCTTCATTTCCGTGACACGCAGCTCCTGCTTGTGTCGCTCCAATATCGGCCACGTCTCACTGCCATGTAAAAGGACAGGTCTAATAATGGTTTTGTAGACCTGTCCCTTCAACCGGATCGGCATTTTAGGGTCACAAATGACACCGGTCATCTCCCGCCATTTGGCCCACGCGGCAGCAATGCGTGACTTGACATCGCAATCGATGTCACTGGACGTGTGAAAAACAGATCCCAGGTATTTAACCTGGTCCGTGCGCTCGACCAAATCACCGCCTATGCGGACGGATGTGGGATCTGTCGAGTTTATTGCCAAGTACTCGGTCTTCGCCACATTTAGTTTCAGACCGCCGTTCTCAAGCGTCTCCTTCCACGCCTTTACACGTCGCACCAATCTGCACCTGTCCGCGTCTGCCAGCGCAATATCGTCAGCATACATGAGCAACCATGGAGGCTGCTCATGTGGGTTTCTGATGCTGTCCGACAATTCGTCTAATATTACACTGAACAGAAGCGGACTAAGGACCGAACCCTGGTGTACCCCGACGGTGATGGGGAAGGGTTTCGTGTCGCCAACAGCAGTCCGAACCATTGAATCGGAGTCACAGTACATGTCCCGGATAGTGTCAATATAGACCTCTTACCTTTGAAGACTGGAGTAATTATACTCAGTCTCCATTGGTTTGGGATCTGCCCGCTGAGGAGTATGCGGTTAAAAAGGTTTACTAAGATGCCCACACCGCGAGGACCCATCGCCTTCCAGGCTTCGATGGGGACTCCATCGGGTCCGACAGCTTTCCGATTCTTCATGCGGCGAAGCGCAGTCAGGACTTCTCCAGGCGTTACCGGTGGCACTAGTCCCTGATTCGGAGGGAGGTCCGGAGGCTGCACCTCTTTGTGCTGTTTATTAAGCAGCTCGTGGAAGTACGAGCGCCATCTCTCCTTTACCGCGAGATCTTCGCTTAACAGGTTGCCCTCAGGGTCTTTTACACAGCGACACTTGAATATATCCTGTGCCGCATTGACCCTGGAGCGCGCCAGCTTATAGATGAGCTTCTGCCCCTCAGACGATTCCAGCTTATCATACAGAGGTTGTAAGTGGTCACGTCTGGCTCTGGCTACAGCTCTCTTTGTGGCGCGCTTGGCAGCCCTGTACGCTTCGCGGTCTTCAGGAGATCCGGTCGCTTGCCACTTTTTAAAGAGGGCTTTCTTCTCCCTAGGCTCCCTCTGGACTGCGTCGTTCCACCACCAAGTTTCCTTGTCAAATTTGCTTCCACCCTTAGACACACCGAGCACCACCTTCGCCGCTCCAAGGATGGCCGCCTGAACTTTGTCCCAGTAATCTTGAACTGGTTCGCCATCAGTGTCGGTGCACTTGTCACCGACAGCTGAGACGAACTCCTGGGACCTAGTTTCATCAAGCAGCCACCATCTGATGCGGCGCTGGCACCGCTCGATGCGTTTGCCTTTGGGCTTCACGCAGAGGTCCATGACAAGGAGACGGTGTTGTGCAGTAAGACTCTCACCGGGTATGACCTTGCAGTTGGCCACCTTGCCGATGCTGTGTAGCCTAGTGAGTAGGAAATCGATCTGAGTTGTATGCCTCCCGCTCTTGTAGGTGATGAGATGTTCGGATTTCTTTTTGAAATACGTGTTCACAATGGCCAGATCGGCAGCCGCACACGTTCTAAGGATAGTTTCTCCTTCAGCGTTGCGGGTGCCGTATCCAAAACCACCATGAACACGCTCAAACTCCCCACACCTCTCACCCACATGACCGTTTAGGTCGCCGCCCAAAACGATTCCCTGTGACAACGGAATGCTCCGAAGCACTCCCTCGAGTTGACCCCAAAACGACATCTTATCGGCGTCGCTACAACCGGCCTGTGGCGCGTAGGCACTTATCAGGTGGGTAATAATCCCATCGATAAGCACCCTCACGATCATAAGCCGGTCGCTACAGCGTTTCACCTCCAAGATGCCACTCTGCAGCCCCTCGGAGAGCACAACGGCCACCCCGTTCTCCCCACCAGGCGCACCCGTGTAATACAGCTTGTAGCCGTTCTGCAAGGGCCGGGCTCTGTTGCCCTTCCACCGAGTCTCCTGCAGGAACGCCACGTCCACCCTCCGCCTGGAGAGTACTTCGGCCAACTCTACCGCACGCCCAGTCAGCGTGCCAATGTTCCATGATGCGAAGCGGATTCGGGTTGGGGCTAACTTCTTTAGCCGTGCTGGCCCGACACACGGCAGCCCTAGCCCACTTGCCACAGGAGTCGGGCGGGGCTCCTGCGCGCCGTTTTGCGGCGGCGCCCTATCCCTAGCTGCTTTTTCTTTTATTCTTATCCATAAGTTGTTTTGGCGGGTGGCTTTTATGGGAGCGACGCCCTCAGACCTCCCAACCCCAGAGGGGAAAGCCAGCGCCAGAGCCTCGTCCGTTAGTCAGCAGGTGCACGCACTAGCACGGGAGGTTGACTTGGGCCCCGAAGATCTTGGTGGGGCCCCTTACACCCCCTATATGTGGGTGTTTAGATTGCATAAGTTACTATAGAGTAACTTATGCAATCTAAACACCCAGGTACATAGGCGGCACTGAAAATTTCTGAAATCAAGGAAGTGACACAACATTACTATTTAAAAATGTATTTATTGCTTTTCGAAGTTATTCTCCGCGAAATTTGACACATTTTTCCATACGATGGAACCAATCATTGAAGCAACCATTCCATTCGGAAGTTGGGGTATCCAAAATGGCCGTTTTGTAGGCGTCCACAGCTTCTTCAGGTGATGAAAATCTCTGACCACGCAATTTATTCTTTATTTTAGGGAAAGTATAGAAATCATTAGGGCTTAGGTCGGGGCTGTACAGTGTTAGGTGGGCGGGGGCACTGTCGGATTCATATCGGGTCGACTGTGGTGTCAGACAGGGACGCTTGACCTCTCCGATTTTATTCAACTTGTACATAAATGTACTGATAGAGGCACTCAACAAGCAGCATGTCGGTTGCCATATTGATGGCATATGTGTCAATAATCTTAGCTATGCTGACGACATGGTGTTGTTGAGTGCGCCTGTCTGTGGCCTTAGAAGATTGATACGAATTTGTGAAGAGATTGCCTGTGGTCACGGATTACGATACAATGTAATTAAAAGCCAATGGATGGTCTTTGAGGCGGGAGGCGAATCCCTTCAGGATATACCCTCCATTGTGCTAGACACTGTTCCCTTAAACAGAGTGTTTAAATTTAAGTATCTTGGGCAAATTATCACTGACGATCTTAGAGACAATGAGGACATTGAGAGGGAGTGGAGGGCATTATCAATTAGAGCCAATATGATAGTCCGTAGGTTTGCACGCTGTTCTTTGCCTATAAAAATCACCTTGTTTCGAGCTTACTGTACAACATTGTACACGTGCAGTTTGTGGGCAGATTACAATAAAAAGAAATACAGTGACCTGCGTGTCCTGTATAACAATGCGTTCAGAATGTTGTTGGGACTGCCCCGCTTCTGTAGTGCTTCGGGCATGTTCGCAGAGGCGCGTATTGTTTGTTTTCATACGACAATGCGGTCGCGTGCAGCTTCTTTAGTGTGTCGAGTGCGGGCCAGCTCCAACAGTATCCTGAAGATGATTGCAGACAGGTTGGACTCCCCTTTTCTCAGGCATTGTTGCGAGAGACGTCTCAGTGCCAGTCCCCGAAAGACAATATCAATTTTTAAATGATTTTTTTGTATTATTTGATGTTTGTGTGTGTGAATTTTATTATTATTTTTTTATTCATTTATGACATAATGTAATTTAATATTGGATTATTATCTAATGTTATTTACTTATTATTTTATTGTTTTGGACATTTGATTTGCTATTTATAAATGTACGGTTTTTTTTTATACCTGAAATAAATGAATTGAAATTGAAATTGTACGGCGGATGGTCTAATAATTCTATGTTTTCTTGCTCTAAAAACTCTTTTGTTCTGTGCGCGGTGTGAGAACTCGCATTGTCGTAATGGAGGATGATGCGGCGGTTGCAGTTCTCTTTACGGAGTTCAGAAACGACCTGTGGCAAACAAATGCTAGCATACCATTCAGCATTAACCCTTCTTTGTCCCTCAAGAGGAATAGTCGCAACATGGCCGATTTTGGAGACAAACTTGGCCACCATTTTTTTTGCAATACTCCGTGAACGAACAATTTTTGTTGGCTTTAACTCATTTTTGAACACCCAAACTCGTGACAGGTTTTTTGTTTCGGGTTCGTACGCGTATATACAGGATTCGTCACCTGATACGATGTTGTATACAGCATTTGAGGATCCTGCATGGAATCTTTCGAGAGTTCTGACGCACCAAGTAACGCGAGCCGCTTTTTGCTCTTCACAGAGCGAATCCATCGGGAAAACAACTTTTTTACACCTAATTGTTCATGCGAGATTATTTGTATTTGACTCATGCCAATGTCTAATGTTGCCTGAATTTCGCAGTATGTCACATGTCGATCTTCCTCAATCAGCTTACGCACAGCATCAACGTTTTCTTGGGTGACTGCAGTTTTTGGACGACCTTGACGGGGATCATCACTGAGCTTGACACGTCTACGTTGAAATTCAGCAAACCAGCGATATATTGTGGTATTGGATGGGGCTTCATCACCAAATGCAGAAATCATCCGGTCAATACACTGTTTTTGTGTTAAACCACTTCGAAAGTCATAATAAATCATTTCCTTGAATTTTCTCGAGTCAATTCCATTTTCTGACCGAGAATCTTTTTTTTAAATAAAATAAATGGTATTCGATTTTTAAAACCAAGGAGTTTTCAATTAAAAAGATTTTAATATGACAGGAACAGTGGAAATCTTCAATTCCCGAAACTTTTAGTGCAGCCTATCTAATTAGTAATCTAAGTGACTTATGAATCAAAACCTATTTGTATTCAAGACTCCAGTTTAACCTCAGAGCGTGGATTATTTTATGACACTATCTTAATACGGAACGTGACATTTCCGTCTTCAAAGTAAAGTTTGCGCACTAAAGCTGGGTATGTGTAATCGAAGGTAACACACAAATGTACTGTGGTACGAATATAATGAAGCATCTAATGCAGTTAGTATTGGTCGTGGATACATCAGTATTGTACTAGCAGAGAGAAAGGAATGTTGCTCGCTCCCTGTCACGTCAAGCGTACCTACGTCAAAGTGTATGCGAGTATCTCATACGGGACCTGTCAGTTGTCTACCATTTGTATGTACTTAGTATAGTGTAATCTTATGAGAAAAGGGTGTCGCCCCCTGACACGCTTGGTTGTATAACATACTAGTTAACGCCCGCGGCTCCGCACGCGTGGTAAAGTTTTTCCGTTCCCGTTTTAAACAGGAACTTGTTCCCGTAGCGTATGTGTTATTCTGATGTGTAAGCAAAAAGTAGCGTATGTGTTATTCTTATTGTAAAGTTTTATCAAAATTAATTCTGTAGATTTTGCGTGAAAGAGTAACAAACTTACATACTTTCGCGTTTATAATATTAGTAGGATATAGAGTTAGGTATAGAGCGCGCGAGTGACATTGATTCTTTGTTGAACAGGAGAAGAAACGGCGATGAGTTTCTAATAAGTAGGTAAGCGCGTATATAATTCATTGAATATGTGTCCGAGAATAATTCGGTCAAAGACAAATGCGAACAAATGAAATGCCAACCATTATTTGACAACCGGCGAGCACCGGGTAGCCTTACTCCTTTTCTACTGTACCCTCTACTATTCAAAGGGTACCCAAAAAATATACTCAGCGGAGCAGCCCATAATGAATTAGGCAAATCCTTAGTTGGTGGGTAGGTATTGGCCGTAAGTGGCAATGGTGTCCAGCAGTGAGAAGTGATATTGACCATCCACCACATGGAGATACCGAATACTTCTAAGCCTCCACAGGTAAGGAGACTTAGTTGGACTGAAAAGTCCCTCTGACAGGAAACTGTTGATTAATCAACTCTTGACCAAAACAGTAGGTACCTCCTTAAAGTTTAAAAAACCCCAAAATCTCTTTTCAAAAGGCTTATTTCTCCTTGAACTGAACGAAATTTTAAAGAATTGAAAAGTAAAAAGATTAAAAAGGTTTAAATCAGTATGAGGTAAAAAACAAATACCTACAGTGACCCTTTTAAAGTCGGATGAATTTGCCTCGAAAATTCAAAATCCTTTTTGAGTTGTTTACAGGTCATCCACGTTCAAGGAAAGATTTATGTGTTTACTAACTTTATATCAAAAATTCTGAATGGTTATTTCTGTACTGGGTTAAGACGTTTATGTCATTTGTTATTCAATGAATTGACTTGCGGTTACAAAGTGTCGTTACTTGTTATGAAAATACTTTATAATATGTTATATAAATGAGCAATACATGTATCCTAGTACACCCGCAAATATATATAAGTAGTACTCGTATCTTTGGCATGGCTCCGCATAGTACATATACTAAATTCCCTCCGTCACGCTATTTAAATTATAGGTTGTCTTGAAAACCTTGAAGCCTTTGATTCTGATCCTGATCTAAAGAGCTCTTTCATTCAATATTACCATATCTTTTTCGGTCCTGTCCTGAACATCATGTGCAAGGCACAAATACCACCCTATCACGTTTTAGAATCGTAATCCCAACCAATAGGTACGAATTTCTACGAATTTTACATCATAGAAATTTGGAACTCTTTACCAGCAAAACTGTTCAAAATCAGTTTTCAAGGGAAGCAAGAAGAGACATTCAGTGGGCCGTTAAATTGAGGGCCGCCATTAATGACCCTATAGACTGAGAAGGCGTGCCTCAATCTCTTCTCAACAGCTCTAATGATTTTTATGCCATGTTAATTGTAGCCTGTAGAAGCGCTCGTGGACCCCCGGTCTCAGTGTTCTGTAAACGATCACTGAGTTACGCAACTTTCACTATGGCTGGTACTCGGATGGGTGACCACTTTGTGGCATTTACATTTGCGAGCGTTTCCGTGCTTCGGAAGGCACGTTAAGCCGTTGGTCCCGGTTGCCAGTAAAATGGCAGTCGTTAAGCCTGGTTGAAGGCCTTATGGGCGGCTTAAAAAAATTTCAACAGCAGGTAGCCACAACCTGCGTCTGTCTATTTCAACACGGCAATGGGCTCACCACCTATTACGTGGGACAGGAATGCACACGGTGAAAAGTGGGCATATAATATGCCTCTGCCACCCCTTCGGGGATAAGGCGTGATAAAATAAATATCCATCTCGCCTTATCCCCGAAGGGGTATTTATTTTATTATTAATTGCAGCAGGCACCAATGGCATTGCAGTCAAGTTGAATACATTATAGGCGACTTGTCTTATGTAAAAACTGGACTTTGACAGATTCATGATGGTTAGAGACTCACCATATATTACGTGGGATAATAAGTATAGTGTGTCTGCCTGAACGAACAGAGCAATTTCCACACTTCCCCATTACTCAATTTATTTTCGACCAGGCAGCACAGATCACATAGTACCTCGGTGACGAGGGTAGAGGGGAGATAATGTTTTAAAAAGGCGGAACGGAACGCGCTGAGCACACTTGTTGTCAAGCATTCTTGAGGATGCCTCATGTGTAGGCGAAACACTTGTCGACCAAGTGCCACCTTGTAAAGCGGAGTTTTGCAAAATATAAAAAATTTACCTATCCTACATCCCATTCCTTGAAGAGTTCGGTTCGTCATTCCTTCGTTACAATTAGTAGAGGTTATCCTTGACCGTTGTGCGTTAGGATTGACGAATCGAGGGTGTGTGGAGGGATCCTCCTCTCCAAATTTATTATCGTTCTACAATGGATTCCGCCATGTAACGTCTGATTCATTTAGTTAGACTGATTTCATTGTCACAATATTTGTTAGAAACTAGCTTTTTTTTGTTATTTCATAATGAAGCTTGTATATTCTATTGTTTTGTAGGTTCGGTCATAACTACTAAGATCATATTGTATGTGAGATTCTGCATGCATGCTTCTCCAGCGCATGATCAAGCATAATCTTCACTTTGAATGGAATGAGGGTTCTTGATAATTGACATATTGGCTAGAAATTGCCTTAATTCGTTACAAACTCGTTCGATGTGGAGGTCCAGTTGAACTTTTCATCTATAATTACTCCAAGATATTTAATATTTTTGACAGTCTCTATAAATGAGCACATACAGTTTATCGCGCTAGGAGCATGCAAGCAAAAGTGATCATGGGATACTGATGACTGAATGGATGGTGCTTATACTATACTCTATAATATACATAGAGTATGAGATGCCACATTAACTGATACTCTTGCGGTGTCTTACCTCCCAGATCCTAATAATAAAGCAGGGCGGCAAATGTTCGTGTGCGGGTGAAGATGGGAAAGGACAGTCGTCTTGGTGCCCAATATGAATTCGTTCTATTCAGTGTTTAAACACTACGTCCCCGTCCATGGGGTCAGTGCACATAATCTTTTCACTGCTCTAGGCAAGCGTCTGAAGGAAGATACTGGCAATCTCCGTCCATGTACCTTTCTCATGTTCTCCATTCTCCAGCGTGGGAATGCTGCTGGCGTCACGGGTACCCTACTGAAGGAACCCAGCTTATATTTTTGTTAAGTAGATCGTTGTTACTTAGGTATCCTTTTAGTTGTTTCTTTTTTGTATTAAGATATTATATGAAACTTTGTATTATTATTGAAGTATTTGAAATGGTGGGTATGAGAAATCCTGACACTCAATGTAGCGCTATGTTCAATAAACTTAATAATAAAATGTTAATTACCTACTTATTACTGTATGATACGAACATAAAGACTGACTGTTTTATATGCATAGTTATTAAATATTACCTTAATAAGTAAGTTTACAATTTTATCACGACATACACCAGAACTTGCCGGATTTTATGTAATAACTAGTTATTTCTATCACAGCTTTGAATATAAATAAGTGCCTATATTTCTATTTACAGCCTGCAATTTTAAGCAAGTTTAGACACTTAAATCAATCAATGTATCTAATAACTATGTTTATGTATTAATATGAATGTCGTGAATACCTACTTTTTATGTTTTTTTATACTCTGGTTGGGTTTTTGGAGTACAAAAACCGAACCAGAGTATCAATGATGTCTTACTTACCATGTTTTTAACAATTCACTTTCTTGTCTGGGTGGATTTTGTTATTGATTTTAAAATAATTTACCGATCAAAGATGATTTTAGACCATATTTCAGAAATGGATGATATAACAATAAAATGTGCAATAAAAGTTAGATATTTTTTTTTTAATTTAAGTTTCTTATTTAGGCTTTACTTGGTCCCCACACCATGCTGTCGTAATTAAATCGAGCAGTACCTATCCCTTAAGAAGAGGACGCCTAATAAGACATGAATGCCTTATTACGAGGTACCCACCTTACTACAAGCAAATCGTAATGAAAATACAAGTGAACCTTAGTAGTATTAACATATTATATTCAAAGCATTATTAAATTACGTAAGTGATGAAATCCGAGACGAATTTATATAAAAAGGTTCGAAAAAAAAATCCGGAACTTGTACGATGATCGATTATTAGATTAATCATTGGCTATTTAAGAATTTACGTGATTCAAAATTATAGACATCATTATTTTTTTTAATCTATCATTTTTAATTTACTGAATATTGTTAAATTTAGAATTACCTACTTACGGAAATACAAACCATGGTAATACTATAATTATAACCGTGCCCAAACACACACAACTCAGTAGAAACATCTTTACAATACACCGGAATATACAGCGTTAATTTAATATCCAGTTCTTCCTCTAAGTCATTTCATGCACTCGAAATGAGCTTTATAGGGATTTCCAAAAACGGTGCTCGAAAGACCATGAATATTGCAAAACTCGATGTTTGTAGAAAGAATTTACACTAAATATTATTAGATTAGGACTAAAAATATTTTTTATAGATCCAGGACGTTTTAAATCTTCTTCATCTTAAGTGTTTTTCAAGTTGCTTCTAAGGATTTGGAGCCTGGGTTGCACTTTTGTTTGGCTACTAGGAGCAGTCATCATTTGGCTTTTAATTATCGGCATTGTTGGGAGCGAGTGCTGTCTGACCTCCCAACCCCGTCGTTGCCTTAAGCAGGTGCTCCACTAGGAGGTGAGGTCGCTTGGACCCCGGAGATCTTAGTGGGGCGGCCCCTTACACGCAAACCAGAACATTTTAAATATTGTTGAACAAGACAGTGACAGGAATACATATGGTAAAAAGTGGGCATATAATATGCCTCTGCTACCCCGTCAGATAAGGCGTGAAAAAAAATAAAAATCTTTATTATCCTGGATCTATGAATCTCAACTGTTATAGTTCAAATTATCGATTAATATTTTTTAAATTTTAATTCAACAGAATTTTATTCTTCCTCGTAAGCTTCGAAAAAAGTCTAGGAAATAAAAGGGTTAAAGGAAAAATAGTGATACATACAAAAATTTGAGATTGAATAGTAAAAACTATAGTTTTCGTACATTTAAAGTTGCCATCAATGTAGCCTATCGTAAATTCGGATTTCTGGAAAAGGTAATAATGCAACAATGATGCCTAGATTTGATAGTGGTTAGTAAAGACTCTCATCGTAAATTTAGTTCCGCATAGTGCTACTATAAATACTATACATCTCTTTGATTTCGATGATTGAACCAGATCACCACTGAACTGCACCATAGAACTGCAGTTATCCGCTTACTAGCTATTAAACTTTTGATTTAGGTTATAAAAACATTCATTTTAATTAATTCATTTATTGAAAGGAGTCACTGGCCACATGCAACCATTTTGAATCAATGTGGTTGTAGTCTGCTAACTTCAGTGGCGTAAAACCAATTAGATTCTTCAGACTAAGATGTAGAAAGGAAACAGTTATTTTCTTTTAAAAGCTTCATAATGTTACGATAATGATTATGATCTATAAAGGTTATGGGCACAAACGTCAGTTGTGATTCACAACACAGATGTCGTTTGAACCCATAACCTTTTAGTGTTCTACAGAATTTGAATTTACAACATAGAATACAAAGTGGTATGCAATCTCAGGGAAACGCTTAATGATTATGAGTTATGATCTTATTGTGTCTTTTGAAATATTGAGCACTTCCATTTACTTTTGCGAAAACGTTGGCGCGGTTAGGCATAAAGTGGAACATTTTATTCTTGTAAGCTATTAATCATTTTGACACCATTTCTATTGGAACTATATTTATACTTCGCAGAAACCTTTCAGCTTAGCTTGAGGGCATAGCGTAGCTTATGCTTTTTATATCAATAAATTGACAGACAAGCATAGCCCACCTAATTGAAAGTGCTCACAGTAGTCTATGTTTCGTTTGCAACACTCGACGTACACTTGTTCACTGCCGACTTAAAAGACCTTCTAAGACCCCGTTTATACCCCATTATGAGTTGATGTGAGAACCAAAAATGGTAGGTGGATCATAGCACAATAATTTGAATCGAAACCCTAAGAAGAATACATCAAATCCAACGTGTTTCCAAGTAAATACCTTTTTAGAAGAGTTTAATGACTGAAGAGGTCCAACCGCTATCAGATTTCGGATATCAAGAGACTTCTTATTTAGAAATTACAGGTACTTACAATTACATTATATCTTTTTATGAATATCCAGATGCAAATTGTATATCCACATTTGGTAATCAACATTCATTCTTAGGGGTACAGTGTCATTTTTGCCATTAATTGGTGCAACCACTGTTAGACTTCTCTGGAGACTTGAATCTGACCCTTGCTCGACGAACCATGGTTGAGCTAACTTACAGCGAAGATTGACTTGAGCCCTGTAAAGACACTCTTTGTTTTTCTAGTTGGTTTAAAACAGGATATTAATCCATAATAGTCATAATAGGTAACATGAGTCAATCAATAGGTTAAGCGGTTTTCTTATGCGCAATCTTATCAAACTCCGAGAACAGTAATTAACCACAACCATTAGCCAGGTATGTACCAAGTACCTATACATCTAAACACATCAAGTGAAATCGTGAACTCTACTGAGATACTGCTATAGAAAATCATAACGTATGTACATTTAGTGACCCATAGATTACCAAAGTTTTTCTGCATTTTCCACTTCTTAATGGAATTCGAGGTCAGAGGGCAGTATATGCAATAAGCAGAGAGTAGTCGCCTATTAAAGGTGGGTGTATGTGGCGTCACCAAGATCTTCGGGGCTCAAGCGTCTCACTTGCAATTGGTACGCCTGTTGACTATCAGACGAGGCAATGACGCAGGCGCCCTTACGGGATTGGGAAGTCAGACGCCAGTCGCTTCCAACAAACCGATAATATTAAGTCAAATCTTGTCGGCTGTTAATAGTCAATTCTAGCCCGGTCTCCAGATGTAGGGAATGTAAATAACAGTGAAAACGCTAAGATAAAGAAGAAGTCGCTCATCAACGATAACTAGTTTGTTAAAAAAACAGAAGATGCAAGAGAAATTAAGCTAACATAAAAGTATGAGATCACAGTTTTAATCAACGATATAAACAATATATATGATCAATACAATTTTATATAATTAATTAATTTTATACATTTAGATTGTCAAAATGACGATAATTTTCACAGTTCGGAAGGCTATTGACAATGGCCTTCTAGTTGGAGAACCCATTGCAGTTCTAAGAAGGAGAAAAACGCGTATTATCTTGGACAGAAAGTTTCAAGTTTTACTAGATAATATTTACTAGCTTTTGCCAAAGAGAGCCATTTGTCAGAGAGCAAATTTCAGGACTCCATCTATCATCATAGTTAGATATAAATTTTATTCCAACCGGATCAGCGAAACTTAGTAGTAAAATTAACACTTGACGAAATAATAATATATTTTTCATTTCAATTGTCGTGTGTAAGATCAAGTCTCAATTCAATTCTACGAACTATGTTATCTTCTATCAGTATTATTTTGCATACAAAGTATCAAGACAAGACTCCATAAGTTTATTTCGCGGAGCTATTGTCTATCATATTGGTTAGTTAGACTCTGCACTTGAAAGAGATATGCACTTGACAGTTAAGTGGGAAGACATCAATTAATTTGTATAAATTAATCCTCATTCGTAAAAAGTAAGCTGCAGTAAAAAAACAATTAAAGTAAAAATAAGTGCCTAAGAATCGCCAGTTTCCAAAACATAAGTTGCGGACTCTACATTTAAAAGGAGTCTATCTATAATGTAAAATTAAATGAATGGATAAACTATAAAGTGTTCTATCAAGGTCGCTATTAATAACAGAAGACATGTAAATCATCGTTTGAGGCCTAGGATTAATTAATACATCAAATCCTGATAGTAGGTATTTCAAGAGAGATAGAAAGGTTTTAATGCGGTTAGGAACTAAACAAAATGATAAATATCGGTAACAGCATTATGGAGGGTTAATTACAAAAAAAAACTGTCAGAAACGGACCCAAAATAAGTACTCAATTATAAAAGCTCAAGCTTACGGAACCTACCTACATAAACGATTTAATAGACCTTCAACATTTTAAAGCTACGCACACTTACATAACTACGTACATACACAGAATCATCAAAATAATCTATTAGCCAAATCACTACAAAAGATTTTTTCACATTGTTTTTTAAATATCTCTTTTAATTCCATTGAGTAGAGTTCTTTTTTCAAGCAGCAAAATCATGTAGAGACCGGTGATCGTGACCCCTGATTTCAATAAACACGCAAACTCTATTTCTACGTGTGGGTATAATGTCCAATTCTATATTAAGCTTTTTAACAATAAATTGTCATCTTGCCTTACTTATTTCATAAAGTAATATAACATATTTAAGTATAGTCATGTTAAGATAAATAAATAAAATTTGGAATCAAATATAATTTGACTTTATAAGTATTTTTCTCTACTTTAAGGTACAGTAGTTTATATTTTAGGCATCCGTGCATTAATTTAAGAGTACAACTATACAAAAGTTGATGTTAGTTGGGTGTAACTAACATCAACTTTTGTATAGTTGTACTCTTAAATTTATATAGCAAGTCTAATTGCCTGACAATCAATATAATCAAAAAATCGCCCTGAAATTCGCGCCAAATTTGATTGCAGCATGATTATGTTATGTGCTTGTTGATCTCTACAATCGCGTGATGTGTTGAATTCATTACGTTTTCTGCGATTTTAGAGATAAATATAATATTTTCGACCGTTAAGATTTCGTATCAGTTAGGTTTTATCAAAAACTTTCAGTTAATCGCAAATTGAAATGCCTTTTGGTAGCCAATCTATCAATGGAGTCTCAACCGATCACAAGCCGGTGTAGCGTGATAGAGTCGCACTGTGATTGGTGGAATATGACGTGATATCTATTTTGGTCGCAAGTCAGAATGTGCGCGCTGTGGCACTTGCGCATGTGTGCTGACGGAACATATTGCATCGATGTGTGCGTGTGTTGTTGAGGCGCGCTCTCTGTTGTTTACAGCGCGTTGCTGTAGCCGGCGAGCGTACGCACTGTGTTCTGTGCGAAATCGAGTTTTCCAGCGGCTGCCAAGCTGCACGAGTGTCGAAGGTGTTTTCCTCTCGGTTTATTGGTGCTAATACATGTCGGACGAAAAGAAAACATTCGTGAGCCCAGTTCACACCCGGTATAGAGCGTACATTTAGTGCAGCTAATAAAAATATACGTGTTTTCGGCGGATGCGATGAATAAATTTTGCGAATCAAGTCTGTGTGTCGAAAAGGTTCGTGAGAGTTATGTTTTGATCGGCCGGCGTGTAGTGGATGTGCCGGGCGGTGCGGACGCGATACGGTTGGCGTTCCTCATTCCAATCTCAGTAAAACTGAGGCTGTGCTACAAGTTGTCTTTGGAGCGAAACCTTGCTACGGGGAACAGCTGCCTGAGGAACACCCAGACAGACTTGTTGGACACTCGGCACACAGCTGTCTGCACGTGCTGAGGTAGGCGATGCCATTACGCATGACCTTGACTTTTTCGCTTTGGTAGTGTTGTAATAACCAGATGGCAATTGAAGATATGTTTTTTTGAAGTTAATAACACAATTTTGTTTAGCATCGTGAAGAACTACACGAAATTGTTTCTTTACAATGTCTTTAAATATTTGTTTATTTAATATAAGTAGCATATTTTTCTGCATTTGGCGTTGTAAGTTTATTCTTATTAAATTTTCAGCGTCATTGTGTGAAATATTTCAATCGATCCACCAAAATATCACACTTTGTACATGATATTTACGAGTACATGAAATCTGAACAATTAAGTACATTTATCCCTAAGATGGTATCAAATACATTATATTCTTCTGTTTTCCTATTTTTATCTATTTGTTTCGGCTTCTTAAATTGTAAGAAAACGACAGACAAATGTGATAAGGGATTGCATTGATAACAAACATTTCTGACATATTTACGAACACATGGCAGGGCAGTGATAACACATGGCATTCGTAGGCTGCATAAAGTATAGTTATCTAATCAATTAAATTGTGACAGTAGGTAGGTACAGAAGATTACTTTAAATTTACCTACATTCAATAAGACATAAGTAAGATGACAAATTTATAAAAAAACGCCGGTTGTCAGAAATTATGAACATATTAATAATGCTTATTTTTTGTCCAAATAGTAGGTGCATACGTATTGGTAATTTAAATAAGCCTTAAATATTAATTAAGGAACGTAGCATAAATATTAGGCTTCCTGTAGTAATGAAAATCCCAGGAAAGACTGAAAATAATCACTAGAAGTAAAATAAACATTAGTGAATAATCCGTTGGCACATGTTGGTAAAGCAATAAACGTATTCATTTTCTTTACATATACTAGCTAAAATTATGAATCGAATATTCTTCTTCGTCATCTTAGCCTAGTACTAGCTCCTTCCTAGCTCCAAACCTTACAAAGATTTGGGACATGGAGCCGCTTTATTGTCTGCTAGAAGCATGGTTCCATAAATACGCCTGCGTTGTGTCCTTGTTTGTTGGTCAGCAGGTGCACTGCTAGCAGGTGAAGCCGCTTAGGCCCTGCAGATATTGCTATCATAATAAAAGAAATAATCCTAAAAACTAAGAACGTTCGTCAATACTCAAGAAACGCTTAAGGCTAGTTTTCGTTCTTGAGTATTAATAAACGTTCTGTAATACGGCCCTAAGTCTGCGTTATGATTTTCAACTACCGAATGCATGTAGAATCCTCATCTCAGACCTCATTTCATAGGTAGGTATTACTATCTTTAAAAAATCCAGATGTAATTATTATTATCATGTCACTCTTAGTATGTGTGATAGATGGAAGTCACACAATCAGGGATGTCAAAGACTATTCGTGTTTGCAGTATGTAACAAACAAACAGAAAATGTATACTTGTCTTGACATTAAAATCTCAAGGTTAATATATTCGTGCAGAAAATAAATATTGTCAATACCTAGGTGAATGAAACAATCTGATCAGTTTACGCACAATACCTTAAGATATTAAATGCGAAGGAATTATTAATACAAAAATAGAAACCATTGTTTAGAATTTTACAGTTATTAATACACAAGTAAAATAAATGGGCATACCAAATGGGCTCACCACCTGTTACGTGGGACAGGAATACACATGGTGAAAAGTGAATAGGATAGGTGAGAGAGGCGTATAATATGCCTCTGTCACTCCTTCGGGGATAAGACGTGATAGTTAAATAAGTAAAAGAAATGCATGTTTTTATTAAAGATAGTCATAGACTGTTAGCTACATTATCATTTAACGTAAGTTTCTCTACTCCTTGATACCCACTCGCTTACAATCCCTTTTAGGTTGAAAACGTGTCAGGTATTTCCAGAAAATAAAAGTGTGCCGCTTTTTATTTGGGTCAACTTTTTACGATCTTGAACGTATTTATTGACAAATGGAAGTTAATCTTATATCAAGTTTCCGGTGTAAGTACCTACATACTTATTGGCGCCAGTGCGTCCACAAAATAACCGATAGAACAGAATTATACTATTTTAGTAGAAGCGTTGAAGACGATTTTCAATGCAATGGTAATTAAAGCCAGTCAGTCAGATTCACGATTTTAGATTTAGTAGGCATATTATAGAAAATTGTTTCATCATTATTTTGCGACTTTTCATTCAATAACCATTACTCGTCGTCTAAGTCAAGTCAGTATTGCAATATGATTTTTTGTGGGCTTGTTTATTACTTGACTCACAACGACAGAATGAACAAAGAAACATGTGCATACGCTATTTATAACATTTTTTTATTTTTGTGGGATTGTCACAAATGATATTTTAAACAGAGAAAGACCATTTATTTTACATGTTGATGAACTATTTAAACGAAACTCTTTGGTAAAAATGGTAAGGATATATTCAGTCAAATATTATTTTTCATAATTTAACCAATATAATGAATACCTACAAACAATTATTTAAATTAATTGGCACATATCGCTGGCAGTACTGCAGACTAATTAGATAACGATTCTTTATTATATAAAATAGATACGCACTAGAAAACATTACTACATATTATAGATAAGTTAAGATACAAAATTGTTTTATTCCATTAATTTTAATCATTTTAATCAGTATTATAACGATAGATAATCCTATAACTAGGGTCGAGGTGTCACCCATTATAGTAAAAACTAGATATTGATAAGCATAGTATTACAAACGTTGATCATAATATTAAAAAAACTTAGATACATAAATTGATAGACAGATGTATATAATAATTATAGCGAATACGGAACCTGGCTAAACATAGCAGAATACATCTATGGAAAGTGAAGAACTTTGCAGAAATAAATTCGCCGTGGGTATGGATTTATTATCCTACAAAACTACCATATAAAACTAAGATTGATCGCAAATTGTATAAATTCATTCTCCATTAGTAGAAAAGATACCGTTATTGCAATAGATGGCATTAATTGTAATTCAAATCAATTTAATTATAACGGACGAAATCTTTTTGGACATTAATAATAAAGAAACCAGGCTAGAGATTATTAAATATGAATATAGGTATTTTACTTTTTGGGCTATTAAGCATTAATAAGAAAAAATAGTCGGCTAGAAATCCACTATGAATGGCCGTTCTAGTAGTGATAAATGGTCTCTAAATATTTTTCTTTGCCATGTCTTCCAACAGATGGGCGAGGTATTAAAGATTTTTAAAGAAGAGTTTAGTAAAGAACTATTTAACTATAATAAAGTATTATACAACGTAACATAATATACATAATTCTCAAACAAAAGCTAAACTGTTTCATCACAATATTTATTTGTAAAATGTTCTCCAGTGTGGTACAGGGTTTTGATTTGAGGCTTCTCTTCGTCATCAACTCGTCCGTTAGTCAACCGGTGCACCCCTTGCCGGTAATGTTGGCTTGAGCCATGGGAAATGGAATACCAAATAATCTTGATTACTGTAATGTTTTCTGTCCAAATGAAAAAGAATTAAACAAATAGTAAAATAATAAAAATAAATATCCATCACGCCTTATCCCCGAAGGGGTGGCAGAGGCATATTATATGCCCACTTTTCACCGTGGGGATTCCTGTCCCATAGGTGGTGAGCCCATTGCCGTGTTGAAATAGACAGACGCAGGTTGTGGCTACCTGCTGTTGAACTTTTTCAAGCCGCCCATAAGGGCTTCAACCAGGCTTAACGACTGCCATTTTACTGGCAACCGGGACCAACGGCTTAACGTGCCTTCCGAAGCACGGAAACGCTCGCAAATGTAAATGCCACAAAGTGGTCACCCATCCGAGGACCAGCCATAGTGTAAGTTGCGTAACTCAGTGATCATTTACAGAACACTGAGACCGCGGGGCCACGAGCGCCAATAGTATAAATAGTACAATTCACAAGAATATATAACTAACATTATAAAATACCGAATATATTAAACAACCTTTATTAAAATTCTATTCAACAATGTATCAGCGGCAAGGTGGAAATCAAACAGATTTTCAGCATTTTGAAAACTTTAGAATGCTAATATTTTTAAACTTACGCGACTTGTACAATGCTGTATGATTTACTAGTGTGATATACCTAATGTTTATACAAAATATAAAATAAGAATAGTGATAATACGCGTAAAATATCCATAAACTATAACGCATTTACAATCATTACATAACATTTTCAGTCAGTACGCGAATAATAATTCTTATTCACAATATATATGTGTGTGTCTCACTAAATACACAAGCTACCTACATAAGTGGTATTACAAAACTGGACACTCATGAATGGTCCTCGTCGCCCACACAATGATTTTTATAGCAACAGCACGTCGAAAATAATATAATCGTTTTAACAGTATGTACGCTCGCATCTTTAATAAAGGTCACAGAGCTGAATTTACTTTAATAAATACTGTAATGTAAAAACATATGACCGAGTTAGATAATGCATACCAGATGTTTCATGTAGACTTAGAATATGCCTTGACTACTAGACCAAGCCTTAGGTAAATACGTGACTAAATTTACTAACAAAGGGACTCGGACACTTACAATGTTAAAATATTTGACGTTAAAAGTTATTTCTAAGCAGCGACACGGTGACTTGAATACAATAATGCATTTAATGCTAAGAGTGCACACATTCGTGATAAGAACATTCAAGTAGCACACATGAATCAACTTGGCCTCTACACAGCTGAATGGATGTTAATTAGTAACGTTTGTTTTAACACTTTCAAATGTGTACATACATATAACTAAGCACACACACACGTGCGCGCACATATATAGTGAACCTATAACATTTTTAAACTATTAAATGATTTGAAAAGATAATCAATTTAGATTAATTTAAAGCTTAATTTTATAATATACCAAATATTGCGTCTTACATGAACATTCGCAATTAGTAGATCTTGGCGATTTAGTCAACAAATACCTAAAAGAAGCATAGCAAACCGCCTAGTAACACTATAAACACATAACAAACACAACCTTAACATACATATAAACTTGGATCATGCCATTTGAATTTAACTATAAAAACTTTTGTTATACGTATTTCGTCTGAAATCACTTCCTACAACTCCCAAAGGGCGGAAGACATGCCTTTAGAGAATTACAAAATTAACACATTTTGAGTGTTTCAATTTGATGTTTTTTATAGTTTGGAGTGACCTTGACAAAAGGTCAAATCAAGAGTACATTCAAGAGGAGCATTGTTGCGACACGCATTATAACTTTAACATAACGTTGCTTGGTACTTATGAGTTGGTATTTTGTTGTCGTTTTCGGTAATTCTCGAGTGGTCGTCGATCACTTCAAGTGGGTATGGAAGGACGCATGTCATCGCCAACGCATACTAATATATAAACAATATTATATGATATTGTCGATTGAAATGCCCGCTTCTATACAAAAAATGGCGATCATTATAAATAATGTTAATATAAATAACAATAAGCATAGACGTGAGGGAATTTTATTATTGTCTGGAATTGACAAATAATATGTGTAGGTAGTATTTACTACAATTGTTAAATAAAACATTAAATACAATGCATACATTATAAACTTTAAAAGAATGTTGGTAACATTCTGTTAAAACAGGTATTTTCATCTGGAATTTTAGGACTTCATTGTAGCATAGAAAGAAATATAACCGTAAAATTATATAATTTGCATTTGTACAGAAAGAGTACAAGCAACAAAGTATAACACATAACAACAGTCTTTTTTACACATTATAATCCACATTAAGATTTATGTAGTAGTAACGATATTAACTTTACCAATGCCCAGAACGGAGGGTTTGAAATGAAAGGAAATGAAATTAAATGATCTGAAATGAAATGAAAATAATCATTAACGATATAAACTTTGCCATATCTATAAGAGGCACTATCTATTGCTGATAATCTACTCAACTGCTGCATTGACGACGTTCAGACTTACTATTTATATTATAATATAATAATTATTAATAATTTATGTAATAATTATTATCTCCACTACCGCTAATTCGGACATATAAGTACGGTCAACTTCCTCATTACCGTACAGTACAATGTGCGGTAGAACCAATTGCAATTTAAATTCTATTCGGATTCTCACTAAGTAGGTATCTAGTCTTACTGTATTAGTAGTCATAAAACTATTCTAAATTCACTTCCAAATAACAACACATCATCATCATCACAGCCAATTGACGCGTCCAATAAGCGTCCCTCAAGGATCTATTTTTTGTTCAACATGCTAGCACAGAGTTTATTTCTAGTTTTACCTCTTTTTTCATTTTTACAAAAGATTCCTCAATTGCCTTTTACGATGCTTAAGGTTTAATAAAACTGGAGATTTTTCGTACTCTATGCTCGTCACGATACGAGCAACATGTTTACTTAGGAGTAAGACTATTCTGAATTCCCTATTAAATTAGTTTAATAAAAAAAAATATAATAAAAAAATAATTTAATATTCGGCATTTGGCATTAGGTATGTATTCGGCATTTTAAAAAAAAATGCTGAAATCTTTATTAGAGAGTTGACTATGATACATTGCCTGTGGCTATGGATTTTACTCTAGGAGGGTATGCCTCTTCTGGAGAAGGCCAATGACGGTATGAAATGTAATATAATTGAATTATAACATCCATCGATAATACAATAGAAGCTTTTTTCTTCCTTATAATACACATTACAAACGTCGCCGAAATTAATAAAGATTGCTCTATGAAAAAAAGTGTGTGTTAGAGTTAGAAGTTATACCTACTGCTTTAGTCTAATATCTTACACTAGATGACCCCCACAGCTTCGCCCGTGGAATATTTCGACCTCCCGTCGCACCTATTTAATACCGTCGCTTATAAATTCTACAATGATGCATAAAAAATTGCCCGATTTGTCCACATTTATGACTACTGCTCTGCTCCCCAGTGTAGTAGCGTAATGATATATAGCCTATTGCCTTCCTCGATAAATGGGCTATCTAACACAAAAATAATTTTTCATATCCGACCAGTAGTTCCTAAGATTAACGCGTTCAACCAAACAAACAAACAAACTCTTCAGCTTTATAATATTAATATTACATATACCACAACTCTTTGTTGTAACAGGAATGATACAGTAATGAGAAAAAAAAACATGAAAAGAAAGAAAACGAATTTAAATGTAGTTATAAGTTGTCATGGAAACACTTATCTGCTAACTTCATGGTGTCGGTTTTTCGTGACGGTATGCGCGCGCATCGTAAAAATCCACTCTCATATTTTTCCCTTAAGCGCCGAACGCGCGAAGAAGTATTAACTTCAAAAATATTATAAAACAGACGGTCTTTCACGTAATTGTATCAAACACTATTTGAAAATTAGTTTATGAACATTTATATATGATGATATATTAATATACAAAATCAAGTAATTAACAATGTAAACACTGAGCAGATAAGCTTAGTAAAGTATGCAAATAAGTAATTTATCAAATAAATATTCTAAAAAAAAAAAAAGTAGGTATATAATGTTATTTAACACATTCATAAATTTTAATTAGGTACAAAATAGTAATTTATAATCAAATACAATCAGTTTAACAAATGATAATGAATAAATTGGGCATTGACAGCAAGAAAACAATATTTTATAAATTATAAAAACACATACAGTCGATTGATATATACATGAATTTTGTCGAATAGAAACGAGAAAATTAAAAATAGCGTGCTGACAATTATTTTTCTTATGGAGCAAAATATGGACAGTTTTCTCCAAGATGACGGCGCAAATTAACATTTGTTATTAATTCTAATGGAAAGCTGGAAAATAAAATTAAGTTCCTAGTTTGAAGTAGTCGAATTAAACGCACTACTATTAAATTCTATTAAGAATATAATTTATCTAATTTTTTCACCTGAGAAACCTAGTTTAGTCATTGGGGCTGTAAGTCAGAGACAAACGCTATGTTTACTAAACTTTCATTAATCTAGTAAAGAATCTATGAAGACCTTTTATTCATTATTACCTTTTACTACTGTTTATAAAGATATACAATACGTAACACAGTATATATTATAGAAGCGCCCTTGGTCCCGCAGTCTCAGTGTTCTGTAAACGATCACTGAGTTACGCAACTTTCACTATGGCTGGTCTTTGGATGGGTGACCACATTTGCGAGCGTTTCCGTGCTTTGGAAGGCCCGTTAAGCCGTTGGTCCCGGTTGCCAGTAACATGGCAGTCGTTAAGTCAACTTGAAGGCCTTATTGGGCGACTTGAAAAATTTCAGCAACAGGTAGCCACAACCTGCGTTTGTCTATTTCAACACGGCAATGGGCACTCCACCTATTATGTGGGACAGGAATACACGTGGTGAAAAGTGGGCATACAATATGTATGCCTCTGCCACCCCTTCGGGGATAAGTTGTGATAGATAAATAATAAATAATACTAACACAGTATATGCTGGGTCCATCGCGCATGGGTAACAAAAAACAATATTATTCGTACTTCTTTCGCTTCTTCGAGATTCATCAATCGCTTCATACACGCACGTCTGGGTATCCGAGTACTTTTGACCTTTCCGTTTTTGAGCAATCTGCTCACGTGGTCTTCATATGTAAGTCTCGGCCTACCCTGACTCCTTCTACCCTCTACTTTTGAACAATATATATTCTTCGTCAATCGTTTCTCACTCATTCGTTGGACGTGTCCAAACCAACGGAGCACGCCCTTTTCCAGCTTAACGCTGACACTTTCATTCAAACCTGCCAAATTGCGTATCACTTCGTTACGTATTCGGCCAGCCAAGGTAACGCCGCACAACTTTCGAAGTGATCGCATCTCCACAGCATTCAATTTACCTTCATGCATCTGCTGACATACCCAGGTTTCACTACCGTAAAGCAAAGTTGGCACTAGCACTGCGTTATGAATCGCCAGTCGTGCTTCTTTTACGATGCTTTGTCGCTTTACTAACTGGGACAAAGCACCGTTAACTTTGTTTCCGGCAGCTACTCGCCGTTCCACATCCGAATCACATCTTCCATCCGCGCTAAACATACTTCCTAAATACACAATTTCATTCACTTGCTCTAGACGTTCCTGGTTTACCCTAATCTCGCATTTAGTTCTTACGTCACCTCTTTCAAATACTAGAACCTTAGTTTTACTTGCATTCAAGCGGAGACCCTTACTTTCACACCCCTCTTTCATATTAGTGACTAATGCCTGAAGGTCGGCTTCTGATGAGGCCATGAGCACCGCATCATCAGCGTACAGCAGACAGTTTACTGTAAAGTCACCCAAATTCACACCCATATTAAAATCTTTCAACTTCTGCAGGCAACTGTCCAGATACACTATGAACAGCCAGGCGGACATGACACATCCCTGTTTGACGCCTGTACAGACATCAAAAAGAGGTGACACATCCCCCCCTACTCGCACGCAAGCCTTACAGTCCCTATAAAGCGACTGTATTGCCCGCAGTAGCGAGCCGCCCACACCATATCCTGGCAGCAAGTCCCACAGCGTTTCTCTCACAACGTTATCAAATGCTTTCTCTAGATCCACAAAAGCGCAGAAAACCTTCTGGCTAAGAGCCAGAAACTTTTCCGCGATCATGCGGAGAGAAAACACTTGATCCATGCAACCTCTTCCACGTCGGAATCCGCATTGAGCCTCCCATAAATACCTTTCAGACTTTTCTTGCATTCGTGCCGTTATAACCTTTGCATACACCTTACTAGCTAAGCTGACCAAGAAAAAGTATGCATGGATAGCGAAGCCTGGCGATCTGTCCTCTCTGACTACCCCGTCAGGGATACAGCGTGAAGATAGTTAGTTAGTTTTAGTTTTAATATTATTCGTGAAGTCTTATAAAACTTTAGCTTCTTTTACCTGCACGACCAATACAGTATAACAACTAATACATGTAAAGCATACATAAGTATCCTTATGTAGAGCAGAGTAAACGGAGTTGTGTATAAGACTGTTTGCTGATAGTAAATATTTGAGATCTCACAAACGGGTCAGGCGGAGACGACTCGGACGGCCATTTGCAAGTGCAAAATTTTCCGAGATAATACTTATCTAGCAGGGCTTAATTAAGATTAAGTGATAGAGATACGACCAATAAATTTAACGGATAGCATGAAGGCATAAAGCTGAAGGAATAATAATAGGTACCTACCTTGGTAAAGTGCTTAAGTGTACCTCTATGCTTATTATAATATAATAGATATAGACTTTGTTCTCTAACTTTGGTCAAAATATAAATAAATAAATATCCATCACGCTTTATCCCCGAAGGGGTGGCAGAGGCATATTATATGCCCACTTTTCACCGTGTGGATTCCTGTCCCACGTAATAGGTGGTGAGCCCATTGCCGTGTTGAAATATACAGACGCAGGTTGCGGCTACATGCTGTTGAAATTTTTTAAGCCGCCCAATATTGTACCTACAATTTGTACACATAATATAATCTTTATTTCATTGTTTATTTGGTGTACAATTAAGAGATATATTATTATTATTATTATAAGGCCTTCAACCAGGCTTAACGACTGCCATTTTACTGGCAACCAATTTCCCTTAACTTTCAATTAACGTGCCTTCCGAAGCACGGAAACGCTCGCAAATGTAAATTCCACAAAGTGTTCACCCATCCAACGACCAGCCATAGTGAAAGTTGCGTAACTCAGTGATCGTTTACCGAACACTGAGACCGCGGGGCCACGAGCGCATCAAAATATGAATATGGATTGTTTAGATAAAGGCTACAATTTATTTAAATGCATTGTCTTACAGGCAACCTCTTCGTGAAGAAGATTGTCTGTAAAATAACTAATAAAACGATTACAGCTTTATTATAGCTGGTTATGGTCACATTTTTAGATTTTCAACTTGACTTCACATTCGGTATGTTGCTGGTTCCCGGGACCGATGACTTAACATGCCTTTTGCAGCAAGTAAATACTTGTACACCAAATAGCTACAAACGGTCATTTCAGCACTGAACATAACGTAAAATGCTCAATGCAGTGTTTACAGAACACTGAGATAACGCGACTACGAGCGACAAATTCTTTTTTTAATTTAATATTTCCTATTTCAGCAAATCCCCACATTTTGAAGATAAGCATTTATTATTTTATATCTTTATTAAAAAAAAAGTTTTTTGGCATAGTTTTTGGTCACTGCCATATGTCTATACCTGTTCGATAGCTAGAGTCTGATCCCTAAGTAGGTAAGGATGACTTGGGTCTTAAGGATTCTGGTGAGACTTCCATTCTTATTGCGACAGTACGCGCATTACCTAATACGCGTTTTCGTAACAATATTGAACTGTATCTATCATTCAACAAGGACTAATAGATATTGATTTATAGTTTTATAGCTTTTTGTTACTATGACCTGATCAACAATAATTTCATTAATTAGAAGTCCCATTTTATTGATGTTCCTCAGGAAAGAGGTCAAGTGTGCGTCGATAATTCATTTTATAGAACAGAGGTTTCTATAATTACTTTTGGGTATCGATGGTACAAAAATAACTTAATATAATTTTGTAAACAGAGTGAATATATTCGTAAAAGTTAGAAACAAGAACAGTCTTCTTACTGTACTTAAACATCACATAGTTGTAGATATTTGCTATTGCTGTCTAACTTAGAACATTTTATTGGATTTTTGGTTGGTTTTCTTTGTGTGGTTTTTTTTATAATTTTACTACTATTATATATTTTTATTCTCCCTTCATATCGTCGTAAATTAATAGAGTTTTGGGCCCGTAACCTGTTTAATCCCTATTGCTTTAATGTAGTAAAAAGTCATTTGACGCAAACGCAATATTATCAAAGATACCGCACCGCACAGATAAAGAAAGAAGCGACATTGCCACGCGACCCGAGACGCAGTTCGTAATCAGGTTACAGGTCGAGACAAAATGGTTACTTATTGTCTGAGTGATTGAGTACTGTAATATTCAATACATTATGCTTGCGTGCTATTTACACGTTCCATTTTCGCACCATGGATTACTTCCACTTCCACCTATTTGTAATGAAAAACTTTGTCTATTTACTAAGTGGACATTTGAAATATTCGGGTATAGAAAAAGAGGGCGATTCCCAATTAGAATGATTAATACCGTTTATGTAACTGGAACAACGACTGGGCTGTCACCAAAATTTTTAGTGAATTTTGCAGATGGTAGGTAATTCACTTTAACTGATACTAACATTACATCAGGTTTAATTTTATTCAAATATCCTGTCCGAGATTTACCTCAATATGGACTTATAAATAAATAAATGAAATTAATATTATGGGACAGTAGGTTTTTTTTTTGCACACCGCCTTCTAGCCCAAATTAAGCTAATAAAAGCTTCCGTTGTGGAATCTAGACGACTGATAAACATACTTTACGGCCCTTTTGATTTGCATGGATTTTTTTTTGTGTGAGCACTAATTTAAAGGGCATAATATTAACTTATTCACTTTGTAGAATGTGAAACAACATTTTAGTGTCATAAATAAATAGAGAAAAGGTTAAATGTATATTATGAAAAGAAAGCTCTAGACAAGTTATGTTTTTTAGGCAGAGAATACTACTGTTTATGTTTATCAATCACGCCGGTGGCAGAGGCATATATTACGCCCACATTTTGTCGTGTAGATTACTACTGTAAGATGCTAAATCCTAAAACGAGCATCTTTTAATGTACTCCAAGGCTAATGTCTTGTAAATTAGTGCAAAGTCGAGCAAGTAGGTCGATCGATAGCGCACTCTTAACAGCGATAAAAACAGCTTCTCTATATCAGGCCATTAAAACTGTAATTATCGCACCGTCTGCACTTCAAAAGAGCCGCGACACGCCACGACAAGTTTGTAGTCTTTAGAATAAATTAGCTAAGGGCGCATAATGCTTATAATATTAATGCACAGATTTTTTTATTATTATTTTCCGTTCCAAATTCTCAGTCAAATGATCTTTCAATTTATAGGACAAGATCTCCTATTAAGTGTAATACCTTAACTTGTGATGCTAGTTTAAGGTATCTCTAGCAGTTGCGTTTAAATATTCTGTCAGAATTCATTGCTTTTGTTTCTTTAATATATGTCATTAATTACCAACATTATCAGTAAGTAGTTACTTACTTTGTTTCTTTTTTACTTTCCTTGATAATTTGGACACTGAAATTCATTTACGGAGTATTTCTCATTAAATTTTAAGATACTTTTTGTGTTATGTAGTCGTAAAGTAAAATAGTAAAGTGTGTCCATTGTTTTACTATAATGGTAGTCAAAGCAGGAGAGTCCATTAGGCATTGTGTCGACTTTTAGGGTCAAATGGCATTTAATTTTGAAAGCAAGAATGTAGTTTTTATTGCCCGTGAGGGGTCAGACTACATAATTGAGCAACAATACAGTAACAACGAAATTTAACTATGGATACATAATAACCCAGTCACTACCACAATTAGCAATCAAGAGAAGAAAGAAGAAAAAATAATTATTTATCCTGTTGATTGATGGCACTTGATGGCACTTGTTACACTTATTTTAACATCATATGACTGATATTTTGGTCACACTGTAAACCTTTGCGAATGCCGTGAGGCGAAACCGGGTAGGTTTACAAAGTACTCGTAAATGTTGTGAAACAGTACAAGTGATGTTATATAATAAAAAAAAAATATTGACCGGAATCGTCAACTTTTCAACGATATGGAATCACTGATTTAGTAAGTACTACCAACTTGCAAGGTGAACATCGTTCGGTTATATTTTCAATCAACTTTTTGGAAGGAAGTGTTAGTTCAATGCTAAATGATGATGTTGTATATTTGCCTATTAGCACTTTGATGTGTCCAGACATAGATTTCCTGCATTCATAATAGATCCTAAAATATTATTGTTTTAATTTAGCGATCTCTGTAAGTGAGCATACGATTACGATACTACACACAATTACGCATAAGATGGGTTATCCCTTAGAAATTATAAGATATTCCTGGTCCTAGTTGCGAAGTGGACTAGCCACAAAACTCTACATTGAATTTGTCAGTTGCATTTGTTGGTAATACTTTTTTATGTATGTTCATATGATATAATGAAACACACACTAACAGGTTTCAGTAAAGTTTTAGTCCCGGCACATTATTTTAATGGGTTAGTTTGTGCATATAGTGTACCACTAGTATAAATAAAAAATAAAACTTTATTTTTTTATCACCAATCTTTTCTCCTTTAGTCCGTAGGGAAATAAGGTATAATTATAAATAAATATCCATCACGCCTTATCCCCGAAGGGGTGGCAGAGGCATATTATATGCCCACTTTTCACCGTGTGGATTCCTGTCCCACGTAATAGGTGGTGAGCCCATTGCCGTGTTGAAATAGACAGACGCAGGCTGTGGCTACCTGCTGTTGAAATTTTTTTAAGCCGCCTATAAGGCCTTCAACCAAGCTTAACGACTGCCATTTTACTGGCAACCGGGACCAACGGCTTAACGTGCCTTCCGAAGCACGGAAACGCTCGCAAATTTAAATGCCACAAAGTGGTCACCCATCCGACGACCAGCCATAGTGAAAGATGCGTACCTCTGTGATCGTTTACCGAACACTGAGACCGCGGGGCCACGAGCGCTTCACTTTGCACAATTGGCGCATATAATTGATGATGTCCAGGTATATAGTTAAGGTTAGCTCATAAAAATAATTCGCCCATTGCCATTTGCCTTAAGAAATACCTTATCCAATAAAGCATGCGCGACAACGTACACGCCGACTTAACTACTTCATTATTGTAGGGACGATCATAACTACAGAATAACGCGATTACATTATGACAGTCATTCAAGAAGCGTGAATAAGCTTCGGACATTAAGTATAATAAAACGTCAGGTTGGTATTCGGTACTTATCCTGTACTTTGGCACTTGAAGTGGCTATAACCTCAAAACATGTGAGGTCAAAAATCTCCATTTGATTGAAAACCGCTAAGAGTATTATTTAGTAAAATATAAATGTAAGAAATAAATTAGTAATTTTTGTACAAAAATATTTGAACAGTGTCCTCAACCTCTCGCAGGTGTGGCCAACTACGAGCTTGGCCTCAATCACTCGGTTATACATGCGCAATAACACGTATAAAATATTTTATTCACATTTTATGATTATACAAGTACAATTCGAACACATTCAGAATCGAAATCAACCTGTAACTGCTCATAATATTCTAAGAAATTAATGCTATCTTAAAATTCGAAATAAAACAGATTAATAAAAATGTCATGTCATTATATTTTAATAAAATTTTTGCAATGTGGTGGCATTTTTTTTTTGCGTACATTTTGTAATTATTATTGCAGGTGTGATTTTATATGAAAGAAATGACTCTTATCTGTTAATTATTAAGAATACTAGCAACTATAGTTTTAAAAATTCGTTGTGTTTAACTCTCCAGCTAAGCATCTGTTAGGAGTGGGTTCATGCCAGACACCTTTAGCTCTAAGCTATGACCGACTATTATATTATTAGACATTAACAGGAATCAAGAAAAGGCTTTTAAAATTTCAAAATATGTTACGTGTATGGATCGCTCGTAGTTATTTGATATCTTTGTGGCAGAAGTTTGTCGCTTAAACTCTACTTCTAAAAGCGAGTTTAGCAGCAAACAGCAAACTAGAAGTGATCCGATCATTTGCTACTTTTAATCGACTTAAAATAAATTTTGAGTTTGAATATCCATTAATAACTTTATAAATGCTTTCACAGATTTTGGAACAACGTTACCGATAGCAAAATAAATGCTAAAGTACCTCAAATAAAGATTATAACAATCGATCCTATTTCATGTGGGCATCAAAAAAGTATTTCTTTTATCACTCGCGCTGCCGACCCTTTAAAAACCTTCAAAGACCCCTTTTGAAGAAGAAATACTGACAAGTGTGCAAAAATCTAGCCGCGTAAAATCGTACCGTTATACCTACTGAGCTGTCTAGTCTTAAGTCAAGGTGACTGACCTTGACTTAAGACTAGACTTGACTAAGACGTAGAAGACGGGGACATTTTAGATAATAAGAAAGAAATTTGAATTAAGATTTGGCTTAAGGTCTTAGTAACCAGGCCATAAAAATATTACAACAAAAGAACTGTACATATGAACAATCTGGCATATTTTGACATGCGTTTAGTTCCAGTCCCAGCTGATTTACGAAGGTTGTTATAACCACGTTTGTATACGTTTAAAAGTACTCATTTGAGCTAGACCTAGCTGTTAATAACGTGAAGGTTGCACGTGGGCGGACATTGTTTTAATATCGGTACGAATCTTCACTTGTTATAGCTAAATAGTTGACCCGCGCGACTTCGCCCGTGACATACTTCGAACTCCCGTCAGTTTATCAGTCACGCCTTTATCCCCGTCGCACCCATTTAATCCCGTCTATTGTAAGTTTTACAATATTGTTCGAAAAATTGGCCCGTTTTGAACGGGGTAGTAGCGTGATGACAAAGACTAATAGACTTCCTCGATAAATGCTCTATCAAATCGTTTTTTTTAATTGAGCTCTATATGTTAGCATAGTTACCACACTATAAGACATCGCAAAAACATAAGTAGTTTCCAGGACAGATCCGTAAGGAGCCGAATCAGCCGCGCGTTTGAGCCGCGACGATTGAGCTTGGCTATTGGCGAGTAGCGATGTCGCGCATGCGCACTCCGCTTCGCTGATCTTCCGCCATGCTTGACGCGTTATTTTAGAACAATTTTGATTACCCACAATAAAATTATTATAGTGAGTTAACCTTAAATGATAGACATTGCTGTCACGGATTTTATTTTAGAACTTTTAAAGGGGAATTGTCATACATATTTTTCGCGTAACTTTAATCGTTTATGCAGCGTTCGCAACGAAAGCTTTCAAAAGGAATATTTGTCCCCGATTTTGCTACATTTATAATTGATGTTCCGACCTTCCTCGCCAAATGGACTATTGAACACAAAATAACTTTTCAAATCGAATCTGATGTAGGGTAAAAATGCCGGCTGGAGACGTCAGGTTTTTTCCCTAATCTTTCGGATTATAAGTTCCCCTCTCACACCATACCCATTTTTAGTAGTAACTTCCGTATGTGGGACAGTACATCAGAGGAGTAACGGATAAAATTGTTACAATTTTTTAAGGCATACTCAATACACATCATTTTTACTCCCATGTCAAAGGTGTAATGACAAAGCGAACAATCGCAGAACGTGTGAAGGAGTACATAGCAGCGGTCAAAAATCATCGAACGGAGAAATAAATCTGCGATCGCGGAGTATCTGTTGCTATAGGGTTCAAATCACTGGATGGAGTTACATGCACCAGAAGTTCTATCCACTGAACGCCGTTACTAACCTCGGATTGTTCGTGAGGCGGTTGAAATTAAGAAGCATCACAGTTTCAACCACGAAGGTGGAAGAGAGAGAGAGCATTTCGACGGCCTCTGTGGCGCGGTGGGAGTGCATCCGACTGTTACGCAAGAGGTCGTGGGTTCGATTCCCACCCTGGATATAACTTTGTGTGATGAGCACGATGGCTTATTCTGTGTCTGGGTGTTATTTATCTATAATATGCATGTATTTAGAAATATATAAGTATGTTTACCAGTTATCTGATTACCATAGTACAAGCACTGCTTAGTTTGGAATCAGATGACGTTGCCATTTAAGGTGGATACAAGCTTTCCTCCACTTGGAATCCGGTAGTCAAAAACTGCAAGTTTCGGGATAAACCGCCTAATGAACGTTCTGATGTCGTAAGTGAAGTGTGTCGCGGCCCTAATGACTATTTTTTTATCTTTACGAATGAAATGTGGGTACCTGACGAACGTACAAGATGATGACGCCCGCTGCTTTCCCTAGTCTACTCGTGACCACGGCTATTGCAATATAGCCAAAACGTCGAGAGGTGAGAAAACGTTAAAAATATTACGTGAAAAAGACCCGAATAACATAAAATGAAAATCACTGTCCCATGAGCTTTAAACTTTATTCTTTGTCACTATAGCTTTATAAAGCCTGTACATGAGAGGTTGTAAAGCAAACTAGTACTATATTTATACTAGTTTTAACATGTATTTACAAAACTGTTCCTTTGTAAGTGAATAGTATACTTACTAAGAAAATAAATTCATGGATAATCATGGAAAAATAACAAAACTATTCTTATTAACAAAAATAAGAAGAATATTCTTATTTTTTAAACCAATATTTATTAAGTAGATATAAATTTGGGTTAATAGGTTAATATTGTTTAAACCAAAAATTGTAGTAGACGACATAGACAATTCATTAAAATAGCTCCCCCTCAAGGGACGACTGCCTAGTCGGCTGTCTAAATAAGTACACAGAAGCACGCCATTATTTGCCAAATTAATTAACTAGGTACCTTGAACTTTTATCATGGAAAGGATACATTGGGGTTGACAATTTATTATCTATACAGATAAAAAAAAATTGTAGGGTCTAATCTACTTAGGAAAAAATTAAGTACACTTTAAGGGTTGGTAAGGGTTACTTCGACTAGTTTCCTTGTAACGCAATTAATGAAAGGTACTAAAATTATAAAAATGTCTCAAATAAATAAAATATGTAATAAAATTATTAGACATGCATACATAATACAAATAAAATAGTACTTGATATTAAATCTAAGATAGGTACTAATTTTTTTACATATTTTTCACGTTATAAACAAATATTCTTAAAATCAATATTTTTTTTAAATTGGGACTAATCACACCCACATTCTCATTACTGTGACTCCTGTAAACCAGAATCTACAGCAATGACCAAAACACCAGAAAAGTTACAGCCGAGCATGTCTTGGAACCCGCAACCAAATTAATCAGAACATAATGTGAGGAAGTAAGAAGAGAACGTAATGCCTCTTCCCTCCTTTGCAAAGCGGGAGACCTGGAAAGCAACTAGGTGGAAATCCTATAGAAATAGGGAAGCACCACCATAAGAGTATATTACGGGTCCTATGTGAGCTATGTTTATTTTATTTATCAGCGTTAAAGCAAGTTAAAGGAAATACTACCTATTAAATAGATAGAGAATTTAACACATTAGATTGTCATCAATCTTCGATAAATGTGAAAATTGACAATTCGATTCAGTGTTTGTTTTGATCTGCGTAAAATTTCGTTCAGAAATAGTAGAAAATAAAAATAGTTGTTTTATAATTTAGTAGGTAGGTACCACAATTTCGCAAGGGGTGCCAAGTTAGTAAAATAGTGTTCCCTTGATTCTGTTTACGATTTAGTACTTAAGTTTTGTTTAATGATTCTTCTTCTTATAATCTACGAAACATGTCATAAAACACAACAACACTAGTATATACACAGATATTATTGCTCCAAATTACACGTTCCGAAACGGTTGGACTCATTAGCGGACTACGTAATGCTTCAGTAATCATTTACCGCCCACAAAAGATCCCAAATTTTAAAAATAGAATAGCAACAAACAGAATTAAGTGAATAAATCCAAATTGGGGCGTTCATAAAATTTTATTCAGTACCGAGTTGTCATAATACAGCAAACTTGCACTTTTGCAAAAAAAAGTACATTTAAACTATATTCCTATTATTTTGACATTTTTATTGACTGTATGCTTTTTTGGGTCACCTCTAACAGTGTTCCAACTTTACACGTGTAAACCACATAAGTGCACGACGCTGTATAATACCAACATCGTGGGAATACAGACAAACTAATTACAAACTACGAAAATAATAATATTTGTGTATGTGAGCATTATGTTTAAGGCCGAACATTATTTATACCTCCAAAAGAGGCTACGAAAAAATATTATGTGCTTGAGAGTCGTTGAGAGAATGTTTTGTCTTGTATTAATTATTTTTGTCATGCAAATAATATTACTCGCATCTTTGCGCCTATGATGGAGCAATAACCATCTGCAGGTAAAAAAAAAATCGGCTCAGAGATTATGACGAGAAAGCGTAACAAACCTATTGGCTGTCGAATTTTCCATTCCATTAGTATTTTACTCGTCACAAGGTGGGTCGCTAGTTGTTTACATTAAAAGTAATCAGAACAAAGTGACAACCCTACACCATATGTGAATAAAAAAATCGCCGTCAACGCATGTAGCGGAAAGCTGCTGCCGTATTAAAACGAAAATAACAGTAGACCTTGAGCTATTATTTAATTTTAATGTGTATATTGGGTGTGAACGCTGGTCGTGAGTTCGTGACACGCACGTGCAACCTAGTCTAGCTACGGTTTTCATTACGTTTAAGCAAATATACAAAATTTATTTAAAATATGGTTCCCCAATGGTAGAATCGTGTACATTTTTTTAATATCATGTAAGTGTAGGTCTAACTATTGTCCCTGACTTTGCCCTCATATTTACAATGTTTACTTAGTGTCTGTTACCAAATGCAGGAACATTGTCCAGTAACTTAGAAATCAATGAAACATCAATCGACTATTTTATTTACTTTAAAGCTTCACAAACTTTCACATTTTATAATATTAGTACGTATTACGTAATAATGTATACAATTACAACTACACATTTAAAATAATACACGTACCTTTTATAAGTTTTAATTCCTCTTATATATATATTAATAAAATAACCCGGTAACTCGCTCAGTTTAAAAAAAATCTGACCTTATAATCCCTTCTAAAATAAGATTGTGCACAATTCTACCCATAAGTGGTAAAAACTTTAACTCTAAGGGGTAAAATATAGAGTTAAAGTTTATACAATTATTTTATGGACGAACCCGAGAAGCACATCTAATATAAATTTGACCTGACTTATACAGTAAGCGTAAGCTTGCCAAAATATGTAAATAAAACTATACTCCAATGGCACTCTCACACAATTGTTTTTACTCCTAAATATTATTTTTTATTATTACTAATAAGTACAGATTAATCCTTGCGTTCTGCATGCTAAAACTTTCTGCCTTTACAAAACATTGGCAATTGGCGAAATGCCAAGGGTCCAGTGAAATTGAATTAAAAAAAGAATCTTCTCTTGGATAACATAATACATGTAACATAAACATTTGGTTTGTTTACTTTTCTGAAGACAATACTAATTCAACATCAATGTTTGTTTGTTTGTTTTTGACATACGATGTACCTCATGAATTTAGTGTACATAGAGAACACAATAAACATTGAAGTGCTTGCAAAATTTGAAAATAGCCTTAGGTTTTACCTATGTACTTACTTCCCGAGAAGGTACATCTGTGTACCAGAGTACACAGGTAAGAAGTAAAACATCTTTACGATTTTTTACAGCTATAAAATTTCTCTTATACGTCGATAAAGAATTTTCACTTATGATTAAGTTTCACTACAAAACAACATGGCGCGTAACCGAAAAACGTGAATTACTTTTTACAGCTACAATTCTTTTTCTCAACGTCGATAAAGAAGTTTCACTTGAATACTCGTAATAATAATAAAAAAATATTGAAATTATCTGATTTTTGTTAATTGTATTATGACCAACAAATATCACCAAAACTCCGCAAGATAAACACTTTTAAATTATTTTTTTATAAGTTTTTTTATATATTTTGATGATAATAATGGTTAAAGCATTAAAATGGTGACATATTAATGCATGCAGTTAAAAAAAGGTTACATATTCCTGACACTTAACACTGCTGTCACGCGATGTGTAATGGCAATATTTTATTATGCGAGTATAGTTATTATAATACTTCATTTACACTCTCGCGCAAGTCACGAGACGAGCAGCGAGACGAGCTGCGAGCCGCGAGTGTAAACACAGTATTATGGTACATTTTTTTCGAGCTCGCGGCACGTCTCGGTCAAGAGTGTAAATGGGGTATAAGAATTTAAGCACATAGATTCATGTCATAATGGTGTGACGTTTTGTCCCTATTTCTTTATAGGCCGTGGCAACAGGAATATTTATATATTTTATAACAACTCTAAATATTTACACAATCGCAACCAAATCTCGTAGCTGTCTCCATAAATTTCTTACACATTGTTCGTTAGTTTTGTATAAGTTTATTGATCTGAATCTTTTATATTATATGTGGCTATTTAAAGAATAAACAAATGTAACGTTTTACACAATCAATGTTGAGTATTTGTGCATATCTTTGCTGTATTTAAGGGTTAAGTCATAGATAAATTATAAATGTGGATACTGAGCGGATGTTACACAGCATTCGTTCATTTAGTGATAAGTGTGGAACCCAGCGCGAACATGCTTAACATATTTTTTTTAATCTACGCTAATATACTTATATCAGAAAACAACGACATATTCGTAGTGTGAAGTATTGAAATTCAGTATCTACCCTAGCTAAGATAGTAGAAGTCCAGAATCCAGGTTATCTTCTTCCAAATTTAAAAGAAATGACAAGATAATAATGAAAAAAAAAACATACAAAAGATCGTGATTAAAATGTCGGCTTATGTTCTTGTGTTACAACAATTTACTTTTTTTACGCTTAACCCTGCCTGTCTACATCACGTCACTGTCTATCACACTGTCAAGGAGTTACAAACATTATGAACGATAATGAAGACAGCGTGATACAGAAGTCGTGAACAATTCACAAATCAGGATATAATTTTATTTCATTTTAATGGTTCTCTGGTAAATATGGAACCCAACGTGTTAATAAGTTGCAGACATTTAACTAATAATAAATAAGTAAACGGGATTACTCACGTTTTTACGACCAGTAATAGACCGACCAGTTTCAGCTGTATTCAGACAGCCTTTTTTCAGAGGTGCGAACCGTTCGCCGAGCACTCTTTACGCACTGTCATATAATATAACAAATCAAATAACACCTGTCAATACAGCTGAAACCGCTCGGTCGTAAAACCGTGAGTAATCCCGTTTACTTATTTATAATGTGTAATAATAACGTTAGTTTTCTGGTTAAAATTCAACAAATTCTTCAATAACTTCACTGATTTACTAACTTTGCGAGTATAATGTAAATTACTCATACAGAAAGAAAGCTCTTTGGTCATTATTACACACCAGGGAGATAAAGAAAAATTAACATAAGAAGAAAAACGCCTATAATTATTCATAAAAACATGTACATTATATATAAGATAGAAGTCATAATTACTCATGCATATCTGCATAATGTTTAGTATCTACCTTCGAGCGCCTCTGCCTTGATTTATCTCTGCAACATTCTAAGGTTGACTGGTAGAAACTGCCTACGGCACTAAGTCCGCCTCTACATCAAATCATGTACAAGATGTTGGCGTAAATAATTAAAGCACTGAAATCTATAAATGTCTTGAAGCTCTTGAAGAATGTAATCAAAAGTACTTCGGAGTTAAAAATAAAATTATCACCTAATAAACTTTATAATGGACTTCTACACCTTCATGTCTTAAAATTGACAGTTTGGGTGTTTCCAATCATGCAAAACTGATGCTATAGGGAAAACTAAAATGATAGGTAACCATGGCAAAGTGAATAAAAACCTAACGTAATTAAAAGGATAACATTTACCAACGTCACAGAACTAATATAGCAATGCCTACGTAAAACTGTTACACACAATATTTATCCTGCACAGAGTAAAATAAATCTGACGAAATGAATGATTGTGTCAAAATTCGTAAAATAATTCAATTAAACAAAAAATCAATGAAGCTGCAAAAAGCGACAGAAGTATGGATACGGATCTATCGCGAAGTCTGACGATAGATCCGTATCCATCTTCTCTGTTTGCCCGTAGGGGATACAGTGTATCCCCTACGATGATGATAATTACGTATCACGTTGTTTGTCCGCGATGGACTCCTAAACTACTTAACCGAATTTAATCAAATTTCAGTTTGATCCAACTTCAAAGATAGGCTATATATCATCACGCTACTACCCTGGAGAGTAGAGCAGTAGTCGACAAATCAGGCATTTTTTTTGCATTATTGTAGAATTTATAAGCGACGGGATTAAATAGGAGTTCGAATTATGCCACGGGTGAAGCCGTGTGGGTCATCTAGTAAGATATATAATAGAGGACTAGGTCACAGGCGAAGCCGGGGGGCTTCGCCTGTGACATACTTTAAACTCCCGTCGCACCTATTTAATCCCGTCCCTTATAAATTCTACAATACTGCATAAAATTTTGCCCGATTTGTTGACATTTATGACTACTGCTCCGCTATAGATAGCCTATATCCTTCCTCGATAAATGGGCTATCTAACACAAACAGGATTTTTCAAATCCGACCAACAAACAAACAAACAAACTCTTCAGCTTTATAATATTTGTATAGATTGGAGTTCAGAAATTGTTTGGTTTGTTCATGGAGCTGCAACGCCTGTAGCGTTGCAGCTCCATGAACATCACCTACATCATTCGATAAGCTACAGTATAAAATAATTCTTAACGTTGTTAGAAATGAGACGGGATACGTGCGGGGCAGGAAGGAATCTCGTTAGAGGCAGGTCGTGAGGAACGTCTTCCAATCAGCCGGAGCCGGAGTCTCTGGAATATCTAGCGGGTATGGCTTTGGAGATCTGGAGATAGTATCCACAGGAGTAGGTACCAAGGTTTTCGATAACAGATGCTCCGTGCGATTTGGTCAGAACGAGTCCGATATGCTCACCGATTCGCCTATAGCTAAAAAAAAGGGAGTGCCTCGCCGAATTTGAGGTCGTTTCACGATAAACGGTACGCGAAATATGGCTGCGTGTAAAACACCGCCACATCTCGATATTTTATCGCAATAAATTAGTTAGCAAGCTAAGCTATCCTTTTGAAATGGAATAGTTACTCGGGCATGTTGCCAGGCGCGTGAACTACAAATACATTGTGAGATAAAGCTATTAACGCTGACGTTGTTTTTATTTACTTTTCGTTGTTTTATCTATATAGGTACTTATGCTCAGAAAGATATTTTTATCGGCATTTTGTAAATATTTAATTTTTGGTTCAATGTTTCCGATAAAGGGAAGACTTATAAAAGTTGTAAGTAATATGTAATGACTAAATAATCACCAATCACTACTACAGGTACGCTTAGATTGTGGAATGAACTCCCTGCCTGGGTTTTCCCAAACGTCTACAGTATGAGGTTCTTCAAAAGGGGTCTTAGAAGGTTTTTAAAGGGTCGGCAGCGTGAGTGCTGCACCTCTGGTGTTGCAAACGTCCATAGGCTACGGTGACCTCTTTCCACCAGGTAGGCCGTATACTTGTCTGCCACCTCAATGGGATGAAAAAAATACCAACTAAAAGACTAGCGGGTCTAGGGTCGATAACATTGTGTTTGTCTTACTAGACGTAAAATAATTACAGGCGGAGTGTTCCACTGTCAGCTAGATATGAAGTCTACTGGAGGTTTACAAACCTGATGTAGAGAAGTTAATAAAACCAAACGTTTACAAGACGGGTCGACTTATAATTTAATTTATCATTATATAACACGAATTAGATACTAGTACCTATTACAATAAGATTAAAAGAATGTAACCATGTACAGATAAGCAAATAAATTACAACCTGAGTGACTTAATATGGAATGAGATTGTATAAACATAGACAGGGGAATGCCCTGTCGACTCATCAAAACGTAATAATTTATAAGTTGGCAAGACCAGTAGTTATTTACAAGGTGATACAGGTACTAAGAATGTGCACATATGCAGAAATGTGTGGCGGGATTGTTACAGTTTCGAATTTCTGAACAATTCTAACATTATAAAACGGTACGTTAGTTGTTTACTTTTAAACGTATTTCCCTTTGACGTCTTAACGCTGAAACTATAGATGTAGATATTCGGGAGTTAATGCGTTTTCCGTCTGCAAAAACTTGATGAGAAGAGGGAAAGATGAATATACAGAGACTTCCTTTTATAAGGCACAGGGTTAAACGATTGGAGTATTTGACGGGTGAATTCACACAATTTTATTGACAAAAAGCGCCAGACACATAAAATATCTAAGCTATTAGATATACTACTATATCCTATATTTTACTTTAGGAACTCTTCAAGTAAATTCAACGCCAGCTACGATAAGACATTTTGTAGAAATTATTCAGACTAGCACCATCATAGCTTTAAGGTTGTATTTTTAATACGTAAATAATTACGAAAAAGCATGAATGCTTACGTGTGATTATTGCTAACATATCAAACAGAAAAAATATAATATCTATATTAACGTAAGCAAAGTCAAATTTAAACTTACGCATAAATTGTTCAATAACTAAGAGGTTACCCTTGCTACTATAACGACAAAAATATCATTGTCAGCTCACAATATACTGAGATGTGTTTGAAATGTAAATACATACTAAAACAACAGGTCAAAAGGTGAAGGAAATCTCGTTGGCACAATGACTATTTACATACATTATGATGACAATTTAATAAATTTCGGCTCTTGATAAACAAAAATTTATAGAATTCGATGTCAGTGCCATTTAGATTAAATAATAATATAAATTCTTGAGATTAGTAATACATGGTCAAATGGTTTCAAAATGAATTGAAGCCTACACCAACCAGATTACATATCTATACTTAATATTATAAAGCTGAAGAGTTTGTTTGTTTGGTTGAACGCGCTAATCTCAGGAACTACTAGTCGGATTTGAAAAATTCCTTTTGTGTTCGATAGCCCATTTATCGACGAAGACTATAGGCTATATATTATTACGCTACTACACTGGGGAGCAGAGCAGTAGTCATAAATGTCGACAAATCGGGCAAATTTTTATGCATCTTTGTAGAATTTATAAGCGACGGGATTAAATAGGTGCGACGGGAGGTCGAAATATTCCACGGGCGAAGCTGTGGGGGTCATCTAGTTGATTAATATTCTAAATCGTATTGTACCCCTCCTGGTATCCGTTTTCTATTAAGAAGTCTATATAAATAAAAATTAACTAGGTGATCTCCACGGCTTTGCCAGTGGTATTTTTCGAACTCCCGTCGCGGCTATTTAATACCGTCGCTTATAAATTCTACAATAATACATAAAAAAATCTTGATTTGTCGATATTTATGATTACTACTTCACTCTCCAGGTTAGTAGCGTGATGATAAATAGCATACAGCCTTCGTCGATAAATGGGCTATCCAACACAAAAATATTTTTTCATATCCGTTCCTGAGATTAGCGCGTTTAACCAAACTAACAAACTCTTTAGCTTTATATACTAGTATAGATGCATGAGGCAAATTGCATGTTGGTAGGTTAGGTTATGATTTTCAAAAGACCCTGCGAAGTAGAATAATTGGTTTCAAATGATATTGAAAACAAACGTAATTCTATATTTCAAAAATGGAAGAGCATGTTCCAAAATTATATATTTTCATAATATATTTTCATGGCTTGGATGTAATCCTCAATAGCCGAAGGCTAAACCTGATAACTACCTAAATACCGATATACCTAAATGACGACACAATGAAATCTTCCATTAAATCGCCATTAGTTCAACTATGTGCACGTTTGCTTATAGCGTTCTGTGCGACCATCATTATGCGGCAGATTCATGGTTTCTTGCATGCCACAGCATAAATTAAAATTATTTAAACACTATAGTTCCATTTTAACAGGAAGCACTCAATACACAATAATTATTTTGTTACTTACATTGAGTTATGATTTTCTATACATATCGTAATTCCGCCTTTATGTCTGCCGAGTCCAGAATGTGTAGAATACCTTAATGGAAGTTTTCTGCCCAGTGGTTATACATTCTAATCCTATAGACTCATTGGTCATGGAAATTAGACCGTAATTTTAAACAAATTACTTGATATATATCTAACTTACTGCACCTCCCACCTGATTATGCATGGTTTATTAGTTTACTTATATTTCTCATTCATATTATTTATGTAAACCAATTTCTAAATCAATTTCCTCTCTTTGAACATTTTTCATCAATTTGGGTACAAAGATGTTGCTTAAATAGATTTTAATTTCAGTTATCCACTGTTAGAAGATCTACACGTTTTCTGCATTGATGTGAAGATCCATTTAAATCTTTGTACACAGTTCAAATAGTCTGATTTCTGTTTGTTTACGTTCTAAATGTGTCTGGCGTCTGCTAGAATGTCTGCGAATACACAAGTTCATTATAATTTGTACATTATCTACAACCTGAGGTTAATATTATCTTATGATGCTTATTTACGGGATTGGCCAATGACAAGGGAAAAAACTCTTTATATTGCCATTCAATTTCTAACCTAGCTAAAGTAGTTTTCGTCATTTAATTAGAAAAAGTGAATTATGACTGTCTCATATTTAAAATTATTCTTAAAAGTCGGTTTTGTATCAAGTATCCATCAGTTAAACTGCAGTTGAATATCCATTTGTTGCAATTTACTGTTCGTTATGAATAGCAAACGTTTACCAACCAAGACGGTCAGGCCCTGTAAAGGGTAGTTGTTTTATAAAAACATTATTCTGTATTCCAACTATACACAGGCGTTAGTAGATTACAAGAGGACGTTGTTTAGACAAGTCTGAAAATATTCAAAGCGTGTTTGTTTTGAATTTATTCTATTCTATTATCTATTCAAACCCTTTGTTCTATTCGTTTGTCTATGATTTGTCTCATTGTCAACCGAAAACATTGCTCTTGTATGTTTGTCGCGAGTGGAACGATCTAGATGTTGTTATTTTCGGTAGTTATATAAATTAAAATTGAATGATGTTAGTGCCTCTAATATTCGTCCCAACCGGGATCCCTATATCGAGCAATGATTATCAAATTAATTGATTCGAAATACGCTAACAGTAGAGTTAGATTGTCTATAGCTCTGCGAATCTATTTTTTGCCTTTTGGCGAAATAATGAGATTTTGCATTACGTAAATGAAAATCACAGCCGCTTAGAAAAGAGTAGCCTCGAGTTTTATAGGCTTTACAGCCTGAGCAGGAACTTGGCAATATAAGGTAAAGTAAGTAATTACTTTACCTTACATCGTGAATCTGGCAGTTAATGTAAATGTAGATGAAATAATCTTGTCGTTTATACTATAGGTTACTTTGTGACAACATACACGAATAAAGATATTTTCATTTGCACTGCAGTGAATTGATCCATATACATAGGTATGGGATATCGCAATCAAATTTTGATTAGTGAGAGTCTGTCTGAATTTAAGAAATAATTAGACGCAAGCAGTTGGAATAGATACCAACTGACGTGATAAGAACACGATTAAGCAGCCACGATACTTAAATACCACCATATATTAGTACTAATCATCATCATCTGAGCGTCTGTCCCAGTTGCATCTTGCGACGCCCGGGGTCGGTCGTCGGCATCCTGTATCCTGTAGTGAGATTGATGGCACTCATGTCATCCCTTACGGCGTCAAGCCAGCACTTCTTGGCATCGGTGTACCCAGGTTCTGGGCCAGGGGGGGCACATCCGATTTTCCTAAGAACATAAAGCGCTCGAAGCCCCGCTAACTCAGTGTTCAGTAAACGATCACTGCGTTATTACTGCTTGCCCCCCCTCCCCCCCCTGTGTACGCCCATGCTTCTTGGGTCTTCCTCTCTCATCGGGACCCGGCGGGGCTGACATGGCCAGACATTTGTTTCCAATGTAGCCCGGCGGTTGCCGCAAGACATGACAATACCAACGAAGGCGACACTCTTTCAACTTATCTGCAATGCCACGGACCTTATATTAGTACTATGATGTTATTAAAATCATATTTTAGTAACAATATGTGTCAATTATTTTCCTGTAGTATATTAGTTACACTATTAATTGTGGGGATAAATTGTTAAAAGGAAGTATGGAATACTTACCTACTTCCTTGTATTTCGATTTTCATCCCAACTTTGTTTGTCACGAATTTTGCTTAAACATCTGTTTGACTAGACACAATAATTATGAAGAATAAATATACATGCCGGCTGAAGTACATCAAACATACTATTAAGTGTATGTATTTATGGTGGTACAGCTATATTCGGAGTCTAAATAAGTACATTGAGATTTTGGCTTTTTGTTTAATGTAAGGTCCATATATTTTCGCAAAAGAGGCGGCGGAGAGGGAACGGAAGAGGACTCTCCCACCCGAATTCCGCGACTTGTCTTTCGCCAAGACAAGACTACCAAGACTACCGGCCGTCACGACCGGGGGCCTGAGAACCGCGGGTGGGCTGCTCGCCGTCCTTACAGATGCAGGCCCAAGACGTCGGCATGTGAAAATTTCACGCATGCCTCATGCCCCAAGAAGCGGGATAGCACCCTTTTTTTTTTTTTACCGATCCAACCCCCTAGGAACGGGATAACACCCGAACCCTAGGCGAGGCCGCGGTGGTAGCCAAAGTCTGTCGCTAGCACTGGGACATCTTTCCGAGGTGTCCGGCAATAGACAGATAGGCAGGGACCGTGTGGTTTTAGTCGGTTCGAGTCCGGCATAACATCCGAAGGGATTTCTACACGTAAAAAAAGTCCATACATTTAGTCAGATAATTACAAGCTTTTTATTAACTTGCGACGTATGCATGTTTGTTAGGGTGGAATATTGCAACTCAATTTAAAAGCAGTAGGTTATATTCAACCTAATAAGCTAAAAATTGTAAATACGGTTGATGTCGTTTTTAAATTCAACATAGAGGAACACCTAAAATGGCAGACTACTTATTTTCAATGGAAAGGGCTTGCTGAGAATAGTTTGAAAAATAAAGTGAATTTTTTATGTTTTTTTAGGGTGAATATTGGGCAGGTAAGTAAGGGTATACATTTGAGGAATGCGTACATCTGAGGAAAAATAATCATTAGACTCTCTCCGCTCGGATTCGCCTTAATAACAATAAAATTAAAATTTACATGACCTAGGTACTTTTCGTCATAATTGCAATTTAAGTAAGCACTTTAAGTATGCTAAAATTTGAGTACACAACACTGTATAACCAGCTATGCGTAATTTGAAAAATTAGACATATAATTAGCATTCGAGTCAAGTACAAAGAGAAATGCAACTGCCTTTTAAAATTCCGCCAATGGTATAGCTAGTTTGCAAACCGAGGCCACGCCTACACTGATGTGCACTGACCACAGCCGTAGACAAACACATAGATAATGAACGATTTAAAACCTATAACTATGCTTCTGCGATAGCGCAGCTAGCTTACGTAACTAAATATCTATGAGGCTGCGCACCGGGCTTCAAAGCGAGACGGACCGTCACGACCCATCAAAGCGGATTTGATTTTCACAAGCACCCGCGAATTCCACATCAAAACATTACTCAATGTTCCACTCTTATAACATTTAATGGAACAAATCTCAAGATCTCAAGAAGGCTTTATCGTTCCACTCATTAACATAGTGTCGAAGTATGTTTTTCAACGGACAACCGTAAAATCGTGAGCAATGTATTAAAAACTGTTCATTAATCAATATCGTGCAATGAAACTTCACTGTAGCCTTGTTGATTATTGTTATTAATTTCGTCTTTGATTGTGAGAAATGAAATGAATACCAATTATTAAAAAAATATAGATATTATGGTGTGTTGCGATTATAAGATTTCTTGATGTTTACCAACTACTCAAACGTTTTCCTTTTCATTCCCTAGACTGCGATCATTGTCATTATAAGCTTCATTATTAGAATATGCTCAATTAGTTTCTCATTCATATTTCTCGTATAAAATCGACATCGAAAGTCTCTACTTCAGAAACTGGGGACCTCTAGGAATGGATTTTTGGGTAAGCCTTTAAACTATTACGAGCTACGTCTGTAAGTACTTTTATCCGGCATAGGTTTAATTGAGTCACGGATTCTTTATACCAATTATATCTTCATCTTCTTCTTAGTCGTTATCTTCATTGCTAAAGGTCGTGTCCGTCGTGTTGTTGACCCGATGCACCACGCCTTTCCACGCGTTCCTGTCCTCGGCAGTCTTTATAGCCTTGGTTATTGGTAGGCCACTGACCGCGTGATCTTCTCCCATCGACCTGGCCAACTACCATCAGCTTCTCTAGGTTGTCAGGGCTTCTGCGAGCGATATGTCCAAAATATTTGAGAATGCGCTGGAAACATATAGCGGACAATCTTGTTGTGATTCCGAGCTCCTCAAGAATGGACACGTTGGTCGCACGGCGTGCAGTCCATGGAATTCGCAACATCCGCCTCCAACACCACTAACTTATCTTCATAATGCTAACAAAATATTTATACATATAATTTAATTCAAGAACATGTCAATTCTATTATTATAAAATAATTAATTAACCCGCTCCTCATCGTATCCGGTGCAAAGGTGCCCATCACACTGGCTGCATTACCCCGCTGAATTGCGATGGCCAATCTTTGCACCAGATAAGAGTGTCGTACTCGTATCTGGTGCATATGGAACGGGAGTATAGAACGGGAGTCACCTGTCTTGTCACTCAGCCGGCGCCGACGCCAGAATTCGCTAACTAAGTTCTTCTCGTCAGCACCTCAACAGCCCATCTTCTCGACAGCGAAGGAAGCAAATAGGTATATATTGTTCCATTAGGTCCGCATATTTGCCGCGTTTTTTGTCTGCGGCGTCTTCAGCAGCAGAAACCTACCTGTGCTTCTAAGACAACTCAGTGCATGAAATAATAGTAAGATATGAGTTTAAAATGTTGTTTATCTATTTACAATGGTTTATTAATGGTAAAATTTTAAAATTACTATTCTACAACATAAAATGCATAATATATTACAAAATTAAAGTTAAGATTTGCAAATTTCATTAGTTTAGTATCGTCAGTTGGTGTTTCAGTCCGTAAAATCCCTCTGATATAAGTAAACTACTTCTGTCTTATCGTGGTCAAAAAAGTAGGTACTTATCTTTATTTAATCAACGCTACTCACAAAATCATAGTATAAGTTATAGCTGTCATTAGGTTACATAATGTGGACAACTGGCCCATATCCGGCGCCACAACATGTAGCGCGTCCTATATAAATCTCTCTTGGTGTAGACATCAGACCGAGCGTTTGCGTGGGTGTCAACCTTTAATGGATTTCCATTACAATAAGCAAATATTACTGATTTAATGGATAATATAATTTAGTTATAAAAAGGCACGTTGACGAAGTACATATCCTCGTAGGTATATAACACTATAGTAGCATTAGCACTTATACACTTTTACTTTCTTCCTTTTGGTTAACAATGAGAAGTTTTTGATTTCATTTGCATAGTATGTAGTTGCATATATAGATTTGCATAGTTGATGTGTAGTGCCTAGCAAGATTCCCAGAGCCCAAATCAACCTTAGCTTAAAAGCGGTATACTCACATTACTTACAGAACACATCACTGACCTCCATACAGAACACATGAAAGAATGACAAGAATGACATTTAGAATGGCATATGGCAGGGCTGGCGCCTTTTTTATGAACGTTTCGCGATAATGATACGTTTGAAGAAATAAAGTACATAATTTAGTACCGAAAACATCTTAATTGCTATAGGCATAATTTTTACTTTATTTGTACGTATTCAAAATATGACATGTCTGTGCAATGTTAATGATTCTAGTAGGTACTATAAAGTCGCTCGATGCCTGTTCTAATTTCTTTCGTATATTCTGTGGGTTTATACCTGTTAACCAGTAGGTATAGTCAATTGAGATCTGACGATCGTCTATCTCGAGAAAACCAACAAATAAACGTCATATCACAAAGATATAGTGAAAACAAACTTGGCCTTCTCATGAAATTGTTTAAGGATGCAAAATGGGTATAATAGACTAAGAAAACACGCAATGAAAATTTACGTTACTGAGATGAACTTTAAGATTCAAATGTAAATTCCTACCTACCACAATGTAATGTGTTTTGAGTATCGGTAATAATGTTGTTACTTTACGACATCGCATAACTATACGTTTGACGTTAAACATGACTTCGAATAACATAGTTGCTAACGCTATCCTACCCAGCAATTGAAATTTATTCTTCGGCAATGAACATGTTGAGTTCAGTCATCGAGTAATTGCTCGATGAGTTCGGTTAAGGATGCATAAAAATTTTTACTTGCAGCAATTTTTAAAAGACGCCCCGCGGCTTTGGTTTTGACATATTTTGAATACTTTTATATTGTAAGTTTTCAAAAAATCCATATTAGAGTATACGTACGTCACAACTATCTTAATTACAATCATTTTAAGCTAAGTTTGTACAGCGATTTAAGCTGTGCATAGAAGGAAAGAAAAAAAAATAACAAATTGAACTAATTGTTTTTAAACTGCACAGATCTACGTATGACTTACATTTTGTGGTACATAAATCCCAGTGACAGAACACTGGAGTTATACAACGCTTTTCAATGAGGTATCTTAAAAATTAAGGGTTCTTGAGTATACTTAAGCAGTATCTAAATTTCAAGATATAAAATCGTGCAAATAAACAACTTCGTATGCAACAACCAGAACTTTTGGACTGTTGCCACACAACTGGTAACCGGTACAGCGTGTTTTGAGTTCCCTTCTGGAAAATAATTCTGGTTAGTTGTCACATTTATGAGGTTTCTTTTAAATCCAAATCTAAATGTATAGATATGAACTAAAGATTTGGTGGTTCCTTTTCCAATAGAATGTACACCTAGTTGCCTTCTTAGTTTTTCACTTCGCAAAGGATGGAAGTGAAGCTACTTTCATTCCAACTATCAAATCTCAATTTATCTTCTGATTAATTTCGATTTGGATTTCAAGACTGTCTAACTTCTGGGACTTTACCGAGTTCGAGAGTCCGAGTTCTAACTTTTTTGGTCTTGCCTTAAATCCTGGTTTACATACACACATATTGTCAAGTCTTTATCCCAAAAGGAGTAGGCACAGGTATACTATACGCCCACATTTCACCGTATGTCTGGTTTACAGAAGTCGCAATAATGGCAGTGCGAACGAGATGTCCCAAACAAACAATATCTGTGGTACTATTACAGAGAAGAGAACCGTCGGTATTAATAGTCTGTGCTACCTACTATGAACAGAAATAATAAAATATGGATCATAAAAATCGATTGCTGTGTTTTCATTACTAAGATCTACGTGCAGAGTCAATGTAATGGGTTTGCAGACATTTCTTAATTAAGTATGAGATGAGACTATGAATGTCTCACTTGTACATTCGTGTTTTATAAATTATTTATTTATTACCGCGTTATCATATAAAACGACACATTATGTAAAAATGCCACAAGTGCGTACATGTGTCGTTATTTACGAACTTAGCATAGATTTATATTGAGTTTTATCAGACAAGCATTATGCACGAAGGTTTTCGGAGCACACAATCCCATATCAGACTCATCTGCAAGTACCAGTGGACCAACCCGTTTGGCCAACGTGGTAGGCCAATCACCTTCTTAATACTAAATTTGGACAGACCCAAGTTTTCATTACGATTGATATAACTATAGTATAATTATTTTGTTAAATAAGTAGACTAGACTCATGGTACAGAACAAAAATTGGGTCTTATTAAAGGACAGAGCAAAAAATTTAAAAATGAAAACACTTCTGAAAGTAGGAGAAGCGAAAGTTGTATGCCAGGACGGTAGTAAGTGGTAATCCATAGTTTCTGCCTACCCCAATGGGAAACAGGCGTGATGATATGTATGTAATAAATTTATATGGTCGTACGCTTTTACAATAGGTACTTAACCTAGTAGGTAGGTACATGATTTTTTTACTGTAACTGGGTGGTTAAAAATATAATTCCTTAGTAGATCATCAAGATAAAAAAATTCTTTCCACAAAATTTATGTGATATTAGAAAGTATGACGCATCTCTTCTACAGTTAAATTGATGATAATAAATCCTACTAATATTATAAATGCAAATGTTTGTAAGTAAGGATGGATTTTTGTTACTCTTTCACACAAAATCTACTGAATGGATTTTGGTGAAACTTTACAATAATATAGTTCGGAGACAAGTTCCTGTAGGAAACGGGAAAGGAAAATATTCACCACGCGTGCAGAGCCGCGGGCGTCAACTAGTTAACCTATACAATAAAGTAAACAGAGATATTTCGCTAAGAACATAAAAGTAGAAAATACCGAAATTACAAATTTATTATGTTTTCATATAATTTATAGGTCACGGATCAATAGAAATATCGATATCTGAGTCGTAAGTTGAAACCGGGTGTTCAAAGAAACATTAAATACTAGTTAAATAATCTATAAATCTTATTTTTAAAACAATATTTACATTAAATCGCGCGACGTAATATCGAAATGGTTTTGTTGCTCACATTTCTGCAGTTTTATATTTTGATTTGGGAATCTTTTGTTACACCAAAACTGGTTCCACGCCCACAAATACTTGGTTCAAGAATTAACATCTGCGAAAGTTTAGAATATATGGCACAATATTTTTGGGAACGCTTGATTTTTGGTTTTGTTGCCCACCGTATGTTTAAATCTTAAAATTTTGTAGCATATTTCGTCAAGACAAGCAAAAACATTGATATCTTCGCAAAATATCTATTTTAAAGTAGCAAAGATCAACAAGCTCTACATGATCTGAGCAAATTATAAGGTCGTATTTAAAACGAAATAATGTCCATTTTGATTTTATTTACTAAAACGAAAATGAATGATTTTATGCAATGCTTTATTCAGTTCAATTTTATGGTAAGTATCTATGGTTGTTTAAGCGCGCGAATGATCTTCTTGTATAGTACGGGTAAATGTTTTACCTATTCCGGAGATTCTCACCACACTACTAATACAGGTATTTTTATTACGCAGGCACCAGTAATCCACATATAGATATAAACATATATATAAAATAATTATTGTTATACCCTTGCTTTTTTGTAGTGTTGTGAAATGGTGGAAAATAAATTATTATTTAATTTTAATTAGGTACTATCATTCTCTTGGTAACGATCCTGCACATACTAGATACCCGAACGCCACAGACTTAGGTCCGTTTTCCAGAACGTTTCTCAATACTCAATCAACGCTTGAGGCTCGTTTTTGCCTTTAAAATACTACTATCAAGCGTTGATTGAGTCTTGAGAAACGTTCTGGAATACGGGCCTTGGTCTTAGGGCCGTATTCCAGAACGTTTATCAATATCCAAGAAACACTTGAGAGTAGATTTTATAAGGCAAAATCTAGTCTCAAGCGTTGATTGGGTATAGGAACGTTTTGGAATACGGACCTTAAAGTTTCCATTAATTTGCCTATTCTCGTTCGCGAGTTTATAATTTTCTCAGAATTTCTTTCTATATTATTTATCTGGGTACTTAATGTTCATTAAAAACTAAGTATAACTACTAAAAACTAAAATACAATAGTATTTTACCTAAATGACAGACTTGTATTTACCTATTAGGACATTATAGATAACACAATTATTTATACTAAACCCACGCTTGACTATATTTTGTGCACCTTGTAGGTATGATATATGCATGTAATTACTAAGAATTAACAATGTTTACAAAAGTATAGAATACATATTTACGTAGGAAAATTCTAAAAATAAAAAAGAATGTAAAAATTTTTCCTCCAATAACAACAAAAAAACTTCAAACACACATACAAACATTCATCGAACTCAACTATCGCAGTTGGAATTTTCGATAACAGTATTAAATTACTATCATTTGAATTACCTAAGTTTAGAAAATTCTGTCACTCATACAAGAGTATTAAAATTGTTTCTTTCGTGATGCTGTTCATCTTAAACATAGTGTATTATAAGACGTCCTACTTCTTACAGCCGTACAAGTCCGTCCCGTTAGGACATCATGCATTGCCTTTTACAATTCTCACAACAATATAAAATTTTCTTTGCCTAAGGATTTCTCTTATGACAAAGCTTTTGTTATACTTACCTACATCAAAAATTTTGCGAGGTTTACAAAAAAAAAAAATTCTTTATATGACAATTGGGTTCTATCAATGAAGTGTGTAGAATTGTAGATATTGCAGATTTATGCTAGGTAAGGTATAACCATCTTCATACCCATATAAAATTAGCATAATAAAATGGTGATCACAATGGGTATAGCCAATACCTATGTCACCAAAAAATCCACCAGGGATTACAGTAATGTAAATTACTACTAGAATCCCCTGTTGATCCATTTTATCTAAAAAGAGGATTCTAGTGAACCGAGGGACTTTTGTTTTTGTGTGTTGGTAAACAGTATCATATTTTTTTATGCGGAGTATGTAATTTTTCTACTTATTCTTCTACTTAATAACAGCGTCTTACTTATGAATTAAAATTGTTCATCTGGAGCCCCAGAACCGACGGGTCAGACAGGGAGTCAGAGATTTTCTTCAAATTTGATATTTGTAATACGATGCAAGAGGTTCCAGGTGTGATTAATAAGACATGCTTTTGACGCCTCACTTACAAGACTCTAATTTTGGTTTTCACAATCGTAAGTTATTATTCAGTTAAAATCTAATCAATATATCTAATGCAACATACGTACCTTAATCATTTTCCTTCGTAATATTATCTGTCTATGGCTAGCTAAAATAAGTAACGTTTTTGTTTATTTATCTCAAGATTCATCTTATGCAGATAAACGGCTGACACCATCTATGGCCAGAATGGCCTATGTAGGTAGGTATGTACGTAACTAAAATGGCAATTGTAAAATAAACAACAAAATGAAACGAACATAGCTTTAATAAGCAGCCGGGACATCATAGTAAAATAGTTTTAAATAGCCTACTCACACGACCTTGGTCCAATGATGATGATTAAGTTTAGTTATGTGTTGCTAACAATACTTGTGTACGTGCATTTGATGTTCGTAGACTCATAGCACAATACTTAGGTACTCATTCGTATGTTGGAGCTTGTAGGTTAGACATACATTTAAATTCTATCGGATACGCCTTAAGAATCTTGTGTTCGAAATCAATTTAGTTAAAGTTCACTGAAAAAATTAAATATTTGGCAGAGCCCCAGGCGCATGATTAATGAATATTCCGATGACCTAAATATCTGTCGGTTTGTAGGTATAGGATTTTAAGCATCGATAAAGTCTTTTTATTTTTATTACACAATTTGCCCCAGGTATAGAACACATGGTAGCATAAACTAGATTTATATTATACTCTAAGATACTAAACAATTACAATATTTACTTACCATATAATAAATCACATACAAACAACTATAGTAGTCACTATAGTACTTACTACTTTGTTGGGACTTAAGACATCCTGATACTCTTTCATTCAACCACATTATAGAGCAAGGTTAAAATGAGAAGAACAGGAACTTTAAAAATGATGAAACACATCCTTCAATATATAATTTTGTTCTACAAACTTTCACATACTTAATCAAACAAATATAGTTTTAGATAATTAATACGAATTTTGCTGCCAGCTTAAACTTTTTTTTCTTAAATATATTCGTACTATACACTTTACCATGAATTCAAGTGGAGGGAGAGAAGATGATGATTCTACATCTTTAACAAGTGAAAGAAGTAGGTATACAATCGCAAAGCCTGGCGATCTGTTCCCTTTGAATACTCCCAACGTTAGGTATACAGCGTAAAGATAGTAAGACATTTACATAATTATTTTTATTAACTGTTTAGATTTCATAGCACGGGCTTATAGTAACTGAATTTGAGCTAAATGTGTATAACATCATAAAATATTTATTTTATACAAAATTCAATAAAGCTTTCCCTGATTTGAGAAATTGTTTCCACATGCCATGAACTCTATTAAGTTCCACCATAGCTTGCTGCTTTAACAAATTTTAACCATTGTCCAGAACGTTTCTCAATACTCAATCCACGCTTGAGGCTAGATTTTGCCTTATAAAATCTACTCTCAAGCGTCGATTGAGTATTGAGAAACGTTCTAGAATACGGACCTAAGACTATCCGTTAGGTATCGCAATACATAGTTACTGTATGTAACATCATTAACCTAGTGCTTTGTTAGAGTCCAGGTATTATCATTTTATTGGTTTCCTGTCGTAAAATGTTCGAGGTCGTCTAGCAAAGTGCAGTCCATCGTGATTAATAGTTGCAGTTTTCCGCATGCGAGTACGTGCGATATAATAATACGTTACTTAGAAAATATTCCTTTTTTGACATTAGTTTTTGTTATCAATCAAAAATGGTTACATCGATTATATAAATCTTACAATAACTATCTTTACGCCGTATCCCTGACAGGGTAGTCAGAGAGAACTTCATACTTCTTTCGGTTCCTGCAGATTCAGTAATCCTTTCATACATGCACGTCTGGCTACCAGAGTACTTTTAAACTTTCCGTAATCTGTTTTTCGTCTTCGTATGTAATCTCAGTCTACCCTGCTCCTAATAGCTAACGGTTTTAATAATTCAATATTTTTTACAATCATTATTCATTCTTTTAATTATTGTTTTATTGGTAAATTTTCGTGAAAAGAAAACAATGCTTGATGATAAAAATTTACATTTTATTACTTTTACAACTTTAGTATTTTCATATGAATTTATGCATAGAAAGGCAAGGTTTTCATTAAGAATGCAAGAAATCAAAACTAATATAAATCGTGGTCCATGATTGACTGGCACGCGTTAAAATGTTAATAATGCACATATATTCTTTATCGTTGATTATAAATAACACATAATATTTTAACATATAAAATAAATATATTATATATGTCGGTGAAGGTCGAATTGATGGATATCTATGTAGCTGCACGTAGATAGATGGCTTCTTGAATAATGTATAAGGAAAATAACGTTTTCCTTTGAAAAACATAAATTTTGGTACCGGCAGCACTTCTTTAAAGTTATTTTATTAAGTATTAGCTGTGCCCCCGTGACATCACGATCGATCCTGTTCTACCCCACATCTCTAAACCCCACCCGTAACACTACTTTTCAGATTGCAGGAAAAAACGCTGATACTTATTTTCAAGAAAATAGTAGCCATTAGAGTTTTTTTTTCTGCTTTTAGTATTTATGACCGCCGATTTTGAGCCTTTATCGATTTATTGTTCTTAAAAGGCGACGAAATCGCCGGTTACAGATACTAAAAGTAAAGACATAGTCTGTGGTTAAGTATTTACGAAATCTCAACAAACTTAAATCAGCTATTTCAGCCCTTATTGGGTGGAATTACCGAAAACTCCTTCTATATTATTGCAGCGAACAACACTTATACCGAATCGTGACTGTTGTCCTATTCGTTATCAAAATCGCTAAAAACTACAAGCCGTTTCATTCGATTTCGATTTTTGAAAAAAAAAACTTATTGAGTACTATAAAAATATTTAGTTTTTATGTGGACGAAATTGGGCTAGGCGTTGATAGGTTGGTAAGTCATCCAGTAATTTTATAAATACCTTTATTTATTATTCTATTGTAAAATATTAAGATTGCGTTCAAGGGGGCTCTTCTAGAAGTTGAAGGATTTCAGCCAAACTCAACTGCCTGCTGATCTGTTGCTGCTTTTTGGAGTCTCTTAACGTCACAATCACACAACAAATTCATCTAATTACAGACGGCTGAAGTAGCCTAGAATTCGTAGGATTCTTACCTAAGTCCTCTAAATCTGTGGACATAAAGTGAATTACCATCTGATTTTCACGTCATTGCCAAAGTTGATAGTAATGTAGAACGTGGCTTATCTCATAAAAAAAGACATTTGCAAAAGGTGGTTGTGACTTAGTACTCTAGTAAACAAGTTACATAAAAAATATTCCATTGTGAGATCAGATTTCGTTGTAAATCAAAAACAAAAACATCGGCTATTATAGAATTTTTCAATAGTTATTTTTATCGCTGTTATTTACGTTTATCGCGATATCTTTCAATTATTTATGCTTTTATATTTTAGTATTCTTCCTTAGTGTTGTGAACATTTTATATACCTACAGTATTATATAAATTACTAAACAAGTAAATAGGTTTTATAGACCCCGTCAGGGATTTAGATAGTAAGTTGCAAAACCAACGTGTTGGCACAAATAAAAGTAGATGAAAAAGGTTTAATCTTTCTGAGGATAAAAAGTGAAATAGGTTTTAGAACTGCGGAAGTCTCTTGGTCTTTAAGAGATAAGTCGCTCTTAAAACTTTACTGGCTGAAACTAGGGGTGTCATAAGAACGATTTAACTTATTTAAATTCATCACGCTAATATTGGTCATCGGTTGGGCTTTTGGCCAATATGATGGCACAGCTACATTTACTTCATGAAATAAAAATTGAGCTTTAACGTTTTCACGTATAGGTACTAGCTTTATGCTGTGAATCGGTTTCAGTGGTGGTAGTGCCAAGAAAACAGCTCATTGTCTACAATTAGGTATACAGTACAAATTAATATTTTTTCTCGTTTAGTGTCTAAAATTTCAATATTACAAATATAATAATTTGATTTCTATATTTAGTAACTGTAACAACTTTCAAACCTTCCAAACATCCGCGATATCTGCGTTCTGATAGGAAGGATGGAATTCATCTAAATCTCCGAGGCTCAGACTCGATACTACTCCGTCAAATTTATATGTAAATTAAGAAGTTAGCTAATTTAGAATAAGCTTTTTTTATTTATTTTTTAATATAAAACAAATAATCGCCAACTGTCTAGCAGTTTGTTAAAGTTAAAGTAGGTAGACATGTTCTTAAATGATTTCAAGACTGTAATGTTTCTCTATCAGACTTTTATTTTAAATATAGTTTTAGCAAAATTTCGATCTTAAATCTCGTGTAGTTGCATACATTCAGAATGTCATATAATACATCTACGAAGATTACCGCTACATAGATAATTTTCATGATTCATATACTTATGGAACTAGGAGAGTCAACAATGATAAGGAATAAACCTTTATCAATCAATCAGAAATATTAACTGTAATTTAAATGATTTCCACATTAAGCAATTATTCGTTCATTATTAAACATAGACGTACCTACTCAAGCACTGGCTCTATAAAAATTGTTGAAGAAAGCCTTGGACCTATATCTAAAGTCAACAACTTTTAAACATGTGGGCGTCAAAAACTATACGTAAATGTGTTTGAAATGCAAATTTTTCGTCTATGCTCACCAGACTTGAAAACTTGACTGTGTGAACAATGCGTTACCAAACTTCCTTTGTTCCTTATATGTAAATACACATAAGTTCGATAGTAAGTAACATGGCGCCGATGTAGTAAATGATAAGTAATAGTGGCAGAACCGCCATGCTTCGCTTTCAATACCTACTTACGGTCCCTGTAATTGAAGTGGATTTAGATGACTATTCTACACGGAGAATTATTATAATTTTTTTTAATAATAATATAATATTGTTGGAACAACCCACACAACGCCATCTGATTCCAAACTAAGCAGAGCTTGTACTATGGTAACCAGATAACTAATAAACATACTTATATATTTCCAAAAACATACATATTATAGATAAATAACACCCAGACACAGAATAAACCATCGTGCTCATCACACAAAGTTTTATCCTGGGTGGGAATCGAACCCACGACCTCTTGCGTAGCAGTCGGATGCACTCCCACCGCGCCACAGAGGCAGTCAATTGAGATTAAATAGTTCTATGTATCAAATTCAAGTATATTCGCTTAAACAGGTGTGTCTAATTAGCATAAGTGACATTTTACAGACTGTTTTTAATTAAAAGGATGTTGAAATACTAATATCATGAAGTACTGAGTTAATAATTAACTTATTGGGGAAAGCAATCAACATACAGAAGTAAGTAAGTGGGTACTTACCAAGGTGTTGCATCGTGAAATATGTATCGTACCTAGTAGGTAGGTAAGTGTTATCAGTTAAGCAAAAGAAATTGAACGTAATTTGCTGGTTTTAGTGGTGTAGGTAAATAGGTAGGTATGTGTATGTATGAGTATATAACATAAATCGTAAAAACAGCCGGTTGTGGAGACATGCGAGAATTCCCGCATGCAATTTCTCCTGTTTCTACAATTTTTGTGGTACATATAAGGTGTAGGTAATAGTCAAATAGAAATTATTTCAAGTAAATCAGAACCATGCTCGTAGCAGAGTCTAATATTATTTGACGTAGCCCTATACCAACTTGGTAATTAAAAAATACAATTATTAATCTATGGCAGACTTGGGATTATAATTATCATTGTGTGCGTGAGTTTGGACGGAACACACCCACCGAACGCCGCGCCGAAATTACAACCGATGGTTTTTGTCCGCCGCAGTGTCAAGGCCGAACTGCTGTTGCTACACGATGCCGAACATGTTGAACTGACTTTGAATAGACTTTGAAAAATTAAGTACATTTAAGCTTTGTAAGGTTATTGATGATATTTAATATGCTTCTATATATCAGCAAGTAATTTAGTAAGCAACGGAAACTTATGTGATTCATTTCAGAACGTCAGATTATTAAATTAGTAGGATTAGATCTAGGACTCCTCCTAGGATTAGATAGTCAGCCCTGTTCTATTTGCATGTCAATTTTAAGAAAATAAAGGAACTGCATATAAATATCAATAAGTATGACAGTTTACTAGTTTAGTTACCGAACGCTTTCCCTTTGAAGAATCAATGGGAAAGCGTTCGGTATATAATTACTTGGTGCTGATATGTAGGTAGGTAACCTTTCATTAAAGTATTACCTAGGTACTGAATCAGATTATAGATAGATATTGAATCAGATTATTTAATAAAAAAAAGCCTCGTAGATTCATTATGTCAATTATCAAGAGTACCTACTTATTAATGATAAAAGCTTATTCCAATCCCAGTGATATTTTCGAAGCTTTAATAAATTGAAAGTTAATTAATATGAGTGTTGTTGACCTTAATCAAGCCAAATTGTGAGCTCGATCCCTCTTATGTAGGCACCATAGACAATTAAACCCCAAAAAGGAGTGGGCATTGACTTAAATTTATTCAGTTTAAATCGCCGTAACAAATCTTTAATTGCTGGAAATAACTTTTGGAGCACTTTTTTGGGTTTTAATTGACTAAATATGTTTGATCGTGGCCTCCCAATTGGTTGCTTGAGCCAACTAGTAAACATAAACTTATCATATAGGGATCTTTAAAAAGAAAATGGACGCAACTGTCTCATAAATTATGACTTCAAGACGTAGTAGTCACATATATTTAATTATGACCTATTAATTAGGCTATGCTCTCGATGTATAAGACCTAAACTTCAAGCCGTTACAAAAACTGCTCCAAATCGCCGCCATTATTTTAGATTAAAATCTCCTAATTGCATGCACTCACATAAATATGTGCTCATTTTCATGCTTCAGCCATGACAAGTCAAGGTTTTGTCTGTATTACGATTAGGCTCGTTCTACGACTGTTATGATTTTTCATTAATGTTTTGCTAACCTATCAAGTAGTAAATCTGGGTTATATCCACAATATAAAAGATTTGAAAGTCAAGACGACACAAAAACTGTAAAATCACCGCCACTACCATAGACTATAATCTCTCAATTGCACACACCACCCAAACAGTCGGTCAGTGCTTCATCACTGACAGGCCATGAATTCGATTATTAGGCCGTACTTCTTTTAGGTCCTTGTTATCTCATCCCATTTTAGCACTATTCTGGTTACAGACGAAGTCAACAAATTGAAAATAGAGGTTTGCTTTTTGTGACTGCAATTAAAGTAGATACTTATGGCATGTTTTATTATTTTTAGATTATACATGTCTGTCACGGTTGCCGATGACGGTATGTTGCTCGTTCAGTCGAATACTCGTGCGGGACTCGAGAGCTTGGCCCACACGTGTTTGCGCGTCGTTGCGGAGTGGGGCGTACGAAACAGGTTATTTTTTGCACCCAACAAAACATTTCAGTTGCTTTTGAAAGGAAATTTGAAAGTACCACCGCGCATTAAATTCAATAACGTTTACATTAAAAATTAAACTTCGGTTTGCTATTTAGGATTGATTTTAGAAAGAAATTTTGCATTCGTTGAGCACAAAAAAACTGTAGGTGAAAAGGCTAAAAATAGCTTTTATGCGTTGTCGAGAATATCTACTGCTACATGGGGACTTTCGTTCAAAACACTGAAGGTCGTTTACGGGGCCACTTATCTAGGCTATATGTGTTACGGGGCGCCGGTATGGGCAGATAAGGCTACTATTGGTGCTGCACGTTTAAAATTACTGCAAAGTCAACGCCTTGCATTGATATTTTTATGCAAGGCTGTAGGCCTGTAGGACGGTTAGCACGGAGGCTCTGCCGGTCATGGCAGGGGTCCTCCCGGTTGATCTCGAAATTCAGAGACGCGCGGCTTTATACTATTCGGCTAAGGATGGCATGGATGATAGGTTTTTGTTAGAAAGAGATCGCCATAGAATTGCCAGACTGTATCGTGATAATGTACGTGAAGAACTTTTAGATGAATGGCAGCTGCGTTGGAACACTTCCATCAAAGGGCGCCACCTCTACCAGTTTTTCCCAGACGTTCGTGAACGCCTGGGAATGTCCTGGCTGGAGGTTGATCACTGTGTTGCTCAATTTCTCACGGGACATGGTAACTTTAGGAGCAAATTACATTCGTTTAAGCTGGTTGAGTCGCTTTTCTGTCAGTGTTCAACTGCTGACGCCAAATATGATCAGACCGCCCATCATATACTTTGGGAGTGTAGCATTTGGCAAAATGAGCGATATAATATGCTTAATTGTTTACAAGTAACGTCGGGAGTAGTTTACTATGCGGATCTCGTGCCATCGAGGGTAAATTTTCGTGCTTTTAAACGTTTCTGCCATACATATTACTGGAATCAAACATAGCTCACAGAGGACCCGTAATATACTATTACCGTGCTGCTTCCCTATTTCTATAGGATTTACACCTAGTTGCTTTCCAGGTTGTTGGTTGTTTTTCGCTTTGCAAAGGAGGGAGGAGGAGAGGCATTACGTTTTTTTCTTACTTTCTCACATTATCTTCTGATTAATTTCGGTGCGGGTTCCAAGACATGCTAACTTCTCCTGGAACATCACCGAGATCGAGCTCGGTGTAAATTTTCTGGTGTTTTGGTCATTGCTGTAGATCCTGGTTTACAGGAGTCACAGTAATGGGAATGTGGGTGGGATTAGTCCCAATAAAAAAAAATACATGTCTGTCACGCCTTTTACGCCAAAGGTGTTGTACATATACACACTACATATATACATAAATACACACTTGTATGTTTTGGTCCCTCGTAATACGTGGTGAGCCATTGCCATGTTTTTTTATACCATAGGTGGCAGACAAGCATACGGCCTACCTAATGGAAAGTGGTCATCGTAGCCTATGGAAGTTTGCAACACCAGAGGTGCAGCACTCGCGTTGCCGACCCTGTAAAAACCATCTAAGACTCCTTTTGAAGAAGCCCATACTGTTTCGGATCCGACAGAAGTACTACCTACTGTTGGAATATATAGGTTCAGCAAGTAAAGATTGGTTAGCCCCAAGGCCCTTAATGGTGCCACGCTCCATCCATTGTCTATGTCTCAATGTATACAACTAAATTAAATACCTAGCTAGTTAAATACTGTCTGCTTGATAATTTAAGAATAAGCTATAATAGACACGTACAAAATGATAACTGTTTTATATTTAATTGAATTTTAACAGAGTGAGTCGTTTTGAGTGATAAAGTGTCATTAAATAAATAATTTGTTTAACAAGCGAGTCATTCCATAATTATGTGAGTAGATGTTTTTCGTCTTGGCGTTTTCCCAAGTGACCTGGGAATGGAGTCTGGGGCAACTTTGATTGGATGCTAGGAGTAGCTATGAGACGCTTTGTTTTATTTTCGGCTTCTTTGAGAACGAATGCTGATAGACTCCTCAACCCAGAGCCTCGCCCTTTAGTCAACAGGTCCATTTTTTGCAGGTTCCAAAATTAATCTCTAATAAATCTCACGTGGGACCTCGACCAATACAACAAATCCAAATCGTTATTCCAAGAAAGAATAGTGTAAAATTCTAATAAATTTAAAGGAAAACATGTTTTCATTGATTTTAAGCTATAACGCTATTTGTTTTTTTTTTAAATAAATCCAACGCATTTATACTACAAATATAAATTTATAAAAAAATTATATGTAACGAGATCGAGACGAATTTCACGACATGTCATCAGGTGAGAAAGGGGGTCAGAAAACTTCATAATCGCCTCATATAATTAATGTCCCATTGCTCACGTAGAAGTGGTAGGTTGATATTTAAGTAATAAACGAATCTAAAAACGCGTAGAAACTGTTGAAATATATAAAAACTACTAATGGATGATAATAGTCGACCTTCGGCATGGTGTATCTTCGTCCAATGAACAAAACAACCAGGTATTAGGTATTAAAGTTAAGCCACAGTTTCATTCCAATGAATAAAATTTACATAAATATATTTCTGTTTGTGTAAAAATAAAATAAAATAAAACTATCTTTATTTGTAGGTAGACCATTTTAACGGTGCTTACAAAATGTCAGGCTCGATTTCAAATATTTAAAGTGACCACCGCTGCACCGGGACGGAACACAGCCCACCTGAGAAGAACCGGCAAGAAACTTAGGAAGACTTTTTTTTTTGATGGCCTTGGTTGGTACAGTGGGTATAGTATAGGTATAGCCTCACCAAGGCAATATTTAGGGCATCCATATTAGCTGGTTAGGTACATCAATTAGGTAAGCAGGTCAATTGGCCTTTAAGTGGCATTTTCAAAGAATTTGTTATCTATCTTCACGCTGTATCCCTGACGGGGTAGTCAGAGAGGACAGATCGCCAGGCTTCGCGATCCATACATACTTCTTTCGCTTCTTCGAGATTCATCAATCGCTTCATACACGCACGTCTGGGTATCCGAGTACTGTTGACCTTTCCGTTTTTGAGCAATCTGCTCACGTGGTCTTCATATGTAAGTCTCGGCCTACCCTGACTCCTTCTACTCTCTACTTTTGAACAATATAAATTCTTCGTCAATCGTTCCTCACTCATTCGTTGGATGTGTCCAAACCAACGGAGCACGCCCTTTTCCAGCTTAACGCTGACACTTTCAATCAAACCTGTCATATTGCGTATCACTTCGTTACGTATTCGGTCGGCCAAGGTAACGCCGCACAATTTTCGAAGTGATCGCATCTCCACAGCATTCAATTTACTTTCATGCATCTGCTGACATACCCAGGTTTCGCTACCGTAAAGCAAAGTTGGCACTAGCACTGCGTTATGAATCGACATAACGCAGTGCTACATGATGAAAGAATTTATTGAATTGAAATTTCATAATTTTTATAGTATTGGTTTTGGATTCATCCGGGAATACCGAGCTAAAATAAATAAGAACGTGTGCTTAAATAATCCACAAACAGGTCCACAGAATTACGACGGTAATTAGATTCAATTGTGGCTACTTATAGTAATGATTTGTGTTACTTATCATCTTAACATGCGTGGAAATGCAACTCAAATTAGTCGTAATAGTAACATAGGGTGAAAAACTGTACTGTTACGTGAGATAAAGTTAAATGTTCTTACCATATTATGGATTTATAATGAGATTTCACAATTTTTAGCAGGCGTCTTTTTTGAACTCTTTTCCTTTTGATTGACTGATTTGAACTCTTTTCCTTTTGATTGACTGATATTAACAGTGTTACTGATGTTGGCATGGTTAAATAACAATAATTTGTTTATTTCTTCTTGGAATATTGACGTATGGCGTCAAGAGTCCAAAGTTTGAACGGAATTATTTTTAGTTTAGGTTGACAACTTTAGCAAGTAGTAGGTATCAGTCATAAAAACATTTTTTTTATACTGAAATAAATGGAATGTTTTAGAAAGCATAATACTGTAAATCGTCCATTAAAAAAGGACCGGACGGAAGGACGTTCAGCGAACTAGAAGTAGATTTTATTTTTATTTCATAATTTATCCATGAAAGGCTTTTTTCGTTTTTCCATAATATTTACTGATATAAATTGAGTGAGTTATCGCTACCCAATTTATTATCGTGCGCTCCTTGAATTTAGTTACGTCTGCGAACATAGAATCAGAAATCAGAACCAGCATTGATATGCGAAAATACAATGCACGTGAGTACCTATGCAATAATACAATATTAGTAGATATTAATAACAAATTCTGACAATTTATTACAATCTACAGAACAGGAAGGCATGTTAACAAGCAATCCAGTTGTCGGAAGAAAAATTTAATTCGGTAAGATCCAAGCTGGTAGATACGCGAATCACGCAGTAAGCACTTAGCCGATATCAAAATGATAAATGAATCAACATCGCTCCATAAATCAAAGCATATTATATTATTCACATTGTGCGGCACTGACAAGAGTGTATTAGATTGCGATGTGCCAACAATCAGAATGTAATAAATAAGTAGGTAACTTGTCCGTATTGGGTTGCATTAATTTTAGAGGCATAACTTAAAACTGCATAACGTTTTTTCGCATACTCTTCGTTTCGCATAACGTTCAAACAGAATAAATCATTAGGCATACTTTATTTTCCCATAGCTTTTTTATAATAATGATATTCCCGCATAAAATGTTAACGCATATTTTTTTTTACAATAACGATTACTAATCATAATATTTATTGGCATATCACTCACTCTCGCATAAAGATTACAAGCATATAGAATACCATAATGTTAACGAGCACATATACTTATTTTTATATTTAGGCTTGAACTGTCTAAGATTGAAATGCCCACTGATTAAAAATGTCGATAGTCACTATACTGAAGTTCAAAATTTCAACACTTATATACATAATATATAAATAAAATACAAAAAGAAAGTAGTTAGATTAAAACGAGCGATTCTGTTTTGGCGCATCGCCGGCCGCTGCCGCGGCCCGCTCGCGCGTTGCGGTCACAAGTGACCTAACACTCCTCCTCGCTTCGCTCGTGGTCGTACTACCTATTTACGACTTTGCTCAAGACTAGTCTAAAAAAAATAACACTTAAAATATCGTTTTATATGTTACAGCTTAAAAACTTGGCTATGAGTAAGATGATTATTTACAATGGTGTCTTATCATTTCTTAAATATTCTTGGTCCAATTATTGTTCATTTATGATGTATACGGTTATCCATACCTCCATTATGAGTTTTGTATTTTATGCTAAATTATCTTTAGGCGTATAACACCCTTTACATTTATGCTGATTAAAATTATAATAAAAAAATTAGAGTAAGTTAATTTTATGCCAATAAAACCATTATGCGTTTATTACACTCTGCTTATCATTATTTATGCGAGAAAACTTTATGCTGAAACTGTTATGCCAAACTACATTATGCTAAAAAAATTATGCGATCGAAAGGGCACCCGTAGGTAACAGTGGTAGAGTAGGTAGCTTTTTTATATATTTATACTATAAGGTAGAAGATAGGCATCCATTCGGTGTCCGTCAGAATATTAGGTCCGTATTCCAGAACGTTACTTAATACTCAATCGACGCTTGAGAGTATATTTTATAAGGCAAAATCTAGCCTCAAGCGTTGATTGTTTTTTTTTTCTTATACCACTGAGGTGGCAGACAAGCGTACGGCACCTGATGGAAAGTGGTCACTGTGGCCTATGGACGTTTGCAACACCAGAGGTGCTTTATAAATATTGAGAAACGTTCTGGAATACGGACCTTAGTGTTCTGTATTCAAAATATCCTATCCTGGCGTACAGCAAGGGTGGCACAGAGTTTAACACAGTACACAGTAATAGTTAGGCGAAGAAGTGTGTAGAGCAATTTTTAAGTTTATATGGAGAAAAGGTAGTTTGAAATTTACATACCTACCTACTCCAACTTAAAAAATCAATTAATTCTGGTCGAATTTCTACATATATTATACTGGCGACTACTAGTAATGGTAAAAAATAAGCAAGCGAAGCACTGTCAGTACATATTTAATATTGTTTGAGTTAATTCCATCAAAAAGGTGAATAGAACCAATTATTCACCTTTTTAATGGAAAAGCTACAAATCCAAAGATGGCCATTTAATAATTTATCTTGGTCAATTTAAAATATAATATAATGACGAATATTATAGTGAGTTAAATCAGATAGGCGCGCATGATTAACTTAAACAAACATCCGTTTAGTTAGTCGGTAGTAGGACATTTTTGATGACTGTGTGCGATTTCATTGTTCCCAAACGTCCTTAGCCTACTTAGGATATTGTTAGAATACCACAGAATGTATGTATTAATAACTTCACTATTATAAACATTGATATGCATAGTTGTGTACAGAGTTATTTGTTATCCTACTATAAACGCGAAAATTTGTAAGAATGGATGTTTGTCACGCAAAATCTACTGAATGAATTTGGGTGAAACTTTAGAATAATATAGCTTACACGTCCGAATAACACATAGATTACTTTTAACCTCAGGAGTAAGTTTCAGTAGGAAACGACAACGGGAAAATTCACCACGCGTTCGGAGCCGCGAGCGTCAACTAGTATACTATATTAACATTCACAGATCATTATAATAAGTATGCTATATAGTATATTATACAAATGAAAAAAAATAAAAGTTTCTTCAAAATACAGAATTGAAGTACCTTTTAATTTTTTCATTTGTCATACCTAGGTACATTCAATGTATATCCATTAAAGGAAAAGTACAGGTTAATGTACCTAACAAACTGTCCCTACACCAATGGATGTACATTGACACAGGTGTATGGAAAGCCATACACTTCTGTCAATGTTTATCTATTGGTATAGAATTTTAAGTTTAGAACTTTCTCACTCAACGCCATCTACCTTAAATTTAGCTAATATAAGCTTTTGCTATGGGATCTAAACAACTTATAACCATGTTAATATATTCCTAAATACATACATATTATTCATAGTTAACATTCAAACTCCGAAACAAACATTTGTGGATCACACAAATATTTGTTCCGACTCAGGATTCAAATCCGAAACTAGGCGGTTCATTATACTTACGAATAGTTTTTTATTTCTTAATTTTATTAACTCTATCCTGCTTATTTAATATACGTGGTCGGGGCGCGGTACTTCCCCATTATTTCTTAACAATGAGTGTTGTATATCATCTTCATTTAACGCACGGCTGATGCCTATATGACCTGTATCTATAAAATATGTCAGCTTGTGAACACGGCCGGTGGTTGTTCGAAATCTCAGGCTACAAAAAGGTATACAACCTTAAAATAAATAAACTTGTAAGGAAGGGGATAGTTCAAAAGCTTGTATGATTTTGATCTCGCCGCGAGTATTGCAGGACATAAGGACGACTAACCTACTATACATGTCGTTGAAAAGTTTTCTCCTACAATGGCGAATATACCAAACTATTATAGTGCAGAGGCAGTGCCTTACTATCAGTCAGCAAGTACATCACCTCATTGAGGGCATTTTAGTAACGGGGACCGCAAATATGCACTTCGCGGCCCTGCTGTGAGGGTAACAAGGGCGGTTTAGTGTTAGGCTCCCGGCCCTGAGAGAGAAAGGGGCAGTGGGTGTTTCGCCTTGCCTTTTCGGGTCGCAGGGTAAGTAATTCCTCATTAAGGATTTGGGCCTGGAATATAATACTCATTACTCTATTTACTACCTATATAATAATACTTATTCCAAAAGCGTCTTTAATTGAAGTACAGAACATATGAAATAATATTGTTAGTATGGAACACATAATAACATTTACAATAGCTCTCAGTATTGACAAAGGCTCATTCGGGTCGTGTGCTGTTTGACAGTTTAATTGATGATCGTGCTCAGTTGCCTTCAGAGCCGACATTGTACTACTAATCGCTGTAGCTGGGAACAATGGCGCCACTTGTTTTGTTTCAGGGTTCAATAGGAGTGTAATTGAGTTATTTTGCTTCAATTTCAAACTATATTTGCTCTTCTTTATCATCTTAGTGTATACCCAGTTGCTTCCAAATGCGACTTTGGAGTTTGAAAGCACTGGGAATACCACAAGCCAAATAAAAGAATACCCTAGTCTACAAATTCAAATCAACCTGGATTGAAAGCCCGAGGTCTACTTTTATTTAGTTGGGAGTAACTGCCTTCTGACTTTCCAATCCCGAAAGGCCTCTGCATCATTCAAACTATATTTGCACCAAATAATTTCCTGCTAAAACCATTCTGGCCAGTGTGGTACAGTAAAGTCATGAACGCCAAAAAATAATTGGTAATAGGTTATTTATAGTAAGTAGACTCTTGTTCTACAGCTCTTAATTAAGTACAATAGAATATCTCTAAAAAAAACAAGTCTTTTTAGGTTTTTAGTCTAGAGACTGTTTGAATTTTTAGATGCTTTGATTTTCCAATGCAGTCGTGCTGCACTGGATAGTCACTGTGGCACTATATTCCAGATCAGGCACAATGTAATGTGACTATAATTCTAACTATAACTATAATTCTGGACATCTTATACGCGACAATTGAGGCGATACTTGCACCCACTCAGTAACACAATCTTGTGGATTATGGAACTACACTTGAATTTTACGATCCTACCTCATAACCACCGACCACCGTGGCGCCAAACAAATCACAATAACCTTGAATACAAAGTAATATTATAAACATGCGCGTGTCCTCAGTTTTGCTCGTGTTATAATCTTCTTTACTTCATCTTAGTTTATTGTCAGTTGCTTCCAAACCCTACTTGGGGTTTGGAGCATCTAAAATAGTATATAAGGTAGGTTTTTGTTTTTCTGCATTGTTAGGAGTGACTGCCGCCCGACTTGTCAACCCCGTAAGGGCGCTTACGTCATTGCATTGCTCGTTGTTTAGCAGGTGCATTCGCTAGCAGGTTAGGTCGCTTGGGCCCCGGAGATCTTGGTGGGGCCCCTTACACCCAAGTTTGTTCGTGTATAAAACTGAATGCTACCGCTGTCTGTTCGCTTAGATCTTATAAACTACTCGACGGATTTTAATACAGTTTTCAGCATTAGATAGTGATTCAAAACGTAGGTTTATATGTATAATATATACATATATCTACATGGCACCCGTGCATACCCGTTCTGGGTTTCCGCTAGTACAATAATTATAATATTCTTCTTTAAAATTGCTATTTGCAAAAAACGCCTATGTATCCTGTTTAGCGATCAGAGGGCGGTCGCGGTCTAAAACATCAACAGAACCATTTTGTAGCAAAGGTCTTATCTACCACATAATCGTACTTACTTTTGATTCGTTAAAATATGTTATTTCCGTTCAACAATAAATGTTAGTTGCATTGTTTTGTTGAAACACATTGACGGTATAAAAGTATGTTCTCTTGCGTATAGGTACAATGTATATTTTGTTACTGTATTTATCATTTGAGCATTAGTCCCGGCAGGTTGCATCTGAAGCTTCACCTCGGCCACTCGGTTGTGGTTTTTTTACTATTACTTTAAATTAGTACTTCTCTGTATTTTGTCAAACTATTGACAAACACGTGTATAGTATATAATTATCGTCACTATACTAGCTGCTGGATACTACTAAGTTGTGAGACAAGCATACGGCTCATCGAAAACTAGTCACCGCAGTTAATGGACGTTACCGACATTGCAGGTGTTACATTCGCCCTGCTGACGCTGCAAAAACCCTCTTAGACTAATTTTTAAAGATCCTCATATTGTAGAATAAGGTACATACCTACTTAGTGTTATCATGATTTTATGTTAAAAACCGTGTATGTGAATAATTCAACATTACATATTTCTTGATAAATGAGTACAAAAAATAACACGAAAAAATCATAAGTGTTAACGCGTTTTATCATTATAAAAGTTGTCAAAACAACAACTTAAAGTTAAGGATTATGTATTTTAATTTTAAATTAGTGTAATGCGTATACAATACTACTTAGTTTATTATAATAACACAACTTAGTGAATACTCAATCAAGTTTATAAAGTTTCACTTAAATAACAATTATTTAAGCATCAATATTTTTTCATTTCAGTAGGTAGGTAATAAAGACTTAACAACTATGTAAGCAAATTTTTAAAATTTCAACATACTATGTAGGTATATTAACGTAGATACGCGCATTATTTATAGACCACACACTATGAAACATCAAACAAGCTTGCCTCGGAACGTATACGATAAATATGTAATATTTTAGGAGCTGACTATAATAAACTTTTCATAAATTATCGCTTGCCAATTACACAACGGCAAGCATTAAAAAAAAAAGGCCAAGTGCGAGTCGGACTCGCCCATGAAGGGTTCCGTGGCAGCAAGTAATTGAATGAAAGGTAAAATCCGGTTAACGATTTATGACGTATTAAAAATAAACTACTTACTAGATCTCGTACAAACCAATTTTCGGTGGAAGTTTGCATGGTAATGTACACATATTTCTTTTAGTTTTATCATTCTCTTACTTTAGAAGTTACAGGGGGGGGGGGGGGGGGCACTTATTTTACTACTTTGGAAGGGTCTCTCGCGCCAACGACTCATTTTAGAAAATTATGATATTAGAAACCTCAATACTATTTTTGAAGACCTATCCGACCTAGGGTTTGATAAAAAAAAATTTTTGAGTTTCAGTTCTAAGTATGGGGAACCCGCAAAATTTTTGTGTGAATATCTTAATGCGGTTCACAGAATACGTCTACTTACCAAGTTTCAATAGTATAGTTCTTATAGTTTCGGAGAAAAGTGGCTGTGACATACGGACGGACAGACAGGCAGACATGACGAATCAAAAGGGGTCCGTTTTTTGCCATTTGGCTACGGTACCCTAAAAAGGTAGGTGCTTATTTGAAGAAGCCGAGTTAGTGGATACTCTCTCTTTATCAATCACGCCTTATCCCCGAAGGGGTGGCAGAGGCATATTATACGCCCACTTTTCGACGTGTATTCCTGTCCCACATAATAGGTAGTGAGCCCATTCACGTGTTGAAATAGACAGATGCAGGTTGTGGATACCTGCTGTTGAAATCAGCTGCTGCTTAAACTAACCCGAAAAGAATCATTTTGTATAGACCATATGTGTATTTCAAAATTCAACCCTTACATGTGTTTTCATCACTAAACTCCATTTATTATAACGCAAACACACACACACAAACACACTTTGACATTTCCAATACCTTTGAACATTAGATCGGTAAGTTTGCTATTGATTTTTCTTACTTGCAAATACTACCAATTAATAATGATAAGTTGTCCTCAGATACATTTGTCTGTAAGAGATTTATTTTTATTCTATTCTATCTTTAGTGCATAGTTCCTGATTTCGTGATAAGTACATAATTCAGAACAATATAGACAAATTGTATAGTTAGGTAGGTACACAAAAAAATGTAACAAGACACCAGGTCGCCGCCTACATTAACATTAGGTACATTTGTAGGTTTCATCCGGCAAAACGTTATCCTTGAACATACTTGAATACAATAATAGAATAAATAGAAATACCTACCTACTAACTAACGGATTAGAACTCAAACAGTTTTTAAAATGTGAGATGTAAAAACAAGACTCTTGAAATGTGGCAAACTCATTGCCAGTACAAAACTTAAACAAATGAGTATAATTTCAACATAAAAACAGTGCTAATTAAGAGTGTCTACTCAGAGAAATGCAATTAAGTTGATGAGCATTAACGTACTACGCAGCGGGTGCGGCCAAAACTAGGTTACCCATTTCTCGTTAACTCGGTAGAGTCGGCAGCGCTTCGGGGACAAAGAGTCGTAACGACGTCGCTTTTATTTCATTCTGTGACGTTTTAAACATATAACACTCGACCCCCTTGTCTGCAAACCCATGGCAATCCCATCGTTTCTCTCCTTCACACGTATTTACATTTATAGACGTAAGAAAGAGTGAAGATTTAAGTGCTTTATCACGAAACTTTGAAGCAGATATTACGTTTTATCTGTCGCTGAATTTGCGCAGTTAGTTATTCTTTATGAGTAGTATTACACATTAAATACAAAAAGAAAACATTAAAACGCGTGTGTATTGAAAAATTATAATGTCATAAGATGGAACGACAAAAGAACTTGATTTAAATGCAATGCTGTATGATAAAACCGCAAAAGCGTTGGCACTCAATAATGTTACAAGCTAATCCAAAGCCTACGCAGCTCAGAGCGGATACATTTATATATTTCTTTCCCATTTTCGGGGACGGACGTCCTACTACATTTACAATATAATTTGCATATTTGCTTAACGGCAGTTACTGAAACCCACGCCTACCTAGCTTTGTTTGGTATTTACTTTCAAGAACTTACTGGACGTATTTTGTTGTTGGTTTGTCATACAAATTGCAGTTCTCTTTTTAAGATTACCTTCAACTTCCCGCGTGTCGCTTTCACCATTAGATTCACATGTTTATTGAGATAGCTAACATAAAATCTTTGGCAACTGCCGAGCTGTTTGCACAGATGTTTTGTTTAAGTAGTGATTTTAAATATCCTAGTGCTTAAATACGGCTCAGGGTTTTACATATTTTGTGAAACGTGATACGTGTGCACTGCTTATTTTTTTAATTTCGTTACTTTAAAGCAAATGTCTTTAAAAATCAACTCGTGTTTAAATTAGAAAAGGTTTCTCTAAGAAATGAATGGTAACGTATCTCCATTTTTTTCGGTTGTCTTCTACATACATAAAATGAATAAACAAATATAAGATCTATGCAGAAATTTATGTTTGGATTAGGAGACCTAAGAATGTTTAATCTATTTCTGCCGTAGTCTTTTTGAAGTAAGATAAGATCGTATCCGTTGTAGAAATTGATCACGTACTCTATCCCTTATGTAGAACATACTTTTGAACATGTACTATAGGTATATATATGAACACACGTATACTATGTTATATAAACCAATAATTGGTACTATATTAAAGGTAGGTATGTGACATTGTGATGTGTAGTGAGTCAAAACAAATAGGATAAAATATATACAAAATAACTAAACGAATGAAACCTATTTACAGCTGACACAATACATGCTGCGGTCGCAGATACCTGCCAACAAGCGCACTATTTTCCTAGAATAACGTCGACCTTGGGAATGCCTGTCCATATCTCATTAGTGCCTCCATATTTCTGACATCGTGGCACATTTTCCTCCGCGAGTGGAATAAGTAAAATGGCCGCAACTAGGTTACACAGGCTCCGTGCTTTATTGTGTTTACGTGCCACAGATATGAGATATATTATACGAACAAACTCAGGTCAAGGCGCCAGACAGCTTTCGAGCCGAGTTGTATATGGATATTGTTTGGCTCCTGCTCGATTGTGCCAATGGGATTGTCACGACAGAGTTTTAAATTATGCAGATATTGTTCAACGAACTAATTTCCACATAATGCACGCATTACGATGTCACCTGTCTGTTTTGTGTTAATTTTTAATCCATGAACAACCTTGATTTACCAACATGCTAATCTCTGATATCGCTGTATTACGCCGAGCTACGGAATGAAACAATAGATGAGACTCGCGGAAGAGCGTTAAAATGCGTCGTAAAAAAGTGCGCGTAGTTTAAATTTTATGGCTGGCGTTCAATTGGGGCCTGTAAAAAAGCGTTTTATTGGAGTCGCATCCTGGCCGCGAGGTCGCGATGCTCAGATAGCTCTAATTAAAAACACGCTTCGCGCGCTCTTGCGAAAACCGGGCTCAGCCAAAATGCCTCTTACGAAACCGTGTGCCCTTCAGAAGCTTACTGACTACATTTTTAGAACAGGATTTACAAGCTCTAGGTATTTCAACATGCTAAATACCTTGAGCATGAAGCTTTAACGAGTAGAAATAATACTTTTCTACCTATCTTGTTGGTGACTAACTAATTCAATTTCTTTAACGATCACATTTATCAATGACAGCGAAAAGCATCTAGGAAATTAAAAGGTCATTGTTTAAGAGTTAGTTTAATTGCTACTTCAGAGAAAATGGGTAATTTTTAAATTGCAACACTGGCGCCAGGTATAAATTTTTTTTTTCACATTAGTTTATTTCCAATTACTTCCAAACCCTCACTGAACCTGGAGCCCGGGGTCCAATCTTATTCGACTGCTGGGACCTGGGAGTAGCTATCGTTAGGCTTTGATTTTCGGCATTGTTGAAAACTCCTAAACCCACTGCGTTGTTTCTCTTCCGTTGGTCAGCAGATAGATCGGTAGCAGCTGAGATCGCTTGGGCCCCGGAGATTTTGATAGGGCAGATAACTAATAAAATTTATTTTCTCTTTTCAGATCAATACAAAAGTGAAACGAACGTTACCCGTGAAGACTTCTTGTTGAAGAAGACTTAAGTGCCATTCGTAACAAGTTTACCACACACAGTGATATTAAGTTATATGTTAGTGATAGTGTGTAACCGTGATATACCTAGTTATATATAGGATTAGTGCTCACCGGTATTGGTGAAATTTAAGTGCAAAAACGTTACCAAAAAGATACGAAACTGGCTCCCTTCAAAGATATCATGAACTCGACGAGCATGAGCTCCGCGGTGCCGACTATCAAGTGTGAGGATACGTCACCGTCGCCAGCGGTGGGCACAGACGTCGACGGTGCTAGTTACCTCAGCGTCAACGTCAATCTCAGCACTGCAATGATCAATATGCTCACAGCAGAATCGGCCGGGCCTACGACATTAAGAACGCCGGAAATCGTCAACGATGTCATCACCATGACCAACCCCTTGGACCAATATAATTATGAGAAGAACTCCAGTTTCAAGGTAAGCAACTACTTTTGTTGGACTCAGTTTTTTTTCAAGTAGGGTAAGTAGGTCGTATTTTATTTGCAAGTTATGAATGAATAAAGATTTTTTTTATAAGAATCATAAATAAATAAGAAGGAAAACGGAATGAACTCATTGAATAAAGATGATTAATTAAACTTATATAGGTACTCAAAGCAATGTAAGATAATCTTTAGCACTAGGTATTTGCTGTGGTGGTATGTAGATAGTCAGCCTCGTAGGGTCTTATAATTCATTGAGTCATAGTGTTAATATCGAGTACCTAGTTCTAATAGACCGTTCTTGAAACTCATTGCTATGCCAGCTTTCACGGAGCAGCTAAAGAATTACAATACAGTGAATCCTTCTAGTACTTAGGTCACATCTATGCATGCTAGTAGAATGTAAAATAAGTGTTACAAGTATTTTGAACAGCTGCCAACTGCTAGACGCCACGTAACACGGAGTCACGTGACCTACCATCAGTCCCCATTATAAATATTGGATAACGCAGTATGCAATGGCGTGAGGTCATGCACCTTATGCAGACTCCTCGTTTAACGTTCTCCAACAGACTCGATGGCGCCGGTTACGTATCTTATCGGGTTATCTATAATTTGTTATCGTGTGGTTAGATACAGGCACATGACGGTGTTGATTCTTTCGAATCGTGAACCGCTGGTTTATGAATGAATTTCGTCATTTCAATGCGAATAGAGGACAATATAGAGCGTAACAATGTAATTAACGTACAATTAAATAAGCGATGACACGTTTGATATTAATTAATTTAACGCCATCCTTGTTTTTTTAATTTCTTTTGGGTTACGAGGTTCTAAATATGTTTCGAAACAATTTAGTATGAACCGAACTAGTACCACGCTCCTAATTAAAGTCCAATATTGACAGGCAAATAGCGTACATATTCAATTGCTTTAATTGGCAACTTCAAGGTAATCAAAAATTTTGTAGGTCTGTACAAGTTTGCGTTAAAACGTAGGCGCTTGCTTGCTTGTTGTATTAGGACTGTCATATTTGTTTTCAATTTATGTAACTTTTGTTTGTGAATCAATACTTAGTTGAGACGAGACTTAACGAAGCTAGAGACAAAAGTACATAAGATATACAGGTATAAGAGGTACATTAAGTATGTGGACTATGGTCCACCAGGTGAACTGTACCTATGAATTGTTTGGCACCTTACCACACAGCTCTCAAGAGAGCAAAATATGTAGTGTGCATATAAAATGTTCAAACATACAGAGTAACAAAAATATAGGTATAATGTACGAAGAGGTGGCGTGCGCAAGAACCATCAGAGATTAAATCCTTACAAGCCAGTCAATCATAAAAAAAAAGCAATGAATTAGCTGTAAGTGTATAGGTTTATCCTCATAAATTTCTGACAAACTGCTGAAGGAAAATAATACAATAAAACCTTCCCAGCCACAAAAATTAAAAGGTATACAATTAATGGAGTCACATGAAGATCTTTTGTGTCCAAGCCTGCAAGTTAGTACGCCTGCCTATCGACAAACGAGGCAGACCCTTTTCTGTCCTACACAGACACCGTTTTCGGTGCTGGAATGTCAGACATCAATATTGCCCACTAAAAAAATCTGGACATATGTCATTAAACAGCTGCGATTGATTCAGCCAAAAGATATAAAATACTATGACAAAATATAAAATATTTTGCATCTAAAGAGAATGGGACTTTTAGGTTGATGAAATACCATAATAATACAAGGTGGTTATGAAATCCTACACGTGATGGAAAAACTATAGCTTAATTTCAATCAATTTTTTTTAATGATAAATTTGTATGGGCCTAAATAGCTAGCATAAAAAAATGTCCAATAAAAAAGAATCCTAAGATTGACTGGTAGAAATTGTTAACTCCGGCTTTGTACAGGATGTTTGAGCATAAAATTTAAATAAATAAAATTAATATACATCTAAGAACTTCTGCCTTCATTACAAGATGTTTGCTAAATTCTCGTAGATAGACATGACCTTCATGTTCTTATGAAGTATGAGCAAAAAATGTCATTAGCGTAACACCATCGGCACCGAGGTGGAAAATGTTAACATATCGTATTAGAATATGTGTGTGTGTGTATGTATCTCATTTCCCTATGTCGTTTCAGCCCGGAAGCGGAAACGACTCCAATTCGTCAATGTCCAATGGTTCATCGGCTACTTCACCAGCTTCTAGTACTCCACCCAGCATACAAAAGGTAATTTTATCCCCTGTACGTTCATATAAAAAAGACTATAGTAGTTTTTATACTACAGTATACAAGGTGTTGATTTGTATTTGCAAAATACTAGCAGAGGCGAGGGTAGGTACTGATACTATTGATACTTTTAAATGAATAGTGCAAAAAGACACACATAAAAAAATTTTTGTTGTCATTTATGCCTGGCATTTACAGCAATTTTTCATAGACGTTCTATAGTGCCGAGCGCTCGCAAAGTATCCTGGACTAGAGATGCATAGCTAGTGGAAGCGATGCGCCTATACGCAGTAACTTACAGTGAGAACGGCAGCATCAAGGTTCAGTGACAACGTCAGATCGAATGTTCAGTGACACTAACAAAAATGTAATGAAACAGTTCCAATGTCGAGGCAGTACAGTGTGGGTTTAAAGTATTTTGGAGATGCAAAACAACAGTGGCTACACATACGCACAACATACGACATAACTTCTGCTTTGTGTTTATAAATATATAATTTGTGCTATCCCAAAAACTAAAAGCAAATTTGAAGGCAAATTACCCTCGCACAACGCCTTTATAGACAAAAACCAATAAACAGCAAGAGTGGGAATACAAGGTGACGTGCTTACTTCTACAGCAACGACACTTTACCTAATCCAAACACCTTAGATAGAAACCTGTCTAGAAATCTCCTATATCATTTGAGATTTCGAGCCAGTCTTCGCTGCGACTGAGAAGAGTACTAAACCTTCTTAGTTTTCTTTCACCATTTCCATCACATTCTTAAACAAGGTGACAAAATTCCAAATTATTCTTGCGGGTCACGCATATCTTACCAAATACATATGTACTTTAGGCTTGCAACAAACTAGGGTTTAGAAGAAAGGATTACACATTCAAATAAGCGTAAAGCACGACAAAAGTTTGGGTATCTCTTTATTTGTGTTCTTAAATTATTATTCAAAGTTGACGATTGAAGATTAGTTATAGGAACGTTATCGTTGAATCGCCACACCGCAATGACCTCGAAACGAGTTGTTTATATTTGGAGGCTTTTACGACACGCGTATGTCAGATTGTTAACATTATACAATTATTTTTGGTACTGAATGTAATTTTCTTATTAACATATGCATGAGACCATGACAGTACGGATATAATAGTTTTGACTTCAGCAGCTAACAGACAGTATATTTAATATTTAATAGGTACTTACATCAGGTTGTATAATAATTATGTACTTTACTTTGGAAAAGTTCCAGTGAATTTACTTTTTTAATCACTAATGTTAAAGGTAGCTCAGATGTATTTTCAGTCTATGAATATGTGAGAGTGGATTCAAATGGGGAGAAGTCTCCCAGCTGCCTTAACGTCTTTTACTGTCACGTAACAGGTAGAGTAGCTTACAAGTGGTGGTAGTATATTATTATTAAGGCCCTATACTATGTTTTAGTAGGTAGATATCTTTTATACCTTCTGTCACTTTGCGATGCTCTACATTAGTATAGACAGTAGCATAGCACAGTATAAACGTTGCTATATATAGAACTCTACCACTCACTCTACCTAGGTTCACGATGGTTTCTTATGTTAAAGTAAAGGTACACAAACACTTATTGTATGTTATGTACCATCAAGCACAAGTTTAACTTAATAAAGTGCCTATAAATTAAAAATTGGTCAACACGCAGCGGCATTGTAAGAATTTTAAATCTAAAATTATATGGGACTCCTACTGCAGACAATCCACGCGGGCCTTATAAAGATCAAAGGACCGCCAGCAACGGGACTACAAAATGGTCTATTTATTGGTTGAGGATTAAATGGGTGACTTGATCTATGAATTATTATTATCTATGAATATCTATCTTAGTTATTAAATTCTTTCTATTGCTTTCCTTATTGGTTATCTCTATGCTGAAAAGTATTGTATTTGTGTTTCCAAATAAATAAATAAAATATCCCCACCTCCTATAGTACTTACGTAGTAGGTGCTTAGCTATTTCATAATATCTTTATATGAGTAGGTATAGAATTTCTTCAAGAATTAAAAAAGTACCATAAAAAGCTTTTTAGCTATTACTAAGATGATGTTATTACTTACGTGATGCCAACGAACCGAAGGTTTTTTTTACATTTTATACATTATTTTAAAGTCTTGAAAATTCTCACGATTTAAGTTCTCACCTACTTAAAAATGTATCACTAAACGTTTGTATAAATTTAACAAAACAGAGCTATGTAGATAATGTAAACAGAACGGTAGAATATTCATGTTTTCTTAAAAACAGAATATTAAATTCAAAGGAACTTTATTAAGGTGCCTTTACATAGGTACATACTCGTACGAATAAAATCCTATTACATATTATACAAGTCTTACATGAGTTAAGGGCGCGCCAATATATCATCAAGCACCTAGTTTTGAATTAGGAACAAAAATCATCACTATAAGACCGTAAGAAATAGCTATTCTTAATTAAATATAATGTATAAAAAATACATGTTTAATCACTTGTTTTTCCTTTTGTCAAAACTTATACTTTAGCGGCGAACAGGGGTTTTTAAAAACAGCATAATAATAATCACCTATTGACACGAATATTTGTAGCATTACAAATAATGAAGCAATTGCCAAATTTCTAACTTTTGGGAATTCCCCGAGTTTTCATGTTGTAAAATGCTTCATTGACAATCAATGTTGTTATATCAGTCATTTATAATGTATATGAACTAGTTGCACCGGCGTTGCACAACCATCAAATTTAATAAAAAATGTAAACGAGAAACATTAATAACGTTTTTATTTTTTGTGATATCTTTTATTTATTATTCTGCTATTTGGGGTAGAATGTAACGATTAAGATTTTTATTTTTTATTTTTAGCGAATGAGAATTTATTCGTACCCGTTTTACTTAATATAATAAAATAATTGAATAAAGATCCATAGTTTATAAATTTCCTTCGACCTCGTACTCAAATTAGCATTAGTGCTATTGAATGAATCAACCGGTTTTTTTCCTAAGTAATTTATGTAGGAACAGCTTCAAAGGCAAACCTCCATCCTAAACAATGGACGGACGTTGAAATGTGAGAAAAACAAACCAGTTATGTATTAATTATATTATCAATAGTGTTTATTTTTTATTGAATTTCTTTAATTGGAATTGTACAATTGCTATAAACCGTAATTGCGACATACCCGTAATAACTAAGTGTTGAGAAAACATGAGAACATGTACGGACGACTATGTTTATTACCTCAGTCGACTTAATAAATCTTACATTAATGGATTTGTTGATGTTGATTCACTTAATTAAAAAGCACATGTAATGCTTATATGAATTCCTAATTACAGCAATTTAAAATTGTAATTTATATAGTTGTTTAGTTAGTTAAAACTTTGTTAATTCACGAACAAATTGCTTTCCGATTGAAGGACTCAAGAATTAAAGTTATGAAACGTGGGTAGATAATCAATGTCCCAGTTTAAGAAATGGTTTTATTTATGGCAACTCGAGAGGAAGTAGGTATCTACCTAAGCAAATAAAGATTTGTATTTAGAATTTAAATGAAAACGTATTTACATTGATAACAAGTTTAGGCTGGGCATATGAATATAAACTTTGCGAACCTTTATATAAGGTAGATACTTACATAAAAATGTAGATGTTAGTAAGGGCTTATGAAATGGGGAAAAGATATTCACTGAACCTATTAAATCAACCAAACTGATTCGATTTTAGTTGTATCTACAGAGGCTCAACCACTGCACGCATTGTTTTGCATCGGAAACGAGATTGGTATTAAATTAAATGAATGTATAACCCTTGCTGCAATACATTCAGAAAATATAGCCAAAGTGGCGATAGATACTGTGCCTATGCAAGATGAACGGAAACAAATCATATAATTTTTTATTATGTTGGCAATAAAATTTTAATATTAGTTTAGATTTTATAAATCGAAATTTAACTACACCATTTGGATTCGACTAGTCAAAGTAGTTAATAAAATGTGTGGGTTAATATATATATGTACTAACGAAGTAACTAGTTAACCATCCCCGGCACCGCTTTACCACTGGTCAATAACCTGTCTACCAGTTAGGTTACATTCAATCTCTTCATCAACGGAAAAATGGTTAATTTGTGAATGAGACTCTTTTTCCATAGAATTTACTTACTTCTTGAGTATATCTGAAATATTAATTTGTAATACATAGTTTTATATCTTCTCTTCATGTTAATGAATTTTCAATTGCTTTCGAACTCTACTTACCTACCTATTTGGAGTGTGGGTCCGCTTTTATCTGGTTGCTAGGAGCAGCTTTCGTTTGGCTTTTGATTTTTGTCATTGCTGAGAGCAACTGTCATCTGCCCTCAAAATCCCATGAGGCCGCTTCGGCTTTAGTCAGCAGGTGCACCGCTGGCAGGTGAGGTCGCTTGGGCCCCGAAGATCTTGGTTGGGCTCCTAACATACAACCTTTTGAGATTTTTTCATTTTAATATTTTAAATAACTGTCAACGAATTAGTCGTGATGAAACATGGCGGAAATCCATTTTAAAATTATTTTGTTTTAAATTTTATTTTTGCAATACTCTGCTTTTTAGATTGTCGTATGGTGTCTACACACGAGGCATTATCAAGACTGTTTGGTAGCAATAAAAGCTTTTTTGCTGCCAAACAGTCTATCAAGACTGTTTGGCAGCAAAAAAGCCTTTATTATGGTAATTTATATTGCAATACTCCTAATCATTATCAAATGATTAGGAGTATTGCAATATAAATTATAATTATAGTTTTTATATTTTTATTTAGTTATATTTTGTTTGTATGTTATACGTTTTTGACTTGTAAGAATCCCTTATCAATAAATTACTAGGACTATAAACATTGGTAAAGTTTCTAGGTAGCAAAATACAAATAATATACGTAGTATAGTAATCAATAGGTTCAGTAATAAGATAGTGTAAACGGAAATCAATATAATTTATCTCATACCTAGAAAAATAGAGACATAATAGATTTCATCATTAATGCTGAGTCTGTCCGAGACTACCAGGACTTTAATTGGTCGTGCTAATTAGTGTCTAGCACATAAGACCTTTTAGCCTTTTTGTTACCATCTCACTAAAAAGGCAACGGGTTCAAAATTTCTTCCAAATTTAACATCTTAAATAGACACATTTTATTAAATTTTTTCGTCCCTTTAGACCCACCCCAGTTCCGTGCTTCGGAAGGCACGTTAAGTCGTTGGTCCCGGTTGCCAATAAAATGGCAGTCGTTAAGCCAAGTTGGAGGCACTATGGGCGGCTTAAAAAATTTCAACCGCAGGTCGATGCAGCCTGCGCCTGTCCATTTCAACACGGCAATGGGCTCACCACCTGTTACGTGGGACAGAAATGCATACGGTGAAACGTGGGCGTTAAATAAGCCTCTGCCTACCTCTTCGGGGATAAAGGCGTGACAATTTGTATGTATGTATGTATGCATTAATGCAGAATCGCATGGTCGAGAATAGGCCGGTTAAGTAACTAACAGAATTCTGTATAGATTCGAAGAATCGTTCGTAAGTCAATTACAGACACAATATTTTATTTAGTATTCGGTTTCTTTCCAGACGTGTTCGGAACTAATAAAGGCTGGTTTGAAGTTGTCAATAGAGTCCAAGCGCAAGATGTCTGGGAGTGACACGGACGCCAGCTTCAAGCGACTGAAGAAGGAGGACAGCGATGACGAATACGACAGCAGTCATACGCAGCATAATAAATCTGATGGGGTGAGTAACTTCAAATCTTGGCTTTTCAACCCCACGGTTAGGTACATTAAACTCGCTATCGTTACTATTAATGTTTAAAAAGAACGATGACTGAATGTACAACCCGACGAAGATCCACATGGGTAGGTACTAGAATTACTGTCGGCTTGACTTGAAACACCACAATTCAATTACAGATAATTCTTACATTGATAGTCAAATGACAGTGTTAGGTGTTTTCCTCTTTTACGGTTGTGCTTTTAGTAGCAACTTGGTACTGTCTCCTATATAGAAAAAAGCTATTTACTCCGCTTAAATCGCAGTTTAAGATAAATTAGATTTTTTCGAGTAAAAGTCAAAACCACCTCATGGTAATCCAGTTTACACCTTTGACTGCTTTTAGTAGCAACTTGCCAATGTCACCTACTCGTATATAGAAAAAAAAACACTGTACTGCACTTAAATCGCAGTTTAGGATAAACTAGATTTTTTCGAGTTAAAGTCGAAACTGCCTCATTGGGTAATCCAGTTTACCCCTTTGGCTTTAACATTTTATTCAGTAATTACAAAATTGATGACATATTAATGAAATTTTTGATTTTTGGTCTAAGACTGATGTGCTAGGAATTTTAAAAACTACCTCCTATTTATATTTGAGAAGTCTGACATCTAAAAGCTTTCCCTATGTATGAACTTTTAAAATAGGTTCAATAGTGAGTTTATACAGCACCAACAAACATTGAAATATACTATTAAATAGATATCTATAGATAAAACAGGTTGTTTGTAGTCTCTTTCAAAGCATTTTTCCTAGTAAATATTAAACGAACGACAAACAATAAACCAAGAATTCATAGAAGACAATTTCTAATAGAAACTCTATGCAGGATCATTTTAACGACTTCGTCAATACAACACTTGTGTGCACTGCCTACACATAACCTTTTTATGAGGTTCGATTGCATCTCTCAATTGCAAGCAATAAATAAATATGTGTGCGGAAGATTGCAAATCGTATCTAAACTAAGCTTTATAGCGTTCTGCGCAGCATTGTAATTCAACGGCTTCATTGATGTTTTACGAGCGAGCTTACGAAGTAGGCATCGCCAATGTAGGCAGTGGTCGTGACTTCACATCCTGATTTTGAAAGGTGGCAATATGGCAATGTAATATGATCAGCATATCTAATAGTAGTACTAATACTTAGATCACGATTAGTTTGATTCTTTTGGTTGTATAATGATTTTTGTGACATTTCTTGTCAATATAGGTGTATAGGTGTAGCTAAACATTTTCTCTTCGCCTTGTACAAAATGAGGATGGCATTTTGTACAAGGCGAGGAGACAATGTTGTATACTATTGTATTAGGTAAGTAAGTATAGTAGAAAACTATATTGTAAGTTAAGAGTTTTTACACATCGTTTGAAGCCCGCGGTTGTCAGAAGAAAAAACCTGTTACATAACTGATTTTTAAATTAACTATACTTACTATACATTTGTCCAGTCCCATTAACAACATTACTTGAAACCCGGGATTGACAGAGAAAATACTCCGTTTAATACTAACTTTAAATTAAGGAACATCTAATCTAATTTATTTATCTGAAGTAATAATGACAACATACCTAATCGTATTTTGTTGATATGACAAAATAGGATTACCTTACTTATACTTACATATAGTTTAAGCTCCTTAAATGAAAACTGTTAATAGCTTTTCCAGCCGTGATAGTGGCCCTTTATCTTAGGATATCATGGTTAACTTCTATCAGGTGGGCGCGGGCGGTATCATACTGCCGAGATAGAAAACTTGTTAAAATTCCAGATAGTGTCTTGTTATTTAACTGAAGGCACAGACCATACTACTTTTATGAACTCCATGATATTATATCACAAACAAAACCTTATAAAAATGTATATTTCAGTTGACTCCAGAGGATGAGGAGCGCAGAAGACGTAGGAGAGAAAGAAATAAAATCGCCGCAACGAAATGTCGAATGAAAAAGCGTGAGCGTACTACGAACCTGGTCACAGAGAGTGAGGTGTTGGAGAATCAGAACGTTGATCTTAAAGCACAACTTAAGGTAAATATTTATAAATGTTTTACTACTATCTTTTGCGTTAGTTTCAGCTTACGAAACACACTGGACTTTTTTTTGGTAAGGCAGGCACTGGGCATCAGGAGTCGGAATAATTGAGATTCTCAGTACAATGATAGAGGTTATTGTCGTACCCGATAAATAACGGCACTGATGTATGTTAGATCTGCTTCTTAGGCTGTTACAGAAAACATTTAATTTCATAGGTATTCATTTAAACTCCCTGTTTGTATTATAATAGCATTTTTCATACCACAAAAACAAAGCTCGTGGAGATAATTAGCCTCCAAAGAATTTTACATCTATCGTATACATTATCGAATGTTTCATTAATATTGCAGAAACTTTCACCTTACATGTAGGAGTAATTAGTTAAAGAAATGTCACCCGAAGGATAACATTATAGATTAGAGGTCGCTAGTCAGACGATAAGAAGTGGAGTCAACCACTTATTAGTGTTAATTGTAGTGCTGACAACAAGATAACGTGTCTACACTAACACAGAAACAGAGATATAATATTTTATTTACCTTTCAGGACTTGGAACTACAAAAGCGTCGATTGATGGACATGTTAAACATGCACGCGCCATCTTGTGTGAAATCGAACAACGCTAGAACATCTCCAGTCACACCTTACAACATCAATCTGCGATCTTTCGAATCGCCAAATACATTCCCAGGAACATTCGAATATAGACAAACAGACAATACATCGTCTCCATACATCCGGCCAGAGTCAGCTAACATCCTCGCTTCGAGCTACACCTGCGTCACGCCTTTAAACGGGGATTCTTCTATAGATTCGACTATATCGTCTCTCGACACCATCTACGTAGCACCCCAACTAGCCGATACTGACTACAACAGACCCGACAGTGTACTCAGTCTACCACCTACGGTGGAACATACGTATGTCACTACAGACGGTTTCCTTCCTAAGTCTACGACCCTTCTTGTCCCAGTCGACGTCGAAACGGATTACTATGACCCAGAAGTGAATTACAGCCTCGTAGGGACGCAGCAATGTCACACGTACCCAGCTACGTCCGTGGATGCACAAAACAAAATCAACAACGGCCTTAATGATGGCTGTCTTGTTTAATTATCGCCATCCACTGCCAGTTTAACATTATCGTCGGGTCCAAATTTAATTTTTGACATGTATACGTATAATTTAAGCATTGGAGTTGTTAAATTTTAATTCGAAATAGAGTCACCGTTTTAATACCATGTTCGAAATAGCCTTCATCATACATGAATTAGGTTTTATTTTTTATAACTACTTATTTTTATTCTGGTGGCAATTTATAAATACATCATTGTCATGAATATGAAATATAAAAAAAAATGCTACACTGTTTCTTCCAATATTTTATGAAATATGTCTTATACAAATGTGATAAAAAATTACAGTTTGTCTTTTTGTATAACATTAATATTGCTTGTAAAAGTGCCAGAAAACTATAAAGGGCGGGGAAATTTATTTCGAAACGAAATCATATGTCTACTGTGTAGAACAACAACGTAGAGATAGCGCGGTGCCTGTAGGTATAACGTAGCTAGTTTGTATGTATAAGCGATGGAATGTAACGTTCGACACAAGAAAAGTTTAATATTGTCAAGTTATAGTATTATCAGGTTCAAACGAAAAAAAAACATGATAATGTAACAATAATTTAAATAGAGAAATGTTATTTCTTCAACCGTTGTGAATAACATCCCCCGTTCGATAGTACGTTGTAGTCACGTTAACACGGAACAGATACTGTGAAACAGTTCTTTATACTAGGTAGGTATTTCACATAATATTTTATTTTATCTAAGTGTCTAATTCTAACAATTACCATTCGTTTTATTTTATTAGGTTCTATGATTTTGCTTTGATCTGTTTAAATATTTTTAGAGGATTAAGATCTGACTTTTGACGGTGCAATTTAAAAAAAGATAATTGAAAAGTTCGTATTACTATTGGTGTCTAGTCTAAGTCTGACTCCAAATGTTCCATTCAATCTATAAATCCGTACATCACATACCCAATAACTTCCAGTACAATATAGATTATAAGTAAACAGTACCTCCTGTTGAAATTCCGAAAATATATATTTTTTGTTACACTCACAGATTATTAAGAGATATAATCCACATTATACATGTGTTACAATTTGTGTAAGTAAATATAGTTATAAGGTGCTTTAACTCAGAATAAGTCGTGATATACCTAATATAATTATTAAGTGCAAAAAGCGTATGTACGTTACAAGATAATCAGTTACTTTTAAGATTTTGACATTTCTAATTAAGTACGCACTCGTATCGAATAAGGCGAGCTCTCAGCCATTTGTCAAATTCACGGTACAAGCGAACTTTGTTATAATAATACAAAAAACAAAATTTTAAATAAATGAAAATGACTTTGACAAATGAACTGACGTGGAGTGTGTACGTTAAATTGCTTCATGGGCGCAAAAACACCATTATAAAGTGCCTCTGAATTTTAAATTCAAATGTCTTATATTTCGGTAAATTTTTCTATGAGGTTATAATTTAATGATGAAGGTCTGGACAGTGTAAAATAACTCAAAGTAGGCAGTGCATTGAAATTAGAAGTACATATTGGTTTGCGTAATAACTGGAGTTGTACTGTTACGCAACACAAAAACGTACTTTAAATTTGTAGAAATACCATGGCACTTCAAAAGATTTTAAGCTCGCTTAAGTAATTCCTTAGTCTATATTTGCTTAAGGTACCTATTGGTAAATATCTTCCTAAATATGGTAATAAAATGACTGGCACGTGTTCAGACCACTAAAGACAGTGCCTTCTGCGTACCAGTGATCCTAGTCTATGGCTGCCTAGAGAGCAGTCAGTCGCGCAAGCATTTATTTTTATATTGTTGGTAATGTGTTATAAAGAAATAAAAACTATTTATTTAAAATAAACAGAGCACAATTTGAACTCAATGTTCGTTGTTATTTCTTGTATAACAAGATATACAGGTTTCCATGTTATTTGTTAGTAACGCCATTTGTAATAAGTAATGGACTTCCTTTGTATTGGAACTTTTCTGTAATTTATAAGTAAGAGTTTGATTATGAGCTGGAGCTCGTTGCAAGTTAACATCTTAAAGAAAGTACCAACCAACTTTTCTTCGTAACACTAAACCGACTTCACATTACCTACGGTCGGTGGAACTGCATCATGACTGCACAGAAGCTGCCAACTGACTAGATCTGCAGTCGATATCAGAATGATTGCAATTGCGGTGTGCAGTAAGTTAGTAGTTTCAGTGTAGTTTTAATGCAGTTAGTGTGTAGTTCACCAGTTTAGAGCTTCTAGTGAAAAAACTATGACTAGGGACTTTGGTCAATGTTACAATTTGGAATTTGATGTTTGAATGTTGCAGTGTTTTTGTATTCAGCTTTGTAGTAAGTATGAATGTACCGTCGTAGTAATCTTGTGTATGAGATTAACTTTAGAAGGTATAGTTTAGAGATTTTGAGAGTCATTTGATGGTTGAGTAACATCGATCACACAACCACATAGGTATGTTTTAAAAAATGCTTTTGCCAACTAGCTGAGTTTTGTGAAGCTAGAAAGGGATGCGTGAACGAAAGAGACAGTGTAATGTAATTTTACGTTTATAAAAAGTGACAAAGCTGTTTCTTGATTCTTTGTCTCTATCACTCGCTGCGTTGTCAAAATGTGTCGCCTGAAATGCGGTATCTACTTGGTAGTGTGATCGATATTGAGTAATATTTGCGTTGAGAATGATCATCGATTAATTACATTGTCAGTTAGGTCACACAAGAGTATGAATATTAAAAAATACGAAAAGGAAACTAATTATGATGTGCTTCCGATGTATTAAAAGTGTCTTATAAATGTTACTATTATATAACAGCAAATTTAACGTCCAATACTAAGCAATTGTACATATTACTGCGGCTGGAATTAAGCGAATATGCATCGAAATAAATACTTGTAATTAAGTATATAATTTTGTATGAAATTAAATATTTGCTATAGTGTATCCTTAACGCATAACAAGTTTTTGAGTTGGTTTAACCAGGACGTTATCTATACTTGGTACAGGGTCATTAGGGGATAGTTTGCGTTTAGTTGATCCTTTGCAACTGAGTGCAAGCAATATACCTGAATTCTTTTTTTAAAATGATTTTCCGATCAATCTTTATTTTTGAAGTGAAAACTTTTTTAGCAGCTCTGTGCTCTTTTTGGGATGGGTAAAAATTTTTATATTCGCGTCAGGACATGTAACCTGACCGAAAATTTGAAAGATGGAGGGAGAGTAGACCGCCGGTGCGGCGTAGGAGAGGAAGTAATATCCCCCTCTCTTTCTAGGGTGCTTGCACAAGTGTGCGTGTATGTTTGTACTACAGCCTTGTTAAATTTTTAATGTAATTTAGATACCACAGAAAATGATAGTACTTTTTTGGTCATAGATAAAAATTCGTACGACTTTTTTTAAAAAATGCACAACGTGAATGTTCAAGTTTTCATTTCTGCCTGCACTCTCGGAGTGCAACCCGTTGTTTTTTTAAAGCACATGTTACAGTAATGTAGATTTCTATTTCTACTATTGTTGTTATTAATAATATTTATCAAATGTCAGTAATTTTTTACAGTATAGAAACTTATTAACTTCTTTCTTGAAATTCTTACTGTTTGTCGCCTAATTTGTATCGCCTTTGATACGTGTCTCGTTTAATGTTGATAATATTGCTTCTTGTGTAATTAATTTGTATGATTCTCTCGCTGTGACGTTCTGAAGTTCTTATGTTGTACATTGTATGCCTCCAATTGTGTGGCAGTTGTGACAGTACATTACTATTGCATAACATTCGGTTGTAAGTTTTTAAATGACTAGTATTACATTTGGTTTAACATTTTATTGTTGTTACAAATTAAGGATTAACTCATAATTTATATATTTAATATTCGAATCGATTTTTAATGTTATTCTCTCGCTATTTCAGTAATTTATATACTAATGCTTTGATATTCATAGAATAAATAATTATATATGTATTTGTCAATCTTAATTAATATACTTTCAGAAAAAAATGTGTCACAAAGTGATTCAAATATAATCATGTTTTACCATATTCAAGTTTAAGAACATCTTTAATAAGAATAATATAATATGAAAAAATAATAATTCGTATTAGATTATGTAAGTCTAAACATCACTTGTACCTGCTTCGTAAATATAAATATTTTGACAGTCAAAGCAAAATTATTGCGCTTATATATTGAAAAATAAATCATTATATTGCATAAAAATGTGTTTGATTGAACCAATAATTAAAAATCCCTCGGTTATTGAGAGAAAGACTAGACCGGAGAATGAGTCCCTTTGATCGAGATACCGTATACACAAGATGGCAATGGGAAAGTTGTGAGAGACATGAGACCTGTCTTAAAAGGATTGTCCTGATGATGCGTCTACGAATCAGTAGGTACCTGAAATATGAAAATGACTGAGAAGCAATTTGCTTAATTTAATATTGCCTGTAAAGAAGTTTACCTAAAATACAAGATCACTTAGCAGCTTCTTAGCGTTTTTACATGCATGTTCATTGAGAATTTGGTGGCAAAGGCTTAAGTATTATTCTAAATCCAACGGCCCTGAAATTATGTTATGGCGCAGACCACAATATCTAGTGCAAAACTACAGTATAAAGTGCTCTCAAATTAAAGAACACTCAGCAATAGCGTCGTGAGATACTCTTTCATATTCCAAAACGACTCTGGATTGACATTGACTACTTATAAATGATACGACAATGACTAGTATCAATGGTATTATATATTATGGTATACAATGGTATTACATTATATAACTCATTTAACCATTATCTTTTAAGCAATGTCGGTTTCTGTGATATTGAAAGACTCGAGAACTTTCAACAAAGCGGACAGCACAGACAGAAGATGCGGACAGAGCTATTCCAAACAAGTGTAAAGTAGGTACCCCTCTATGTTATGATATAAATCAGTGTTGCCTGCGTTTAACACTAGATGGCGCTATCTCGATTTCATACAAACTCATGTTCCAGCTACAAGCTTGTCACGAGGCATGAGTTTGTCACGAGTAAATAGTGGCTGTCACAAAAAGTCGTACAAACTCGCTCGTAACGATGATTTATTGAATTGGACTTGTACTTTGTTAGGTGGATACATCTCTCTTGTATGGATTAAAAAACATATTTAAAATACCTAAAGATATTGTTTAATATCACAATCATGTATTTACATTTTAAATTATTGAATGCCTTAGTAATCTAATGTAGCAAGCATTAGAAATATATTTTATTCGTACAACACGCACTGTTACAGTCACATATGTGACTAGAAAGTCCTCAACTATCAAAAATGACGACACCATTGTAAGACTTGTAGGTATATTTGCAAAAAAATACACATAATTTAATTCATAATGGCTTTAGAATTCAGCTAGCAGGGCAAGTAAAAAGTAAAAGCAAAGACCGATTTTACACGAGATCTAGGCGTTCAACTTTAATGAAGAAATTGTTAGCAGTAGAACGCAGTCCTTATTTAGCCTATGCATTTTATTTTTGTCTATGGTTACTACACGGTCAGCATTTTGTCTATCACCCTGACCTCCAAATTAAATCTTGTAAAATACTTTCTTAGTTATATATCATGATTATTTATTGAAAATCCAAGACCACTTTAGAGAAAACTAAGTACTTATGGATGGATTTAAAATGTTTTTCAAAACTAAGAGAAGAGCAGTGTTTTCATGAAATGCATCGAATGTTTCAAATTATGATAAGACAAAGACAATAATACCAAAAGTAAATGGAATGGAATTAGTAGCTTCCAGTAATTTCGTAATATACTACACAGTAGATAAAAGATCAAATTCAGCGGTGAAAAATAATTAATAAAAATAAAATACAATACTAATAGAGATTAGAAGCAGTAAATACTTCGTACGAGGTAGCATATAAAATACTTTCGAACATTTTGTACTATTACTATAACTAAAGACAATCTTTAGAAATACACAGACGAACTACTCTTCATATATGTTAAGAAACCAGTTGTATACTACACTAAAAGTGTTGTGCAGATTCGTTGACGAAGGAGACCAGCAGCGTCTACCTAAAATACATTAAAAATATACGTCAATATGTATAATATTATTATCTACGAGAAATATAAACCCAGAGCAAGGAATGTTGTATCTCCCTCGCTCGAACACTAAAAGAGACGAAAGTAAAACTATACAGCGATAGTCGAACACGCGTCCTGTCAGTTGCTGGCAGTTAGTCATTGGTGTAACCGTATGAATAAATGGAGCCGCCCCTGACACATTTGTTTTGTATGAAATATATAGTAAGGTGTCTCTAGAAAGGCAGTGACATAGATTCCTTGCTCTGTGGATATCACAATAATAAATAATATTACCCGTAAAATATAAAAGTTTATCCACAAACAACTGCATGCATCAATATTTACAAGTAATGACTGCATCATTAACTTTTTTAAATAAATAATTTTAGAGAAATAAGAGGTGTGTTTTGACAGCATAGTTTTTATGGTTCAGTAAATCCTTATCGTTTGGCGAAGACCGTTTGGCTGTCCGCAATCTACAATCTAGTTCATATGTCCTTAGTAATAGAAAGCTAATTACACGAACGCATATAAAATCACGCCGACGAAGTGGTAAAATAGTATAATCATTACATTTATGTTTAAAGCGCTCGTGGCCCCGCGGACTCAGTGTTCCGTAAACGAATCACTGCGTTAAGCGACTTTTGCTATGGCTGGTCACGGATGGGTGACCAATTTGTGGCATTTACATTTGTTAGCGTTTCCGTGCTTCGGAAGGTACGTTAAGACGTTGGTCCTGGTTGCCAGTAACATGGCAGTCGTTAAGTCAAGTTGAAAGCTTTATGGGCGACTTGAATCAACAGTTGGTAGCCACAACCGTTGATTCAAGTCTGTCCTGCATCTATTTGAACACGGCAATGGGTTTACCACCTATTACGTGGGTTAGGAATACACATGGTGAAAAGTGTGCTTATAACATGCCTCTTGCCACCCCTTCAGGGATAAGACGTGATAGATATTATAATAACAGTGTTTTTTCATTTTAGGTAAATTTCAAACCATAGGTAGGTACGTAAAAAGAAATAACGAGAAATATGTCACACATTAGTTAATGTTGATGCGTGCAGGTATTTTGGATTAAACAAAACTTCATAAGTTTGATTTAAAGCAGACACAGACACACTCAATAATTATGACAACACTGTTTTTCTTTCAGCCTTCGGCAATGACACCATTCCAATTTTAACCATGTCGATATAATGATATTACTGTAATACAGTGTAAATATTATTGATAGTGCCTGATCGATCTTAAGGGCCGCTGCTACTAGCTTATTTTAGTATGCGCAACCGGCACTTTAGTAACTTTTTAGAAGGCAAATGCAGCGACCGAGCGCTCTCTCCGCACACTTAAAAATGCCAGAAGGGACGACTGAATCATTTTCAAATCGTGAAACAGTATCCGAGTAGTCACCGAGACGCGAGACACTGATGCTACGCCCGGATGCCAGAGAGTCGCCCAAACGCAGCATTGACGCATTCTTAACTCGCCGGTTGTAAATACTAAAAGAAGCCAGTGTGCGGTGGCTCTAAGAGTTAAATATTGCAGTACCAGCAGCAAGGATTGGCAGATATAAAGTTTATAATAAAGCTAATGGCAAATTATCATAATATCGTAAGCATTGGCGGAGACTACAGAGCAAGAAATATTGATCGCTCCCTCTCGCTTGCACCTAATAGGAAATGAAAATTTATTTTTCATGTAGGTCACAAAGTATCACTTATGAACGTCAAGATTATTGCTTCTACATTTACATTTACTGCCAGATTCGCAACGCAATAGGCTCAGGCTCTACCTGAGGAAGAACCTGGCAATAAAACTCCGAGACGAGAGTAATAATAATACCGCGTGCTAAGTTTACATCAAACTGTGGGCACATCCTGTCCATTGTCTATTATTTATTTAGTTTATATTATCATGTGTGAGCATTTTTATCCCACGTAATAGGAGGTGAGTCCATTGCTGTGTTGAAATTATTATTACTATTCGTCTGAAGTAATTAGTGTAATCGTATGAGAAAAAGATGACACCCCGTGACATGCTCGGTTGTATGAAAAATTCAGAGTAAGGTATGTCTAGTGAGTATATATGAGATAGTCATCATTTGAGTTTTCATCTTTTTCAATATATCCAAAACAAGGTATGTATTTTTGTATAGAGCACATTATTCTATTACCCCGCTGTAGACTTAAAAGTTTTACCACCTAAATGGAAAATTATTTTATTTTATACTATGGTTGAGTCACTGAGATTATATTTTGGATCGACAAAATTTGAGTTATAAGTCATTTGGTTCTCCACATTTATGCCGACGACATCATGGTTAAAATTAAAGCTATGGCAACGCTTCAAAGCAGTATGTGATATGTATAAGTTTAACTTATGCAAAATGTTTTAGTATGTGGTCCGCAGACATGATAGATTTATACTGGAATGATGCGGGTGTTTTCGGTGTTAGCAGTGTTGACCGAACAATCAACCAAATAGTATGGCATATCTTATAAAGAATATGGTTGTCTCTAAAGTCTTGTCTATTAAGTCACTGATTTTGTCGACATTTATTACTACTACTCAGCTCTCTAGGGTAGTAGCCTGATGATAACCTTACTCGATAAATATTATTATTAATTTTTGAAGTTAGATCTACACAATTTTTGAACTTTTCTCAGTTCCACACACACATATTTTATTGTCTACATGCCCAAAGAAAGCTATCGCTCGTGGCCCCGCGGTCTCAGTGTTCTGTAAACGATCACTGAGTTACGCAACTTTCACTATGGCTGGTCCTCGGATGGGTGACCACTTTGTGGCATTTACATTTGCGAGCGTTTCCGTGCTTCGGAAGGCACGTTAAGCCGTTGGTCCCGGTTTCCAGTAAAATGGCAGTCGTTAAGCCTGGTTGAATGCCTTATGGGCGGCTTGAAAAATTTCAACAGCAGGTAGTCACATCCTGCGTCTGTCTATTTCAACACGGCAATGGGCTCACCACCTATTACGTGGGACAGGAATCCACACGGTGAAAAGTGGGCATATGATATGCCTCTGCCACCCCTTCGGGGATAAGGCGTGGTGGATATTTATTTATTTATTTTATTAATTATTTTCATGTTTCTTCAACATACTTTTCTTTGACTGAAATATTTCTCTTATTTTGACAGGTTAACTGATTTTTGCCAGTAACATGGCAGTCGGTAAGTTCAGTTGAAGGCCTTATGGCCTTAGGCCCGGCTTGAAATTTCAACAGCAGGTTGCCACAACCTGCGCCTGTCCATATCAACATGGCAATGGGCTCACCACCTGTTACGTGGGACAAAAATGCATACGGTGAAATGTGGGCGTATAGTATGCCTCTGCCTAACCCTTTGGGGATAAAGGCGTGACAATATCACATTTCCAGTTTCTTTGTGACAACCATAATAGAACGTTACGCTCATCTAATAATAGTCTTCATCTATGCCCTAGTCACTCTTCTGGTCTTGATCATTCCTCATTCTTCATTCAATCTGTCCTCTATTGGAATGCTCTGCCTCTTGATATCAGAATGTCTACCAACCGTAACATTTTTAAAAGAAAAGTAGGCAAGCAATATACACAACTATTGGCAGAATCATCTCAGTAAGTTTATGTATTAATTATGTAAATACGAAGGCGGCACTGAAAATTTCGGGAATCAAGGAAGTGACACAACATTACTATTTAAAAATGTATTTATTGCTTTTCGAAGTACTCTCCGCGAAATTTGACACATTTTTCCATACGATGGAACCAATCATTGAAGCAATTATTCCATTCGGAAGTTGGGGTATCCAAAATGGCCGTTTTGTAGGCGTCCACAGCTTCTTCAGGTGATGAAAATCTCTGACCACGCAATTTATTCTTTATTTTAGGGAAAGTATAGAAATCATTAGGGCTTAGGTCGGTGCTGTACGGCGGATGGTCTAATAATTCTATGTTTTCTTGTCCTAAAAACTTTTTTGTTCTGTGCGCGGTGTGAGAACTCGCATTGTCGTGATGGAGGATGATGCGGCGGTTGCAGTTCTCTTTACGGAGTTCTGTAACGACCTGTGGCAAACAAATGCTAGCATACCATTCTGCATTAACCGTTCTGTGTCCCTCAAGAGGAATAGTCGCAACATGGCCGGTTTTGGAGACAAACGTGACCACCATTTTTTTGCAACAGTCCGTGAACGAACAATTTTTGTTGGCTTTAACTCACTTACTTTTGAAAAAGTAAGCTATCAAGAAGAAAGTAGTACAGTAATTCAGTTGAATCCCTGTCTAATTACTGTTATATTTTTTCTATCGTAAATTTTGGAACAATATCTGAAAACTAAACGAATAAAAAATATCGTATGAAGCGCTCGTGGCCCTGCGGTCTCAGTGTTCTGTAAACGATCACTGAGTTACGCAACTTTCACTATGGCTGGTCCTCGGATGGGTGACTACTTTGTGGCATTTATATTTGCGAGCGTTTACGTGCTTCGGAAGGCACGTTAATCCGTTGGTCCCGGTTGCCAATAAAATGGCAGTCGTTAAGCCTGGTTGAATGCCTTACGGGCGGCATGAAAAATTTCAACAGCAGGTAGCCACAACCTGCGTCTGTCTATTTCAACACGGCAATGGGCTTTCGAAGTGGTTTAACACAAAAACAGTGTGTTGACCGGATGATTTCTGCATTTGGTGATGAAGCCCCATCTAAAACCACAATTTATCGCTGGTTTGCTGAATTTCAACGTGGACGTGTCGTCCAAAAACTGCAGTCACCCAAGAAAACGTTGATGCTGTGCGTAAGCTGATTGAGGAAGATCGACATGTGACATACCGCGAAATTCAGGCAACTTTAGACATTGGCATGAGTCAAATACAAATAATCTTGCATGAACAATTAGGTGTAAAAAAGTTGTTTTCCCGATGGATACCGAATTCGTTCTGTGAAGAGCAAAAAGCGGCTCGCGTTACTTGGTGCGTCAGAACTCTCGAAAGATTCCACGCAGGATCCTCAAATGCTGTATACAACATCGTATCAGGTGACGAATCCTGGATATACGCGTACGAACCCGAAACAAAAAACCAGTCACGAGTTTGGGTGTTCGAAAATGAGTTAAAGCCAACAAAAATTGTTCGTTCACAGAGTGTTGCAAAAAAAATGGTGGCCACGTTTGTCTCCAAAACCGGCCTATTCCTCTTGAGGGACAAAGAACGGTTAATGCAGAATGGTATGCTAGCATTTGTTTGCCACAGGTCGTTTCAGAACTCCGTAAAGAGAACTTCAACCGCCACATCATCCTTCAACACGACAATGCGAGTTCTCACACCGCGCACAGAACAAAAGAGTTTTTAGAGCAAGAAAACATTGAATTATTAGACCATCCGCCGTACAGCACCGACCTAAGCCCTAATGATTTCTATACTTTCCCTAAAATAAAGAATAAATTGCGTGGTCAGAGATTTTCATCACCTGAAGAAGCTGTGGACGCCTACAAAACGGCCATTTTGAATACCCCAACTTCCGAATGGAATGGTTGCTTCAATGATTGGTTCCATCGTATGGAAAAATGTGTCAAATTTCGCGGAGAATACTTCGAAAAGCAATAAATACATTTTTAAATAGTAATGTTGTGTCACTTCCTTGATTCCCGAAATTTTCAGTGCCGCCCTCGTAGGAAGCTATATTTTATGTACGTGCTACAGGCTACATTCTTAATCAAAATTGTGCAAATTACATAATTAGTGACATAATTACCTTAGCAAAAATTACTCTCAAACTTTTAGTAATAGATTAACAAAAACAATATTTGGCAAAATTGTACCTTTCAATAAGTTCTATAAAAGTCAGAGAGAGAGAGTATTATTTATATCTAAAAATCTAGATCTGATGGTTCGGATAAAGAGTTAAAAAAGTTAATATCTAACAGTACAATCAGTGTGCGGTTTTATTACACGCAGGTTCCAAGTATGGTCCCTGACAATTGTTAAGTTTCATCTTTCATGGCAAGTATTGTATTTTGACGCAATATATTTATTAGTTATGTATTAGTATTTAGTGTAACATGCAGAAATTAAAAGCTTAGCAGTTATATGTATATGTTAAATCTACCTTACACCTACTGAAGCCTAAAATAAGAGTAGGGTAGATGACTGTCAAGTAAATTAAGCGTCTTTATAATGAGTATCAAAATAGTTAATCGGACGGAAAGGTATTTGAAATATAAACGTATAGGCGGGAACTGAGTTAGTGAGGCATACACACGATATCTTAAGGCGAATACATATATTGCGAGACATACCGCGTGAGACTTGATTTTTTTGATATCGATTTAAATATTTTAGCATTACTCTCGAGGTTCAACCTGAGCAATGTTTTCCGACACGCACGTCTCACAGAAAGGCATGCAATGCCTCATCCGCCTTAAGATGTCGTGTATTCGTAAAAATACGCTGACTTATCAATGCTGAATTGAAATCATTTAAATTTTGTCATTGCCAATGATGGTGAGCGTCTATAACATAACTTTGGATAGTATTTTTTCTCTCTCTGACTACCCCATCAGGGATTCAGAGTGAAGACAGATTATTTGGAATTTCAGTATATTATGAGACGCTGGGAGTGGTGCATTCATTAAACACAAAATCAACTGTAATTTTTTAGATAATTTTATTCCAGTGTACTCTTTAGTAAATGGCCTGTTTAGTAAGAGGCCTTAGTAAGAGGTTAAATATTTTGTAAACTATTTTTGACATAACTTAGCTATGTTTGATACAGCTCAACTTTTTTTTATATTCTGACTGCAGTAATCTACCCTATTTAACCGTTAATGAACCCAAAGCCTGTTAGTGCCGTATGGTATGACTGAAATTAAAAGTACTGGTTATATAGATGTTAGAAACAAAATGAACAATATGCGTACGTTTCGGAAGCCATAGTTAGATAGCTCTCGCTTCTCCGATACACTCTTATGACTTCAAACGCTGGTGACAAAAGAAAAAAAATATAATTCAGTTTGTCAACAAAACTGTTGGTGTGTAAGACGTCTTTAAAAATACTGTGTAAAGATGGGAACACACATGAAGTGTAGTTGGCACATTGGTCTGTCAGCTTCTTGCGCGTGCCAGCTTTACCATGTTCATAGAGCGATGGGGTATGATGCCTTTCAGGGCCGTATTCCAGAACGTTTCTCAATACTCAATCGACGCTTGAGAGTAGATTTAAGAGGAAATCTAGCCTCAAGCGTTGATTGAGTATTAAAAAACGTTCTAGAATACGGGCCTCAGACAAATACCCCTCTGTCAACAATATGTATAGAGCAAATATTTGTTAAAGTTTGCTCCAAAACACGGACTTTAATGCAAAAAGTTGCCAAATAATAGGATCCTTAGCTTTGTTACTCTATGGACATGTTATATACTAACTGGCATCAATTATTAAAACAACATTGAGGTGAGAATATAAAAAAAATCACACCAGATAGAGATACCTCGGGCTAGCTACTAGCATCGGTGACCGGCGAGTTTGCGACTGTATCGCGTTTTTGCGACTGCTGAACTGCCGCATCGCCTTTTTACGTTTTTTTTCGTTTGGACGTGCAAATTTTTATATTTTTGTTATACCACTGCTGAGGTGGTAGACAAGCGTACGGCTCACCTGATGGAAAGTAGTCACCGTAGCCTATGGACGTTTGCAACACCAGAGGTACAGCAATCGCGCTGCCGACCCTTTATAAACCTTCTAAGACCACTTTCGAAGAACCCCATACTGTCAATAGTGACTAAATCGCCGGTTGCCGATGTTAAAAGTAGCTAGTCTGCAGTGTCCTAGTCCCAGGCATGCCAGTCTAGATATATCCATGAAAAATAATAAGCAAGTAGGGTGCAGCAATCGCGCTGCCGACCCTTTATAAACCTTCTAAGACCCCTTTCGAAGAACCCCATACTGTAAATAGTGACTAAATCGCCGGTTGCCGATGTTAAAAGTGGCTAGTCGGCAGTGTCCTAGTCCCAGGCATGCCAGTCTAGATATATCCATAAAAAATAATAAGCAAGTAGCTGGTATGCAAGTGTGCTAGCTTCAGGTATGTGTATTCCCGGCTTTAGTTATCTGTCACAGTCAAACGAAAAAAAAAATATCAAAACTGAAAATAGCTGAGTAATACCATTTAGCACGTTTGGACCAATCTTTTGGGGTCCAGTGCAGACATTTGGGATCAATGCGCAGTGTTCTTCTTTCCATGGTTTTTTCGTGTTGCTGAAATGGTTAAACACATTATAATTAGAAATGGATAAGATATGTTAATTATTAAAAAGCCACGATATAAAAATAAGGACTGTTGGAATTTTAAGCAATAAGGTGAAATAAACCTTTGATTAATCATAGCTCTATGAATGATATCCAGTCGGGAAGGCTTTCGGCGGGAAGAGTGACAAGTGCGGACACTGTATATTCTTTTCTAAAACTAGTGCATTTATCTTGTTTTATGTGCGGGAGTGGTGATTTCTTGAACATAAAAGTTGTGTTAACGTGCTATAGTGAAAGACAATGATATATATGCAGTGGAATGCTATTTTCTCTCTTGCCGCCAAAACTCCACTGAAAACCTCAGTATAAGAATCACCATTATACTGAGGGCAAGGACTAGGACCTAGGACTGAGGACACGACATCGACAAAGACTGGACAGGACTAATTAGAAGATAAGATTGAAGAAATATGATATAAAAAATAAGATTTGGCTAAAAGGTCTTTGTAACCAGGCCATAAAATAATTTAAAAAAAAATAATATTCAGTCGGATACATTCCCACCGTGCCACAGAGGCAGTTGATTATAATGTAATAAATAAATAAATAAATACCCATCACGCCTTATCCCCGAAGGGGTGGCAGAGGCATATTATATGCCCACTTTTCACCGTGTGGATTTCTGTCCCACGTAATAGGTGGTGAGCCCATTGCCGTGTTGAAATAGACAGACGCAGGTTGTGGCTACCTGCTGTTGAAATTTTTCATGCCGCCCATAAGGCATTCAACCAGGCTTAACGACTGCCATTTTACTGGCAACCGGGACCAACGGCTTAACGTGCATTCCGAAGCACGGAAACACTCGCAAATGTAAATGCCACAAAGTGGTCACCAATCCGAGGACCAGCCATAGTGAAAGTTGCGTAACTCAGTGATCGTTTACAGAACACTGAGACCGCGGGGCCACGAGCGCTTCAATCGATTATAATGTAGATAATTGTAACGGTAAGTATATTCTAATAATAAAAATAGGAATAATATATCATGTAATACCTCATTAACGGAAATTATATACTGGCCCTTGTAGTAGTTTATTAGATTAAGGTTCTGCAAAGTGCTTATTACATCTTCCTTCTTTATACTGGTTAGTTCGCAAATTTCACTGAAAAAATAATTAAAACATATTGTACAACATTTTACATATTAGAGCTTAGCAAAAGAAGTTGCTCGCTGCCTCTCACTTGCACCTAATAGAGATGATACTGCGTGCCAAGTGAACGTCAAAATGTATGCGAAAATCTCATCAGCGACATGTCAGTTGCCTATCATCTATATATTAATAGTTTCATATATGCACGTCTGGGTATCTGGGCACTTTGATCTTTCCGTTTTTGAGAAGTCTTCGAATGTAAGTCTCGGTCTACTCTGACTCCTCCTACCCTCTACTTTCGCACAATAAATATTCTTTTTTTGCTCCTCACTCATTCGTTGGACGTGACCGAACCAATGGGACACGCTCTTTTCCAGCTTGATGCCGACACTTTAATTCTAACTAGCCTTACTGCGTATCACTTCCTTACGTATTCGGTCGGCCAGCTATACAAATCACAATTTTGAAGATACGTGCCATTCATATGAGAAACAGGTAACGCCTACTCACACGCTTGGTTGTATGAAATGTATAGACTAAGGTGTCTCAAGAAGAAAGCGCACGAGCGACATTCATTTCTTGCTCTGTGTTCTGCATAATGTACACCCACATATTACAAGTTGTGGAGGTGATGAGTGAATGCTACTGGCAACTGTTTTCTTTGCTTTTTGACCAGAGAGGACCTTTTAAATGAGATCCATTTATAAGGAACACGTCCCAGTACCAGAAAGCATCACTGGCAATATACACTGTATTCTCATTTTTCTCAAACATGCATGGAATACTGTCATTATTTTGGAAAAAAATACGCGAAGTATTGCATTTACGGACAAAGAAAAGGAAATTAATTGCTGAAGCGTTTTTTGAATTTGGAACATTACAACGCTCCAGCAATGTTGTATGAAACGGCGTGCTGGGGTTCTTTTTATACCACTGTGGTGGCACACAAGCATACGGCCCACCTGATGGAAAGTGGGTTATAAGATACTCTTTGATTGGATTTCTTTTATCATTCTTCCTCAGCAGACGCTTACTGTAAGTTAATTATTTTCTAAATATAAGTATATATGGAGTGAACATTATGGAAAGATGTATGCAAGAAAAGACAGAGATGCCACATCGGGAAGTGGAGCTCACTTCGATGCTCCGGATCCCGATGTCATTGAAGTCATTACTATGAAAGAAATTGAACAAGCGATAAGAAGTATAAAATGTGGTAAGGCTGAGGGAAAATACAGAGTTACTGCTGAGATGATCAAGTACGGTGGGTCGTGCGTCTGGGACACTCTATGTCTGTTATGCAACTTGTGCTGGCGGACGGGTGAGGTCCCAGATGACTGGCGAATAGCAGTTGTAGTACCTATCTACAAAGGGAAAGGCTCGCGCCTAAACTGCTCCAGCTACAGGGCGATCAGCTTGGTCAGCTTAGCTAGTAAGGTGTATGCAAAGATTATAACGGCAAGAACGCAAGAAAAGTCTGAAAGGTATTTATGGGAGGCTCAATGCGGATTCCGACGTGGAAGAGGTTGCATGGTTCAAGTGTTTTCTCTCCGCATGATCGCGGAGAAGTTGCTGGCTATTAGCCAGAGGGTTTTCTGCGCTTTTGCGGATCTAGAGAAAGCATTTGATAACGTTGTGAGGGAAACTCTGTGGGATTTGCTGCCCGGATATGGTGTGGACGGCTCGCTGCTGCGGGCAATACAGTCGCTTTATAAGCACTGTAAGGCTTGCGTGCGAGTAGGGGGGGATGTGACACCTCTTTTTGAAGTCTGTACAGGCGTCAAACAGGGTTGTGTCATGTCCGCCTGGCTGTTTATAGTGTATCTGGACAGTTGCCTGCAGAAGTTGAAAGATTGTGATATGGGTGTAAATTTAGGTGACTTTTCAGTAAACTGTCTGCTGTACGCTGATGATGCGGTGCTCATGGCCTCATCAGAAGCCGACCTTCAGGCATTAGTCACTAATATGAAAGAGAAGTGTGAAAGTAAGGGTCTTCGCTTGAATGCAAGTAAGACTAAGGTTCTAGTATTTGAAAGAGATGACGTAAGAACTAAATGCGAGATTAGGGTAAACCAGGAACGTCTGGAGCAAGTGAATGAAATTGTGTATTTAGGGAGTATGTTTAGCGCGGATGGAAGATGTGATTCGGATGTAGAACGGCGAGTAGCTGCCGGAAACAGAGTTAACGGTGCTTTGTCCCAATTAGTAAAGCGACAAAGCATCGTAAAAGAAGCACGACTGGCGATTCATAATGCAGTGCTAGTGCCAACTTTGCTTTACGGTAGCGAAACCTGGGTATGTCAGCAGATGCATGAAAGTAAATTGAATGCTGTAGAGATGCGATCACTTCGAAAATTGTGCGGCGTTACCTTGGCCGACCAAATACGTAACGAAGTGATACGCAATATGGCAGGTTTGAATGAAAGTGTCAGCGTTAAGCTGGAAAAGGGCGTGCTCCGTTGGTTTGGACACGTCCAACGAATGAGTGAGGAACGATTGACGAAGAATATATATTGTGCGAAAGCAGAGGGTAGAAGAGGTCAGGGTAGGCCGAGACTTACATATGAAGACCACGTGAGCAGATTGCTCAAAAACGGAAAGGTCAAAAGTACTCGGATACCCAGACGTGCTTGTTTGAAACGATTGATGAATCTCGAAGAAGCGAAAGAAGTATGCATGGATCGCGTAGCCTGGCGATCTGTCCTCTCTGACTACCCCGTCAGGGATACAGCGTGAAGATAGTAAATATAAGTGCATTTATCTTGTTTTATGTGTGGAAGTGGTGGATTCTGGGACATAAAAGTTGTGTCAACGTGCTACAAATAATAAATAAATATTGTGGGACACTTTTTCACACAGCACAATCTAGTCTAACCTAAACTATAAGCTTTTACTATGAGATCTAGACAACTGATAAAGAAACTGAAATACGAGGGTGGATCCAAAAGTTCGTGAGCTAACATAGATAAAGCAATGCATTTTTTTAAAACTACACTCTATCTGTACTATGGTAATTCAGTAGCAAGTGAGCAAAGTTTGGTTCAGTAACAAGTTAGTGCGCGCGAAATTTTTTTTGTGGATATTTTTTAAGAGTATCGGAAAAGATTTTCAAGAATGAACAAAATCGAACATCGCGCAGAGATTAAGTACCTGCATAAAAAAGGTCTATCACCAAAACATATTCATGAAGATATGGTGAGCACATTAGGAGAATCTGCTCCATCCTTTTCCGGTGTAAAAAAATGGGTAGCTGAGTTTAAGCGAGGTCGGGAGAGCGTTGAAGATGATCCTAGGTGTGGAAGGCCTTCAACGTCTACCACCAAGGAAAAAATCGAAGTATGAAGAAGATTGACCATCAATAAGATAGCTGAGATCACAGGCATCGGTTATCATCGTTCGGGTTCAAAACATCATAACTCAAGAACTAGGGTTCCATAAGGTTTCTGCTCTTTGGGTGCCTAGGTTGCTTTCAGTCGAACAAAAACGCGTTCGCTTCACAATTTCGCGTGACTGTTTGGAGCTTTTTGAGGCGGATCCCGAGGATTTTTTATCCCGGTTTGTTACTATGGATGAAAGCTGGGTTCACCACCATACTCCCGAATCCAAGCAACGATCGAAACAATGGAAAAGATCCGGCTCACCCACTCCGAAGAAAGCTAAGGTCGTTTTGTCGAGTAACAAAGTCATGGCTTCGGTATTCTGGGATGCGAAGGTAATCATTTTTGTGGATTATTTACCAAAAGGCCAAACTATAAATTCAAGTTATTATTCTAACCTTTTCCGACGGCTTCGCGAAGAAATCAAAGAATAACGGCCGGGTATGTTGCGTAAGAAAGTTTTGTTCCATCAAGACAACTCGCGGGTTCACACTTCTGCCGAATCAATGGCTGAGATCCATAATTGTGGTTACGAATTATTGCCCCACCCACCTTTTTCGCCGGATTTAGCCCCCTCGGATTATATTTTTTTTCCGAATTTAAAGAAACATTTAGGTGGTTCGAAATTTTCAACCAAAGAAGAGGTCATAGATGCAGTAAATGGTTATATTGACGACCTTCCGGAATCTTTTTTTTTTAAGGTATATATAAGTTGCAGTTCAGATGGAAGAAGTGCATTGAACTAGATGGTGACTATGTAGAAAAGTAATTTACACCCACGTTTCTTTGGTTTTCATGGTCAGGTTACGAACTTTTGGATTTACCCTCGTACTTCTAAATACATACATATATTATACATAGGATACACTCAAACTCTAAAACAAACATTCATATATCACACGAAAATTTGTTCTGACCCGGGAATCGAACCCTAGAGCACAGCGCGGCAGTCGCATATACTATTTTTTTTTAGATTTTCCTTCTTGGTGCGGATAATCTCCTAAAGGGAAACCAAAAATATTTTCTTTTAGTAGGTAATTGCCCAATATGGCCAATGTAACTTTTAATATTAATAAAATGAAATGTATAATTTAAAAAGTATGTTTTATTACCCTGCATTCGTTTGAGAAAAGCACTATTTGTCTCGGCGGAAATGGCATTTGCCAGTCTCGTATTAGTGAAGTCCTCGCCTATGGCTCGGCTTTCAGACTCATACTCGACCTGCAATTGCCTATTTCCCGGCCTTTGCAATAATGTCCTAATAAACAATATGGTACTTTGATAAAATTTTATGGCTTGGTGGTCACTGCCGCGCTTAGGGCTCGAATCTCAGGTCAGAACAAATATTTGTTCAGTAAATATTAGTTATGGAGTTTGGGTTTTTATAAATTGGGAAATTATACACAGTAAACACTGTGTATAATTTATATGTATCTATTTATTTTAAGTTAGTTTTTGTTCAGTAGTTGAGATCCCATAGAACAAGCTTATAATAGCTTAAATTAGGTAAGACAGCGCCGCGCCGTGTAAAAAAATTTTTCTTTTTGTATTATACTTCACATATTAATACAGCTTTAATCGTAATGTTGTGACGTTGTCGAGTCATTCTAACAAAAGAGATAAATGAGAGATGTAATTTATATGAAAATACAATGCAAAAGGTATAGTGTCACTTACTTTATGGTTATAATAGGTTTTTCATTGTCGCCAATAGGTTTGATGTGTGTGAGAATGTCCAGTATCGTTTGTGCCCAGTAACTCCTATATGAAAGGAGCCCGAGATCCGATAGCGGTTTCTCCGGCGATCCAGTCTTGCCTTCGAATTTTGATAGTTCGTAACCTGAAGCAAAACACATTATATTTTTGTTATACAGATGTTTTCTACATTGTCATACATAAGTTTAAATGTTAGGTATTCTAAATCGGTAAACCCATTTTGATGAAATTTGATACAGACTATATGGGAATATGGGGCTTTATATTTAACTAATAGTCCCAGCGAGTAATCCACCGAATTAGAATCCCGTTCCATACATATGTTAGAAAACAATATTTTTTATAATTCTCTGTATTTTTGTAACATTTTCCAAAGTTTTTCTACTTTTCGGGGAAGAGACGAATTTGACAAATCAAGGATAACATAAATCGGTCTCATTAGTGCAGTGGTAGTCTATGTGGTATATAGGTCCCAGGTACGATTCCCGAGTCGAAAAAATATTCGTGTGATCCACAAACGTTTGTTTCAGAGTTTGGGTTACTTTCTATGTTTAGTAATATGTATTTATAATTTTATAAGTATGTTTATCAGATGTTAAGATCCCATACCACAAGCTTATATTAGCTTACTTTGGGCTAGACAGCGCTGTGTAAAAATAGAATATAAAGACTTAAGTTTGTGAGTTTGAGATGTTGACGATCTCTATATAGATCTAAAGAACCGATTTTGAAAATTCACTGTTAGAAAAACAATCCTTGATTGATTGAAGCAACTTTTTATTCCTGGAACACGTTCCTGTGGGAAAAGAGTACGAAAAATCTTAACCACTCGGGTAAAGCCTCGGGTAAGAGCTAGTATAAGATGTACTTACTAAATTCAATGAGAAGTTTCCCGTATCCCTTTCTTTGGTACGGAGGTAGAGTCAATATACATGCTACGTTGTAATCTTCTGTACTTTCCTTTTCCTTTGAAAAGTATCCTACGATGTGAAACCCTGAAACAAACAATTATTAATCTGTATAGAGGAAATCTTTAAACATGTTAAAAGATTTTGGGTCTGATTATATAATTTGTGAAAGAAGTTTCTCAACACGGCTGACGGGTAGGGCTATTTAGTAGAAATCGTCACGAAATGCCGTATGCTGTGTGTGTGTGTGTGTGTGTGTGTTGAGCCAACTATAAGCAAATGAGCATACGAGAGTGAGTGAGCAGCAGGGTAACTCTCTCTCTCTCTCATATTTTATTTTTAACAATTAAACTAAATTTATTATTATATTATTTTAAACGTAAGAAATTTCATTCCAGATAGAGGTCCAGCGGCCGCATAATTTTATATACTACTACGGTGGCAGACCGAAATACGATGGAAGATAGAAAGTGGTCATGGTAGTCTATGGACGTTTGATTAAATAGGTGCGACGGGGAATATAGGTCACGGGCGAAGCCGTGGGGGTCTCTTAGTATGGTGTATATGATATTATCAGTCTTACCTCTTGCGTCGAATTCCGTCATGACATAAAACAAGAACGGGTCTGTGTCGTAATACAAAGTCTTATGATCCAAAAACAGTTTAGCGAGCAGGCATAGATTTTGTGCGTAGCATTTATTCTTCCGTCCGTCAATCTCGAAGAAAGATATGCTACCTTTCCGATAGATTTCATTGCCAGGTGGATGTTTTAGTTTGCATTTTATCTGGAAATGTTTTAAAATTATGAAAATTAAATATTTTGGGACAATTCATGCCATTTAAATAATAGCCCAAATAAATCTTGAACAAAAACACTTGTACTGTTCCACTTATTTATTATTTTACCTGACCGGTTTCGCCTTACGGCATTTTCAAAGGTTATCACATATTTAATGTATTTCGGATGTCATTGAATACAATATATGAAGTTATAACTTCATTAATATTTAATGTATTTCGGATGTCATTGAATACAATATATGTTATAACTTCATATATTGTATTTAATGACATCCGAAATACATTAAATATGTGATAACCTTTGAAAATGCCGTAAGGCGAAACCGGTCCGGTAAAATAATAAATAAGTGGAACAGTACAAGTGTTTTTGTTCAAGATGTGTAGCAAGTTCCACCAAGTGCCATCAATCAACAGTGTAAACAGCCCAAATAAAGCTATGGGATCTAAACAACTGACAAATATACCTATATTTATCAGTTGTTTAGACAGTTTCAAGATGTTAATTTCTTTTGTACCACTAAGATGGCAGACAAGCATACCTGATGATAAATGGTCACCGTAGCCTATGGACGTTTGCAACACCAGAGGGGCAGTGTGCACCACTCACGCTGCCCTTCTAAGACCCCTTTTAAAGAACCCCATACTGTTAGACGATCGGGAAAACCTAGACAGTGAGTTCATTCCACAAGTCCCTATGGGAACTAATCTAATGCGAGCGCTCCGGCCGCAAAGTGTGAGGGTGATCACTCTGCCTATGGCGAGCGGTGTGACGATAGAAAGTTGACGTGGGCATCATATCAAATATTTTGGGAAAAAGAACAAAGTAGGTGGCAAAGGATACAAAAGGTCGGATTATTCGTCCGGCGATTTGGTTGATATGATTATTATTTTCTTGTTTGGGACGCGCCGGCACGTCCCGAACAAGAAAATAATAGTCATATCAAACTCTATTTAGTATTAAGTTTCTACTTCCCTTAATTTTCTTCGTAAACTGTTATGCTCCAAGACGTCTAGCCATTATTCAATATCTCGGTCATTGCAACTATGTATTTAAAAAAAAAACGTAGAAAAGTGTCGCTCACCAAATGTCTCTCAAGGCACTTTTTACTCTTTCTGTACTTCAAACAAAATTCACAAATGTATATACAATTTAGATTCACCATTTCCTGCAACAAGCATTTAGATTTTGTAAATACAATAACACAAAAAACAAATGTTGCTCTGTTACAACTTTCTAAAAAGGTAGGCCCGAAAACGCTTCTTGTTGCGTATCATGGGGTAGTAGTCTCCATACTTAGGTATGGAATTATTTTCTGGGGTCGTTCTGCAAGGAGGGATTCGATATTGAGAATGCAGAAGAGATGTAACATATGACAGATAGTTTTGTACCTTATTTCAAGAAATTTAAGCTGTTACCTTGCATAGTGGAAAGAGATCTATTTGTCAAAGCAAATTCAAATCTATTTCAAAAACTGACTGAAACTCGAAGGGGTCCATTACGCCGCCAATATACTGAAATGCTATGCAATGTAAAGTGCAACACGGCCCTAATGGAAAAAAGTATATATATGTAATGGCACCAAAAATATTCAACAAAATACCTCTGGAAATAAGAATAATGCCCATATTTAAATTTAAGAAGTCGTTGCAATTACTCTCGTTGGACAAACGTATACAATAAATGAATTCTTAGAAGATGACTACAAGTCATATTTATATTTATATATTATACATCATATTTGTTAATAATATAATATTTGTTAAATGTAAATAAGTATAGATAACTAGAAATTTGAGTAATGATGCAGCTCCGCCTGTTTACTTTTACTGACTACACTACTGCTCATAATGTACCTATTTTCGCTCTCTAATTGATCATTATTATACTAGCTGACCCGTGCGGCTTCGCCCGTGACAAACTTCGAACTCCCGTTAGTGTATCAGTCACGCCTTCATTCCCGTCACTCCCATTCAATCCCGTCGTTTATTACTTTTACAATAATGTATGAATATTTGCCCGATTTGTTGATTACTGCTCCGCTCCTCAGGGTAGTAGAGTGATGAGATAGCCTTTTATCAGTCACGCCTTTATGCCCGTCGCTCCCATTTAATCCCGTCGTTTATTATCTACTTTTACAATTGTGTTTGAATATTTGCCCGATTTGTTGATTACGGCCCTGCTCTTCAGGGTAGTAGCGTGATGATTAGCCTATAGTCTTCCACGATAAATGCGCTATCCAACACATATTAGTATAGTTAACTTTATATTATTATTTTATTTTTTTTATATTATTGGGACAACTCACACAACGCCATCTTAATTACACACTGAGCAGAGCTTGTACTATGGTAACCAGAATAACTGATAAACATACTTATATATTTCTAAATACATACATATCATAGATAAATAACACCCAGAATAAACCATCGTGCTCATCACACAAAGTTTTATCCTGGATGGGAATCGAACCCACGACCTCTTGCGTAGCAGTCGGATGCACTCCCACCGCGCCACAGAGGCAGTGTATTATTAGTTTAGTTACCAAGGAGACGCGCGGACTTCGCAGAGCTCGCTCGCTATTGGCTAGTCGCGACGTCGCGCATGCGTACTTCGCCAATCATCGGCCATACTTTTCACTTGTCATTTAAGACCAATTTTTTTCACAAGAAAACGATTATAATAGTTTTTTCAGTTAAAGTTCACTTTGTGTCATTTATATTTGCGAGTGTTTCCGTTCTTTGGAAGGCATCTTAAACCTTTGGTTGGCTTAACGACTTGCCATGTTACTGGCAACCGGGGCCAGTAACATGGCAGTCGTTAAGCCAAGTATGAAGGCCTTGTGGGCGACTTTGTAATTTCAACAGCAGGTAGCCATAACCTGCGTGTCTCTATTTCATCACGACAATGGGCTCACCACCTATTACGTGACACAGGAGTATATACGGTGTAAATTGGGCGTATAATATGCCTCTGCCTGCCTTCGGGGATAAGGCGTGATTGATAAACATAAATTTGAAAGTTTGGATGGATGGATGTTTGTTGTGTAAAAACAGAAACGGATTTCTTTGAAACTTGGTATGTAGATAGCTAGAGACCTGGATTAACATATCTAATTATTATCCTGATGTAGCCACGTAATATTTTTAAAATAACTAACTCACAATACTGAAAAAACGTTTGGTTTCCGAAAGTCTTTCAAAAGACTTGGAAAGAATAAGATTAAGTACATATGTTGAACACCAAACATACTTCGCGAGTAGGCATTTTTGTCTTATTATGCTTTGAACTCCACTAACCTCAGAAGATAAAACTGATGCCCCATCGTAAGTTTGAGCAACTACTTTATTTGGGCAATTAAATTCCTCTAAAACGTTGATAATTATCTAGCTTAAAGTGACAGCTCTCCGATCAGAACTAACATCGATCTATAATTTCAGAGTCGCGAAAATATCTTAAAACAAGAACTAACTGTTCGCGACTGCTGACATCCGGAGTTTCGTTAACAATACCAGCAACAAAATCAGATTGTGTTATTTCTTTTTTTTATCTCTTTATACATTACAGACGCGACGCTAGAAATCAGATCATTTTGAGTTCTATTCGACAACCCCGTAAATGAGCTACCAGATGTCGATTGTAAATGAGTTTCTAAATTACCGTCATATTTAGCTAACAGATCTACAAGTTCCAAAAAAATACCTTTATTATATGATGAAGCATGTTCATCATGAGCACGAAAAGCTAATTCTTGTTTACCGAGAAAGCAAACTACGTCTATAAATCGTTTAAAAATATTTCTATTCCCTTCAACTTTTGCGTTGTGCCTATCAACGTCTAATTTGAACTGGCTATTCAAACTAGACTCTATTCTACCTTTTCCAAAAAATTGGAACTTTAAACAAGATTCTATATGTATTTCCGACAAATCGTGTTTAGCAGCCGCTTTGTAAAAATTATTTAAATCTAAATACCCGATAAAAGACCAAACATTATTTTTATCTTGTTTTGAAAATAATATAAAGGAAAACAAAATAATTTATTTGTGAGTACACAGCTTGCTAGCCAGTTATAATTATCGTAATACTTTTTATTAAAATAACGTATGCAAATACCTTTTTTTTTATTAGATTCAAATCGCGAACAGAACGTCCTCTGACAATAATCTTGTTTTTTTCATCAAACGACAATGTCGAGAAAACACGAGTTTTTAATTTATTTATACACACATCACCAGCACAGATCTCACAGCTATAATTTTCCATAATTCACAGTTATTCTAGTAAACTAAGTAATTAATTATTAAACACGGCGCTTAAAGTCACTCGACAGCTCTTTGTAGTGAAACAATATTATAATTACTAATGGCGTATTAATATTTTACTACCTAAAAAAATAGATCTATATTCGAAACAACTATTATATTTTTGACAATTACTTAAATATGTCGCTTTATACTCAGGGGCAGTGCTTCCTCCGCAACTCATAATTTCGCACACAATCGTAATCAATTGACACACACAAACAAATGATTTGCCCTATAAAAATATGACTACAAAAAGCAAACATCAGCTTTGGATTATCCGCGCGCAGCGCTGCTGGTCGCAGTCGCGCCGATACGATACGCTGATAAGGCACTTAGAAGCGCTCGTGGCCCCGCGGTCTCAGTGTTCGGTATACGATCACTGAGGTACGCAACTTTCACTATGGCTGGTCGTCGGATGGGTGACCACTTTGTGGCATTTACATTTGCGAGCGTTTCCGTGCTTCGGAAGGCACGTTAAGCCGTTGGTCCCGGTTGCCAGTAAAATGGCGGTCGTTAAGCCTGGTTGAAGGCCTTATAGGCGGCTTAAAAAATTTCAACAGCAGGTAGCCACAACCTGCGTCTGTCTATTTCAACACGGCAATGCTCACCACCTATTACGTGGGACAGGAATCCACACGGTGAAAAGTGGGCATATAATATGCCTCTGCCACCCCTTCGGGGATAAGGCGTGATGGATATTTATTTATTTATTTTACTAATAGATGGCACTAGCACATATTTCATTGTATAGGGAATTAACTATTTATGCAACTTGTAGTATTGGGATTGGGCTAGGGTATGCAGTGCTTATTTGCTTGTATGGACCGCACGCGTCTGGTTCATAGGTAATAAACCAAAAATAGTTAAGGATGATAGAAAATTAATCGAAACAAATTTATAAGGCGAATGTGAATGAACAAGTTGGTACACGTCGAAATAGGCATATATACATCCGGACTAGACACAACCATATATTTATATACGAACATTCAACATGTCATTTAATGGGTACTGGGGTAGTGACATTTGTGCTCTATCCTATCAGAACACGGACAACAATTGCAATTTGCTTACCTGTTTTTCATATCAAGTATGCATTAAAATTTCTGAACTAATATGCTAAAAATACTGTTTAGTAGTACATTCTTCGCTATATACCATTCATATTTTAGGAGGAATATATATACGTCTGGTAAATAATTAAAAATAATATTAGGGAGTACTTTCATATTGTACATACGTGTGCACAGCCGGTATGTATCGCTACCTATAGATAAAACCTTTCTCATTCCGTACCTGTGGGTAAGGTGCAAAATACCACGGTCGTATTCTATTCCGACCGAGTTCAATCATCTCAATATTCTTCATCCTAGTGACAAGGTCGTCGTGACCGTGTGCCACCATACTGCCAGATTGCCGAGGCCTAGTGGTAGGAGTAGCTGTACCGCTGACTGCGGTCTCACTGCCTTCCGTTTCGAGAGATGGTATTAAATCCGTGTGAAAAGATTTTGAATGTTTAATATCCTGTAATGAGAAATAAATAAACTTTTAAATTTTATCCCCCAATACAATATCGGGGCGTTTTATATAATCTGTCTGGCTATTGCATCATAGCTCCAAAACGGATTCACAGGCTATGATAATAGAGATAGTAGAAACTGGAGTATCGGATTTTTTCTCAAATTATTTGTTTTTGAGATATTATTTTCAAATAATATATGTGGTGTGAGAGAGAGATGAGAACTTCTTGACCCAAGCGACCTTAACTTGGAACTGCTTAGGCTTTGACAATCAAAAGCCAAGCGATAGCTGCTTCTAGCAGCTAAAAAAAATGAACCCAAGACTAAGATTATGCGATATATGTACTTGCAAGTAACTACCCTGTCTAAAAGTCTATACCTCAAAGTAGAAAGGTACTTACATCATTATCAACTGAAGGAGCTTTTCGCTTTCTGTTAATTTTCTTCTGTAACGCAGCTGCGAGCACGGCGCCTCCATTGACGAGGGAAGACGAGTCGTTCACAAGTGTAGGACTCGCTGGCCGAGAAATCAGCTGTCTGGGTTCACCTGCTATAACACCTAATACCGCAGATTTACGTGCTTTTATTATAGAAAGGTGCCATCATAAAGGAACATGACAGATGCAACACACCCAAGCTAGGTTAGGGCAAATGAAATAGATGTTCACTATTTGAATGACTAACCTCCATTAAAAAAGTATGGTGAACTGAAAAGTGAGAAGTGATATATTCTATGAGAATGAAATATTCTATGGAAAGTAAGATATTCATGATAAGTTGTGGTAAGTATGATAAATATTCTATGAAGAGTTGCATTTTGGCACAGAATGAAAGTGCCACTCTGTGCATCTAAGCACTAAGTGCATCTCTAATATAAAATTTGTCAATAGTAGTGGAAAATGGAGAAAATTTAATGATTTGGGTTTACCATCGATAGTAGGTATGAAGTTGACTTTTATGTTTGACTCCACGGCTTTCATGAATGTGATATCCCAAATGGATACAGGACTTCCAGTCCTAGCAGGGTATGGTGCTAGGTGATTTTAATATTTGAACTTTGCCGGGTTCTAGCTGCATGGTTTTAATCGTTGTTGTAGATTCTTGTGTAAATGACAATAGGTTTATTGTGATATGGTTGTAAGAACCACCACCGTCATATTGATTATTTTTTATCAGTACATGTGCATAGCAAAGTATTTATTTTAATATTGATATGAAAATGTTGTACTTACGTTCCTGACTTGAAGAGTTAATAATACCTTTTAAAAGGAAAAAGGGTATCTCAATTTTGTTATAAAATCAAAATAAGCATGCATTTTCAGTAAGATAAATATCAGAAACCGAACACAACTAGTTTCTAAAAATTCAAAAAGATGATCACAATTTCGCAAGCAACAGCCTAAAGTATAATTATACTGGATAATTTTCTAACACTTTGTGTCATAAGTTGCCATATTGATGGCCAGAGAAAAAATACTGTTTAGTAGTCCGTAAGTAGAATACTGATATTTTTTTTAAATATAACTTCAAATTAAAGCTTGATTTCTCTGATCTTAGGTAACAGCGACAAAATGCATATTACTCTTTAGTCTATTTTTTTTTTCTAGATAGTATTTTGATTTCTGGTGCTTTATAAATTTTGACTTTGTAATTAGTCAGTCGAACACTAATTACAGTATCAAATGACTTTCATTGTTAGTAAAATATATTCTTTGTTCTATCTCCAATGCCCATTTCAGTTGTAGAGTCGAAACCAAACTCAAAAACATTTTGTGTATATCAGTATCTTCAAAAAGTTACAGAGCAAAAGCCACGCACACAGATGAATTGTAAATATAAACATACCAAGTGCATTTTTAGGTGCGCCATTGAGTGCATTAAAATGGATCTTTTCATTTATTTTGGGTGGGATTGGCTGTAATGTTGGCGCAATAGTGAGTCTATTTGTATTGATACTAGACTTCTGACTTTCATTGCAGACAGTCTCATCTGCAGACAAAACATTAAAATTTAATGAATTGAACTAAACTACACTGAATTCACTTCAGTGTAGTTTATTACGATGGTAAATCGAGTTTACAGTTAGTACTTAAATAAATGTTAACGGAAAGATTCTAAAGTTTAATACAGGTTTCAGTACTATTTAAAAAGACAATTAAAGGAAGAATTCATGCAAAAGATTAATTGAAAATAAATAGCTAACAGTTTCAATCTACCATCATAATTTCAAAACATTTTATGAAGCCAATTGTAGTCAAAAGGCTAGTAAGACATTCAAAAAAAAAAATTCTCTGCAACTAAATCTAAAACGAATATCTTAGAAAAGGAAAAGAAAGCAAATAAGTATTTAAACTATTTTCCAGACTATTTGCCTACAGCATTTAAAAAAAAACAAGCAATTATAAACACACACATCTATATAAGTACACTTACATGAGCAACTTTAGTGGCAAGTTTTTATCAAAAGCAATGTCAATTATTTACAACTATTTGTTTAATCAACATTAATTTTAATATAGTGACTTATATTGCAGTAAATTGTCTGATGTTATTATGAAGTCATCATTGATAAAACTGATTTTAGTTAGTAGTAGTCAGGAGAAATTAATGTAATGTGCAGGTGAAAATGTGAACTTAATGGTTTTTTTCTAGAATATAACTAAGGTCTAGAGTAGCATAAACAACACATACTAATAAAATTAGGCATGAGGCCACCTCCTGATCCGATATGGGTCTTCTTTGGGGTTGTGGTGCCTCCAGTAACAACTCCATCTCTGCGAGGAAATTGAACTTTTCTTGTGTCCAACCATGACTCGCCAACCCATTCATCTAGACGTTTGTTGACTTAAATTGAAAGAAAAATGATTAATCCACTGCATTTTAATAATCTTTTACAATTTAAAAAAGTGAAGTTTATGAATAAATAAAGTCAAGTTTATAATAGTTATTTATCTATAATATGTATATATTTAGAAATATATAAGTATGTTTATCAGTTATCTGGTTACCATAGTACAAGCTCTGCTTAGTGTGGAATCAGATGGTGTGGTGTGAGTTGTCCCAACAATACTTATATATAATATATATTACAATATCACAGTTAATTCATAGTTGCTCCTAGCAGCAAATTTTTTTTTTTTCTCTTCTCATCTGCAATCAGTAAAATACTATAAGCAGGTATGTTGTATGTTTGATTTGACATGTAGAGGGCCTCCTCCAGTGAGGACGACAGCCACTCATCTTATTTATAGAGTCTGATTTCTCTATCTATATAATGTCTTTGCTTTTGAGGCGTTTTTGGTAGCTGCGCGGGTTTTTGATATTTCCGTGAAGAAATTTTAATTTGCTTCTTCACGGTGCTCATTCCCAGACATTTGAGGATGTCTGTGTTTATAATGAACCAAGGGGCATGCGCTATGGTTCTAAGTATAGTGTTCTGTGCTCTTTGTAATATTGTGATGTTAAAGTTACTTGCGCTGCCCCATAGTTGTACACCATATATCATAGACAGGCTTTAATATTGAATTGTATGTCAATAGTTTATTATCTATTGACAATTTATTGTTTCGACCCAGCATTCAGTACAGGTTTCTGTGCCATATGATAAGTTCTTCCCTTTTGGTTACAATATGCTGTCTCCATGTCAAACGACGGTCCAGGTGCATGCCCAGATATTTATCTCTGTCCTGGTGTGGAAGTATAGTATTTTCCAGATGCACAGGAGGGCAGTTTCCATTTCGGAGTGTGAAAGTCACCTGCACCGACTTTGTTGTGCTGGCTTTAATCTTCCATTTTTTAAGCCACTTTGCAATACCGTCAAGTCCTTGTTGGAGTTGCTCTGCAGCCACCTCAGGGTGTCCGTTGCTGGTCATTAATGCTGTGTCGTAAGTAAGTGGCAATCGTGACTCCCTCCACCTGTGGCAGATCTGATGTGTACAGGGTGTCCAGAATCGGCCCCAACAACGGGCCCTGCGGCACCCCTGCCCTAACTTGGTAGAACTCAGACTCCTTGACCTGAAAGATTCTATCTGTGAGATAAGATACAGCATATTGTAATCAAAAGATTTAAGCAGGATGAAATAGCTGTGAGGGAGGCACATCTTTATCTTATAGAGAAGATCATAATGCCAGACTTTGTCAAAAGCCTGCTGGATATCTAAGAATGCAGACGAACAGTATTTTCTTTCCTCCAAGGATTTTCTGATCCTCTCTACAACTCTGTGTACCCACTCTATGGTAGAGTGCCGCTGCCTGAAGCCGAATTGATGGTTGGGAATGACTTTGGTATTTTCCAGTATTGGCATGATGCGGCGTAGGACCAACTTTTCACAAACCTTGGACAGGATGGGCAGAAGACTGATGGGCCTATATGAGGTGGTTTGAGTTACTGGTTTTCCTGCTTTGTGTATCATCAGAATCTGTGACACCTTCCAAAGATCTGGGAATTTCTGGACTCTTAATATGGAGATAAAATATGGAGCATTGTCAGAAAGCCTAGAGCTTATCTTGGTAGTTTTCTCAAGATTTCTTTTGTGATGAGGTCGAATCCTGGTGCTTTTTTATCTTTGAGGCCATTAATAGTCCTCCAAACCTCACGTAGCGTAACCGGAGCTGGTGGCAACGACATTTGAAGGGGCTGAGCAAGAACAAACCCCACCTCTGTTTCAGCAACTGTGTCACTGACGCTATTTGGACTGAAAACATTTGATAGATGGTCTGCAAATAAGTGTGTCTATTCCTGCGGCGTGCGAGCCCAGCCACTCTCAGTACAAAGCGGAGACTTTGCCACTTGTGGTCTATCATACGATTTCGCGAATTTCCACAGTGAATAGTTAGTAGCTGCGGTGGGTGTAAGAGATGAAAGTTGAGCATCAAGGGTCCTATTATGCCAGGTCCTCAGCCTTTCTCTTAAATATGACGCTTGCCTGTTGAGATTTGTCCTATCAGATGCGAGTCCACTCAGCTGCCAAACACGGCGCAGCCTACGTCTCTCAAGTACCACTTTTTAATTTCTAAAGGGTAGTTCTGTATCCGTTTCCTATAGTCCAATGTGGGTGTACTTTCTGCAGTACAGCGTACAGCAGTCCTCCTGGATGAGATTGTTGATGTTGTAAGTGTTTGTAATGTTCAGTGACACCCTCAATATTGTCAGGTGTCTTAAGGGCTACTTTTAACTTGATGTTCTCGTCAATGTAGTTTCTAAATGAATACCAGTCTGTTTTTTTGTTGTACAGCTTAACTGGGATATCGTGTTCTATAATCTTTGAACTTAGGGTAAACAATACTGGTGTGTGATGCCAATAAATTTAGTCTCCATTCAAGCCATTACCTACCATTAGCGCTTAGTTTGTTTAATTTTTTATAAGTAATTTATATCAAATAAGTTAGTCAACTTAAATGAAATGAATGTGTCAACTATAAATACAGTTACAGTAACCAGATATTTTTAATTTAATGTTAGTGTCATTTAATCTCTAGTGTACTAGACCCCACCAAGAAACCATGTTTCAAGCCAACGCCTGCAAGTGGCACACCTGTTCACCAACAAACAAGGTGCTGTAGACCTTGAATAAGTATTTCTGATGGCAGTCACTTATAACAATGAAATAAACAAAAGTTATAGCAGCTCTTAGCAGTCAATAACAGCGGATAACAGGCTACAAAATAAAATCCACATAGGATTTGAAATGATTAGGTAAGATGCTATAGAAAATAACATTGCACTGTGCGATAAGGCCGGTTTGTATTATCCGATTGTATTACCAAAATGTTTAAACTATTTGTGACTTTTTTATAGTATACAATAATGAGAAAAATCAATTAATCTTAATAAATTTCTTTGGTACTCCTAGTAATCACACATTTGATAAACAACGAATTTAATAGAAATTATTTTAAGTACTAACAACTCCCTTAGTAGTAGAAACTACACTTCTGAGAACCCTAACCATTCAAGCACAGAAATAACATCTATATACGATTTATGTACATGTAATATTAAATAAAGAACAAAGGTTCATTTCAGTATGAAGGTCAGTAATGCTGTAAACCATGTTACTTAGCAGCATCAATACTTACAGTCAACATAGTGCACATAGTAGCCCCTTTGTCCACGGATTTCCTTTATACTTATAATTTCAGCTAGTGGCCAGTCATCTCCTCCTTGCATTCGAACTGGTAAACGGCATCCTTCCACAAGAGATGCCTAAAAATGTACCCAAATCACAATTTAACAAAGTAACATTTCTCCGATATTTCTTGCTACAGAAAGGTAATATTTTTACCGCTGAATCACAAAATGTGGTAAGCTCATCATCATTGTCGTTCATTTTCCGGAGAAAATGATATATATTTGCGAGAAAAACAAAAATAAGCTTGTTTGGTTATAATTTTGTCTATCAACAATGTCAAATAACTGACGCCATTTTATTATAATTGCTTTATGGCCTGGCTAAGGAGACCTTTTAGCCAAATATTATTTTTTATATCATATTTCTTCAATCTTATCTTCTAATTTAGTCCTGTCCAGTCTTTGTCGATGTCAAGTCCTCAGTACTAGATATTGCTCTCAGTATAATGGTGGTTCATATACTGATGTTTTCAGTGGACTTCACGCGGCAAGATACAATAGCATTTCACTGTTTATATATCATTGTCTTTCACCTTAGCACGTTAACACAACTTTTATGTCCAAGAAACTACCACTCCCGCACATAAAACAAGATAAATGCACTAGTTTTAGACCTATGGACGTCTGCAACACCAGAGGTGCAGCACTCGCGCTACCGACCCTTTATAAACCTTCTAAGACCCCTTTTGAAGAACCATTTTCACCATAAAACCGAAACCGCCTTCGAAGAAATGCCTTCCATTGCTTTCGGTCTTGGGGGCCGTTTTCTGATAGCCTTGTTCTCTCCCTTGTTCAGGGTTTTGTCTCAAATTTTCCTTCTCTTCGCTATAATCTCGTCCGTTAGTCAGCAGGTGCACCATCCAGGTGAGGCTGGCATGAGACCCAAAGATATAGATAGGGCCCGATTCGCACTCTATTTATAAACAACACCAACTTAATGTTAATATGTTCATATGTATGTTTCCTGGTGTACAATAAAGAGTTTTTTACTTACTATACTTACTTGATATTTTTTCAGGCCGTATCCTGTGCTTTTCTAACAACAATATATTAGAGTGATTTTCGTGAGGCTATATTATGTCCATCGGTGGCCATCTGATGATATATAATGATGTAATAATGATGACCATATCAGTAAAAAAATATATCCGCACGGGGGCGGCATTTTATAGTTTTTGCTCCGCATCAAATAGATTGAAGATGCTGAAAGCTGAAGAGTTTGTTTGTTTGTTTGGTTCACCACGTGTTAGATAGCCCATTTATCGAGGAAGGCTATCACACTTCTACCCGAGAGGGGGTGTGGTGAAAAATATGAACAGATAGGGTAATATAAAAATGAACAAGTCGGGAACTAAGTTCCTACATATTTATTAATTTTAACTCAACGGCTTGTTTACATTTCACAAGGTATAATAACAGTGACATAAGATTCTTAAGCTAATTACAGAGTTTCATGACATTCATAAAAGCACATGAACTAGAAAATTTTTCTTTAAAAATACCTTCATTAAGAGTAACAAAAGTAACTAACTAACTAACTATCTTCACGCTGTATCCCTGACGGGGTAGTCAGAGAGGACAGATCGCCAGGCTTCGCGATCCATGCATACTTCTTTCGCTTCTTCGAGATTCATCAATCGCTTCATACACGCACGTCTGGGTATTCAAGTACTTTTGACCTTTCCGTTTTTGAGCAATCTGCTCACGTGGTCTTCATATGTAAGTCTCGGCCTACCCTGACTCCTTCTACCCTCTACTTTTGAACAATATATCGACCCCCCCGAACAATAAGTCGGTAATGTGCTATTATGGACTTTTACGGGTTGGGACACATTTCTGTAATTTTTTTCAGAATTTTCCTACTGATATTAACGAAGATATTTGCAATTACCACTTTATTGTACGGAAACATGTCAACATAGGAATAACCAGAAAAACTTCATTATACATTGATACAAAAGTGTTTTTCTTTTCGAGATTCGGTAGGTTGCTATTACCAGTTTATTGTTTTATTAAAAATAAATTTTATTGTGATTGCCGGTAAACACAAATGTGATATTTATTTCGTATTAAATTTAAAGAACATAAATCGTTAATAGAAAGTAACAAACATTTTTAGGTAGAAAACCATGAACATAATATCTGTAATATGTACATACCTACTAAACATTTCAAGTTCGAACACGTCGCGGTCGACTTTGAATTTAATTGTTTTAAAGTCGTCGTGTGATAATAGGTACAAGACATTTCTATATTTCTTTTTATAGCAATTAGACATTTATATCTTTTATAGCAATAGATAGTAAACCGTAAGACACGTGTAAGTTTTCGCTGCCGCAGCAATGTCTGTTATTGTTTACAGACACGAATTTGAATTGCTGTGCAACACTTTGGTTTGGTGCTTTTATTGCGGCAAAGGATGGGCAAAGTAGGCAACTGTAGGTCAGAGAGAAGTAGAAAGAGTCAATCCAAAGGCAAACATGTCGAGCAGTGCCACCACCGCATAAGATGGCGACTGCTAGATAAAGCCATACCCCAAACGTTTTCCTCAGTTGTTGGTGACGAAATAACGTAGGACATGTTAGAATTGTCTGAGAGACAGAACCTTATCTATAAGTTGGCGTGCTTCACGGTCACAAGGTATTTCCAAGTTTACTTCTCTTCTTTGAAAATTCACTTTTGACAGAGCGGTCGTGGTCATCACGTTGTCAGGTTTTGTTCAGCCGTAATCCGCTTCATTACCACGCCATCGTTCCCTGTGGATCGTGATACGAGAGCATTCGTGCACTGGGCCGCCTACTGCTGATTTTATCTGGTCGGTCCATCGCATGGGCGACTTGCTATGCTGATTTGTGCCTTCATCCTTCCCCTGTACGACAAGGCGCACTATGCAGGTGTTATCACATCATGACACGTGTCCAAAGAACGGAAGATTTTGAGCCTGGACTGTGCTTATTAAGCTCTCAGTGCCAGACTCTGTGTCACTTCAAGTATTTTCCTCCAGCACCTCATATCCAGTGCTTCTATTATCTTTTCCTTAATTTCTTGCAGCGTTTAGGTCTCGGTAGCGTACAGAAACATAGGGAATACCAGTATCCGGATAAGTCCAATATCTTCAAGTGCTGCTGTGTAAACAATCCTAATGGTAACCTGCTATGCTAAAAACTCGTGATGAAAGAGCGATGGCACTCGGTCTTCCACGACCTGCTGAATAAGCAATATTAAGAGGTGCAGTCTCCGAATCAGGGACTAATGCCAACTTTAAAAATATGCAAAAGTCCAGACTGTTCTTCGCTGCATGATGATTTAAAAAGCTCGGAGTCGATGAAGACTCTTTCGATTATATCAAGTTAAACCATGTACTCTTCACCGAGGAGATTCCCAGCCAATGAAGGCTGAGTATTATTACTCCAGTCTTCAAATGAAAAACGGTCAGTGTAGAAATGAGGTAGCTACCGTGGCATGAAGATTTAGAGAAGATTATTAACCTCCGTATCTAGCAGAAGTGTACTCTCTTGGAGTATCAATATGGGTTTTACCTTGGTAATTAAACTACGGACACTGTTTTTGTTCTAAGGATCCTATCATTGGAACAAAAACAGGACCCGGGTTCTCATTACTGGAGAAATACAGGACAAAGAGACAAAGAAATACTCATACAGGAAGAAGAGTCTGCACTTTCTGTTCGTGGACGTAAAGAATGCCTTCGACTGTGTTTTTGGAACGATGATCTGGTGGGCACTGATGTCCAAAGGTTCTAGGCGCTTGCTCCACTATTCTGTGGTTCTGATCGCTTTGGCGCGCGGCTTTAACACTCTTTTCCACACGGACGCAGTACACCAGAGCACAGAGCATTCCACTTAGTCCATTTCAGTTTAAGAGATTCAAATATGCAGCATCCATGGCTGACTATGTATTCTAACGATACAGCGCTGGCGGACGCGGACGAGGGTAGTTTGGTGCAACGTGTGAAAACGTGGACGGAGATGCTTGAGAGGGGTGGTTTTAAACTTAAGTAATACTTGGCGTTAAACTCTACAGATTCAACCTCCATAGACTCCATCTGGTCTAGGACATGGACCATGTTAAGTACCTGGGATCTGTATTTCACACGTCACGTCACGCATTGCTACCTCATGGGCTAAGTGGCGGTTGAGGGCTGATGTCATTTGGAACCCTAAAATGCCAGTGGGGTTGAAGGGCCAGGTCTAATAAAGCATCATTATTTTGCTTTATTAGATATTGCTTATATAGATTATGCTTGGTTATGATATATTATGATCACTTGTTGCTATACAAAATAACGTTATAAAAGTCCGCAGTATGCTAGTACGTATCAATACTCTTCAAAAAATTACCACAATAATCCGGTAAGTTACTATTACAGGACAATAAAACTTTTTTTTAAACTGTAAGATCTTTCTTCTCAAATTGTAGCTTATTAGAAGCATGTAGTTTGAAACTGATAGCTAAATACTATTTCAAAAAAAATTAGCTTTCATTTCATGTAGCAATGATGTCAATAGTCCCACTGGTTGGAAAGTAATTCAACGAAAACAGTAAATAATTTTTCCTGTTAAATTTGCTTTTTGCGATTACCAACTTATTGCCCGGAGGGGTCGATATATTCTTCGTCAATCGTTCCTCACTCATTCGTTGGACGTGTCCAAACCAACGGAGCACACCCTTTTCCAGCTTAACGCTGACACTTTCATTCAAACCTGCCATATTGCGTATCACTTCGTTACGTATTCGGTCGGCCAAGGTAACGCCGCACAATTTTCGAAGTGATCGCATCTCCACGGCATTCAATTTACTTTCATGCATCTGCTGACATACCCAGGTTTCACTACCGTAAAGCAAAGTTGGCACTAGCACTGCGTTATGAATTGCCATTCGTGCTTCTTTTACGATGCTTTGTCGCTTTACTAACTGGGACAAAGCACCGTTAACTTTGTTTCCGGCAGCTACTCGCCGTTCTACATCCGAATCACATCTTCCATCCGCGCTAAACATACTTCCTAAATACACAATTTCATTCACTTGCTCTAGATGTTCCTGGTTTACCCTAATCTCGCATTTAGTTCTTACGTCACCTCTTTCAAATACTAGAACCTTAGTTTTACTTGCATTCAAGCGAAGACCCTTACTTTCACACTCCTCTTTCATATTAGTGACTAATGCCTAAAGGTCGGCTTCTGATGAGGCCATGAGCACCGCATCATCAGCGTACAGCAGACAGTTTACTGTAAAGTCACCCAAATTCACACCCATATTAAAATCTTTCAACTTCTGCAGGCAACTGTCCAGATACACTATGAACAGCCAGGCGGACATGACACATCCCTGTTTGACGCCTGTACATACATAAAAAAGAGGTGACACATCCCCCCCTACTCGCACGCAAGCCTTACAGTCCATAGTAGCGAGCCGTCCAAACCATATCCGGGCAGCAAGTCAAACAGCGTTTCTCGCACAACGTTATCAAATGCTTTCTCCAGATCCACAAAAAAAAAACCTTCTGGCTAAGAGCCAGAAACATTTCCCCGATCATGCGGAGAGAAAACACTTGTTCCATGCAACCTCTTCCACGTCGGAATCCGCATTGAGCCTCCCATAAATACCTTTCAGACTTTTCTTGCATTCGTGCCGTTATAACCTTTGCATACACCTTACTGGCTAAGCTGACCAAGCTGATCGCCCTGTAGCTGGAGCAGTTTAGGCGCGAGCCTTTCCCTTTGTAAATAGGTACTACAACTGCTACTCGCCAGTCATCTGGGACCTCACCCGTCCGCCAGCACAAGTTGCATAACAGACATAGTGTGTCCCAGACACGCGACCCACCGTACTTGATCATTTCAGCAGTAACTCTGTCTTTTCCCGCAGCCTTACCACATTTCATACTTCTTATCGCTTGTTCTATTTCTTTCATACTAATGACTTCAATGACATCGGGATCCGGAGCATCGAAGTGAGCTCCACTTCCCGATGTGGCATCTCTGTCTTTTCTTGCATACATCTTTCCATAATATTCACTCCATCTCTGCAGGACGTCAGTTTGGTCTGTTAGGACGTCATTGTTAACACTAAGCACTTTATTCATACTGCAGATTGCCGAACAACTCCGGGTCTTGCCTACCTCTTTCCAGAAGAGCTTGGCATTATCCCGGAAATTGGACAACAACCTTTCATCCGCTTTCATTCTGCACCTTTCACGAGCTTCTTCTATCAGTGCCTTCGTGTTAACTTTCTGCAGCTTGTATCTCTCTTTCATATTAAAATCATTCCGCGAGGCTAAGTAGTCTAGCCATGCTTTCTTCTTCATTCGAACTGCTTCTTTCACTTCCTCATTCCACCATGCATCACGCTTATTACTACTGCCTCTTTTCGTTTCTCCACACACTTCCACAGCGACATTTATCATACTATCCCTAAGGTACTGCCATACACTTTCCACATTCTCACTACTTACATTGACGTCGCCAAGCTTTTCGGCTACCGTTTCATTATATTTATCCCTAATGGATGCATCCTGCAGCTTCCAGCTTTTGATGCTATAATTCGGCTCAGGTTCAGGACACTCGGTACGATGATGCCAACCCGCGAACAAAAAAATAAAAAAATAAAAAAATCTATCTATTTAAAGCGACCACCGGTTCGGAACGCGGCCCACCTGAGAAGAACCGGCAAGAAACTTAGAAAGGCTTTTTTTTTTGATGGCCTATTTACAATTTAACATTATTTCACTTTGCCAGCAGATCATTTTCAGGCGTCCCTGTCCTGCAAATAGTCTGTAACGGAGTAAAAACCTTTTTCACAAAGCTTGTTTTTAATAAACTTTTTAAATTTATTTAATGGTAAATTTCTCAGGTCACAGGGAAGCTTGTTGTAAAAGCGTATACAGTTACCCTGGAAAGAATCGCCAATCTTATGTAGTCGACTGTGGTGGACTGAAAGATTATTTTTATTTCTAACTAACTAACTAACTAACTATCTTCACGCTGTATCCCTGACGGGGTAGTCAGAGAGGACAGATCGCCAGGCTTCGCGATCCATGCATACTTCTTTCGCTTCTTCGAGATGCATCAATCGCTTCATACACGCACGTCTGGGTATCCGAGTACTTTTGACCTTTCCGTTTTTGAGCAATCTGCTCACGTGGTCTTCATATGTAAGTCTCGGCCTACCCTGACTCCTTCTACCCTCTACTTTTGAACAATATATATTCTTCGTCAATCGTTCCTCACTCATTCGTTGGACGTGTCCAAACCAACGGAGCACGCCCTTTTCCAGCTTGACGCTGACACTTTCATTTATTTTATTTTCATTTTTTTTTTTTTTTTTATTTTTTTTTTATTTTTTATTTCTAGTGTTTATATTATGTTTATCACAGAGTTTAGAGAACTGTGATAGATTTTTCTGGACATACATAAGATTGGCAAAAATGTATTGTGATGGTACGGTTAGAATATTTACTCCTTTGATTTTTTTCTCGGAGAGGTATATATAGCGCGTACAGCCCGCTTTTGTAGAACAAAAATAATATTTTAATCTGCAGCACTCCCCCAAAGGAGAATACCGTAAGACATAATACTATGAAAATAGCTGAAGTAAACCATTCTAGCCGTATCCACATCTGTTAGAGTCCTGATCTTTTTTACAGCGTACAACCTAGAGGCTGTCTTTTCTATGTGTGGGCCCCACTGCAAATTGGCATCAATAGTTATACCGAGGAACACAGTTGATTCTACAAACTCTAACACTTGTCCATTCAGTTGAACATTGGCCGCAACTTGTTTTACATTTGGTAGAGTAAATTTTATACATTTAGTTTTATTTTCATTAAGGCAAAGATTATTTGAGCTGAACCAATGAACTACTCTTGCAATTGCATTGTTTACATCGTCATAGTTATCTAATTGTCTTTTAATTTTAAAAATTAATGAGGTGTCATCTGCAAACAAAACAATCCTATTCCTGTCCCCTACATAAAAAGGTAAATCATTAATATAAATGAGGAACAAGAATGGCCCAAGTATCGAGCCTTGCGGCACACCCATTGTAATCATGGATCCTACAGAACGTGTACCATTAATATCGACCCTCTGTATTCTATTGTTCAAATATGAAGACAGAAGGTCGAGAGCTTTGCCTCTTATTCCATAGTGGTGTAATTTTTTGCACAGCGTTTCATGTTGAACGCAATCAAAAGCCTTTGATAGATCGCAAAATATACCTAATGCATCGTGCTTGTCTTCCCAAGCTTCATGAATACATTTTAATAACTCAACACCAGCATCGGAAGTTGAGCGCCCTTTCGTAAACCCAAATTGATTCGCATGAAGTATTTTATGACTATTAAAATGGAATAGCATTTGATTCAAGATTATTTTTACAAATACTTTGCTCAAAGTTGGCAGCACTGACACTGGTCGGAAATTAGACGGCTCTGTAGCGCTGCCAGCCTTGAACAAGGGAACGACTTTGCTGTGTTTCATTAAATCAGGAAATGTACCACTAGAAACACAGTCATTAAACACAGTTGCTAGAAGGGGCGCAATTACCTCAATTATACATGATGCAGTTTTGACCGATAATCCCCAAAGCTCCGCGGGTTTCTTAATTACGATACATTTAAATGTTTTTACAATGTCCTGAGCACAAATATCTGTGAATACAAATGCATCCCTGCAACAAAGAACAGATTCTTCTAATAAAAGTTCAGCGGAACTGGAAGACGCTTGGAGAGATTTTGTTGTCAATATAGGTACATTTTTGAAAAAATGTTCAAACTCCGTCGCCACTTAAAGGTCCCCTGTAACATGGCAACCATTAACTTTTAAGTGGAATTCCCTTTCACTCACTAAAGATCTACCGCATTCAGAGTTAATGATGTTCCAAGTCATTTTTATTTTATTTACAGAATTAGAAATTTTATTTTTAATGAAGTTTGACTTAGCAAGATGACAAGTTTGTTTAAATATCTTTGAATAATTTTTAACATATTCCTGAAAGGTTTGCCTAAAATTATATGATTTTTCTGAATATAATTCAAATAATTTATTTCTACTTTTAAAGATGGTGTTGCCCAGTCACTGAAAACAGGACGACCACCAATCTGTAGTGTTTTTGAGGTAAAAACTTTGCCAAACTCATCATTAATCAAATTAAATATGTGTTTATATGACTGGTCTACACAAGTGAAGTTAGGTAGATATGGTAATCTCTTTAATACATTTTCTTTAAAATTATTCAAACGACTTTGGTTAATTGGTACATATTTAATTTGTTTTTTGCTGACTTTGTTACTACTTTTAGGAAATTTTATCCATTGGCCACGATGATCTGACTCCACAGGATCCACAATACCTTTATCTATAGCTTTAATATCAGTAAAAATATTATCAATACATTTTGCACTGGTGGCTGTAATACGAGTGGGTTCTAAGAATGTACTATGCAGATTAAAGGATTTAAATAAATTTTTCATTTTATTTCTCTCTGATGGAGTTAATGATGTATCTAATATATCAACATTAAAATCTCCACAAACTATTATAGTTTTCTTAGAACATTGGCATTTGAACAGTGCTTCTTCAAGCTTTTCTTCAAATTTAATGTACGGAGCTTTAGGGGGACTGTATACGCTTAATAAGATGAAATGCTCAAATTCAATACTGGCAATCTCAATAACTCGCTCAATGGAGAGGGCTACTAAGTCTTTACGTTCTTTAAATTTCAACTTTTTATTAATTATTATTAAAGAGGCTCCACGTTTAGAATGTTTTCTATTGAACGAGCTAGCAACCTGGTGATTTACGAAGTTCAACAATGTGATTTGATGATCTTTTAACCAGTGCTCTGTAGCACAAAAAATATTAATAGAATTTGCATTAATGTATAGCTCTAATTCTAAATCTTTACCATTTATTAAACCTCTAACATTATGGTGCACCAGGTTTATAAAAACAATATTTTTACTAAGATTATTCTCAGGGGCCAAAGTCAACTGGCCAGATTTATTATCTGTTGTCCTATAAACTAGTTTTTTGGAATTTCATTTTCCAAATGTGAAGTATCAAAACTATCCTGCTCAATAAAAGCAGTTGTACTTGCCAATAATTTGGCTTGAAAAATTAAAAAAATAGATAGCAACAGAGCTACCTTTCGTTGTAAAAATTTTGATAGAAAATATCTATCTAATGTCAACAAACTATTATTATTGAAAATTATGTTCCAATCGAACAATTCAATTTTTTTGGAATATGATACCATGGTATGTTGTTTCATATTTAATTTGTATCTTAAGTGATTTTCCTTGTGGCACATAGCAGTGCTGTATGGCAAGGTGGACAAAATTACTTGTTTTACTTGCAGACTTGATAACTTATCAAAAATTTTTAAAAGTTTGTCACTATTAATATTGCCTCTTCTGCCAACCAGCACCACTATAGTAGACTGCATGCAGTGTGTACCAGTCAATATATAATCTATAATTTGAGAGTATGAAGCTCCTGGATATGTATGATTTATTACAGAATGACTTAACTGTGATAAATAATGTCCAAAATTTTTACCTATTTCATCGCAATAGACTATGGTCTTTGCATCACTTTTTATTTGCAACTTTTCTATTATAGATGCCTCGCAATTACTACTTAAACTTAATATACTATTATCCACAATGCACGCAGTTTTAATTGGTGAAAATTCATCATTGCATCTAATTCTTTCACAACTCAAGGGTGAGGAGGGAACATGGCCTGCGGATATCAATTGGTCATTTTGACAATGACATGAATTTACTAATTTACCTATGGCTAACACCTGTTCCCTACTCTGTTTCTCTGCTGTTTCATATTTATATGAAATTGATTTCAAAGAGTTATAAAAAACTTGTATTTATGTATCATTTTTTTAGATTTAGTAATAAACTTTTTAATTTTTAAATATTTCTTTAACTTATTCTTACTACACTTAATAATTTTTAATGATTTAGAACAGCCCCCGGTTTCATCATCAACAGACCCCTAATCCTAGTTATGACTAGGTAGTAGTCTGATGCCAGCTCAGCGCCTCGATAAACCCTTGTGTCCATCACCTGTTTACGGAGCCGACTATCCATTAGGAATAGATCTATCATGCTTCTCTTTGACTTACATCTCCTCGTATACATATGAATTTGTTTGTGGTTGAACATTGTGTTCGCCACAAACAAATCCTTTTCCTTACAAAATGCCAGTATTAGCGTCGTTCACCCTTTTATCCCCATACTTCCCGAGTACCGACTCAAAACCATCGCGAGCGGTACCCACCCATCCATTCAAATCTCCACATACTATAAGTCTTTCATTTCTAGTCTTTGTCTAGTCTCTGTACTTGCATATCCTCTTTTTCAAACAAGCTTTCAAAAATTGCTTCCATCGTTTTAACACACATTCTTCTCCTTTCACAAGACTACCATCATGGTTTCTGATATGGTTGAGACGATTTCATATTCTGTTGGAATTCATCAGACACCTTTTATCAAATTATTCTCATTCTTTCTTTTCATCACCTTTTTTGCAACACGCTTATACCTTTTGTACTCCCCTTTGCCATTTTTAGGTCTACATCCGTTGCCTTCTGCATTCTTTGATTGACTTTTGTAGTCAACCAGTCCAACCATGCTTTCTTCTTATCAGACAACGCCTTTCGGACTTCTGCACACATTCTCTTTCTTTTACATCCTTGGCTTCTCTTGCTTACCCCACACACTTCCACCGCAACTTCCACTAGACCTTCCTTAAATTACCTCCATACTCTTTGATCTCACATACGTCATCAGAATTTTAAAATTTCTTGCTCAGCTTACACTTAAATTCCTCTTTTATGCCTATCTCTTGCAAATTCTCGACTTTTATGCGTTCTAGTACACTAACAGGTGCATGCACACGATGCCGCCACCGCTGAAACAGACCTCTTACTCGACTAACAATCAAGAAGTGGTCTGTGTTAATCCTGGCACCGCGGTATGCCCGAGTGTCTAACATTTTCTTTCTCATCCTTGCATCTACAATCACATAATCAATCATGCTTCTCTGGCTTCCTTCTTGTCTCGTTAACAAATGGATATCCTTGTGGTTGAACATGGTGTTGGTTAACACAAGGTTCCTCTCCAAACATACTTCAAGCAAACTTTCTCCATTTTCATTCACTCGTTCGTCACCATACTTTCACAATACACTTTCATAACCATCACGCTTCACACCAACCCAACCATTAAAATCACCTAACATTACTATTCTTTCATTCCGTTTGCATTTACTCAGTATATCGGTTACACTATCCCAAAATGCCTGCCTCTCACTTTGGTCCCTTGAAGATCGGCGCCACCGCGCATCTTGCTGAGCATAAACTCCTAAAACAAAGATGCGGGTAAGCCCAACCTTCAGCCTCAACCAAAGGAGTCTTGGGCTCACACATTTATATTCTGTCACACATTCATTCATTCTCGCGGATAGTAACACACCCACACCCTGGCACGCTGTACTGGTCGGGGCTACACCTGACCAGTAGGCCATATAGGGTCCATGTGTAGTGGTGTCACATCTTTTCCTCTTTGATTCATTCACACACAGAATATCAATTCGTCTCTCTCGCATCATCTCACATACCTCCTTAATTTTATCTTTTAATCCTCCTCTAACATTCAATGTAGCAAAGCGGCTATCCATAGCCCACTTGTCGCCTCGATGGGAAAAGGGACGTGACGGGTGGCAAACCGCATCGCCGCCATTTTGGGTTTTAAAATTTTGAAACGCCAAACGCGTTCCCACGAGTGGCAAGTGAAAACAAAAGTCCACCTAGACAGAGCCCCGCTTGTCTAAGTAAGGCTAGCCTTGTTCTGGGGTCGCCCGGTCTCAGGGCATAAGGCACGTTAATGCAAGGCTCGCCCCTAGCCACGCAGCACATAGAGAGAGAGAGGATGGGAAGAGGATGAGGTAGGGAAAGGATTTATGGATAGGAAAATGACGATGTAGGAGAGGGGCTAGGATAGGGTAATAAGTACGTTAAAAAAAAAATTGTAATAAAATAAAATAAAGAAGTGTGTGTATGTGTGTGTGTGTACTTATGTACACGCGTTAGAAGTTATACTGCTTTAGTCTAATAAAATTTCATCACAACTCTTTGTTTGTAACAGGGACGCAGGAATGATAAATTAGGAAGAAAAAAAACATCAAAAGAATGAAAACTACTTTGAATGTAGTTATAAGTTGTCATGGAAACACTTATCAGCTAACTTCATGGTGTCGGTTTTTCCTGAAGGTCTGCGCGCGCATCGTAAATATTTTCTCTCATCATTTTTACCTAACGCGCTAAAAACAGTATAACTTCAATAACAACTCAAGGGAATACTCAGTGAAATACCCCAGGAAAAAAAACTCAATAGACCCTCACAGGCGGTGTATCGAACCCCGGTCTCCTGCGTGACATGTGGGATACTGACCAATATACCTACTACCTAGACTATTGTTCTATGTTATATAGTGAATATGTACATACATATTCACTATTGTTGAAGATAGTGTACATACACTATCTTCATAAAATCTTAATCTTAATAATATTATAACTAAGAAAGTTTGTATGGATGTTTGTTACTCTTTCAAGTAAAAACTACAGAATGGATTTACATAGGAATAACACATAGGCTACTTTTTATCTCGGGAACAAGTTCCTGTGGGAAACGGGAACGGAAAAACTTCTCTACGCGGGCGAAGTCGCGGGCGAAGTAGCAGGCGTCAACTAGTAGAAAATAAATTGGCTTGTAGTAGGCTCTATAAATACACACAACATACCGCATTTCGTTACCCGTAGGCCGCGTTAAGGAACTTAGTTCCATTAAATTATGATTTAGGTACATTTTCAGACATCAATAGTGGTAAGATGCCCTTTATCAGTTCGAATGCAATGTGACTGTCCACTAGCTGAAATTATAAATGTATAATACTATGATGTCGTAGTCATTTTGAATTCCAAAAAATATCTTGAAATTGAAATTCAGCATAGGTACAAAAATCTCTTGTTACTGGTCACCAAAAATTCCAAAAGGATATCCATTCGTCACGCAGAAATATGGGCGCGATCGGTCGAGCTACTGATATAAGCCCGATAAAATGGTACCACCACCTACACTGAAACATTCCTGCTCTTTAGAAAACAACTGGGCCATAATATGAAGTGAATATGAAGTGAGAGTAAATGCATTGCCAGGAGTCTACTTCGGCTATTTCCCTAAGTTCGATGTGTCAATGAAACAAAGTTTCTAATCCCCATTTTCATTATTGTTTGTTATATGAACGGTACCTAAGCATTATTTACGGTGCATTTGAGCTAGTATTTAGGTTTAGCCTACATCGTCAGTCATGTTATAGAACAATGGGGTTTAATTGGCTCGCTCCCGGCACAACATCGATTGGGCTAGCCCTTGTTAACGTATCAACGTACGTCGCTTAACTGAAAATGAACTGACAACAATGCTATATGGGAAACACTCCTATATATAATAGCAAAAATAGTAAAATTGAAAGAATTCTCTATAAAAAAATTATATAGTTTAAAATTATGTCATTCTTCTAAAGTTAGTAATGCTAAAGTCACACAAAGTTTGATCAGCTGGATCATTCCATTCAGAACTTTTGCCGTGGCAAGTATAACCAAAAGGTAGTTTAGTATATGCAATACGGCAAGGCCTAATATATTTATCTAACATGAACCCCTGAGGGGTTACAGAGATTGGAAAATGTTTGTGTGTTATTTCTTGGTGGGATCTACTTGAAACAATTAATAAATGTATAATACCTATGTTAATTGTCATATATTATTTTCAAAAATACTGGTAATTTTTTTAAATAATGTAATGTATATTATTACTAAGTTGCTCATGTATGCTGACGATATCGCTCTGGCGGATATAGGTATGGGCCGGTTGGTGCGACGTATGAAGACTTGAGGACGCTCGAGAACGAGCCGTCTGAAGCTTAAATGTGGTGAAGACCGAGTACTTTGAATTTCACTCTACAGATACCATATCCGTCCCCATAGGCGATAATTTGGTCGAGTGCAAGGACCTAGTTAAATGCTTTTCACATGTCCTGTGACATCACTTGCGACGTCAAGAGACGAACACGCCTTTTACCGTTAAATAGTTACGTATAATACGGTGAAATGTGGGCGTATAGTATGCCTCTGCCTACCCCATCGAAAATAAAGGCGTGACCATATGTATGTATGAATGTGTGTACATATTATATCGTTTAAACTAATGAATCTCCTAGCCGGGACGTCGACATAGTATTTGGAAGCGGGGACGCTTTTGATATTATAGGTACTTTATAGCTCATGATGGAGTTGAGGCTAACATCGCATGAAATAAAAAAAAACTTAATGAGGTCAACATGCAGGAAAGATAAAAAAGGGAAGAATTTACCTGTAACGCCGGTTTAAACTAAGCTCAGTAGAAATATTCAAAATTCTATTCTATAAAAGTTGTTGTCAAAAGAGAAATTTGTCAAGTTGTCGTCATAAGATTTCGTTTCAACAATCATTTTTTTATATAGCTGCAGTTCAAGGCATTTGCCTAATATTTATCTAAGACGACAATTGATTTTAAATTTGGTTATTTAAATTTTAGTTTTACTAAAACACGTTCGCGAAGACAATTGCTCAACTACTAGGTTACATTTTTTATTGGTATACTCGTACTGTCACTTTGATACATGATTAATCTACGAACAATAAATTAAATACCTAAGTAATGTAAGTAGGTGCAAAATCAGCGTCAAGTTCGTTCCATAGATATTCAGAAATAATATGAAAGTTGCCTAGCCATATAGTGGCATTTTCTATCATTATCTGTAATCAGTAATTTATATAATGGAAATGGTATTATGTGATTGAGTCGAAGACCCTGCTAAAGAAATGATAAAATCGTAAGAAAAATGTTTCTATAGGAAAACAACGTAATTCTATTACACACAAACGATATTACGCCTACTCACGTCTCGAGATAGGAAATATGGACAATTTAATAAGTTGATATGTACATTATTAAATATTGTTATAAGAAGTTTGGAGTGCGTCTGTTTCAGTCGCACTTATTGAAAATTCGTATTGTTTCATCTCAATTTTCTAGTGAACGGCAACGGGGCCGCATGTTACTGACGTTTAATAAACTTGCACAGTGGATTATGGAGTTTACGGTGATACGTTCTAGAAGACTACGAACAAACAGTCTAGGTACTTTCTTTAGTTAATTCACAAGTACAATGAAAATAATGCATCAATATTTTTTAAATTACATTCTTACGTTATTTAACTTCGTGGGTTCTATATTTTTATACTTACTCTGACAGTGAATGCAGTGATATTCTCCATTACTGTATGGACCTTATTTTAAGTTATACATAGGCTTCTTTGATGTTTATATATATATTTTAAAATGAATTGCTGTTCGTTAGTCTCGCTAAAACTCGTGAATGGCTAATTTGGACATTTTGTTGGTTTGTCAAAGTTCAGGGACGTTTTAAGTAAGTAAGTAAAACTTTATTGTACACCAACATAAAATACATAACAACAAATCATAATGCACGAAAAGTACAAATGGCGGCCTTATCGCTAAGAGCAATTTCTTACAGGCAAAATTTGAATGGACAAATATGATAGCAAAATTGTGGGAAATTGGGTAGTTTACGGTGTGAGAAAGAAAACTTTTGACTTAAAAGTTAGAAAGAAGGTAAGTTTTACAGTCTCAGGTTAGATAAGTACATACATATTAAATCTAGCATACATATATAGATACATACACATTACACTCAAATATATGAATATAAATATATACATAGATACATAAGTACATACACTTTACACTTAAATAAATATATTACATTTATATATACCTATACATTGCATACCAAGTATATAAAAGTATGTGAACTGAGAGATTTTATGGAATAATAAAAGCACTGACTAATCGCCTAGGTAATGTTTTTTAACCATACCCTTAAAAACAGACAGCGACTGAGCACGCCTAATGGACACAGGTAAAGCATTCCAGAGTTGCACTGCTTGGACAGTAAATGACTTGACGTTTCAAACGGTTAGAAATGTACAAAATTAATAAATGAAAACTAACTGAATATGACCATTAAATTTTTCAATACGAACTGTTCCTACCTGTGAAATTTTGATGATCTCTTTTATTTTTCAGTTGAAAAATTTAAAAAACGAGTGACTTGGTTATCAAATTTTTCGGTGTGTTATGATATTTGTTTGTGTCTATTACAAAGCTGTAGTATGAAGTCCGATCTCTTTGGTTTGTTTTATTGGAATACAAAAAGTTCTGTTTAAGAAAAAAAAATATAGTGCAAGTTAGTTGTCGAAAAAGGAAGTGACCGTGTGTGTGACCGAAGTGGTTGAAATTTTGTGTGTACTTTTCAATGGGTTACTGGATTATTTGAAAATACAGCTCGACCTGGTAGGTGGCCCTGCTGTCGGTATTTCATCTAATTCTCTCTACAATATTAACTTACTTTTTTTTTCTCTAACCGTAGATTTGTTTAAAGGTTTTTTATACTACTAAGTATCACCTGATCGAAAGAGGTCATCATAGCCTACTTAGTGCTGCACCCGCGCTATTGAATCGGCAAAATAATTCTAACACCCCTTTTGAATAATCGCATACTATTGACGTTCGGAAAAATCGAGACAAGTTAAGAACAAGGAATTTTATTGCACAAGTCATTATCAGACCTTACAGTATGCGAGAGCTTCGGAAATGTTGGGATAACCACCCTGTCTGCGGAGGGTGCCCTTTCGATCGCATAATTTATTTCAGCATAGTGTAGTTTGGCATAACAGTTTCAGCATAAAGTTTTCTCAGCGGCAGCGGCGGCGATGCGCCAGAATAGAATCGCTCGTTTTTATCTCCCTACTTTCTTTTTGTATTTTATTTATATATTCTATAAATAAGTGTTGAAAATTTTAACTTCAGTATAGTGACTATCGACATTTTTAATCAGTGGGCATTTCAATCTTAGACAGTTCAAGCTTAGATATATAAAAATAAAAATATGTACTCGTTAAAATTATGGTATTCTATATGTATGGCTTGTAATCTTTATGCGAGAGTGAGTGATATGCCAATAAATGTTATGATTAGTAATCGTTATTGTAAAAAAAATATGCGTAAACATTTTATGCGGGTATATCATTATTATAAAAAAGTTATGGGAAAATAAAGTATGCCTAATGATTTATTCGGTTTGAACGTTATGCGAAACGAAGAGTATGCCAAAAAACGTTATGCAGTTTAACTATGCAGTTATGCCTCTAAAATTTATGCAACCCAATACGGACCTGTCTGCGGCAAGCGGTGCGATGATAGAAAGTAGGTAACTGGCTATCCTGTCTAACAATTCCTCAGAGAACAAACTGTTAGAGATACACACGCATAAAGAGGCGAAGTCTGCCCCTTTGGTCGATTTGCACTACAGTATATTATTGCCGCGCTCTGTTGTGCCCTTATTCTCTAAATTACTACTGTATTGGATATCACTGGATATCTCAATACTGAGGATTCCAATACTATTGTATGGAGAGTCTAGTGGATGTATGGGACTCAACCAAGGTTTTGGAGCCAATCTATGTTACCTACAAGTGGTACACCTGCTGACTAAGGTACTAGGAAACAACGCAGGTCCCTAACGGGGTTAGAAGGTCAGCTGCCAAAGGTCTAAGCCAAATAGTATCGGCTGTTATCAGGCTAATGTTAGACTCAAAATCTAAGTAGGGATTGATAACAACAGGAAATATGCTAAAATAATGAAGAAGGTGTGGAGCGAGATTATCCCGGAATGCAGAAAAGAAAAATAATTAAGTAATCCCTAAAAAGAAAAAAAAATACTACTTTTTCTCATTATTATGGCTTTTTTTACTTTATTTTAACAAAAAGTTATAAGCTAAACAAAAAAATATTATTAATTTCAGCTAGTCTTAAAAAAAATTCAATTAGTAGTTATTTTTTACGTGTAGAAATCCTCATGGATGCTTTGCAGAGGAGTCCATCCTGTGTCTAAAACTACTCGGTGCTCTTCCATCTGCCTATGGCGAGGAGTCCCGGGTAAGTCCCAAGGCAAGTCCAGGGCAAATATATTTTACATAGTGGAAACTTCTAGAGTTAAACTTAAGTTTTATTATCCATGATAATAAAATAAAAAATGAATCATGTGTGATAGTCAGAATTGACGTTAAGTAATACAAATTTAACAAGATCGCAAGTATCAAAACGAGGTTCTGAAGTACATTGAATGACGAAAATACATCAAGTTCGCGGGTGGGTATAGAGACTCACGATGTCTACGAAGTCGTAGCCGTCGTCTACGTATTAACGCCTGAATGATAAACCAAACTATTCCTCTTATGAAAACCCTTCTACCTATTATATTCACCTAAAATCATGTAGCAGTAAAATCTTAGAAAAGGCAGGAACGTGCAACGTGTGAAAAACAGAGCCTGTTTTTATAATTTCGCGAATTAACCTAGTGATAATTTCAAGTATGGTAAACTATTGTCTATGATTTAGGTATTTTGTAAAATATTGTTTATGAATTAGGTATTAGCAAAAGTATATTTTAATAATATATTTTTAGCAAAAATATTAAATTTGAAATTTTTAGAAATTTTTTTGGTCTTTGATAAAGAGAACCTCTTTGCACGGTCGTTCCATTTACTACGCCCCTATTACTTAGTTTTAGTTTATGTATCATACATAGCCCTTAATCTCCGACACAAATACTTAAATATTTGCAGATGTATGCAAACAACGTCACATGAATTTCAATCAAGCCTTCTCTAGTAAAAAACACGCCTAACAAACAGTTGCCGTAATTTAGAGTTCTATCTCCATTTCGAATATCAAACAATACTCCAAAACGAACATTACGTCTCCATAATTCTCCCTTAAGTGACAGAGACAAGACAGAATGAAAATTTACAACACTATGCATACCTTTTAATATAACCGAGGCGCACTTGAATCAATTACTTTATCTATGACAGTAAACCACAAAATAAATATCTATTTTAATAGTATTAAAATAAAACTGTACGTGGAAACGTGCTCGCGTGCTAACAGTCCAACTTGCACGGCAATTATCACGCTAATTAAATGTACGCTGTGTTATGACTAATTTAATTCCGAATAAGAGCACTTGAGGCGCAAATAAGACCTAGGCGATAAAAAACCGCTGACATGACGATTTGTGTTCTCCAAAAATTGTTACAAGGATTACCATAAACAATCACGTATATTGGCACTGCTTTTCAGCTAGGTCTTACTGGATAAGAGCTGAGTTGGCCACAATGCTAATAATGTAATTATAGTGTACCTATAAACGTGCAGATAATAAAAATTAAAAGTAATTAAAGTTTTATGTTTTACTTATAGGCGGCTTAATAAATTTCAACAGCAGGTCACAACCTGCGTCTGTCTATTTAAACACGGCAATGGGCTCACCACCTATTACGTGGGACAGAAATCCACACGGTGAAAAGTGGGCATATAATATGCCTCTGCCACCCCTTCGGGGATAAGGCGTGATGGATATATATATATATATATATATATATATGTGTTTATACTAAAACTGTTATTTTGAAATAACTTCAAGTTGAAATTCTATATAATTCTATATAAATTAATAATAGGTCTTTATCTATGATAATATCTTTCTCTATGAAATTGGCGTTCTGCAGTACTGGCCATTTCAAATCAAAATAATTTTTGTTTGGTTAAGAATTCAGATTTCAAATTAATTTTATTTTAAAAATATGGAATTCTTTTTCCAAAAGTAGTCATTCGTTTATTGATTAGTGTTACATTTTCATCGCATTTCAATCTTGTTCGTCATCATACATACGTTAAAAATTGAGTAATTATTTAATATGAGTACCGTCATGGCAGCAACGCGGCACAAGCGGCACGCAACATCAACGACGTTTACGGAGCTAACACTACAAACCAACGCACCACCTGTTATTGGTTTGCTAGCTTCCGTTCTGGAAATTTCGACCTGAAAAATTAACCTCGCGGTCGTCCGAAGACTTTGGTCGACAATGACGAATAAAAAGCGTTTGTCGAAGCTGATGATAGACAATCTACGGCTGAATTAGCAGCAGCTTTCGACGTTAGCGTCAAAACAATATTGGTCTATTTGCGTCAAATTGGCAAGGTAAAAAAGCTTGACAGATGGGTGCCCCACGAACTCAATGATCGCCAGCGCTAAGTATGCGTCGAGACGTGCCTTGCATTGCTCAACAGACACACAAATGAAGAATTTTTAAACCGCATTGTTACCTGCGATGAAAAATGGATTCTGTTTAATAATCGCAAGCGCTCAGCAAGTTGGTTGGATCCTGGTTTAGCATCTAAACAATGCCCTAAACGAAAACTTACCCCTAGAAAAGTAATGGTCGCTGTTTAGTGGTCTAGCGACGGTGTAATTCATCACAGCTTCTTACCTAACTAGGTGAGCATTACTGCAGATGTATGCTGTGAAGAACTGAACACAATGATGGAGAAACTGGCACATCTCCAACCAGCATTGGTCAATCGCTCGTCTCCGCTGCTCCTGCACGACAACGTGCGACCTCATACTGCACACCAGACAGTCTCCAAGTTGCAAGAACTGGGGTTGGAAGCTCTCCGTCATCCACCCTACTTACCAGACCTTGCGCCTACAGACTACTACCTTTTACCTTTTCCAGAATTTGGATAAATTCTTGGCGGAAAAAAAAATCAAATCTCGAGAGGCAGTACAAAATGCCTTTGAAGAATTTGTTGCCTCCCGTCCAGATGATTACTTTAAGAAGGGCATCAATAAACTTCCACTGCGTTGGCAAAGATGCATTGATTGCATGGGTGATTACTTCGATTAATACAAATAAAAAATACATGAAAAAAAAAAATATTTTTTTTAAATTATATATTTTTATATAAAACGGCAATTTCATAGGTAAAGACCTAATATAAAGACAAAAATATTTACACATTTTTCTTGAATTACAAACGAGTGATGTCCACCGACGACTACTGTCAAATAGTCAGTAAAAATCAGATGTGTTTTAAATACTTATGTGTGCACTTGCACAGGAAATATTCGTCCGTAAAACTACAATTAACTTTTAAACGTGCGGACTTTTAAAGCCCATTTTATCAGCTTTTAAATAAACATCAGTAAAAAAAATACTTTGAAATAAATAAGTAAGTATATTAATTGCAGTAGTGATAAATTAATGTCATAAAAATATCATTAATGACAATAGGGTTAAGGAAAACTATTTTCCAAATAACAAACATTTTAGCGGCACGGCACTGAATTTCTGACGTGGCAATGATGACGTCACGAATGCTGATGCTAATTGGCGTCACGGTGTTCGATGGCGTCAGTCCGTGTGGCGTGAGCCGATTTGATGCCAGTGAGTGAACGAATGCACTTACGAGTATTTTGTTTATGTTATGAATCCGTCGATTTTTTAAATCATAGATTAATTTTACGGCCTCAAGTTTTCTACCAATTAGTAAAAATATGGCTGTGGTGTTAAGATAGAGTACAAATGACGACGTTACAACCAAAGTGATCAAGTTTTTTACCAATATTGAGGTTCTTTTTTATACCACTGAGGTGGCAGACAAGCGAACGGCCCACCTAATGGATAGTGGTCACCGTAGTCTATGGACGTTTGCAGCACCAGAAGCGCTACCGAACCTTTATAAACCTTCTAAGACCCCTTTTGAAGAACTGCTTACTGGAGACGTTCGGGAAAAAAAGTTATGACACAATGGCATAGAATTATGATTATTCTATGTCATTGCCAACTTATATCAATGCGGCATGGAAAAAAAAATAATCATCTCTCAATCTAAGTTCTCTTCAGTGGTTAGGTATCGAAGAGTATGCTGTCCCTAATACACCAGAATGTGGCCGATGTGTGGCAGAATGTGGCTTCGAGACCTGTTCTGTATTGTAGTGTCTGCACTCGCAAATTAAGTTAGTAATAGAGACGAAAGAAACTACTGGATGCAGTCAGAATTTATTATGATCGAAAGTTGTGGCGATCTTTGGTTTCTTATCAAACTGCTCCGAAACGGCTTGACCGATTTTTACTTACCTATATTTGTTAGGTCTGAGATAGATCATACGGAATTGTTTAATACCACTAAGTGATAAGGGTGACGATATTTTACCTTTATATGGCAAAACAACGCTGGTCAGTTAGTTAAAAATATAAGAATTCTTTGATCATAATTATGATCCGAGCGTCTGTGCCAGTTACGTCTCGCGACGTCCAAGTTTCCTACTTATTCTTGGTCACTTCGCACGTTCGTCGGCATCCCTTGTAGTGACACAGTTGGCACGCAAATTATCTCATATGATTTTCTTGATCAGCGATATTTATTACTACAGCAAGTAAGTGAAGCAAGTATCGCGATATCAATTAATGTCTTAGAAATAAATAAATACCATAATGTGGTTTACTTTTAATAATATTTTTGATTACAAAGTCTGATTACAATTTATAAATTAACTCCTACTTAATGCCGCTGGAGTTAATCAACTTCGGTGGAACAGTTTTCAATTACGGTGGGTCAGAAATTTTAAATGAATTTCTGAAACCATTTTTTTTTCTCTTCAACTTAACTTGGTATACCTACAAGTAATTAAATAGCTATATTTTATACATCAAATAAACCTTTTTAATGAAAAACAATTTTCGCTACAGCAATCAGGTAAAAATTGAGTTTTTTGAACTTAATCTAAATGACAATTATGTTTTTTTTTACGTGTAGAAATCCTCATATATGGTATAGGACTCTTACCGACTAAAATCACACGGTGCCCTTCCATTTGTCCTCGGGAGGATAGCCGATGACAGAGATGATAGAGGATGACAATTTGGAGGATGGCTGTAGTTGATGCGCCCTTAGCTACGCTAACTTAGTGTTGTGTGAACAATCACTGCGTTAAGCATCTTTATAGCATTAGGTAATAGGTGACCGCTTTGTGGCATTATGGGTGGATTAAAAAATGTCAAAGCAGGTCGCCAAAATCTGTCTATTTCAACACGGCAATAAACCTCACCAATTTCGGTCCCATTAAGGCCGTAAGCATTTCAGTGACTGAAATGCTTACGGTGAAATGTGTGCTTATTGAATGCCTTAGCGGCCCCATCGGGGATAAAGGCGAGAAAGTTTTTTATAGTTCAGCTGACTTTGATGATTTGGAGATTGACGATGGTATACGATATACCATCGTATACCATCGGTTCGATGGTATCAGTTATTCAGCGAATGGTAGTCTTTTTGAAACAACAAACGAAGTGTTTCTAATTCTTTATTCTCTGTCCATAAATATCAACTTAAATGCTTTTGTCTAACATAACTACAATAATATTTACAAGTTATCTTTAATAAACTTCATGAAAGAGGTGACACGGGTATACACGTTAGGCAAACCTGCCTGGCAGCCCAAGGTTGATCCAAATGAAGTCACACCAATCTGGAAAAGATATGTCAGAGATTGATTGTATTCGGTTTCGTTAGCAGGATATTTCTTTCCTGGGATATGTTTCTGAGGAGCTATTTGGGGCGCGAAACTGTGTGGTTTTTGAATAGTATAGTGAAGTTGGATCAGATCAAATCACAGAGTGAAGATTCCCACACGTAAAAGAATTTGGACTTTACTAAGTAGGTACGAAAATGCGAGTAGATGGACTTTTCATGATCAAAAGATAAGTTCGAAAACCTACCTTATTTCAGCAGATGACATGAGCTCACTTTAAATACAATATAAGCAATATAGTTTAATCAGGATGGAATAATATACCCATTTTACGTGACCATGGTAAAGACTGTCTCAGTGATGTCAGTGGTAGTGTATGCGGGTTTGGGTTTCTAATATAACTAGTGGCCTTGGCGAACTATGCTCCACGTTACAAAATCAGCAGTAAAATAAAAATTATACTGCTCTTTTGGGAAGAAACAAGCCCTACAGGAAAAAAGGTATAAAGAAATAAATAATTTTCAAAAATACTTTCGAGAATTTAAAATCATGTTGAAAACCAAAGAAATTTACGCATATCAGTTTTCCATAACGCGCCAAAAGAACTATAACTCCAAAAAGTTTGTATATACTTATGTACTCGGGTTAGAAGTTATACTGCTTTATTGTAACAAGATTTCATCACATATACTACAACTCTTTGTTTGTAACAGAAATGATAAATTGGTAAGAAAAAAAACATCAAAAGAATGTAAAGTACTTTAAATGTAGTTTTCAGTTTCAGCTAACTTCAGGGTGTTTATATTTATAGTAAACCTTTTTAACCGCATACTCCTCAGCGGGCAGTTCCCAAACCAATGGAGACTGAGTATTATTACTCCAGTCTTCAAAGGTAAGGGGTCAGTGCAGGAGTGCGGGAGCTACCGCGGTATTAAGGTGATGTCCCACACCATGAAGATCTTCGAGAGGATTATAGACTCTCGGATCCGGCAGGAGTGTACTCTCTCGGAGTGTCAATATGGGTTTCGCCCTGGTCATGGGACCACGGACCCTGTTTTTGCCCTGAGGGTTGTCGCAGAGAAATACAGGTCGAAGAACACGCCTCTGCACTGTTTGTTTCTAGATATGCAGAAGGCCTTCGACTGTGTTCCTCGTGCGATGATCTGGTGGGCATTGCGGTCCAAAGGGGTTTCAGAGGTCTATATTGACACTATCCGGGACATGTATTGTGACTCCGATTCAATGGTTCGGACTGCTGTTGGCGACACGAAACCCTTCCCCATCACCGTCGGGGTACACCAGGGTTCTGTCCTTAGTCCGCTTCTGTTCAGTGTAATATTAGACGAATTGTCGGACAGCATCAGAAACCCGCATGAGCAGCCTCCATGGTTGCTCATGTATGCTGACGATATTGCGCTGGCAGACGCGGACAGGGGCAGATTGGTACCACGTGTAAAGGCGTGGAATGAGACGCTTGAGAACGGCGGTCTGAAACTAAATGTGGCGAAGACCGAGTACTTGGCACTAAACTCGACAGATCCCACATCCCGCATAGGCGGTGATTTGGTCGAGCGCACGGACTAGGTTAAATACCTGGGATCTGTTTTTCACACGTCCAGTGACATCGATTGCGATATCAAGTCATTCAAGGCATTCATAAAAATAACACAAACAATTATAAGACCTGTCCTTTTACATGGCAGTGAGACGTGGCCGATATTGGAGCGACACAAGCAGGAGCTGCGTGTCACGGAAATGAAGATGCTGCGGTGGATGTGTGGAGTCACGCGGATGGACCACGTGAGGAACTCTCGCATCCGCGGCAGCCTTCACGTCCGTGACATTGCAGACAAGTTGCAAGAGTGTCGCCTTCGTTGGTATGGTCACGTCTTGCGGCAACCGCCGGTCTACGTAGGTAACAAATGTCTAGCCATGTCAGCCCCGCCGGGTCCCGGTAAGAGGGGAAGACCCAAGAAGTGCTGGCTTGACGTCGTAAGGGATGAGATGCGTGCCAATGGTCTCACTACAGGGGATGCCGACGACCGTGCGAAGTGGAGGAGAAAATGTAGGAAAGCGGACCCCGGGCGTCTCGCGAGACGCAACTGGCACAGACGCTCGGATGATGATGATGAACTTCAGGGTGTTTATAAGTTGTCATGGAAACACTTATTAGATTCACGGTGTCGGTTTTTCGAGACGGTCTGCATAAAAATTTACTTTCATAATTTTTCCCTAACGCGCCAAAAGAAGTATCTTTTCAAAAAGTTTATAAAAATAAGTAACTAAGAAATATACATATTAAATATATTTACCAGAATACTTCTGCCTTGTTTTTGAACGACAAGCGGCCCACCAGAATCTCCACGGCAAACACCACTCTTATATCCAAGAGTGCAGATGTTAGAAGGTTGTATTAGAAAAGGAAACACAAAACTGCAGATATCATTAGGGATGACTACCAATGGAACATGGTTGAGGGATAGGCCAGTGTTGCTCGAACTATCTGTAAAGATAAGAAATCGTTGCAATCAGAGAGCAACACAGAAAGGGAACCGCTTTGAAATTGTAGGATACATATTATTCTGTTTTTACCATTAGACTTCTTCTTGCTCTACTAAGAGCAAGAAGAAGTTTAATGGTAAAAGAAGTGTATTACCAGTTGATTATAAACCCTAACTGGATTTGGAGCACGGTGTTTACATATTTTTGTTTCGACTTTTGGCTGCTAAGATAAATAAATAAATATTACACACATACATATTGTCACGCCTTTATCCCCGAAGGGGTAGGCAGAGGCATATTATACGCCCACATTACACCGTATGCATTTTTGTCCCACGTAACAGGCGGTAAGCTCATTGCCGCGTTGAAATGGACAGGCGCAGGCTGTGGCGACCTGCTGTTGAAAATTTTTAAGTCACCCATAAGGCCTTCAACCTGGCTTAACGACTGTCATTTAAAATAATATATATATTTGAAATATTGTGGGACATTTTTTTTACACAGCACCGTCTAGCCCAAAGTAAGCTAATATAAACTTGTGTTATAGGATCTAGACGACTGATAAACATTATTTTTAAATACATAAATATATTATACAAAGGAAATACCCAAACTCCGAAACAAACATTTGTGGTCCACAAAAATATTTTTCGGACCCGGTTATCGAACCCGGGACGGCAGTCGCATACACTACCACTGCGCCACTGAGGCAGTCATCTTAGTCTTAAGTCGTCGTTAAACTTTTGATTTTCGACATTGTTGTCTGCCGTCTGACGTCTTAACCCCCTAACGGCGCCTGAGTCGTTTCGTTGTCCGTCGGTCTGCAAGAGATCCCGTCTGATATGCACCCGGAGATCTTGATTGATCCTATTATACCATTAAAGTCAAAGAAATATTTTATCTAATCTCGTGATGTTATGCACCCAATGACAAAAATATCCGTTTAAAAGGCGTCTAATTGACCTGAGCTATCCACCCATAATGCTCCATTATAAGTATTCCTTGAACGTACATCGATCGACGTTCAACGATCATATTAGGATGACTGGACTAAAATATCGACCTTCCAAGATGAATGAAGTTTACGTTTAAAGGACCCATAACGCATAGACAATGATTGATGGCTGATATCAAAGGTTTTATACACACAATAACACATTTATTGATTATTATTTTATTTTTATTTACTAAAATGTGATTGAATATTAAATAGTTACCATCATTAGTAAGTCCAAAGCCACTGGCAATCGTTGTGTAGCCCACGAAATCTTCGTCTAGTTCATCATCAGATGGCAAGGATACAGGTGAAATGTAAACTGGAAACAATATTTTATATTATTTTTTATTAAATCAAATAATGATTAAGATTGGTGCAACATTTGATGTAATTAATGACTTATTTGATCCTGTATTTGCTGTTACATTTTGCGCAGCTTCTAATAAACAGTATATTTATGCAAGAAATCAACTTCTGTAATTCGAATATGCTGTGTAAACATTTTAATTGGTCAATTTCTAAATTGTTAAATAAAAATTATTTACTATATTTATATTATTCACTATAATAATAAATTTAAAAAAAGGTTAAATGGTAATGTATTGACAACCTTTTATGTTTATACTAAGATAATTTTTAAACAAATTTTATTTTTAAATTGCTGCTACCTCTTACTGCACCTATTCGGTTACACACTCAAAATTTCATTACAATTGGTTCACCAGTTCTCGAATTGTTTGCGCTTATAATACTAACACATTTGGCGGTTATTTAATTTATTAATAACTAGCTGACCCGCAACTTCGTTAGCGCCACCAAAAATGTGATAAATGTAGAACCGCCCGACCGATTTTGTACAAACTTCACATAAAGCATCTACTAAATAGTCCGAACAAAGCCTATACATTTGGGTTGGATAGGTCTCTTCTACTGCGTTCTTGACTTATAAAATTACAACGAAAAGTGGCACCTTTTTTTTATATATATTGATGATACTGTTGATTGATGGCATTTGGTGGAACTTGCTACACATATTAAATAATACCACTTGTACTGTTCCACATCATTTACTTAGTAAACCTGACCGGTTTCGCCTCACGGCATTCTTCATAATATCTCGTAATATTGTGTACCAATGTGTGTTGTGTAATAAAATAACTTTATGTACAAGCTATATTTACCAGAAAATTCTACTGAAGTAGGTAAATATATTATTCCAATATCATTGCGTACAATTGCAGGGTCCCAGTTGGGGTGCACCACCACTTTAGTGCTCTCACGCCTATCGCCTTCAGAGAACAGGGTGAGAGATCCAAAAATGACAGTAACTTTCCAGGCTTCATGAACGCCGTCATACCAGCAATGTGCAGCCGTGAGGATTCTGTTTTGGTTTAAAATTGTACCACCGCAAACACCAATATCAGATAAACCAGTTATGGACAAGATAAGACCAGCCTGTAAGCAATTTTTATTATTAGTACCAAACAGTTAAAATAAACTAAGTATATATATTAATTTACAAAATCTAAAAGATTAAGCAAAATATTCTTTAAAACCGATTTTTAGTATGAGTTGCCTAACCATACTTCCTTTTCCATACAAAAATTACAAATAGGAAACTGTGTTTCTTTGTTTTTCAAGTCTTAGGGGGATTGAAATTTTATAAGAGGACAGTTTTGGGTCTGGAGAGCGCTATAAACTACTTTTTAATAAAAAAAGAAATTTTACTCCCACGGTGAATACGATAGTTTTCTATAACTAAATGCAATATATATATATATATATATATATATATATATTAGATAGTTGCTCTATAACTAAATGCAAATATCAACTCAATCCTCCTTATCTCCACATTTCAATATGGCCGACAGAAAAAAATATCAGTTTTACTAGTCTACTTTTACAATTGCACTCTAGAATTCTATCGGCCGGCCGATAGAATGTTATTAACACGTGGAGCGCCTGTAAGTAACTCTTAATTTTTGGTAGTCTTTAATAATAAAAAATAAAAAATAAAATAAATATCCATCACGCCTTATCCCCGAAGGGGTGGCAGAGGCATATTATATGCCCACTTTTCACCGTGTGGATTTACCTATTAATTATTATTATTATTAATAATACTTTGAAGGCTTAAAACAGCTATTTTGTTTCTATTTTGCAGCTTGAGAAGTGTGATTGTGAAATATATAATAGTTTTAGTAGACTATCTAGTTTTAGACTAATCGCAATAGAACCACGAACGAGAACGACTTTCTATTAAAAAATAGTAGACTCGGCCCACTGGATTTTGAGCATTGAGTCCTTTTTCATTTGACTTATAGGAGCAGTTACTTTAGGCTTTTCATTTTTTACATTGTTTGGAGTGCCTGCCGTCTGACCTCCCAACTTCATAAGGGCGCATACGTCGTTGATTCGTCCGTTAATCAGCAGGTACTCCCCTGGCAAATGAGGACTCTTGGATCCCGGAGATCTAAGTGGGGTATTTTACATGCTGCTAGCAAGTCACTCATCATCATCATCCCAGCGACTGTCCCAGTTGATTCTCGTGACGCCCGGGGTCCGTTTTCCTGCTTTTTCTCCTCCACTTCTCACGGTCGTCGGCATCCTCTGTAGTGAAACCATTGGCATGCATGTCATCTAGCTAGCAACTCAGTCTCTATAGTTATTTCGACGTAAAAAATGGGACTGGTCATTCTGACGCACACATAGAATTGCTAGTTATTATGCACCTAATGAAGAATCATGTCAGTTTCATATTTTTTTTTTGTTACATACCTGATATGGGTATTGTCCAGGACTGGCTGGAGTTCCACCAACTATTTTTTGCTTATTGAAGTTTGCTTCTTCAGCCTTACGTAATCGTTCTGCTTCAGGTATGGCTACTTTCTCCAAGTAGCCATAGGCAGTGTGAATATGGTACAAATTATCCCTTCCAAATCCTGAACATGCCAAGCCAAACAATGCAAGTAGAGTTGCTAAAAGGAGTTTCATTTTGAAAATGTATATTTAATTATGAATAGGTTTTTAAATCAATGCATTACTGTAGACTTGTTTTATTTCCCTAGGTTTCACAAAGTAATTTGTATTTAAATAAAACAGTTTTCTTGAAAGATTTAACTGTGATAGTATGATTGATATCACAATCAATGATAAGAATCCAATATTATGTATATAGAAATGTTTATCACTTAATAATTTGCTTTTTTACATATCTGTTATATAATATTATACTTTATATTTGCACGTCTCAGTCAAAATCAACACTACAACATATTGATCTTCTTACAATCGTGTATCGCAACATCTTTCTCATCATATTTGTCAATGGAGATATCAGCTTATCAGTAACTCATATTACTATAAGATACTCGTACAAATATTTCTTATAAAAGATATTGTTATTATGAAACTAGCTGACCCGCGCTGCTTCGCCCGTGACATACTTCCAACCGCCACGTGGTTGGAAGTATGTCACGGGCGAAGCAGCGCGGGTCAGCTAGTTTCATAATAACAATATCTTTTATGAAACTAGCTGACCCGCGCTGCTTCGCCCGTGACATACTTCCAACCGCCACGTGGTTGGAAGTATGTCACGGGCGAAGCAGCGCGGGTCAGCTAGTTTCATAATAACAATATCTTTTATAAGAAATACTTGTACCCATTTAATCCTGTCGCTTATTACGTATGAAAATTTCCCCGATTTGTTGACATTTATGATTACTGCTCTGCTCTCCTGTGTAGTGGCGTGATAATATATATCTTAAAACCTTCCTCAATAAATAGGCCAACCAATACAAAACGAATTTTTCAAATCGGTACAGCGGTTCACGCGTGATGTCGTGACCAAGGGAAATAGGGATTCATTTTTATATAAATAGATTAGTACAATTTCTTAAAATTGTGATGTGTTACAGATATTATCTTTGACTCTCCAGGTTTCTCTCTCTATATATATCTACCTATTTTGATAAGAGTGAATCGAATTAGTCTTCGGCATATTTGGAGCAACTACCATCTGAATTCCTAAGTATAATTTACATAATTATACTACGACTAAAATGACGTCAGATCCTCACTTACTGGTCACTTCGGTTAATTGATCCGATCAGCTGGTTGAACAGATTGGCACTTGTTTAACATGTGCCCAGTCAGCAAGTGTATCTGTGTTCATGGTTATCAGAGAAAGTAAAAAACGTTTTCTGCATTCTTAAGTTCATTTTGGAGTAATAGGCGTGATAATAAACTTAAGGAGTGGTTTCATCACCATTTATTGATTGTTTCCCAATTTCTTTAAGAGCCCTGACACCAGACCCTTGTGTACTTACTGTATGGTATGTACAATATTGAAGGCGAGGTGGTGTTGTGCTTGGTGGAGAACATTAGGTAGGTAACTTTCTTCAACAATAACTACAGTAACAAATGTAAATAGTTACAAATATTTCTAGAGTTCTCTAAACCTGACAGTTTTATCTCTTAGCAAAAGATTGCGATCGCTTAATACAAAGACCTTCCAAAAATCATGAGTGACATTTGCAAGGGATACTCACGAAAGCAACAACACATATACAGCTTTAGTTAATAGGCCGTCTCTCCCGCATTGCGCTTCTACAAACAATTTCAGTCTCTGCCTTGCACAGGGGACTGTCACTCAAGCGCTCGCGCGGAACAACCCAATGATATTAGCCACCCATTTAGTCTTGAGCCCCGACTCACTTACCTCTCAGTCTGTCGAGACCGTTAACTAAACTGAGCACGAAGGGAGTGGTATACCAAAATAAACTGGACCATCTATTTAGTGTAAAGTCAAACTCTTTAGTTATGCTGACATTGTATTCAGATTCAATTCGCATACTCGTGTCGGTTTGGTTATCTTTCGTTTTTTGGTAAACTTTGAGGGATAATTGTATGACAATGGCATAGAATAATTGGGTGCATTGTGATCGTTTCAACGTTGCAGATGGTAACGAGCATTCTTTACTAACATATTATGTTTTCTATTGCTTAAACCATGTTTTTTTAAAAGTAGGTACAATCCGTTTTTTATTTCGTATTTTTATTTCAGTAAATATTTTAGCAAATAAATATTCAAATTGATTCGAAGGAATACGATACAAATTTATATCGCTTTGTAATTCGATTAGTTGTACTCGTAGCAAACTAGAAACGTATGTAGTGGCGGGTTCAAACATTAATCGAATTTCGGTCTTCGCAAGGCGGAAGATCAAGTGTGCGTTAGTTCACATTACGAAGCCTCTCGAGCTTCACGATACTTGCATTCGAGTGTTCAGTATACGATATCGACTCGAGATGTCTGCCACGAGTGATTGCATGATGTCAAGAGGTCGGAACCAAGGATCACTGCAATAGGATTCACCATGACCAATGACAGGCACTTGACGTCCGATTCTTTTGTTTACTGCGATTAGTTGTTGTGACGTGTCCACAATACTATTTACTAACTCATAAGGTACTGATTCGATTAAAGTGAGAAGATACTTTACCTAGTAGGTACTAGAGCTTACCACCTATTGTGTGGTATCAAATATAATTAGCAAAATATTGGCGTTTGCCTATGGTGTTCTATCCATAACTTTGTAAAAACCCTTCCCTTTCCTTATTGTATTCGCAGTTGTTTTTGTTGTTTGTTCGGTTCACTTTTATTTGACAGCTATCATCTGGTTCGCTTTGCAAAGGAGGCTAAAAGGAGGGAAGTGGCGTTACTTTCTTTTTCCAACTTCCTCAAATTACCTTCTCATTAATATCGTTGCGGGTTTCAAGACATGCTAACTTCTCCTGGGACTTCACCGAGTTTGAGCTCGGTGTAAAGGACATCATTCACGCTCCATACATAAAGTACCCAAAAAAAAGTGCCGGCTAACGAAAAAAAAATGGTTTTATCGGTTAGAGAATAACATTCTAAGATTTTTTTCTTTGGACAGATAAGAGCTAAAATCGATTACTTATGAGTTATATGACTTAGAAATAATAAAAAAATGCATTTATACGAGTTTGTCTAAACAATTTTTTCTTCATGACTATAGCAAAAATCAAATAATGATGATAAAGAATAACTTAATCTCGCTTAATAATAATATAATATGACAAAAAGCCTTATTATATACAATCATCATTAGGTACCTAAGTAAATACGTAGGTATTTATGTGTAGGTACCTATTAGTGTTATAAAATATATGTAAAGAAAAAGACTTCATTTCGTTACCTACGTGGCTTTATTCATATGTTATAATTCCGCAGGTCTTACGATAACATTTTCTAAACCTAATGTGGATTTATGGGAGTTTTTATTTTTCACACAGCGCCATCTGGCCCAAAGTAAGCTAATATTAGCTTGTGTTATGGGATCTAGATAACTGATAAACATACTTATATATTTCTAAATACATACATATTATAGATAAATAACAACCAGACACAGAATAAACCATCGTGCTCATCACACAAAGTTTTATCCTGGGTGGGAATCGAATCCACGACCTCTTGCGTAGCAGTAGGATGCACTCCCACCGCGCCACTGAGGCAGTCAATTTTGTTGGTGCCTCGCGAACGTTAAGTACCACACTATGCACATAGTGTGGGAACAGCAGCCCATCGTTCTTTTGCCAACATTGCATGAGCAATAATAATACGATATGGCATCACGGCCACTCAATGATGTGTTGATGCCAATGTAAACATAATATACTCTGGCCCGAACATGCCGAGGTTGTACTCTTCCTCTTATAATTATTATGTTTTCTCCCAATTCTCTGACGTATTCTGTTAAAAGTCTGTCGCCAAGCTCGACCGTAAAAACACCATTTGGATTGATGTGCTCGCCGTAATAGCTTTTATCTTGTTTTATTTGATAAATACCATAACTAAATAATATTAAATCCTCTTCTGAGAGCCTTGGAAAATCATCGAACTCGGGCATATCGGCGGAAATCGGCTGAAATTGTGCTCGTCTTCTATTATAATTATGCCTTATAACTATATCAGCCAGCGTGTTAGGGATTGACATTTCATGGTATATTTTGAGCAAAAAGGATTGGGCATGAATATTGCCTTTTTGTAGTATTTGGTATGCATTAATTATAGCAGCCGCTATCTTAAAACAATCAAACATGTGAGGAATAGCACGATTTATATTGACATGTCTCGAAAATCTAAAATCCCGTTTAAAACGCCCATTAACTACCTCCACAACCCACCGACAGATAGTTAGAAGGCGTGTTTTATTTGCTTGCATCGTTGTCAGCTGGGTTTCATTTCGGAGCTTGGCGTCAGCCATTTGTGCAGAATATCCCAGTGACTCCATTGGTGGCATCTCTGAAGCCGCGATCCAAAATAAATACATCACCTTGTCTAAAAAACTAATTAAAAACACCATCGCCGTTGTCAGCATCATTAGTAATCCCAATAAGTATCAATAGCGATCCCATTGGCCAATCCTTTCGATACAGGTTGTAACATGCTCATTTCGATGGTCTTGCGTTGTTTAGGTTTTTAATTATTCAGAAATAGTTAATTGATAAATAAATGTAAATGCTCATTTTATGATTGTCGGAGATCCATTTTGGGTCTAAAAGTTGGTCGTAGACGTTTGTTGTAATAATAAAAAATGTTTAAAAGATCATTTGCCGTAAGATGACACGGCTTTTTTTACTGGCCGTCGCTTTTATTTTTGGGTACATTTTGAATGATGTCCTTTTGTGGTCTTGGTCATTGCTATAGATCCTGGTTAATAGAAGTCACAGTAATGGGAATGCGGGTGGGATTAGTCCCAAAAAAAGCTATCATGTGGCTTTTAGTTTTGGGCATTGTTGGGGCCGACTGCTGTCTGACCTCCAAAACACTCCTCTAACTCCATTAGGACGCCTAGGTCGTTGCCTCGACTTGTATTCAGCAGGTAGATCATCATACACATTCACAGGTAGCCGGAGAAGTCTATTGGGCCTCAGAGATTTGTTCAAGCCCCTTACACCCTCTCCCACTTACATCTTTGTTACTATTAATTTACCGGCTTACTTTGTTTAGTACCAAGCAAGTAATCACATAGGTAGGAGGTATTTAATTCTGAGAACATCTTGTACGGCAGTGCCCAGGTCTTTGAGAACATAGGCACAAAGTAGACAGAGTGAGATTTAGTCAGTACGAATCCCAAGTGCCTAAGGAGCATTTGAGAGCCACTAGATGCATTACCGACAGTAAAATATAAAACTTATGGATTTACTAAGCCAGCACGTGACGTCAAAATTGTGTACTTATAGTTTAGGTAAGTAGATATGTGCTAACATTATCAACGGTCAGATAAGTGCAGAGTATAAAGCGCAGGATTAACATCAGTTTCCATTATAATTAGCGGGCTGATCCCATCTGATTGACAGTGTGACAGGCTGCATAAAATGGCTGCAGCGTGAACTGTAATAGTAATCGATTAAATTATTATGATACTGTCAAAGGTTTGATGTGCTATTGAAACTCGATTATTTTCCAGTAAATAACGTCGCCATCATTATTAGACCCACACTGTTGTTGCTTAAAACACATTAGTACCTGAAACAACTGCAGTCTTTACTTCAGTGGCGTGTATGTGTTTACTACCATATAGAGAATAATACGTATGGCAGGATATAGACATAGAAGAGGACTATTAAAGCCGAAGAATATGAGGAGTTGAGGTACAAAACCCATAATACTGACCCCAACCTCCAAAGATAAAGCTTCTAAGTAATAATGAACAGAAACACTATCATTTAATTTCTTAAAGTTAACGTATAAAAAACAAAAAATAGGTATAAAATACTTACAACAAAAGCGCATTTACTGCCACGTCATATTATTTTAAAATGTGCGAAAGTGACAACCGCTTGTAATGCTAAATAAATATAATTAAAAGCGAAGTGTATTCGGAACGTGACAGCGGCAGGACGTTAATGCCACCGGACTAAATAATGTTAGAGCACCCTTGTTACTGCAATTACGCTTGGCCCGGTTAAAATGTCCGCCCGTTTTAAAGTTTTCATCCAAATTTGATACGTGACAGAATTAAGCACCGATCAGCCAGAGATTTCAGCGTTTTATGTGTAATTCTTATTATTTTTTAAAATATTGTGCTGATATTTTTTACAATGGGCTCACTACCTATTACATGAATACACATGGTGAAAAGGTGTTTCGCCCGTGTGGTGAAGTTTTACCTGCTTCCGATAAAAAGTATCCAATATGTTAAGCCGAACTGTAAGCAATTATATGCCATTGTGGTCCAGCTGACTGAGCGTGAAGAAGCAACAAACATTAGATAATCATATAAACTTAAGACTTTTAGCAACGGCAATTAGCTGCCATAAACTGTTGCCGAACATAATCATAACCTGCAAGTAGCCACTTGCCGGTTATGATTCTGTTCTTAGCTACTTTAAGAGATATCGGGGGTATGTTGGGCCCACGTAGCGCTGCAGACCCTCATCATCATGGATCTATAAAACAATCTCCTTTTTTATTAGTGTTCTTCTCGCAATTTCAGTCCTCGACATTATTGGAAGCGACTTCAATCTAACGTTCAAGCCTGTGACCAGCATTATGGTAAATCGTGCTCGTCAACCAGCAAGGGCACCTTTTGCAAGCGAGGATAACTTTTAGGGCCTTTGAGATATTGGTGAAGCATTTGGTCCATTACGGGATACACCATGTTTTAAAAAAACATAACATCACAGTTACTGTTTTTAATGAAAATATAGGCGTAAGTCGTTAACACAGAATGAAAGTATAAATCCAGTTTTGGGACGTTGAAATGGCTGCTAACGCCCATTAATAATATTTAAGTAAACATATTCAATATCGGGATTTTGGTGGGACATTTAAAAAATGTTTTTCGATGGGTAGAAAATATTTCACTGTCAATTTTCTCATGCACGTAATATAGAATTGATGGCACTTCTGTCTGTAATTACTGTTATTAAAAGAGGGTATAAAATACGTTGATCTCTGGATAGTTATTTAATGGCTATATTTATCTTCATTCACGACTGGCCACTGGAGAGATTGTTTATCAAATTTTTTTGCGTTATTGTTTTATCATTTTAAAGAATGAGGAGTGAAGTCAACCTTACATTTATGTGATGAGAGATTTACGCACACGTACCATCGCCCAATACGATGTCCGAGGGTTTATTCATGTGTCTGCAGTGAACAAACCCTAGGGCTCACTTTCGATGGTTACCCGGACGTCTGACGCTAGATTGATAGGTAAGGTCCGTTTGGTTTTAGTCTGTTTGAGTATGGCATGGTATTCGTGGGGATTTCCACACATTAAAAAAAGGACGACGAAGATAATAACCCTGTGAAAGACCCAGCATTCATTAAGGGCTTTTATATCACTTGCACTCTATGATACCACCGGGATAAATTTAGTTACCAATTGAAATTAGATTTCACCTTTTTCATTAGTGAACCGACTGATTTTCCAATTTGTTAAGCTTAAAGAGCTTTTTGACCACCGAAGATAGAAAAAATGGTGCTAATCTCACACATTCAAGTATTCTAGGTACTTCATTCATACAATAACTCTATTGATCCTAGAATTCTGAAAATTTGGAAATAAATTACCGAAATACAGAACAATTTAATTTCTTTTTCTGCTTCTTTATATCTTATTGGTCAAAGTGATGCGGATACACCAGATGGCTAGTCAGTCCGAATTGTAGTCGGGTAACAACTACTACAAGCGCACCGAGAGCCGTGAGAAATCCATAAAAAGTGTATATTTAGTACGAGTACCTACACTGAGTCAGCGCGCTTGTATTGAATTAAGTAACTGATTGTTATGCCTAGATGTTCGGTGTTAGTATCGTAAACAGAAAAATATCGGACGAAACACCTTTGAGAAAAAAACCATTAAGACCTTCGGGGCTAACCTAAATGATACAATAGTTTTCCACGAGCTGATACAAACTCTAACCGAACCGAACTCAAAATAATATTTATTTAGAGTAGTATGCACATATTTAGATTTAAAACTAGTTGACAAAATCTGTTATTAAAATGACCGCCGACATGTTATACCGTTTTATATCCGAGACACTTTCATTTCCTGTACGTCAATCGACAGGATTTATAGTATTAAAAATAAAAAATATGTATTTGCAAGTTTAATATGAACTATAATGGCTGTGTATGGCTATTATTATTTTAATGGACGTTGTACTGTAGTGTTATATTGTTCGATGATGTTAAAATGTTTACCCTCCCCTCTAGAACAACCAGCACTGTAAGGTTTTGCACTCGACTAGGTAACAACTTTTAAAGCCGTTTTTATAGCGTATACCACCATTTTTTTTTTCGTGTGGAAATCCTTATGGATGCTATGCCGCAGTCCTACCGACTAAAACCACACGTTACTCGTCTATCTGTCTATGGCCAGGAGTCCCAGGTGAGCCCTCGGAAGGATAGCCCCAGGGCTCCAGACAGAAGCGTATACCACCATGACAAAAATGCGTAAACTACAAACATGTCAACGGCATGCTAATATTCACTATTAACTAGTTAATATTTTGCCTTGAGTGAGGCTCCGGTAGTAAGTGTTCCACTTTCCCCGACTTCCTGGGATGTCACGGCAACTGAATTAAATAGTTTCTCTTCGAAATCAGGTTGTCGTAAACAATTTGCCTAACTAAGACGGGTGACAGATTGATATTTCGCAAATGTTGTCGTGATAGGCTGTTCCAATATCTAGCGTGTTTCCTTATAATACAGAGGAGGTTTATCATTCTATTTGTTTTTTATGCCAAAGTGTAGTATTATATATTGTTCTAGTTATGAAACTCCTATTGAATAATAATAAATAAATAATCATCACGATTTTTTGGATCATCATCATCATCCGAGCGTCTGTCCCAGTTGCGTCTCGCGACGCCCGGTGTCCGGTTTCCTTCTTTTTCTCATTCACTTCGCAAGGTGTTTCCCTGTAGTGAGACCATTGGCACGCATGTCATCCTTTACGACGTCAAGCCAGCACTTCGTGGGTCTTCCCCTCTTCTTTTCTTAGTCGCCGGGTCCCGGCGGGGCCGACTTGGCCAGACATTTGTTTCCCCCGTAGGCCGGCTTGCCGCAAGACGTGACCATACCAGCGAAGGATTTTTGGATACATTTGTCATTTTATTTATATTACTAATATTTTTTTAAAGTTGCCCATTATATTCATTAGTTTAATAATATTAAATTCATATAACATATGCTTAATTTATATTATTAAAATTCTAGGGAGTCCTCGTGGACTCTTATGACCGCGAACTATTGGTGAGGTAGGTATGTATGTCGAATTGGCACCGAATTAACCACACGGTTGTTATTGCTCTAAGACCTGGGTACTACAGTGGAGTACGTCGTCAGTACTCAGAAGGGAGGCATAGTATCTGTACGAATTTTTTTTATACCACTGAGGTGGCAGACAAGCATACGGCCTACCTGATGGAAAGTGGTCATCGTTAGCCTATGGTCGTAATTATAACAATCCTGACTTCTCAAATAATACGTTCTAAAGGTTTATCAGTCACACCTTTAGCCTAGAAGGGGTGGCAGAGGTATATTATTCGCCCTCATTTCAACGTGTGCATTTTGTTGTGCACATAATAGGTACACCTATTATGTTGTGGACATAATAGGTTGTGAGCCTATTACCGTGTTGAAAAATTCTTGAAATTTTTCAAGCCGGTATTTTTCAAGACCAATTTTTTTATATTTATAAGAAGTTCTAAAGGTCTGTTTGTAGGTATTTATTACGTTATAAATATATCTCTACCGCAACCCAATTGAGGGTTATTTAGCAAAACCTTACCTGGTTTTTTATTTGTCTTGATTATTCAAGACAATGGGTTTTTTATTTGCTTAATTTATATTATTAAGATGTTTTTTAGAGTCTCTTTCTTATGAAAGAGACTCTAAAAAACATACATACATATCGTCACGCCTGTCTCCCATCGGGGTGGGCAGGGACTATGGCTTTCCACTTGCTACGATCCTAGTATACAACTTTCGCTTCTTCAACTTTCATTTCATAAGTGTTTTCATACACACACGCCGGTTAAGGGTACTCTTGACCTGACCTTTTTCCAAAATGTCTTCTCTAAACAACAACTTAAATAAAATAATCTAAAATCAAACACAAATTTATAATACTCTCTGATGACTACACGAATATAAAACGTTGATAGCCAAGCATTAAAGGATATACCGCGATCCTCCCGTTATTCTTTCTCAGATCAAGTCTCGGGGGAACATAAAGCTCTTATGCCTTACCTATAATAGTTCGAACCCATTGTCCGAGCCATTAGCAAAGTTAAAGCCACGGATTCCCATCTTACCGCAAATCACCCCTGGGAAAATGGAGGTTTAAAATATTATAGTAGTACATTATAAGGAAATTAAAAAGTTTGTAGCTATTGTAGGAATGGTGAGTTACCATTGATTTTTTTTTTAAATAACAATTCTTATTTAAAGAACTAAACAAAATTAAAGTATGTTTGTAATTCCAACTTACAAAAAAAAAGTAATGCATTACTGTCTGTTTGTTTCGCAAAATCTTTGCAATGCCTGCACCGATTTTAATGGGACTTTCACTGGCTGATAAGTAGTAATAAGGCTTAATTTAAGCTACATTTTATCCCCGTATTCCCACGTAAACAGACACACGAAACTGTGGGGCGTCAGCTAGTGTAATATAAAAAATTTAGTCTGTTCCCAAACGCTGTAGATTAAATATTCCTGTTAAAAATGGATGCGACAGGCGCAAGACTGTTTACTTTGGCAAAAATTGGAGAGGTGATAGCATGATTTGATTGATTGATTAAAAAATAGACGACGGGGAAGTTTTTTTTAGGTTTGTTTTTTCGTTTTTACTATTAGGAAAGTGGACTTTAGGCATCTGATGCAATCCGGAAAACATAAGATCGAAGATTGAATATTATCTTGTTCCATTTCTAGCTATCTTCACGCTGTATCCCTGACGGGGTAGTCAGAGAGGACAGATCGCCAGGCTTAGTCTAAGATTATACTAGTAAGTACCTAAACGATTGTGATCACGCACGTGTAGGAAATTAATTTTCATAAAATAGTAATTAAAAATTTTCACGCTGTATCCCTTACGGGGTAGTCAAAGAGCACAGATCGCCAGGCAACGCAATCCATGCACACTTCTGTCGCTTCCTGTAGATTTATTAAAAAGTAGTTACGAGTGGACGAGATGTGAGAAAAGTTTTAAAAACATTAATTAGACGTGAAAACAACCGTAAACCATAGTGATATATACTTTTCACCTCTCCAGCAGCAAATGGGCACCACTTTTGTTTTGTGAAATCTCGAAGGAAAAGCGAATTTTGCTGCGAGCGTGAGGCAAAGTAACTTTTTCAATAAATTTGAAATAAGCAATAGCGCGGTCCGAAACTCAAGACTAGCGCTGGCCGTACAATTATGTAAATTAATTATTTTAGTTTATAGGTGTATCTATATTAATTTATGGACCTTTTTATTAAAAAATAATAATAACTACATAATGCAGTAAACAATAATGTTGCGTTACATAAAAATATCATTAATAATTAGTGTTAAAAAATTGACATGCATTGCAATTTCGGACGGCAGTTCTAAAATAATATTTAATGTTATAATCTGTGGACAAAGCGGGAATTTTAAAAATCTAGATGGTTTTGATTATTCGACTTGTGTTTATGATTAATTGTGATTAACTTCAGGTAATTTATTATAGCATACTCGCTGGAGAGGTAAAAAGTTGCATGTTTCACACGAGAGCAATTTTTTTCAACTCGTGCCTTTAAATCTGACTATGCTCGTGATTCAATTTTAGACTACTTCGCTGGCTCGTGATTTAAGAACAGATATCTATATTATTTACCTTAAAGAAGCGCTCGTGGCCCCGCGGTCTCAGTGTTCGGTAAACGATCACTGAGGTACGCAACTTTCACTATGGCTGGTCGTCGGATGGGTGACCACTTTGTGGCATTTACATTTGCGAGCGTTTCCGTGCTTCGGAAGGCACGTTAAGCCGTTGGTCCCGGTTGCCAGTAAAATGGCAGTCGTTAAGCCTGGTTGAAAGCCTTACAGGCGGCTTAAAAAATTTCAACAGCAGGTAGCCACAACCTGCATCTGTCTATTTCAACACGGCAATGGGCTCACCACCTATTACGTGGGACAGGAATCCACACGGTGAAAAGTGGGCATATAATATGCCTCTGCCACCCCTTCGGGGATAAGGCGTGATGGATATTTATTTATTTTATTTACCTTAACGATTGCCATTTTACTGAACACATTTTAATTTTTTACTGAACAAGTTTATATATTATTTATTTGATTTTTAGGAGTTCCTCTGGTTTATGCAGCCTAAACCAACAATCCAACATAAAATTTTGCCATATGATTGATTTTGCAAAACTTGCTAATATGTTTTAGCCAAATTAATTGATAAAGCTAAAATAATAAAAAATAATATTACGGGTTGCACTCCAGGAGTGCCGACGGAAGTGAAAACTAGATTAAAGTAAAAAATATGTAAACCGTGCTTAAAATGAAGTATTCACTTAAAAAATTTACCGAGATCGACGTTAATGATGATGAAAGAGTCTTAATTAATTACACAATATTATTTAATTAGACCTGTAGATCACTGGAATCAACGTTAGATGATGATGATGATGTTATTTAGTAGTAAGGTATTGAATCTAAAACTAAAAAAAAAAACTTAACTATCTTCACGCTGTATCCCTGACGGGGTAGTCAGAGAAGACAGATCGCCAGGCTTCGCGATCCATGCATACTTCTTTCGCTTCTTCGAGATTCATCAATCGTTTCATACAAGCACGTCTGGGTATCCGAGTATTGAATCTACAATATTAAATATCAAAAAACAATCTAAACGCGTTCGCGGTCTGCTATTACATGCATATATATGAACACACTATTGCTATAGCTGCGTCTCGTAACGGTGCCGCGAGTCCAGAGATTTTATCTCATCAAAAAATATGCGTACCGCGCTAAAAGAAGTTTTCACTTCAATAACAAACTAACTATTTAAGTCTATAAATTATAGTGTGGAACTTCAAGGAGTAAGTAATTAAAACTATACCAAGTCGAACTATATTTCGTACTTTGAGGCTTATATAATTTGAGTTTTCAAAGTTCTCTACGGACCTTTAACCCTTCGTTAATCTGGCCACAAGAGACGACACGCGTGTTCAATCCATTAGAAGTGCACTAATGAATGATGATAAATAGTCCTGACAGATAACTGGTGAACAAAGGGTTTAGTACAACACCATTGAGATACTCCTCATAGTTCTAAGAGGGGTGGTGTACCTCAGTGGTTGTTAGTTGTTACTCCATTATAGACAATGCAAGAAAATTCAAAGTAATCTCGAACAGTCAATAAAAAGCCATAATATTTATATGCCACTAGCGAAAGTATAGCCGCACTTGTATTTAGTTACTTGAACATATAAATTAATACAGATGTAGTAAATTTATGGTTATTAATATTTGTTTTTACGTAAGGCTGTAATATAGGTACCTTTTTGAATTACTAACAAAAATAGCGCCCGTGAAAACTTCGATGCAATAAATTGTTATAAGTACCTACAATCGATACCTTATTCTAGTTGCGTTGTTATTCGATTCCCGCAAACAGGGTGCTCGCATGACTGGATGTACCCGAAACACCACTTAGTCTCGTATAATTTTCAATGAGTAATGGTTGCAACAAGGAGGCCGACCTAGGTCAACGCATTACTGGCCGGTGGAACCGCTTCCGTCACGAACAACGATGCTATGGAGCTGCTACTATGATTCCGGAAGTCCACTGATAAGAATGCTTTTGCTGCACCGCTTTTCATGTAAGTAAAAAAGTTTTATTGTGGAAGTGGGGCATTAAGTACGGTTTGTGGGTCATTTTTAGCTCAGTTGTCTCAGTGCTATTTCATGTCACCAGTAGCAGAGATCTTGACAGTTAACAAGACAACATGACAGTTCCGTGTTCTACTAATATTTACCGTGACAGTAAAATTACAAACTGCATTTTATTATTACACCCTTCCGAATGGTTACTTGGGGCACCCGGTGCTAAACGAATTAGGTGATTAGAACGACCGTGTGGTTTTAGTCGGTACGCGTGGAATTCCTACTTTTAAAAAGCACGAACTATTTCTACTAAACTATAGAATATTAGAATGTAAAATCATTTCCAAGACCTAAAAAACTGGAGCCTTCTTTGTGGAAAATCGCTCACAGCCAGGTTTGTTTAGTGCTCTGGAAACGACCATTAATCTTTAACTTAGTTTTAGTTTTATGCCATGTAATAGGTATGAACCCAAAAATATAGATTAGCTTAAGGGCCGGTAGGCCAAGTCGCGTAGGCACCACAACGCTTCCTCAGCCCCCGCCAAGATAGATCGACGATGTATTTTCTGCTGGCACGCCACAGTAAAAATGATTGGCAGTAGCAATCGAAATGGAACATCTATGTTATTGTGTTGGATTTTATTTTAGGTTTATGATATACTAGTTGACGCACGCGGCTCCGCCCGCGTGATTAAGATTTTCCGTTCCCGTTTTCTAAAGGAACTTGTTCCCGGGATAAAAAGTAGCCTATGTGTTATTCTGATAGATAAGCTATTATATATATAATATATAGTTATGGTAAAGGACGAAATTAAAAACAGTTTGCTAGGCTATCACCTGCGACTGCGACATCACCGCAATCCCCTGGCCTCACAACTAACGCATCGAGGTTATAGCAAAAGATTAAAAAGGAAAGACATAATCAGTGACGACTGAGCCCATTGGAAATAAACGAGGAGATGTTCCCACTGGAGAGCACACTCACTCACCTAATTATCCTCACACAATCTGCTTATAGTAGAACTGATTGCAGATAACAGAACACAGAAAAAAAAAGGTAAAGTTTATTTAAATTCCATTCAGTAGTTTTACGTGCAAGTAACAAACATCCATTCTTACAAACTTTCCCGTTTATAATATTAGTAGGAGTTAATGTATATATTAAATAATATTTAATAACAAATTTAGGCTTTATGTAAAAGTACCAAATAAAATGTCCCGCACTCAATATACTCATTTTTTTTTAAATAATATTAAAATCAAAAAATCATAATGTTATGTTCGTGTCTTCGGCAGCTAGTCACCGTTGTCCTTCAGAACATATCTTCCGTCCGCGCTAAACATTCTCCTTAAGTACACAATTTCATTCAATTGCTCTAAACGTTGCCGGTTTACCCAAATCTTGCTTTTAGTACTTACTTTTTCTTTTTCAAATACCCGATTCTTAGTTTAACATACAGCGAAGACCTTAACTTTTATATTAGTGACTATTGCCTGAAGGTCGGCTTCTGATGAGACCATCACTACCGCATCATCAGCGTACAACCTCCAAATCATAATCCTTTAACTTTTGCAGCCACACTTTTGCACAATTATCCAGATACACTATGAAAAGCCAGGCGGACATAACCCAACCCCGTTCGACGCCCGAACAGAAGTCAAAAAGAGGCGCCAGGTGAACATCCCCCTTGGTCGCACGCAAGCTTTACAGTCCGTATAAAGAGACTGTATCGCCAGCAGCAGCTGGCCGTCCACAGCATATTCTGCCCGGATATGGTGTAGACTGCCAGCCAGGCCACACGGACGAGTACCACAGAGTTTCACAGCACGAGTACCACAGAGTTCTCCAGATCCACTAAAGCGCAAAAAACCTTCGCGTTAAAATGTTGGTATTATTAATTGAATGAATGAATGAAAAATTTTTATTCATGTAGGTCACAAAGTAACACTTATGAACGTCAAGATTATTGCTTCTACAGTTACATTTACTGCCAGATTCGCAAAGCAATAGGTAGAGCCTGAGGAAGAACCTGGCAATAAAACTCATGGCCACTCTTTTCTAACCGCCAATAATTACATTAGTTTGAGTTACATGATGTTTGACCAATTATATAGTAATGAATTTATACAAAACAAAAAAACAAAATCAATGTTGTGTTTAAAATCATATCAAAATTAGAGCTATTCTAGTTGCCAGTTCTAAGGGCACACAGGGAGACATACACACTTTAAGAAGAAGAATCTAGCAAGAAAGGGGATGCTCTTGAATGTAGGTATGGCTTACAACATTAAAATTACACTTACATTGTTCCTTTGGATTTATGTGAGAAAGTCGACTAACCTTAGTTTGCCTTAAATTTAAATTATATTATTTGTAATAATTGCTATATTATTATTAATTAATTAATTATTAATTACATGAAATGTCATACATTGTTTAAGGCTACTAACATAAAGTTAAAACATAAATAGAAAGCGCTCGTAGCCCTACTAACTCGGTTTCTGTAAAAGATCACTGATTTAAGAAACTCTCTCGGATTTTGGATGTATGACCGCTTTGTAGCATTTTCATTTACCAGCGTTTTCGTGCTTCGTAGGACACATTAAGCTGTTTGTCCCGGTTGATAGTAACGTTGCAATCGACACTCGTTAAGTCAAGTGAATACCTATTGAGCGACCTAAAAATTACAACAGTGTGTCGTTACAATCTGAGCCTGTCCATTTGAACACAGGCATTGGGTTCACCACAATATGCCTCTGCCACACCTTCGGGAATAAAGTCGTGGCTAATAAATTCATAAATATACTTAAATAATTCATACTGAAAGCATAAAACAAAGGTCTTGGATACAATTTTAATAATTTATGCGAAGCGAAGCTTCAGTATAACAACTGCACTGAATACTTCAGCCAGTGGCAGTCGGTATGTTTAAGCTTCAGAATCTATTGATCAAATTTGTTTATAGGTAAACATACATTGACCGGCCCACTGGCTCAGTTGGTTATATAACTGCCTTCTATCCTGTGGGTACCGGGTTCGATTTTATACTACTTACAGGGATAATTCTAACGCTTCTGTGAAGTGTAGGTACTTTATTTAATATTAATACTCTTATATATTTTATTTATCTATCACGCCTTATCTCCGGAAGGGTGACAGAGGCATATTAGTATATGCCCACTTTTCACCATGTGTATTCCTGTCCCACGTAATGGGCGGTGAGTCCATTGCCGTATATAACTCTCATATATATACACTATATAAAGCTAACTCCGGGCGTCGCGATATGCAACTGGGACAGACGCTCGGATGATGATGGAATGCTTACTGCTCTCATAAATATACTGTGCCATTGCGAAAAAATGGCAAGGGGAGCGCAACGAAAAAACCTAACTCAGGTCCTACCTCAGTAAGCGCTGGGCGCGCGACTGATCAGGCCTCAGCGTCACGAATCTGATATTATTTAAACATTTGTTCTATAAAAATCACTGTATATAGTCAAAATAGGCCATTATGTCTATAAATATTTAGTAGCTATAGTTGTGTATAAAAATTTCATTAAAATTATTTGTAGTTTAGATTTGGCATTGAAAAAACATTTAGAAAGGGGGCAACTTTGGGATGTTTTTCTATCAAGTGAAGTTTATTAGATTTTGTAACAAAAAGCCATTTTGACTAGCCTAAATCCTTAACTAACATAAATCTATTTTTCAGAATCAAAAACCCTTTCTTCTACGATTCGCATTGTTTTAAAAAACTCAAAAGCGTGGCCTCGGCAGGAATACCAAGCCTAAAGGCCTTAAAGAAAGATAATAATTGGTTCAATGTAAGCTAATAAGATGAAGAAAGCCTATGCTAAAAAAACACCATATATTTATATCAAACGGGCTATTATCATCTGTCAAAGGAACCAGTTCTATTAAAAAAACAAACAGCAACTCTACGACTTTTCCGACTTCATTTCCTTCATAAGGGTGTCCATAGATCGGTCACGCTTATCTGGCAATGTAAACATGCACGATGACGCTTAGTCAGATGGGCATCCGCAGATAGGGTGACCAGAGTGACTTAACATGGGGATGATGTCCGCAGTCATTTGCTCTAGTATCTTAAGGAAGTTTCACCACCGAGATGCCATAAAATAATATAATGTAATACATTTATGCGTAAACAGAACATTATAACAACAAAACTTAAACAGGAAAAGTGCATCAATCATTATTTTATAACGGACTAAAAATGTATAATGTAAATAATATAAATAAATATTTGAATATATAAATAAATATTTTATATTAAATATTTGTGAGTTTGATTCCATGGAAGATGGGCCGCTGGTATGGGATGCAACCTGTTCAGACACGCCGGCCTCTTCCCATCTACATGGAACCAACAACAGAGCTGGTGCGGCTTGTGGAGCGGCTGAAAAAGCTAAAGCATTTAAATACAGGGGTCTTGGCTCCGAATATGATTTTGTCCCATTCGGTGTCGAGACTCTTGGTCCGTGGGGTCCTAGCGCTATAAAGCTTTTTAAGGAAATTGCGAAAAGGTTAGTCGACATCACAGGAGACCGAAGAGCTGGCAGCTACCTCGGACAAAGAATTAGTCTAGCTATTCAAAGGGGGAACGCTGCCAGTATCTTCGGAACCTTGCTTAAAGGGAACTCTTTTAATAATATATTTTAGTTATGTATCATATTTTTAAGGTTATATTTAATGTTAATATTAAGTTAATTAAATAATAGTAGTAATAACTAATTATAAAATAGCCAGATGACATTATGTTGAGTATATCAATTAATAATTAATTTAAGTTGATATTTATTTATATTGTATAATATATTATTTGTCTCTGTTTACAAATATATGGTTTTTATAATAAATATAATATAAATAAAAATGTATAAATAAATAGTAATCCAAATTCTTCATCTTCATTTTTTTATTACGGCTGCTTTGATCTCTTTTATAGTCATCTTTTTCGTTTTCTTCTCTCTTTGTTTTCGTTTTTATTCTTCTTTGTTCACATTATCATGCATTGTCTTCTACTTCTGTGGTCCAAATTTTAGGTATCTCATCTCACTGGGGGAGTTAGTTGACCTCCTCTAATGAGTGGTGAAATTAATTAAAAAAAAATCACCCGGACAGACGTACAAGAAAGCAAGCTAGTAAAAACAAGGTAATATTGTTATTGTGGGACACTTTTCACACAGCGCCATCTAGCCCAAAGTAAGCTAATATTAGCTTGTGTTATGGGATCTAGATAACTGATAAACATACTTATATATTTCTAAATACATACATATTATAGATAAATAACACCCAGACACAGAATAAACCATCGTGCTCATCACACAAAGTTTTATCCTGGGTGGGAATCGAACCCACGACCTCTTGCGTAGCAGTCGGATGCACTCCCACCGCGCCACAGAGGCAGTCATATAAAGAATTTAGGCCCAAGGTAACATTAGATGCAAATATAGGTACACGTACCATTTAGCTGGTACATAAGGCCTTTACAGTTTTTCGTAAAGGTTATCGGACGTTATAGGACCTCAAGTGGTGACTGCACAAAAAAACACAAGTAACGCTATTGTTCGATGCAGGTGACAGAGGACCGTACGTTATGGCGATATTATGGAGAGGTCTGTGTGCCAAATTGACTGACATCATAATGATGAATATGCCTAAATGTGTTCTGTAATCGATCACTGCATTAAGCATCTTTCACTCTGGCTGGTCTTCAAATGGATGAGTGCTTTGTGGTTTTCCATTTAAGAGCAACTCCGTGCTTTCTAAAGGCACTATAAGCTGTTAAATATAATATAATATAAAAATGTATAAACGACCAACAGGTCGCGATTGCCAGTACCTTGGTGTTAAGTTATATTGAAAGCCTTGTTCGACTCGTAAATTTAAACAGCATATAGTCACAACCTGTGTCTGGCCCTTTCAAATCTATAAAATGATCGGTAGTGTTAGTAGTTTACATTCTCGTGCAAGCCACGATACGTAAACACTGTATCATGGTACTTTTTTTTTAGGCTCGCGGCTCGTCTCGCATCTCGTCTCGTGGCCCGCGCGAGAGTATAAATAGGGTATAACACGTCTGGTGGTGCAAACCTATATAGGCTAAAGTAACCACTTAGATGGGTCGTATGCTTGTCTACCAACTTAGTAGTGAGAAATCATATGGTATACTATACTTTAAAAGGTATCAAAGCGTGTTTTCGAAATTAGACCCGGATACTGGTTTTAAAAGCTAAATAGGTAAGGTTTTCTGGCATATACTGGCGAATATTCGTTGAGTGAAAATAAATAAAACAATCCATTGTCTTTAAATGTACGAGCATAAAGGAAGTTAATGTAGAAAGCTGTAGTGAAAATCCCGGCTCTTGTTCGACTCGTAAATTTAAACAGCATATAGTCACAACCTGTGTCTGGCCCTTTCAAATCTATAAAATGATCGGTAGTGTTAGTAGTTTACATTCTCGTGCAAGCCACGATACGTAAACACTGTATCATGGTACTTTTTTTTTAGGCTCGCGGCTCGTCTCGCATCTCGTCTCGTGGCCCGCGCGAGAGTATAAATAGGGTATAACACGTCTGGTGGTGCAAACCTATATAGGCTAAAGTAACCACTTAGATGGGTCGTATGCTTGTCTACCAACTTAGTAGTGAGAAATCATATGGTATACTATACTTTAAAAGGTATCAAAGCGTGTTTTCGAAATTAGACCCGGATACTGGTTTTAAAAGCTAAATAGGTAAGGTTTTCTGGCATATACTGGCGAATATTCGTTGAGTGAAAATAAATAAAACAATCCATTGTCTTTAAATGTACGAGCATAAAGGAAGTTAATGTAGAAAGCTGTAGTGAAAATCCCGGCTCATGTTGGTGTACTAGTCTATACTCTCTAATCTCTACTGTTACAATTGCTGGCAGTGTTTGTTACAAGGGAGTCGCGTTATATTTCGGTTCGCTTCTTACAAATACCGCATTAGGTATCTGAATAGCGATCATGTAATTATTTCATTTGCCTTCAACGCTCGCGGTTCCGCGTGCTTAGTGTTCTGTAAACGATCACTGCGTTAAGCATCTTTCGTCATGGCTGGTCACAGATGGATAACCAATTTGTGGCATTTACATTTGCGAGCATTTCCGTGCTTCGGAAGGCACGTTAAGCCGTTGATCCCGGTTGCCAGTAACATGGCAGTCGTTAAGCCCAGTTGAAGGCCTAATGGGCGGCTTGAAAAATTTCAACAGCAGGTCACCACAACTTGCGCCTGTCCATTTTAACACGGCAATGGGCTTACCACCTGTTACATGGGACAAAAGTGCATATGGTGAAATGTGGACGTATAGTATGCCGCTGCCACTACCCCTTCGGGGATAAAGGCATGACAATATGTATATAGGTTTGTAAAAAATAGATATGACAATCAAATAACCCGCCCCATACCGCTCCCTGTGGAAAGGTTTCTTTTAAAGTACAATAATGTTCGCTTATAACTTACACCACCCTTTGAGGGTAATGCACAACACATAGCACTCACGCGCTGCGATTGTTCTTTTCTGGTGAGGAATTAGCAAACATTTCCAAATGCTTTTTAATACCGCACTCAGAATATCTTAACAGATTATGTATGAAAGCTTTTAGCTCCATACAATGATCTACAGAGCATGCAAATAAAAAATTTACAAGATATACCCAGGTTCAGTTTCCTTACAATATAAATTTTGTTCAGTGTGATTTAGAATAATATAATAAACAAAAACTCTTTTTTTTATACATACATACACATACCTATTGTCACGCCTTTATCCCTGAAGGGGTAGGCAGAGGCATATTAAACGCCCACATTTCACCGTATGCATTTGTGTCCCACGTGTTACGGTGGTGAGCCCATTGCCGTGTTAAAATGGACAGGTGCAGGCTGCGGCGACCATCTGTTGAAAATTTAATTAAGGCCTTCAAATTGGCTTAACGACTGCCATTTTATTCGCAACCGGGACCAACGGCTTAACGTGCCTTCCGAAGCACGGAACTGGGGTGGGTCTAAAGGGCCGAATAAATTTAATAAAATGTGTCTATTTTAGATGTTAAATTAGGAAGAAATTTTGAACCCATTGCCTTTTTAGTGAGATGGTAACAAAAAGGCTAAAAGGTCTTATGTGCTAGACACTAATTAGCACGACCAATTAAAGGCCTGGTAGACAAGGACTATATTTTATTGTTTAATTATTTTAATTGAAAAATCGTCGTGACATCGAATATTATCACTGTCATTCGCGTTTGGTAATTTTAACGTTTGGAAGCTTCTAAGAGATGAATCCGACCAGTTTGAATGTACAGTGGGCAAAAGATATAAGTATACAGATCTGTTCTATAAGGATTGATTTATTTCAGTAAATCTTATGTGGATTTTAAGAAGGTGGTTACACTCTTATATCTATTTAACAATTATAGCATAGGTCATAAAAAAAATGTTTCTAAAAAAAAGATCAATCAATCCTTTGCCCACTGTACTCGTATATAACTAACTAACTAACTAACTATCTTCACGCTGTATCCCTGACGGGGTAGTCAGAGAGGACAGATCGCCAGGCTTCGCGATCCATGCATACTTCTTTCGCTTCTTTGAGATTCATCAATCGCTTCATACACGCACGTCTGGGTATCCGAGTACTTTTGACCTTTCCGTTTTTGAGCAATCTGCTCACGTGGTCTTCATATGTAAGTCTCGGCCTTCCCTGACTCCTTCTACCCTCTACTTTTGAACAATATATATTCTTCGTCAATCGTTCCTCACTCATTCGTTGGACGTGTCCAAACCAACGGAGCACGCCCTTTTCCAGCTTAACGCTGACACTTTCATTCAAACCTGCCATATTGCGTATCACTTCGTTACGTATTCGGTCGGCCAAGGTAACGCCGCACAATTTTCGAAGTGATCGCATCTCCACAGCATTCAATTTACTTTCATGCATCTGCTGACATACCCAGGTTTCACTAAAGTAAAGCAAAGTTGGCACTAGCACTGCGTTATGAATCGCCATTCGTGCTTCTTTTACGATGCTTTGTCGCTTTACTAACTGGGACAAAGCACCGTTAACTTTGTTTCCGGCAGCTACTCGCCGTTCTACATCCGAATCACATCTTCCATCCGCGCTAAACATACTTCCTAAATACACAATTTCATTCACTTGCTCTAGACGTTCCTGGTTTACCCTAATCTCGCATTTAGTTCTTACGTCACCTCTTTCAAATACTAGAACCTTAGTTTTACTTGCATTCATGCGGAGACCCTTACTTTCACACCCCTCTTTCATATTAGTGACTAATGCCTGTAGGTCGGCTTCTGATGAGGCCATGAGCACCGCATCATCAGCGTACAGCAGACAGTTTACTGTAAAGTCACCCAAATTCACACCCATATTAAAATCTTTCAACTTCTGCAGGCAACTGTCCAGATACACTATGAACAGCCAGGCGGACATGACACATCCCTGTTTGACGCCTGTACAGACATCAAAAAGAGGTGACACATCCCCCCCTACTCGCACGCAAGCCTTACAGTCCCTATAAAGCGACTGTATTGCCCCCAGTAGCGAGCCGTCCACACCATATCCTGGCAGCAAGTCCCACAGCGTTTCTCTCACAACGTTATCAAATGCTTTCTCCAGATCCACAAAAGCGCAGAAAACCTTCTGGCTAAGAGCCAGAAACTTTTCCGCGATCATGCGTAGAGAAAACACTTGATCCATGCAACCTCTTCCACGTCGGAATCCGCATTGAGCCTCCCATAAATACCTTTCAGACTTTTCTTGCATTCGTGCCGTTATAACCTTTGCATACACCTTACTAGCTAAGCTGACCAAGCTGATCGCCCTGTAGCTGGAGCAGTTTAGGCGCGAGCCTTTCCCTTTGTAAAGAGGTACTACAACTGCTACTCGCCAGTCATCTGGGACCTCACCCGTCCGCCAGCACAAGTTGCATAACAGACAAAGTGTGTCCCAGACACGCGACCCACCGTACTTGATCATCTCAGCAGTAACTCTGTCTTTTCCCGCAGCCTTACCACATTTCATACTTCTTATCGCTTGTTCTATTTCTTTCATACTAATGACTTCAATGACATCGGGATATATTCATCGTATATATTCATGAAAGTATCTATATTAATAAAATTACGTGTGACTGACTCATCTAACAACGCCCAGGCGAAACCCTTACCCGTAGAGACTTGAAAGTTTTAGGGTAAACTACCCTTATAATGCAGGCACTGACTAAGAAGGGATTTTTCAAAATTCTACCCCTAAAGGGGAAAATAATGGCATAAACGGTTGTATGAAAGTTCGTTATTTTTAAAAGTTAGTGACATGAAATTACATATATACCTATTCCTCATTACAAATGAATAGACATGTGTATCGCAGTTTTGCTAATTTTTACCTTTAAAGGGGTAAAATGAAGGTTGTCTTTTGTTGATAAAATTAGTGGGTGACTAATTCTTATAATCAACGTCCAGACGAAGCCCTTGGACCAACAAACTTTAAATTTTGAGGGTAGGCTGCTCTTATATAATAGGTTGCCACTGAAAAGGGTTTTTTGTAAAACAACTTTTGTATGAATGTTCATCATTTTCAAAGTTAGAAACATAAAATTACGTACACGTGTTTTTGGTTACAAATAAATGGGTATTTGTTTCGTGGTTTTGCCTAATTTTACCAATAAAGGGGTTCTAAGTTTCTATGGGAGATTCTTTATTTTCAATGATAGCAATACCTAACTTCGCATACCTAAATCTGATTACAAATAAATAAATACGTGTATCAGGATTTAGGGTGTAAAATAGTAGATCAAGTTTATGTTAAAGTATATGTTATATTAGTATAATCTGATTTTTTTATTTAAACATATTTAGTATTTTAAAAATATAGAAGTATTTAAAACAAATATTACATTTATATTTACAACTTACAGCTACTATAAACTTTATACATATACAAAAGGAAGGTAAGGAATATTTACATACTTATATCAAAAAAGAAATAGAAATATATAGCATAAATATATAGCATCAAAAAACTCTTCCACGTCGCAAAATTAATCAATTAATTATTAATTAATTAATTATCATCCAAGTATTTTAATATTTATAAGGAGCATGGGTCAAATGTATGAGGTGCAACGGGTGTTCAAAGAATTTCACGAGCGAAGCCGCGGGGCACAGCTAGTATTCCTATATAATTTTATGTACATACTGAATGTCAAAATTAACAAGAATAAAAGTATAAAAGAAATAGACAAATACTAATGAAGAAACAGGCAGAAAATCGTTTTGAATAAATTTCTACCTAGGTTCTGCAAGTAGTCAACCTATATTCAGACATCATTCAGGCGGCCAACCTCTACAATGCGGGCCAGTAATGCACGCAAGACGTCTCGGACAGGTGTCCGGTTACATTTGCGGTGGCTGAGCGATGCATGTGGCGACCGCAGCGCCCCGCCTATACACCACCGCACCACGCGCCCTGTGTCAATGTCGCTGTTACATTTACACCACATTACTCCACGATTGAAACTGTAACAGCTGTTTTATAATTTGCTGAAAAAGAAAGGGATTTTCCTTAACGCGCCAAATGAAGTTATACTTCATTTGGCGCGTTAAGGATAGATTAGAAACAATACATACATACATACATACATATTATCACGCCTGTTTCCCATCGGGGTAGGCAGAGACTATGGTTTTCCACTTGCTACGATCCTGACATACCACTTTCGCTTCTTCTACTTTCATAAGTGTTTTCGTACACGCTCGCCGGTTAAGGGTACTCTTGACCTGGCCTATGTGTAATGTGAAAAATTATTAGAGTTAATTTTTACGATGCACACGAAAAACCGACACCATGAAGTTGACTGATAAGTGTTTACATGACAACTTATGTAACTACATACAAAGTAATTTTTATTCTTTTGTGCTTTTTTCCTTACCAATTTATCATTCCTGTTACAAACAGAGAGTATATGTGATGAAATCTTATTAGACTAAAGTACTATAACTTCTAACGCGTGTACATAAGTTCACACACTCTTTTTTTTAATATATCATACAATCACGCGTATATCCCCAAGGTGATAGACAGAGGTGAATTACACACCGTACTAGTCTATGTTTGACTACTTAACAGAGAGTGTAGATAAAACGCTCGTAGCTCCGTAGTGTTGTAAGTATTCATTACTGAGTTAGCATATTTCGCTTTGGCTGGTTCTCAGATGAGTTACCGTTGGCATTTTACGAACGTTTACGTATTTCGGAAGGCACGTTATGCCGTTGGTACCGGTTACCAGTAACGTGGTATTCATTGAAGGCCTTATAGGCGAGAGGCTTAAAATAATTCAATAACAGGCAGCCTTAACCTGCGCCTGTCCAATTCAACATAACGATAGGCTAAATACCTATTATGTAGGACAAAAATGTGAATAGTGAAATGTAGGCGTATAGTGTGCCTCTGTGTACGCTTTCAAACATAGAGGCGTGTCTATGTGAATGTATATTATTCTATCTAAATCGTTAAAAGGTTTAAAAAGTATATGGTAGTAAAAGATTTCGTGCCAGCATTCATAAACATTCTGAACCCTTTAAAAAGTACTGAGTTAAACGGAGTTAAACGGACTAGGTTTCGGCGTCACCACATGCATGGGCACAGGGTCTGGTAAGACAAGGTCCGTCGCAAAAATACCGAACAAAGCAATTGGTTCCACATTATCTAATCAAAATGGTTTCAATCAAAATATTGGATGCCAACGGTACTTAGGGCCGTATTCCAGACCGTTTATCAATACTCAAGAAACAGTTAAGAGTAGTATTTATAAGGTAAAAACTAGCCTCAAGCGTCGATTGCGTATTGAGAAACGTTCTGGAATACGGCCCTTAATTACAATGTGTTGTAGTTACTTAGATGTATAGTAATCCTTAAATACATTTCACACTCACGTTCTGTAACTGACAACATGTACAGTATTAACAGTATCTACCTATAGATATGAGACATGTAAGTATACCTACATTGTGCGATCTAAGTGGCTTTATGTTCTGACTTAACCATGAACATGGGATGTTGGGTTCAATTCAACCGTGATAAGGATTTCCAATAGCTGTCTTGTAGTTCCGTAAATACATTGTTATTATATTGGATAACATAGTTATGTGCAAATATTAGTACGAATTATAGTTAGGTTCAACTTTTAAATAGGAGTTTCAGAGTGATTTTTAAACTAGCTTCTTTTAAATTTCCAACGTAAAAATCCTACTTATATTATATTTATTATGAAAAAATAAAAAATAAAAAAATCTTTATTTTGCATAGACCATTTTAACGGCGCTTACAAAATGTCATACCCTATTTAAAATATTTAAAGCGACCACCGGTTCGGAACGCGGCCCACCTGAGAAGAACCGGCAAGAAACTTAGGGAAGGCTTTTTTTTTGATGGCCTATTTACAATTTAATATTATTTCACTTTGCCAGCAGATCATTTCCAGGCGTCCCTGTCCTGCAAATAGTCTGTAACGGAGTAAAAACCTTTTTCACAAAGCTTGCTTTTAATAAACTTTTTAAATTTATTTAAAGGTAAATTTCTCAGGTCACAGGGAAGCTTGTTGTAAAAGCGTATACAGTTACCCTGGAAAGAATCGCCAATCTTATGTAGTCGACTGTGGTGGACTGAAAGATTATTTTTATTTCTAGTGTTTATATTATGTTTATCACAGAGTTTAGAAAACTGTGATAGATTTTTCTGGACATACATAAGATTGGCAAAAATGTATTGTGATGGTACGGTTAGAATATTTACTTCTTTGAATTTTTCTCGGAGAGAAACTCTGGGGCCCAAATTATAAATAGCGCGTACAGCCCGCTTTTGTAGAACAAAAATAATATTTAAATCTGCAGCACTCCCCCAAAGGAGAATACAGTAAGACATAATACTTTGAAAATAGCTGAAGTAAACCATTCTAGCCGTATCCACATCTGTTAGAGTCCTGATCTTTTTTACAGCGTATGCAGCCGAACTTAATCTAGAGGCTGTCTTTTCTATGTGTGGGCCCCACTGCAAATTGGCATCAATAGTTATACCTAGGAACACAGTTGATTCTACAAACTCTAACACTTGTCCATTCAGTTGAACATTGGCCGCAACTTGTTTTACATTTGGTAGAGTAAATTTTATACATTTAGTTTTATTTTCATTAAGGCAAAAATTATTTGAGCTGAACCAATGAACTACTCTTGCAATTGCATTGTTTACATCGTCATAGTTATCTAATTGTCTTTTAATTTTAAAAATTAATGAGGTGTCATCTGCAAACAAAACAATCCTATTCCTGTCCCCTACATAAAATGGTAAATCATTAATATAAATGAGGAACAAAAATGGCCCAAGTATCGAGCCTTGCGGCACACCCATTGTAACCATGGATCCTACAGAACGTGTACCATTAATATCGACCCTCTGTATTCTATTGTTCAAATATGAAGACAGAAGGTCGAGAGCTTTGCCTCTTATTCCATAGTGGTGTAGTTTCCTGCACAGCGTTTCATGTTGAACGCAATCAAAAGCCTTTGATAGATCGCAAAATATACCTAATGCATCGTGCTTGTCTTCCCATGCTTCATGAATACATTTTAATAACTCAACACCAGCATCGGAAGTTGAGCGCCCTTTTGTAAACCCAAATTGATTCGCATGGAGTATTTTATGACTATTAAAATGGGATAGCATTTGATTCAAGATTATTTTTTCAAATACTTTGCTCAAAGTTGGCAGCACTGACACTGGTCGGAAATTAGACGGCTCTGTAGCGCTGCCAGCCTTGAACAAGGGAACGACTTTGCTGTGTTTCATTAAATCAGGAAATGTACCACTAGAAACACAGTCATTAAACACAGTTGCTAGATGGGGCGCAATTACCTCAATTAAGGTTTTATTACCTCAATTACCTTAATTTCAATTATGGTGTTATTTATCTATAATATGTATGTATTTAGAAATATATAAGTATGTTGATCAGTTATCTGGTTACCATAGTACAAGCTCTGCTTAGTTTGGAATCAGATGGCGTTGTGTGAGTTGTCCCAACGATATTTATTTATTTACACATCAGAATGTCCACAAAAACACAAGTTCCTGTAGGAAACACGAACGGTAAAAACGCGGGCGTCAACTAGTATGTTAATAGTTTGATATCAATGTCGGTGTGTCTGAGGCATTATAGCTTTTAAATGGATGCATGTATATTGATGGGGTTGTTTTTTTATTTAGTGGTACCTACTAGGATATGTTTCATGAAAATAGTTTCCAGCCGTTAATTTTAACAGATTTTCGTAGATTTTATTGAAAATGTTATTGTAATTTTCGTTGAATTGTAGAGGTTCTATAATTTTATTTGCAAATCACCGTACCCACAAATGCATGACTAAATCGATTTTTGGCGAAAATTATTAGAAGGAGTCTGGAGTCTTCCCTTCTCAGTTTCGGTCGTTGAGCGCTCTCTCTCTGTGTACTAAATCTGGGCGAACATTCTAATAAACAAAATTGAACCTCGGCTCCGCGGTACGGAGCTTCTGATTAACTAGCACCAACCCCTCAACGCACACAGATACATACCATGCTCTGAATTTACTAGATTGACTTGGTTTAGTGAAATGTGGCGTATAGTGTGCCTCTGCATAGCGCTTTGGGAACAAAGGCGTGACAAATAAGTCACTTGATGAAAATTGGTATAATTATACAATTCATAGAAAATTGCAATAATATTTTTGATAAAATCTACGAAAATCTATTAAAATTAACGGCTGGAAACTATTTTCATGAAACATATCTTAGAAGCTGCCACTAAATAAAAACACAACCACATCCATTTGCATGCATTCATTTGATAGCTATAGAGCCACAGACTGACATTGACATCAAACTATTAGTTGTATAATGATTATGCGAGTGTATCTATTAAAGTAATTACGAATAGGCATACTCCAAATTGACTACACGAAAACGTAGGAAACCTACCTACTATATTAAAATACTATAGTAAAAAACAACCTTCGTGTTATCTGAGACATAAATTTAAAGTATTATACAAAAACAAATTTCTAACTAAAACATCCAAAGCATATATTTTTGCTATTTAACCTTAGAACATCTCCTATTAATTTAAAGTTGCCCATAGCTTACGAAGTTACACAAAATGCGGTAGATGCATACTAAAGAGCGACTTCATCATAATTACAGTTTATAGAGGTACCTATATGTTAATGATACGGACAACTATAAAAAACTTTTCTCAGTTCTCCAAAGTAATCAAACATTACCTACAACGTACCTAATACGGTGTAATGGTTGCATAGAGAGGCCTACAGTACCAGTATCATTAGCAAGAGGCCACGACGCGTGACTATTTATGATCCGTGACTTTCATTTCACCCCTTTGCAGTAAACGGGGACACGTGTGCGAATTAATCCTGATTTTTCACTAATAAATCTTCTACGTCTATGAAGCTAAAATGTTCAATTGTTATACAATTTAATTTTGTTTGTGTGTCTCATTTAAAATGCTGCTCGGTCTATGATTTTTTGGTATCAGCACTTTATATTATTAAATAAAGTGCTGATACCAAAAAATCATAGACCGAGCAGCAAGAGTTAGCTTTTTATGATGAGTTATACTGACATATATAATGAAAGTAAATACTTTCATTATAATGAATGTCGAATATTTAATTTATGCGGGGTGTTTTAAAACATATAACTGAAACGCAAAATAGTTGAAATATGAAAAAGATTTTTTTAATATACCATTCCAACTCTAATACACTAATGGATTCGTGTAAGCAGCTTTTTATTTATTTTTTAAATAATTATCTTGCAGGAAATTGAAATATAACCGCTGAAATTGTTAGACACTTCTATTAAATATTATATTGTAAATTTTTTGTTAACAATTTTTTTCTTGTCGTCAAATATTAAAATTAAACTTTCAGCTGCTGAGGAGCATCATTTTAGCAGCTCGTAGTTTTCCGCGATACATGTATTGTTGCCAAGGGAAGAGCAATGTATACATTTATTAAAATGTTTAAAAAAACACTTATAGGTGGCCAATGGTTTTCAGGTAACAGGTAAATTAGCTGTTTAAATTGTGGGCCATATAAGACTAATATAACTTGTAGCATCTAGACAACTAATAAACCTACTTATATAAATTAATTTCATTGATTAAATAATATGGACATAAAAAACTATAATTATTTTGTTTTAAATGTTATTTTTGCAATATTCCGCTTTGACGATGTGATGTCGACACGTGTTTCGTCTATACACGAGGTATTATCAAGACTGTTTGACTGCTTGTTTGTTTAAAAAAGCGGAATATTGACAAAATAACATATAAAACTAAAAAAATAATATTGTTTTTTAAAATGGATTTGCGCCATGTTACGCCTGATTCATTTAGTTATTTAATACACCAACTCCGATAATTTACTTATCCGAAATGGTAGCTACAGCTGAAAGGTTTCTGAATATCAAAAATGAAAAATCAATGAAATAGTCAAATCACTTAACAATTACAATTTCACTTATCGGGTAAATCCATATATCGTAGTTTTTCAATTTTCGTATTCCGAAAATTGTCGTGTTTTAGCCGAGAGGGCTTTTGATAACATGAAGTTTTACTTACGCTAATTTCACTATATCTACATCTACTCGGTCTGAAACTATGGGCTCTTTTGGCAATAGTTATTTTGATCCATCAATATTATCTTATGATAAACTATATTTCAGCATTCCTTCTCTGTGCACTCATTGCACGCATTTTTTTTAAACGGCGTTTTACATTTTATAACAGAACAATAGTAACTGTAAAATAACAATATTATAATTAAGTACAGTTTCGATAAAGATTGATCGAGTTGTTGCAAAAATAAAGATCATCACAATCCAAGGCTTCATGTTTTTCAGCTTAGAATTATCTTAATTTAAAATAAAAACAATGTACTGATTTTATTTACTAAAAAATAATAATAGTTGTATTTACACCAACTTATTATAAACGTCCAAACCCCGGTTTCACCCGCGTAGTGCACGTTCCCGTAAGAATACGGAGATAAAAATGTAGCCTAAAGTACTTCTTAGAACATCAGCTATTTAAAATCAAGTGCCGCTTGAATCGGTCCACCTTTATGAGAGATTGAACAATGAGAAAAAATAATAAAACTTCAGACACTTCAATTTCATCTAGCTCTCCTAAAAAAATAATTTGTTAGCAAAATTATAGCTTTTCTGTTATAAAAGTCTTAAAAAGTCCTGTTAGACATAATATCCGTAAATTCAATTACAAAATAAAACCTTATTTGCTTTCTATGTTGGATGTGTGCTATGTTGTGTGAACCCATTTGCCAGCCGCAAATTCTTCATTACGCAAATTTAAGAGCGGAGTTAACACGTTTTATGGGCAACAATACGTGCTTATAAAATTTGCATACCTTCATTCACACTCTTCCTCGACCATTACCTTTCCATTTGGTAAATAATTTAGTATCCCTCCAGGACAGAGACCAAATATTAAAAATGATGGGTCCCTGAGGTTTAATATTAGATTCCCCTCGTATTAAATTTTCTGTCACGCGAAATTCCCAAATGCATACGCCAGATATTTTTTGCACATGTTCATATTCTCTTTTGTATTCTTATTCGACACAGAATGTCATATTCGTTGGCATAATTTCTATTGCAGTTTCGATTGAAAATTGACATCACATTTCTCTTTTGCTGCACATATCTTGCAGCAGTTGCAACCCTTTATTATATTTTATTGTTTCGTTGTTCGATTTGATCTATAACTTACAATGTCTTTTATTTACTCAACTTTTTTTACTGAAAGGCCTGTTTGATTATAAGGATGGTCACCGTTGTTTAGTAATTAGTATTGTAAATTATGTAGAAATTCATATTTGATTTTACAGATTGGTCAAGGATATACATAGTAAAATTTTGCGTGCATTAGCAATATACCATTTATCATTTATTTCAGTCACATTATAAAATTATACCATAAATATTGTTTTATGAGATTAACGTCATACTTCATGACTAAATATTAAGAATACAAGAAACCCTGACACAATGTAACCTAAAAACAAAACGGAAGAATGGAATTTGATTTTAAACTACCTTTGAAAAACAAGAAACTACATCTAAATCGGTGAACACGTTTAACAGCTACGTGGCCACAAAACAGACCTACTCACACAAAACAGATAAACTTATAACACCCCTCTTTTTTCCTCAGGAGTTAAAAATGTGACACAAAAGTCATATAGAACCATTTGATATTCATATTTGCATCGGGCACAAATCTAAGCAAGTTATGCAGGGCGTTGAATAATCGAGTTCATTTTATATGCATCAAATTCACAGAACAAAACTAATCTAGAGCTTGGGGGCTATAAAAATGTCCCACTTGCCAGCACCGCATTAAAAATAGATGAGAACAAGGTGTAATCTCGACAATTCTTATTATAAAATTTTGCATCTTAAATATTTTACATTTTTCAACACACTTCGCTTTGCGACGAGGACGCGCCGAAAGAGGGTAGGTAATACTGCTATTACGTCAGACAAAGTCGGCTGTAGATAGAGCGCTGTTGGCTTTACCAATATAAAAAAGCTAATTGGACGGCTGGCAATATTTTTATAATAGCACAATATTTTTTACACCAGCACCTAGCTAAATGTTTTATGCTGCGTACTTCAGTATCACCGAGTCACTTTGTCTACTTGATTGTTCAGTTCCAATTTTATTGAAAGCTGAAATCACAGAAGCAAATATAATAAATCTCAACAACAATGGCGTTGATTTATCAAAATTAAATCTCTTTGTCGAGAGGAGTAATCAAATTTATCGTTCATTTGAATCTCCAATTCGTTTCAAAGGGTCTGTTCAAGATTTTAACATCATCACTGTTTACATTCATCGATGCAATTACTGTAATAAAATATAATTGTATAGTGTTACTAATCCAACCAATAGATAGCTATTGGTTGGATTAGTAAGCCCCAGTTCATATACAGTACACCTGTTGACCAATAGACTAGACTTTGCTGCTGGGTTTTTCTTTGTATAAAGTGAACGCTGTCGTATATAGGCTCATTTTAAGTTATTAAAGTCTAGCTTATTCTAATAAGTAGTCAAACTTTGACCTAAATTTCTAAAATCCTACTTATCGTTTGATTGATATTCTTATTCTGAAAAGTTTACGCACTTTGTTTTGTATTCTTAACTAAAACTACGAAGTCACTTAGTGTTTTTACTTGGTACTACACTAACTTAAAGGATTTATAGTTCTTTTGAATCTCTTTTTTGCCTCGGGATCGTCATGGTATGGGAGTGTAACGAAGGTCTCTTTTCGTGAGATTTTGCGACACGTTGGATAATTTTGTCGACCGGCTCCACTTGAGGGTCCTTCTGGAGGTTGATATTTTGAATGTACCAAAGTGCATTGACAATTAGCACTTTATTTTGGAAACGCTGTATGGTATTTTTGTTGCTATGTTTAGCGTAGCTTAAGAACATGCTTCTACACGAGCAATAGGACTTGTTTATGTTTCAAAAGTTTGTTTGGTGTTATTAAACTTATTTTTTTTCCAAGCAGCCAATTTATATCTCTATGGCGTCTAATGTGTAATTCATATCTCTTCTTTTTTGCTGCATGCTCTTTACGGAATTATAAAATTAGGGTAAGCACTGTAGTTCAGATGCTTCAAAAAATTGCTAAAAATAAAGTCAGTAATAACGGACCCCAGACTCCAAATCCAGGTAGGACTTAAAACCTACTGTACATATTCCAAGATGAAAACAAAGTGCATTTATGTTAAAAGTTTGGTTCAATAACGAATATTTAAACTAAAGGGAACCCTCGTATACCTGTTCGCCTACTTTAAGACATGTTCCGCTGCATCGTCAGAAGGCGGACAAATATGACTTGGCATCCCCTCGTTTCGGGATAACGGAACATTGTTTGTTCTTCGTATTTTTATAAAGCTCCGCAATAAAATGTTTGCATTTTACATTTTTGGGGGCCATAAATAAAAGTGCTCACGTAAAATTGCATTTTAAGCATTTCTAAAAGCGACCGTCACCTTCGGCCGGAATGATGTTAGGTTGTATAGGGATGTTAAAGTTTTGAAATAACGATGGGTCGCCCCATATTTCGTATTGTAATTCCGGAAATTTATAGTGTACCTATTATAAAATATGTCTGTATCTGAATTTCGTCGGTTTTGTATAATGGTTAGAATATTGTTTTGTTGCTTATTACGTTATAAATCAGTGAATATAAACGCACGATAAATTAACGACATAAATTCTGTAGTCATAGCCATGTCCTGTACCGCCTTTGGGTGAGTTGTTGGGGTTCAAGTGAAATTAAATTACGAGTTGACGAAATGAGTTACGCCCTTTTCTGTAGATTAACAAACAAAAACTGATGGTATGAGGGTCAGGCTGGCATTAATATTGTTAGAAGCAAATGACTCCATTCTTTGTGGACGTGTGGCCTACTGTTGTTCATTCACAATGATACAATTTAAGCATGGCATTGTTCTTGCTTATTCTGGTCCCGGTTTAGTTTCACGCTTTTATCATTGCCCATTTACATCATAGGAAGTCCGTATCTGTTCTCGCTTCAATGCGTCTTGTCATGGCATTGTCACAATAATCTAATAATGACATAATAATATCTCGATTGTTTTAACCACTGTAAAATGTTTTCTTTTAATTATATCGGGGCACATAATTACTACTACTACTACACATAGTTACTGAAGATATGAAAGGGAAAGCAGAGATAATTTTCCATCATTTACATTTTGTCTCACGTTGCTGGTGGTGAGTTCATTGTCGTGTTGAAATGGAGTTATCTGTTATTAATTTTTTTTTGCCACTCATAGGGTCTTCAACTGGCAACCGGGACCAACGGCTCAACGTGTCTTTCAACACAAGGAAAGACTTGTAAATGAAAATGCCATAAAGCGGCCATCCATCTCAAGACCAGCCAAAGCGACAAAATGCTTAATGCGGTAATTGTTTCCAGAATATTGAGTTAATGGAGCTACCCGCGGTTTGGCATAAATAGGATAATATATTTCATGTTTTATATTTTTGTAGAACGTTTCAAAATGTTTAATAAGGATTAAAACGTTATTAAATAATTTCAATGTCCTTTTTCTATACTCGACATAATAATTGCGTAAACAGAAAATCTTTATTAGTAAACATTTCACCTCCATAAATTCCAATTTCTTGCGTAAATAAGCCACACAGCATAACTTCAAAACCACTCCCCATCACGCTTAGATAATTTTATTCACACGTCCGAATAATTTCAGGTAATATATGTCTAGCACTGTAATTTATTCTGTGATCTTGTCAATGTCTAATACATTTTTAACAAATCTATCTTGAGTCGTTTATATTTACATCGACCAAGATCACCAGTACTTATCTATATGCTATTCCCTGGGATATACTTCCAAAGACCTACCCAGTGCCCCCGTTAGACAGATATTTAGAGATCTTGTAAGTCGGTTTGAGTCCGGTAACGAATCAATATCAAACATCTCTACGGATTTTGCCGTAAGAATTCTTTATAAAAACAGGACAAGTGCGAGTCGGATATGAATTTTTATTTTGATTTTATTACAAACGTAGACGTTTCAGATTTTCTTCTCGGGGGTCTTGACAAACAGACATACAGACAGACGGAAACAAAATTATATAATAAGAGTTTCATTTTTAGGGGACCGTGCCTCAAAAGAAAACAAAAACGAAACACTTATAAGATCACCATCTTGTGCGTCTGTCGTACAGACAGTGTTCAGTTTTTTAATGATTATTATATATTATTTTTACGATTTCTCAGATTTTCTTCAAATTTAAATTTATACAAGATACTAAGATCTATAGTCCCTATAAGCATAACATAGACCTCTGAGTTTTTCACATAATTAACAAATTGGCACATACCTCAAATAAGGTACTAAGTTTTAAGGAACTCTCAGCGCACGAGTTCTACTCGTACTTGACTGGTAGTTTTTTCTATTTTTGATACTGAATCTTAAAAATTCTATAATTAATTGCTCTTTGGTATCACTCACCTTTTCAGTTTCAGCTATATGGCAAAACCTTGGTCACTGCCGCGAACTATACGCCGAAAAAAACCCGAAATCCATAATGAACTTATTCATCAATCAATCAAATCAGGCTCTCACACTCCACTGCTGGACGTAGGCATCTGAACTGACAATGTTTCGTACAAATATAATGTGGCCCCGCGGTCTCAGTGTTCTGTAAATGATCACTGAGTTACGCAACTTACACTGTGGCTGGTACTCGGATGGGTGATCACTTTGTGGCATTTACATTTGCGAGCGTTTCCGTGCTTCGGAAGGCACGTTAAGTCGTTGGTCCCGGTTGCCAGTAAAATGGCAGTCGTTAAGGCCTTCAACCGCTTCGAATAAAAAACCTGGAATCGAATAAATGAACGGACAATGTTTCGTACAAATATGTGGCTACCTGCTGTTAAAAAATTTCAACAGCGGGTAGCCACAACCTGCATCTGTCTATTTCAACGAGGCAATGGGCTCTCCACCTATTACATGGGACAGGAATCCACACGGTGAAAAGTGGGCATATAATATGCATCTGCCACCCCTTCGGGGATAAGGCGTGATGGATATCTATCTATCTATAATGTACATCGCGAGTTCGTCCTTACAGAAAGTATATGAATGTCACAACAAACCGGCAATGTAACTCATCCATTTGGTTTTTGTTTTCCGATCGTCAGCTACGTCGTGGCGGACTGCTGTCACCGCGTACCTAAAAAGGGTGGGGCCAAAGTGTGTGCTTTTTGAGCCTAATGATTTTTTTTTTTTTAAGATTTTGTCTAGTGTTAAATATAATTGAATAACGTGTGTAATGGGTGATATAGATTTTAAAGACGATCATTTACGTATATTTCTGAATTAAACTATCGAAACGATACAATTTGCTTACAAATTCATCAAGATGTTCAGGGCCTTAACAAGTGGCGTACCTGCCAAATGTTGACAAGGCTCCGTCGTTATAAGATACCCATGAGGTGGCTTTAACTCCCATACCAGTGCCAGGTGGTACAATCGGTTGGTCCGACTAGGTACTGTTGTACAGCTGTTGCAAGTTTCCAAAGCCCAGGGGGTGCCACTGGTCACCCGCGGCATAGTATATAGTTACCCAAGTATACTATTCCGCGTACCATAAATAATCTCACGCAGCTATCCCACTACGTCATGCAAAATCTCGATATGAATCGTCGTGCAGAGAGTGACCGGTGCGGGTTATTGGCGGTCATGCTCGGGGGATACAGGGTCCTTCTGTTCGGTGTGTCATATACTGCATGTATAGTGTAGGCGATGATTATGACACTACTCGTCGACTAACTATGACGGTCTTCACAACTATTTTGCATTCCAAAGAGCGTTAATTTGCAGAAAAGACCCCATCGGATAGCGCCTCTGTTATTACTGGCAAGATCTGAGTACGCAGAGGTTGTTCAACAAAACAGTCAGTGGGTTAGGGCTCGAGCGGTGCGTGATATAACAAGAATGAATGAAGAATGGCAGCATTTAACATAGCCAATAGGGCCACTGTAGGCCTTTAAGACATTGCCGTTAAACTCGCTACCTGCTTACGTAACATCTAACGGGCAGCACAGTCGTGGATACTGGCAACCGACCAATGCTGTGCAGGTCAACTTATGTCAATTCTTGTCGCCACAGCTGCGTTACCCGGATGAACCACTTTCTCACAAGGCTCAAGAAAAAGCTGACATGCTTTTATAGCTCTTTCCCTGAACGACGCATGTGGCTTGTAGCCCTCCACCATCGCTATTAGTGCCAATACAATGCCTGAAATAGTGATCAGGCAACGCGAAGTACGGGAAATGGTATGGTTACTCAAACTACAGCGTTCTGCGTGTTTTCTGGTTGAAGGTCCAGGTTGATTCCAGGTTCTGAATCTGAATTTTAAACTGACATTTGATACAGACGCAACACATATCGCACGTTTATTTTGTTTACCCGCGATATATTCTGTAATACACCAACAATACCTTGTCGATGCTTGGATGAGGGATCAACGCTCGGACCTTGTTGAACATTCAAACATCGAACCGTCTCTATTCCATTCATTTTCATCATTAATCCATCCATCCATAATTAATTCATTAAACACTCAGAATTTTCTTCCAAAGGTTTGTGTTAACCTGGGACTAACGCTCAGATGACGTTGAACATTCAAACATTGAAGCCGCACCTATTTCAAACAGAAATTGATCAAATACTCAAAAAGTTGTTATGGTTTCATTTGCAACCGGGACTAACGCTCGGATGACGTTGAAAAATCAAACATCGAACCTCTACTCCTAATAAAAATTGAACAAATACTTAGTTACGTTGTTTTCAGTCGCAACTGGCACCAACACTCGGATAGTGATAAACATTCAAACATCAAACCCGCATCTACAGCAACTACAAATTCATTAAAGAAATACTCAAAAAGGGGCGTGGGTAACAGGCGCCGCAGGGACTAATGAGGATGATGATTATTTTTTAATTGAGATAATATATAAATATAAATAAATAAATATAAATTAATATTGTCGGAAACTTTTCACACAGCGCCATCTAGCCCAAATTAAGCTAATATTAGCTTGTGTTATGGGATCTAGATAACTGATAAACATACTTATATATTACTAAATACATGCATATTATAAATAAATAACACCCAGACACAGAATAAACCGTCGTGCTCATCACACAAAGTTTTATCCTGGGTGGGAATCGAACCCACGACCTCTTGCGTAGCACTCATAATACATTAGGTGCATATACGTAAATTATCTACTAGTTCAAACATTATAACTGTAAAATTACTGACACTCGCAACCCACCCAAATTCAGTTCCAAATTCAAAATATCGCGGAACAATAGAACTCTAGATAAACTTCAGACCGACGTGCTCTCACCTTGAATTTCTGGACGGCACTGAATGTTTAGCGGTCGCGTATTCTAATATAAATCCTATAAAGTGGAGGTTACTTTTCCATACTAAAATGTATGAACAAACTTCCTTAAGAAAATGAGATATGTTTAGGCTTAGATTGTTGCTTTTAATTTGAATCAATAATAAAACTACTATGGTCAATGAATTATCTATACTTTTGTCTCCAATTTTAACCAAAAATGTGTTTAATTATAACAACGATTTAGCTGACAGTGACAAAATAAGAAAGGTCGATTTTGCAGATTTTATCAATGTTGTCGATAGGATTTCTCAATTTTTTTTTATTATTTTAGTTAAATCGCACGTTGGGTTGTTTTAGTTCCATTTTTTTAAGAAACTGAAAATAATAAATTTTGACAATTCAATGACACCAGTGCCATAGCATTTTTAAAACGCCAAGTAATGTTTTGTGCTTTTTTAAGGACTCGCCCCTTAATTTAATTTTGGGAAGATGATTGACAGTAGGTAATGGATAATTAAAGAAGTAGAGAGTGTAAAGATCAAAGGGGCCTAACCTAACTGAACCCAGAAGTGTCTCACTAAGAGAACCTCTGGCTTATCTTGCGACTTGGTAGATGCAATGTGGAACACCTTAGACGTTTAGTGGGTAGTCTTATTAAATTCAAAAAATACCTTACCTTTAAATGATGCACCTGCTGAATTGCGGTTGTGGATATGGTATAACCGTGTTAAAGCTTGAGAGATCAGATGGCTGTCGCTTTTAATAACGCTGAATAAGTATGCCATCTAATAGTTACTTTTAAGCTATAACCTATTATGAACATAATTATGAACTCCGGGCTCTAAGGTTGATATGTTGCTACAAACACCACAAGCACGTTGGATCCAGCTGTGGAATCCCCACAAACCAAGATAAGTACAGGTCTCGTCAACGGACGACAGGAGTACGAACCCTGCTGCTTTAAGGGCCGTATTTTAAAACGTTCCTCAATACTCAAGAAACACTTGAGAGTGAAGGCGAAAACTAGCCTTAAGCGTTTCTTGAGTATTCAGTAACGTTCTAAAATACGGCCCTAAATTTTCAAACTCGCGACCTTGATTGCATTATTACGGTTCTAACTTCATTACTTGTATTTGTAGAAATTAGTAATAAACTTATTTTTATTTTTTTAATGGTAATATCATTTATCTCTCAGGGCTATGTTCTGAAACCAAAAATCGTTTCACTACATTATTATGAAGAAATAATTAAATTAAAGCTTAAGTATACATGCACTTAATCTTTCTTTTTATTAGATACAGATACTGACCGCACTGTTTGAAGGGAGCTAACGCATACAGATTTTCCACGGTTCCCGATCCAATTAATTTAAAAACCGGCATAACAAACTCTGCAAAGGGCTATATTGTTATGTAAATTTGTGTAAATTTGGTGGCCAGACATAGGCATGACTAATTGTTAATTCGACTAATGCTCTTAGGAGAGTGGCACAGAGGCCTGCCGTTGTAATAAGGATTAAGCTGCATGACCTCACAGCGTGTTCGGCTTACCGTCTCTCGTTAGAATGCGGTCGTTTTTGATCGGGCTTGTGGTTGGTCACACCTTGTTTTGAGAATTGATTTTGTGCGATGACATCCATCTCAAGTCCGTGTAACCGAAAGCCAATGCAATACTCAGCTCTAGTTAGTATACAGTTTGCAAGATCTGCAGGAAACAGTGTGGTTTTGTTGTTTCAAATTATTTTCCTGTTATTTGAGTGCTTTAAATGGAATGCTAGCTTGCGTGTTTATGACAAACGAGTGTAAAACAACAACACAGTTAGCTACAGTCATATTATAAAGTCCAACGCAATTGTTTTTGCAGGCAATAGCTATAAACCGTTAACGGGCTTAACTTTGGGGCATAAACCATCCATCTTAAACATCCCTCTATTAATAATTGCTTTGAGTTTTACGCCGTGCGTAATTATTTAATGGAGATGAATTCCGCAACGCACGCGCCGGCCGCACCGTGAAATGAAACGTTAAATGCTTCAATGAAGCTATTGAAGACAGCATTTTTATGCAGCAACGGGTCTTACTCCCCCTACATTTAAAAAGTTTATATTTTTTTGCAAATTGTTTGGGGTTAGTTGCTCTTTGTTTTGGACACTGATTAATTTTTAGATGGTGTTTTGGATGTTTTAATGGAGCTTGTTTTTTCATTTTGGTATTGTTTTGTTTTTTTGATATGCCAAGTTTATTTTGATGAAATATTTATTCAAGATATTATGTCATTATAGCGCGGAAGGAGTAAGTCCAAAATCATCTAATAGCAAAAGACTTTGAGCTAGTTAGTAGCTTTGACCTGCCTGTCAAAAACCATCAGGATTGACTATTAAGACTAAGCGTTTTTAGTTTTTGGGCAATTGTTATATTCTTATATTTAAGTAGTTTATGTCAGATAATCATGGGTGTAATATAAAAAAGCGAAAAGGAGAGAGTGGAATTAGGTTAACATATTCAATCTTCAATAATACAATATATTTATGATTCTTTAAAAATATCTACTCGTAAGTTAGTAGTAGTGTTTCTGAGATCTCAGGTCGTATCCTGGGTCGGTATAAATATTTGTGTGATCCATAATAATGTTTGTGTCGGTGAGTTGAGTTTCGGTGTTACATATAATTATTTACAAATTTATAAGTACGTTTAACAGTTGTATAGATTCTATAGCAAAATTTATTATTACTCGTAGCTTAATTTGGGCTAGACGGCGTTGTGTAATAAATGTACCGCAAAATGTATCATTTATTAATTTATTATTGATGTTGAAGACGTAAATTTTTGAAAATTGAGTATGTTACAGTGTATTCTTGTAAGATTAGGTTTCTTTTTAAAAATACTTCTCCAACAACGCGATGGAAACTTTGTTGCATCTATTTGTAGAATTTGGTAAGTATCAAATGAAGCTCTACTGCAAGTAGGGGTTGAGAGAGAGCAATCTTTTCTATGACAACTAAAACAGTTGATTCCATCGTGCCTAGAACCGAAAGATTCCGTAGATCTTTTATATGTCGCACCATAAAAGCATGGAACTCTCCACGAGCGCACGTGTTTCCCTCCTCCATCACACCTATATTTCGTAAGTGGTTGGTAGAGTTGCACACTCATAATTTGCCAGTACTTTTGTTGACCTCACTTAATAGAAGCAAGCCTATTGCTGCCACCAGGCACTCTATATAGGAGAAAATCTATTTCAATTCTGTAATTCAAACCCAAATTCCCGTAGCAAAGAGAGATGTTACACACCCACAAATACAATCTTAGCAGCCCGATCATTGAAGACGCAATTAAATGAATTTACTTCTATCTCGTTCCTATATAGTGTATAGGAACGAGCTAGAAGTATTTAGAAATGAATTGTTTATCTACTTTTGTCTATTAAGAAGTAAGATAGGTATCGCAGAAGAAACACCTTTTCCTGACTGTTTTGCGTGTGGAACTAACTCGAATTTCACATCACCAGAGTTAACGGTGGACTGGGGTCGGAATCAAACCGACTACAACGATAATAAAGATCAATAATAATTTTCAACACTGCTTTTACCATACACGATAAGCATATTCCTACCTTAAATATTTACAAGTACCAACAAAATGAATTAGAACGACACAATGTAAATGTAACCCACCTTAAAATTGTTTTATTTCTGTCGTTTACAACGTTAAAAGATTAGCCTCAAAGCCACAGAGTAATAACAATTTTAGATATCTTCCACTGGGGAGTGATAGAGTCCTTCATTCCATGAAGTAGATACGCGTACGGGTCGTATAAATTAAAATATTAAACGTATCGCGGTATAACATGACGTTAGGAACATGTAATTATCAAAATGTGTTACGAAACCATGCTCTAGTACCTTGAACAAGTCGAAGGTCACACTAATCAACGTCACATCATCAGTTATTCATTATTATTGGGGCGTAGTCCTCTATAAACTACCAACGATGCCGCTATTAGCAATTCATATGAAATAACACATAACAATAGTAATCAGGCGTTTGGTAATGAAAGAAAAATCACATTTCGTCATGAGTCGGTGCCAAGCACAGATTTCGTCGGCAATGTATCGTGAAATTAGTTTAGTGGCACTATATAATTACGCGCCCTTTTTATAGTCCCTCCGATGCCGAAGGGCGAGTCGGCCCCCGGCCTGTTATGACGAAAATGTCAACCCGGTATGCGACTTGATGAATCGACACTATTTTTAAACATTTTTCTCTGCAGTTTGCTACTCTAATAGCTCAATAACAACAAACAACTTGATAGGGCTGTAAGAAATTAAACACAGATAAAATGAAAGATACATTTCATAGATTTATTATATAAAATCTTAACACTACATTTGAATTTTTATTAACTTATTTAGTAACATGTGAAATGTACAGAGCTATTACTTCACTATAGATAATAGTAATTAGTTTATAATTATTGCGCAGGATCTTCCCTAGTTGAGGGAAACCCTTATTTTATCACTAAAATCTTTAAGTACTTACTGAGTCTTAACTAATGTATAATAAACGACGAAGCTCAGATATTTACTGACGATTTTATAAACTATTTCGATTTATGTACATTATGATATGAGAGAAGTCTGAAAAATATGTCATATTTGCAAAATGAAAGCTTATTTAAGCACCTATTAAACTATTACTACTATAGCAGATATAGCGAAGGGCTCATTGTAAATATCTGTTATATTTATTTTTATTATTATCTCCAACAAAACGTACAACAAAATTATTTATCTACCTTTTATCATTAAATAGGTACTATTATGAGCAATTGAATAAATTAAGATTCTTAACAACCTTTTTTGAAACGAGACCTATTTTTTGATGTCGACGATAATTAGCAATCAGAAAAAAAACAGTAAATTTTTATATTTATTTTTATTATTATCTCCAACAATACGTACAACAAAATGCAATTTATCTACCTTTTATCATTAAATAGGTACTATTATGAGCAATTGAATAAATTAAGATTCTTAACAACCTTTTTTGAAACGAGACCTATTTTTTGATGTCGACGATAATTAGGAATCAGAAAAAAAACAGTAAATTTACGTTTAATATAAATTAATAAAAAGACTCAAAATAAAGAGTTTAGTTATGAGAGCAACACACTGTAAGAGAAAAAATTTGGCAGTAAATTATCAAATTTATTAGAATACACACTGTGGACACAATTGTGCCCAGAACCGATATATTCCGCAGGTCTTTCTTGTTTCGCACTATTAAAGCATTGAACTCTCTTCCAGCGCAGGGTCTGGGTCCTTTAGGAGAATCGTGAAAAGGCATATTTCTGGGCCGTCAACCTGAGGATCGTCATCGGGGCCCTACCGGCTGGGTAAGCCCTCAGTCACGGATCATCGTCTCTGCTTTCCATTAGGCGGGCGGCGCAATTTAGACATGTCAAAGAAAAAAATCCCGTAAGTCATTATTGAAATGGTTTTAACATAATTATATCTAAAATACGGCAATGACTTACGTTACTACTATACAATATGACGATAAAATATTTTTCAAGGAATGGAGTACCTTTGTGTAGAATTGATTGCATGTTACTATCAAATAAATTATTAATATGCCTCATTGTAAATAAAATCGTAAAACGCTAAAAATGTTTTGTCAAATAAAAATATCACAAATTCGTAAGAAATACAAATCTAATTTTATAACTGCATAATTATAAAAGCTTTTGGCATACTACTAATTTCAATAATGAGCAGCTTATATTCAATGGAATTATTAATAAAATGTTTAGACAAAATAGGCACGCAAGTATATAAAATACTCATTTAATTTAGGTAAAATATTGCTATCGATCACTGCAAATGTAAATATGATTTTGGTGTGACTATGAATACAATATGTACAAGCTCTTAGGTACAATATTATGATATGGAATCGAATAACTTGAATAAGTACTAGACAATGATATCTGATTACTCCGTCAGGGATACAGCGTGAAGATAGTTAGTTAGTTACAATGATATTAAGGATAAAATGAGTACATGACTTTTGTACAAAAATATTCTCAAATTATTTAAAATTATTTCAATGCATTTTGTGTAAATGATTCACTACCTTGTGGATAAACTATAAATACATTACGTTTGTAGACATGTTATTATTTAGTTTCCTGTAACTGTAACGTAACTTGTTATGACATGTTTGTTAAATATTATAATTATTTGTAATAATGTAAGTGTAATGTATTTGCTAAGAGATGGCGCTGTTAACTTTATATGTGTTTATTCATCCTGAACGTTTGCAGAACTGATTACCCCGCTGTAAAAATGTGTAATTATGTTAGATCTCAATAAAGGAGTATCGTGCGTGTACAGAAATTTAGAGTAATTTATTTGCTCCCCACTGTATTCCTATATCGCCAAGTCGACGGCAGGCTAACATGTTAATGTTATATATAACAAAGCTTGTACAAAAGGATTTGTTATAAATTACTACAGAATTGAACTGCAAATGTTTAATTATTTGATTGGATTTTTCGCTTCATGTAAAAATCTTACCTTGGTACGATAATTAGCTAATATTTTTCATTATTATTGCTGCGATTGTAAACACCATCGATACACATGCAGTATGAACATCACTATGTATTGCAACAACTTATTATGGCATAAGTGTTAGCATACATTACGGCATAATATTAAATGTTTTTAATAACCATTTCAGAAAAGTGTAAATGAAATACAGTATTTGTAGGAGAAAATCATTATTTAAAAAAAATAAATAAAAAATTGTTATATTAATATTCTAATAATAGCATTAGTTTACGCATATTATTTAGTGAATAATAACAACCAAATATTTTTAGTGAAACTTTTTAAAATCGTGTTATTGTGGAAATACTGTTTTCATCCACTCTGTACCGAAATGGTTCGTAAAAAATGCTAACCAATAAAATTTTATCGCTCACATTTGGTGAAAATGAAAAATACAGTGAACTATATACTTAATGAGTGATAATTTAGTCTAAATAAGTCCACGATCAATACTTAAAAATATATTTTCTAAACGAGTTTCTTATATATCACAGGCTTAAATTATACTCATTATCATTAGGGACGTGCATACTATACGTACACTTAATAGATATAGTCAAACAAAATTAGGTAACTATTTACACAAATAGGGGAAAAATAATGAGGCGAACCCTCCCACAACCCTCGGAGATTTCAAATTACGACCGCGGTGTACCAACACACGGCAATACGTATCTTTATATTCGAATTGTTAGCTTACTTCGACTAACGAATCTTGGTCCGATTGCAATAATGCATTCTCTCTGACCAATACTCTTTAACCGCATGCTAAAACTTAACCTATAAAATTACAAATACAAAAGCAGATTACAAATAATTTAATTCGATGAAATAAAATTCTTAATTCAATCCAAGATATCTAACAATTCTTCTATCACTTAATCAACGAACAAAGCGTACTCAATATTTCGATATTAAATATTTTACATTCCATTTACCAACAAAGCAACGCACAACTCTTTTTTTATCGTTCCATTTAAAATTTCAATATTAAAAATGTCTGTAAAATTTTCGAGTGTCCAATAATCACCTACTCATGTTCCCGCCGGGTATTTGGAACGATGCACTGTTGCTACACAACTAAGTCGGATATCACTACACTGTCACTTTACAAAAGCTAGAGGGTGTCACGTTCAATTTAGTACACTAGTCTTGAGCTCAACGTACACAGCTAAGGAGTCGCTACGAGATCTGTTATGGAGCGGATGATATTGACGGATTCCCTCACGAGAATATATTGAAGTACTTCAGGCCAGCCGACACATAAGGTATCGGAATAGCTCCTGCGTAATAGTTAACAGACTGAAACATGAGATAGGCGATCTTCGCAAGCTATCACACTATTTCGTTAGGATGTGTATTCTGATTTGAATCATTAAATCTTGCACATTGCTGAAACAAAAGAAATAATTAAAAAGTTAAAAAGTTTTTCTAAACAAAAATTTCAAACCAATCTTATATCACAGTTAATATTACTTTTTGTCATAAAATTAATAAGTTGGGTGCTTACGCTCATTTGTTTAGTTTATGAGGGTTGGGTTACCTGTCTTGTTTAGTAAATCGTCTTGAAACAATACTCATTTAAATAAAAAATATCCACTTAAATTTGCATTTTAACTAACCTCTTGTTTACGCTCCCAGGTTTTCATCGCAGTTTTATATTTTTCGAATTCATGACACCAATTTGAATATATTTTCTGATACTCATTACTCTTCTCTGGAGGAGAGCATCTGCAGAGAAAATATAATTTATTATTTATTGCTTTTTTCACATTCATTAAGAGAATGAAATTTTAAGGCGGCTCTAGGGCTAGTAAATAAACGTACCTGTGGGTATCGACTGTAATATTGTAGGAGCATAGCAAAGATCCTCCAAGCCAACAGTCATATCTTCCAGCATCGGCTTCATTTACTGAAATTATTAATAAGCCATGCTCTGAGGTCTCGATATATTTTTCCGGCTTGCTGTAAAAGAAAATAAAATATTCACTAAGCATTAAGGATCAAGTTTGCTTTTTCCTGAGTGAAGGTATTAAATATTTTTGGACTTGATACTTTGTATTATTTTAAAATTTTAATGAGAAGCCTGCCCTTCGCCGGGTGTTTTCAATATTTGTGAAGGATAAAGTCGTCCTTTTATTAATCTATACCTTTTGATGTATGTGAAGGTCATTATAGTTTATTTTAACGCATAGCATTGACAGTGTTCATTAATAACAATCAACCAAGTAAATCAAAGTAAGTAGATATTTTTTTCTTTATATGGTAACTACTAAACAGGTAAAATCTTAATTAGTTCACTTAAAAAAATAGCCAACAGTAAATTCGTTCATCATTATCAATTTAATATTGACCCCCGCGGCTTAGCCCTTGACCTACTTCGAACTCCCGTCGCACCCATTTAATCCCAGCGCATATAACGTTTACAAAAGTGCCCGAGATTAGCGCGTTCTCTTCATCTTTATATATTAGTATACATGTAAAAGGATAGATTAGGTGTCCCCACTCAGATATTCGGGGTTCAATCGACCAGCAGTGCAGCTGCTGATCAACAGACGAGGCAACGACGTAGGCTGCCTTACCACGCTGGGAGGTCAGACGGCAATCGCTCCAAACAATACCAAAAATGTAAAACCAAGCTATACGCTATAATTGCTCCTAGGAGCCACAAAAAAAACTGGGACTCGGCTCTAAATCTAAGTTGGGTTTGGTAGCGATTGGAAATACACTAAGATGAAGAAACAATAAAGAATTTAGACAAATAAACCTTACTAATATTGTATATGTGAAAGTTTATCACGATGTTTGGATGTTTGGGACTCCATCGCGCGCTAACCATTGACCCAATTTGGTTTAAACTTAGTATACAGATAGCTGGATTAACCCATAACTTATAAACTTTTATAACACAGACGAAAGTTATACTGAACCTCCTTGAGATTCGACAAACATGGCAGTGGCGACCTCTGTACTTCATTAATGCTCAATATAAAAAAATAATAGAAAATTCAATTGTATTGCTGATGGTCCCATTGAAAATTAACAAGTCGTTGGGTGAATAAAACGTATCAAACCGAATGTTGGAAGTTCCCCTTGCATTTTAATTTGTATAACGGAAGCACGATAGTCGAAGATTTCGGATCCCTTTAATTAATGTTGTTGCATGCGTGTTTAGAAACACTATTTTCGTGCTTTAAAAGCTATTTAAAATGTACTTATTTTCGAATTGAAAACGGAAACGGGTAATAAAGTTGCTGAAGTGATTTAGTTTGTAGATTTTATTGAAAGCATTTCTAACGGGGTCTTCGACTATCAATAGCTATTTTGTGGATAACTTAGGTCTACTAAATGCATGAGAGGTTTTATTTGAGATCTAACTATAAGAAGAAATAACTTTTTAAATTATTGTGATTATTGCCTATTTTTTACTACTCACGCACGGAACGCATTTACGCTAACTTTTTATTTGATATCAACTCGATGCGTATATCCATTTCTAAAAAAAAAATACATAGACAGACCGACGTAATACAAAGTAATTCTAAAAGGATTTCGTTTTTACCTTTTCAGGCACAGAGCCTAATATGTATCATAAATATTGAAAACATCGGTTAATCTGCTAAAGTAACCATACAAATTTATAAGTTAATCAACGAAATAGGTTTCAATAATTCACTTACTTGAAAGTTATAGGATGACGTCCTTTTTCTCTCGAATAATGATACCACGTCACCGCCCTAGGTTGTAAAACCTCGGGCATTTTTACGAAACTGCCTAAATGCAAGCTCTGGCCCCAGGTTGCGGATACACTTTTACGAGATATTGATGAGTCGCAGATATCTGCAGTTTCGTTGGCAACATCTTGTATTAATCTGTGGAAAAGAAAAAAAACTTCAACTACTAAACAAACAATTTATATCAGCTGAAGATATGTTTCTTACTAGCCAATATCATAAGATGAACCTTTTAGGGTAGGCATACTTGTATTAGGTACCCAGAAAATGGTTGTAAAACTGTCACATAATGTAATGAATGGGTACTTCATTGTCATATTTTTCAAAAATACCGTCTCTATTTCTATATCACGATATTTTTCCATATATCACAATAATGGTGCCTGATAGTTATTCTTTCAACCCTTTAAATTCAAAAGGCCTAAATCATAGTTGATTTTAAAGAGGTAATAGAATAGATAAATAAATAAAAATTAAGGCATTGTAGTTTCACAAATTAGCTGTAGATTCGTAATCGAATTACCCCAATAGATGCACGACTTGTCAGTAGTATCTATATAATTATTATTTAATCAAAAATACCAACCCGGGCATATACTCTCTACACACGCCAGTGTCTCTGTCCCAGCCACAGTAAGGGTCACGAGCGCACCTTACGCATGCGTCATACCGTCGAGCACATAGAGCTAATCGGAGTTGAAGCACGCGTCGATCTGATGACGCGTAGAGTGAACCATGTAATCTGGATATCGCCATCGCCTGAACAAGAGATTATTCTTATTGAATTTCAAAACGAAACTGAGAAATTAAAATCATGATGAAAAAGCTTATTTCTTACCTGAATTGGTTCTCCGGGAGTAACATCGAAAATGTCCAGAAGTGCTGATTGACTGTCGCCATTACGAGTCCATTGCACTATCTTGTGGATTTTACCTTCATCTGCAAGAAAAGAAACACCGAGGTTACCAAATTACCTACAGCAACAATATAATAGGATACAAAAGACAACATTATTATTTAAGGTCAGGTTTAAGGTCTCAAACACTTAGGGCCGTATTACAGAACGTTTCTCAATACTCAAGAAACACTTGAGAGTAGTATTTTAAGGCGAAAACTAGCGTTTCTTAAGTAATGTGAAACGTTCTATAATACGGCCCTTAATATTCAAAATTAATTTCTAGTGGAAATTTTTTACGTGGCGTTAAGTACTACAATTTCTTTAATTTAGCATAATATTTGATACTAAACACCTAATTTGAATTATTGAATTGATAAGCGGCGGCACAGTGGCAGTGACTCAAACAGGTAAATTGGATGTCGATTTGAACCTAGGATATTGTTCGATGTGCATGACTGTTTTTGAGACTAAAGTTTTCGGGTGCAGCTGAGAATACTGCTCTATTAACCGGGCATGTATCATTGAATAATCTCTGAAATGCTTTAACAAGAGGTTGTACTCTATACATATTTAACAAAGATAATATACCTACCAACGCATAAGCGACACATTTGAATTCCAGTAGTTCACTGTGTTCCACTTCACTTACCAAACATCTTAGAGTTCTATTAATCGTTGCTAATATTATAATTGAGAGCGTATTATTATTTAATGTATACACTTAGGCAACTGATGGAGAGGCATTAGGTATAATTGGGGTTATTATATTAATTTAGCAACGTACATCTTACCTATTTGAGCTGAGAATATAGGTAACATTTAATGTTTCTTTGATTTTAAAAACGAAGATTTTGTTGTTAACAAGCACGTATATTCTCGTTTACTTAGTGTTCTGTAAATGATCACTGCATTCAGCATCTTAAGCTATGGTCAATCCTGAGATGGGTGGCCGTTTGTGGCACTCTATTGCTATATAAACCGTTTATGGAATTGTTATTAACGACTGCCTTGTAATTGACATCAGTTCCAAACGGCTTCGTGTAACATTAGAAGCAATGCAAGGCTTGTAAATAGTAAAGCATAAATGGTTACCTATATCAGAATAGACCGTAGTAATACCGTAGTAATTGCTTAACGCAGTTATCTTTAACAGAACATAGAACTAGCGAGCTTATGAGAGCTTCGAAAATAGTACGAGTATGTTACAAAATTGTTGATTACTTCTTTTTCATATTTAGTAGAGTATGAATATCAGAGCAGTTTTTAGTTTTCGAACTTTCTTGTAACCTAACTGACCCTTACTAAAGGAGGCGAGTGTGGTATAACATTATTTCTGTGTACTTGCTTGCTTAGGGTTTTGCGGAAACGTGATACTTTCCGCAAAACCCTACATCCTAATATATTTTCACTTTATTTTAAGAAATGGTTTTAAACCATTTCTTTAAAAATAAAGTTAATATTGTGGGAATAATGGTACCTATATATTGTAGGACATTTTTTTTCCACAGCGCTATCTAGACCAAACTAAGCTAATATAAGTTGTACTGAACAATCTAGACAATATATATTATATTTTATATTTTTAAATACTTACATAATAAACATATGAAATACTCAAACTCCGAAATACACATTTGTGTTTCACTCAAATATTTATTTCAACCCGGGATTCGAACCAAAACAACCCGAGATATGCGGCAGTCGTGTACACTACCACTTAAGCCATATAGTAATTTTAATTATGTTTGTAAATGATATTTAAATTATGTTTTATTTATTCATAGGATCACAACATAATCATCTAAACTTTGTTAAAATTATGCAATGTTAACGCCTTGAACGTGTGAATTCTCGAACGTCACCCGAGCGGTGAACATTTCTAACAGCTTGTTCAAACTGATAAATTGTGGGGACAACTCAAAGTGATGGCGCCAATTAATTCTGTTCTCTACAATAGTCACGAAATGAAACTTGGTGTTTCATGTTTATCAGATTTTAGCTCTTCACACGAAACGGCAATGTACACGACGTTTGTTCAATAATATTTTAGGCAAGCTGTCTTTATCAAAGTGCTAGCTTTGATCAAAAACGGTTTTAGGTTTACGTCTTCTAAATTGGTTTACAATTTGCGTGACTCACTTTCACAGGCCAAATAAATAGGTGGGTTTCACGATTTTAAGTTTAGTTTTTGAGCAAATCTGTAATATTAATTTTGTTTAAGTAGTTTCAATGTGTAATACTTTTTTATTAATATGTTTAAATTATTATTTTGTTATTACCAGAGGCAGGTAGAATACGGTCTGATAAAAAGTGCTTACCGTAGCCTATGGACCTTAGTAACACGCTTCAGGCTCTAATATTAGCGCATTAGAAAAAAGATTACTGATAAAATATTGTATTGCTACAAAAATTAAGATAATAACCGTACAAATATATAGTACTAGTATATTATCGTTGATATAATGCTATCCATTGTAAATATATGACAAGGAGTTACGCATTTACGTTAACAATCCAAAATATCAGCCGTATTTCCCAAAGGTCAGAAAATACAGTACAATCTTTGTAAACACAATCGCAATGGCACGTGACCACGTGCCTATGACGGCATCGAAGGCATCGAAAGCCTATTGTACATAAGGTTACAGTTCCCAGTTTCCTTACAAAAGCGACCGAATCAGGAGCAAATTAATATGCGACCCACGAATCTTAATAGCTAATTGGATTACTGGCATATAGCGAAATTGCCTAACCGGGTTACGTACAATACTAAAGCTACGTGTCTATGTTCAATGTGTCGCGTTGTAAGACGGAATGGCAGGCTCATATTATTGTGTTCGTTAAGTTATAGCTGAGGCATAAATCAGTAATTATATTGGAGCCCTTGTCGCTAATGAATGGTAAAATGTTGACTGTGAAAGCTTGCGTGTTATGTGCCAACATAATGATTTGTGCGGTAATAAAATATCGAGCTTGTTAAATATTGCTTCGGAAGCAAATGGGCAGCAAGTTCGGTTACTGTCGATAAGGTTTCTTCTTTGATAATTAACAAAAAGCTTAAGTTATGAAACGATTCCTACAGTAATGGAGAATTCCTAAACAGATGATAGTAGAATTGCTTTCATTAATGAAAATTGTCGAGTCGAAGTTGTTAGAACACCAAATATTTTTTCTCACTTTCTATTTTTTATATTTAGGGCACTTTTTATTAAAATATTAACAAACATAATTCCCAATATTTCCACTACCCCTACAGTTAAGCTAAATTAATTGTGTTAGGACAGTATTTACGTCCGTAGTGTCAGCCGGCGGAATTCACATTGTGAAAACGGTACGAAACCTTAACACAATTTAGTGACACCACTTGCAGTCGTGGGTCTCCCGTTAAATATTTGTCACGAAATTCTGATTGAGTTAAAAATGTTCTGTAGATCCATTTTTGAGGTAATCCTTCGACGGGCTCACGGCATAGCATCCATAACAATTTGCACACGTAAAAAAAGACCTATCCGTCTTTTTTCCGTACCCCTAATATTAGTCTCATCCACTGAACATATAATATTAATAGGTACCTATTATTATATATGTTCTGTGGTTACATCCGTTCCACCCATTGATGTTTGATTGAGTAGCAAACAACCATTTTAGTCAAACTTTCACATTTACAGCAGTATAATTTTCTATTCTACTATAACATGAAAATTGTTTTGTATTTATTGTATGCGACATTGTTATATTCTAAATTCTATTTCTGAATACGTTCCTTCAGCACTTGAATAGGAAATGTCCTCATCTACAATTCTAAACTCTTGAAATCTATGATCTTCTTAATGTATATAAATTTTGAAATTTCTAATTTGCACACGTACGCTATACTCCAAGGATAGTTCTAATGAAGAGTAATATTTATGATTACGGCCGGAACAGCTTTTAAAAAAAATACATTAGTTTACAATTGATAAACTACAAGAATTAGGTAATAGGGTGCAACGGGGGTTAGAAGTCACGGGTGAAGCCGTGGTACACAACTAGTTATAAATAAATCTATTTCTATACCTACTGGGTTAAATAGCACCATTCTAATATCCAATTAATTACTAGTCCTAACATTCATACATTATAATGAACATACACAAAGCCATTTCCCTCTAACCAACGAAATAGTTCGAGACAGTGAAATTTTCGCATTAAATCAGCGGGATTAGAGCAATAAGTAACAATGTGATATACAGTTACATGGCTGTCGCGTAAGTGACTGACGGTAGCTACCACCGGTAATTATGTTCCCGGAATGTCGTGTAAGGAACTCTGGTAACTGGTTTATGTACATAGTTCGTAAAGGAGATCAAGTAAGGGCTTGTCTTTAGGAGAGTTTTCCAGTTAATAGTGGATTGGCGTCTGGATAAGTCGCTATTACCCTTTAAAATATTGACATTGCATGAACTTACTTATAATAAATTCACATTGGTTAAAAATCCTATTATGGCCTTGAGTTTTCTTGGCCTCAATTCGATTGGCCTACACCACAACACAAGCAATTTAGCTCAGCTGGTGGGGTTAATGAAAATGTTTGGTATTACGTTTATTAATATTTTAAAATATGTGTGTGTACCAGAGTACACAGGTAAGAAGTAAAATTTTTTTACGACATGTAATTCTACTACTTATAACTTCAGGAAAATTTTATTGATAAGGCTTACGCATACGTCGAAAAACAAGTTTCACTTCAAAAAAACATGGCGCGTAACCGTAAAACGTGACGATTTTTTTAAAGCTATGAATATTCTTTTTTGTTCTCTTCTGGGAAGTAACATTGGTAGGTATAAAATATGATATTATACAGCCTTCCTCGATAAAGGCTATTCAACACTAAACAACTTTAATATTTAAACCAGTAGTTTCTGAGATTAGCACGTTTAACCAAACAACCGAACCAAGTCTTTGGATTTTAATATTAAAGATATTAAGTATTAATATGATATTTCAGGTCTATATCGCGACGAATATTAGTAGGTACAAAACCTACCTTACCCTTCCCGACGTTTCGACCGGATAACACCAGCCGTGGTCACGGGAGGACTGTTCGGTAAATATAAGGTAGGCTTTGTAACTAATAATATACGTCGCGAATAAGAACCAAAATATCATATTAATATGAGTTTAATTTATAAAACATTAATAGATATAAATATCGTTAAATAAGTATCGTTGGGACAACTCACAACGCCCATACATATTATAGATAAATAACACCCAGACACAGAATAAACCGTCGTGCTCATCACACAAAGTTTTATCCTGGGTGGGAATCGAACCCACGACCTTGTGTAGCAGTCGGATACACTTCCACCGCGCCACAGAGGCAGTCAAATATTAATATATTTGACTGCCTCTGTGTAGTCTTATTGTTAACATAGTCGTGATGTATATAATAATAATAGTGCCGGATTTGCTACGGCTGGTTGTTTGAAGGGTGACAGCTTTGTGACATTTACTTTTACGAGCGCTTACTTGCTTCAGAAGGTACGTTAAGCCGTTGATCCCGGTTGCCAGTAACATATATGTCTTTAAGTCAAGTTGAAGGCGTTATGGGCAGTATAAAAAATGTCAATAGCGGGTCACCAAAACCTGTCTATTCAACACGGCAATAGGCTGACAACCTAGGGGGCATTTAGTGTGCCTACCCTTTCGGGGATAAAGGCATGACTATAATGTATGTATGTATGTACGTGCTTATCGCGCAATGTTTACAAAAACCGACTGCTCCGCCCCCAACGCCATAGTAACTTATTTCATGTGTTCCATGGTAACCTTGTCGATAGGTAAAAGCTTATTCTCAAATAAGAAAGAACTATCAAATTTATCACGTACGTAAAAAAAGTGTGTGTGTGTGTGTGTACCTACATATTTACGCGTTAGAAGTTATACTGCTTTAGTCTAATAAGATTTCATCACATATACCACAACTCTTTGTTTGTAACAGCAATAATATTATTAGTAAGAAAAAAACACAAAAGAATGAAAGCTACATTGAATGTAGTTATAAATTGTCATGGCAAAACTTATTAGCTAACTTCAGGGTGTTTATAAGTTGTCATGGAAACACTTATCAGCTAACTTCATGGTGTCGGAATTTCGAGACGGTGAGCGCGCGCATCGTATAAATTTACTCTCATCATTTTTCCCTTACGCGCCAAAAAAGGATAAATTCAAAAATAACAGATTAGTTATTTTAGTGTAGCGGTAGACATTCGTAAATGTGTATTCAGCATTGGATAATATTCTTGTGGGTACCATACAAGCGTATAATATATTATGTGACACAAATATCTTGATGCGATAATGGCTGGAACACGAGAAAGCGTTTAACAAACTTGTCTATGAGCAAATCTGAGGAGGTTATAATAGGGATTAAACTGAATCCTGTTTCCCAAAGCCTGTTAGATATAATAAACTATAAAACTTCATACGTACAATCTTACTGCTAATGAACATCGTATAGTAAAATTCTATGTATATAATACTAGCTGATGCCCGCAAGTTTGCCCGGGTGGTGAAGTTTTCCTATTTGTGATTTCGCCCGGAATCCTAAACTTTTGGATAATCCAATATTGCCTATGTTACTCACGAAGAATGTAGCAATATATTGGTGAAAGAATTTTTTAAATCAGCCTCGTAGTTTCTGAGCCCATTCATTACAAACATACTTACAAATCTCTCCTTTTTATAATATAAGTATAGATAAAAAATTATCCAACACAAAAACTACATTAGTAAAAAGGAATGTATACTCGCATTTAAAGGATCACATTTAAATTATATTCTAAAATCCGATTAAATGAAAATCCTCCAGAAAAAATAAATTATTATTTCTTTTATAATCTTTCTATATCTGTTGATCAAAATGCGGTGAGGCAGATCTTTTAATAAATTAATTTCTTGTGATTAATTCTGATCACGGTCGACCCGCGTAAATAATACAACAATTCAACATTGGACGTCCAAAATGAACTTGAAGTATTTTGCGCGTTATAAATATTTGGGGAAGCAACCGTCCCTAAATATCACTCTAACAATAACAAAATTCACAAGGAAAGGCATACAGAAAATAATAAATATGAAAAACATATCTGCAATGACAAATAAAAATTATCGGAGCAAACACATGCCCACGCATTGGAATAAGTCAGTAGACAAATTAGACAGTTACTTGGCAGGTTAACACTATCATTTTTCGATGAACAAATATTTATTCATGACAATATCATGTGTTTTCCCTCATCTCTCTCTTTTTCATCTTCACCGATCGTACCTACAAACGGTCTCAAAGAAATAATTCCACAATTCAATAAAGATTTCGCTTCGATAACTCTAAGTGAAAACTTTTTTGTGATCCCCAAACAATATAAGTTTTATTCCTCCAAGTGGTATAAATTCCCAAACACAAAGTAGCTCTAACATCTTTATTGCTTTTCATAAAAAAAGCTTGCATTTAGCGTAAGATTTTCCAGTTAGAGAGAGATTGGCTGCTTTCCCCTCGTCTCAACGTACACTTCGCTACGTTTACATTTTATATTTTATATACTGCAGCACCTGTATCCAAATTTACTTGCTGTAAAATATTTTTCAAGCAATTAATATTAAAAAGTTCTTTATTTTCATGTTTCAACGAAACATATAAAATTTCGTTTAGTTCATTAAGGTAAAAATTCATAAACATCTTTGCTTTATTCCAAAAAAATAATTTTGAATTTGTATTAGGGTGTCGTGACAGTTACTGAACTGAAATATTGATAGGGCCATGTTCGGCACACCTGTTATTGGCAGCAATGGAGACTTCCAAAATATATTTCACAGACAAGTCACATAAATTCACTTACTGATCGTATGAACGAGTTCCGCAAGGACTTTTATCATGATTTGCTATATAATATTTTATAGGAGCCAAAAATTGATAAACGTGGCTTTATAACAATATCCTAATAATTTAACAACTTTCGCATTTTATTTATTTTTTGGAATAAAATACCTAATTATGATCAAGAAAATGAAATGGTATTACTCGCAGTTTAGATTTGCAATAATGTTCAATGTAAAGTATTTGTTGAAGTGAAAAAGGACACTTCAATGTGTAAGTACTCGTTGAGTCGATAAATTGAATACTCGGACCGAGTTTTCATGTTCATGAATTATTAAAGAAGCAATGATTCCTAACTAGCACATCGAGTGAAAAAATATTTGTACCCATATTATTTTACTTTAAAAGAAATCATGTATCTACAATTTGTTTCTGTTTGTATTTGGTTTACTATTTCACTTCTATTATACTGTTTCACTATTTGACTACCCCGTCAGGGATACAGCGTGAAGATAGTTAGGTTACTATTTCACTTGCTGTGAAACTTTCGGCAGATTAGAACTATAAGCGTAAATGGACCTCCGACCAGGTACTTGTAGCTATCGCACGACACTCTCAACGCTGTTGCCAGGACTGACCACCTCTGCAGTGGTATCGTGGCTAGTATAGGTGTCTTGTGTCCCGGTGGCGGTTACAACAAGACATAGGAATTGTAATGGGTCTGACAAACGTTTTTTACTTTAAATGCCAAATAAATCTACAAAAAAATACCAGAAAAACTGTGTTTTTACTTTTTTTTTTATTTCAAAATATGGCTGAAATATTTACGGTCAAAGTGCGTATAACGCGGGTGCGCATACGTCACAACTATGCTAATTCAACAGTCGCGCTTTCCTTCGCACCCGAACGCCACGCATCGCCTTGTCGCAGTCTGTGCTACGTTGTGACGTCATAATGAGCACTCCAAATCTTGGAAATTCAAAAAAGGGCTATAACTTCTCGTCGTTATAACTTCGGACATACTGCATGTATTAAAGTGAAATAAAAACTAATGTAATGTACATGAACTACGCTCCAATTTTAGCTGTATTTGATAGTAATATTTTGACCCTTTTGTGTTCTCCATTAGTGATCACCTCCAGTCGCATTTGCGGTGAGTCAGAAAAAAATGTACGTAAATTTGGTCCTTTGCTCGTGACAGTCCGCCTAATACACATAACTTTAAAGCTTTAGAAGCATCTATGATTTTACTATTTTTATGGACTTGTTAGAAACGATTGCAGTACTTCCTACTCTTTTATAAAGCTTGCACCGTGTCCTCGTCAGTTAGTCCGTAACTGAGTTTGACATGAGTCTTGGAGAACTTGGCAGGGCTACATCGACTACTTAAAAAAAATTAGCACCAGTGATTAAGACACTCTACCATTTAATTTTTTGTTATAGCTACATATTTGCAAATTATGTTTTGTTCAGCACTAACAAATGTTACAAAGAAAATTCAAAAGTACATATAGTTTAAAAGTTTGAAACATTATCATCAAACAATTTTCTGATTTATAGGATAAACATATTTGGCCTTTGAACGCACGCTTATTCCAAACACGTCTGAAGGTATATTTTAAAAGCATTTTACGGTAGCCAATATTAAGAATGCCGCGGCCGCTCCCACCTTGTGAAACTTTCTCGTTCGTGTACCTTTTGATATTCAATATACTGCGGGACCTTAGCAATCCTTTGATGAGATGTATTATGCAAAAAACGTTGGGTGCCGTTAGCGGGGCGCGAATAACCGCTCAAAAGTGAACACATTAGTATTCCCAAACTCGCCCGGAGCCGTGGCCACCCTCCATTTTTGGGGGAATAAAAAATCAATGTTTATTCCCGTTGAACGCGATTTGAATGCTAATTATAGGTATAGCTAATTGCTTTGTGTTTGTGTTAAGGTGCGATGGTTGTAAAAATAAATAATTTGTATCTCGTTTTATTGCCGGACCGTTGTGGATTCACAAATCAAAATTGAAATTTGCCCCTGTCAGCGATGTTTATTTATATAAAATATCAGTGTATCTTTATGTTAGACTCAAGTAAAGACTTACATACAAAGACCACGTGAGCAGATTGCTCAACAACGAAAAGGGTCAAACCTACTCGAACACCTAGACGAGCATGTATGAAACTATTAATTATTCTGCAGAGCGTGAAAATAGTAAGCATGGATCGAAAATAGTAAGTCCTCTCTGACAACCCATCAGCGATACAGCGTGAAGATGTTCTATACAAAGGTTTAATACATACTATTACCAAAGTATTTAAAGAATTTTCCTTCATTCTCGACGTAAAATCAAAACTTAACCAAGCCAATAGTTCAGAATCGAGCAACGATCTAAAGGTGTTGCGAACTATAAATTACTTCGGAAATTCCGTTCCGGTATATCGTGCCGCAACTTGGCAATAAATATTGTTCATTTTGGTCCTGTGGGCAATGCGCGTCGATGAAGCAGAGAGCAATGCCTAGCTATGCTACGTCGAGGATAGACCATTTCATGCACATTGATATACTAACTCTTCACGAATGCGGCCACAACAGCAACTTACCCATATAATCCTTAACAGCTCCATACCTCACCTACACCTTAACATATCATTTTGCATGGACCGCATTTCATGTTTATGGCAAAACTTGGACTTCGTGCACTTAGGCAAATGGGTTTCCGATACTTATAAGTACGATATACGCTCGTATCGCAACATTTTATGCAACGCAAGTTGCTTTATAAATTATGACTGACATTATTTTGGCAGTTATATTGAGTATAACTTGAATGGGCACACGAAATTAATAATGAAGCTCTCGTAGCCCAGCTAACTGAGTATTCTAAAAACAATCATTGTGACCGCTTTGTGGTATTTCCACTTACAGCGTTTATGAAAGTATACATAGTATAGTGATTAAAGATGAAGCTAAATTTTACCAAAAGAGATAAAATTGACCTAAATTTAAAGAAATTTCGAATATCTCCAACCACTTAATAAGCTTAAAAAGAGAACTAAAGTTATTCTACTAAAAAAATTGTTATGTATGTGATACAAAATGCCTATTAACGTTTATGCATCATCTCTAAAACGCGGGAACTTAAAATCGGAATATCAAAGAGCAAAGCTTTCATAATTGCGTCATCAAATTGCTGTGACGGTTCAAGGCCGATTTGGTAGTAAAACCTTCTGTGAATTCTAAATCGTTTTTAATAGCCGAACCGGGATACATCACAGATAGCTCACCCTAACTTCACAATTTGATCCAAATACACACACAATTTTTTCGTTTGATAACTCGCAATAAATTATACTTGATAGCCAAATGAAAACATAGGGGGCTTTCTTTTGTCTTTAACAATCGCATCATAATTACATTTCAAGTTGATTGTTAAAACAGCCTGTATTCAAGCGATACTTTAACATTAATATGTTCGTTTGTTTACAAAGGCGCACTTGGTGTTAAAGAGTCGCGGCGTCGACGTCTTAGCAAATTTAATTAAGTTCGTTAACTTCTAAATACTCTTAACATCTTTGATACCTCTGTTCCCTTCCCTTGACAAACATGATATCCTTAGGCGTGTGCACGACACTCAGTGTCAAACTTTTATCATTCTCCGAGGGCGTTCAAAAGTTGTCTGGTAACAGTGATTTAGGAGTGATAAAACAAATGGAATGAATAAACACGCGGGTCCCGCATTGCAGGAGCATCGTACGTTCATTACTCATAGTCTGCGTTCACCTAGAGCGCCGCAGCGACTTATGCTAGTGCAGTTTAATGCACATATTATAATGCGGTAAGTACTGAAAATGGAGTAAGCCGTAATATCGCCGCGGTAGACACCGGCACACGAGCGTACTTCTCACAGAAAGACTAAACTGTCCTTTTTCACGCGACGCCTGAGGCTCTTTGTGACGGAATTTCGTGCAACTTATTTTGAGGTTCAGTGTAAATAATAGTGGAATAAGAGCGCCTCGGATTTTCGGACGGTACGAACTCTTCCCTTTGCGGTTTTGGATAAACGCTACTATAATTTATGCGCTCTATAATGCAACAGGGTTGCACTTTATAGTTTTGTAGACAAGTTTAAGTTGTATAATTAAATAACGATAAAACTAATACGATATACAACTATTATACAAAATCTATTTGTGAACAACTAGCTCAAAGTAGATTGTGTAGGTAGAGTTAGAACAATTATCATAGTACGTGGCTATCCTACTAGGAGCTAAAGTTAAAGGTAACATTTAAACAATTTAATATTCTACACACAAGGATTTCAAACGCCAACTCAAACGTAGTTTCTCCTTTTGCAAAAGTTTTCCTTAAACGAACCTCCCCCGTTCGTTAGATATCTACGTGAGTTTAATCCACTCGGCAGGGCGTTTTGGTCGAGAACGATTTTTGAGGAAAATTGCAACAACATAAGAGAAAATTACCACTTGAAGGCGTTGTTCGGAGTAACAGTGGTGTACCGAATTTATGCGACAGTAGAAATGTAACACCAACTGTGTGGCTACACACAGCCGCGTAGGTATATGCTACGAGACGACGTAGCACATGCTACGAACGTATACAGCAAAATAATATTCTTCTAAAGGCAAAATCTGTTGTAGATAAAATATGTTTATTAGTCGGGAGTCTTATTCCTGACACTATATTGTCTATTGCTTTTAATTAGGGAATCGCTTGATAGATAAACTAAAATAGCGGGACATTTTTTTTTACACAGTGCCATCTAGCCCAAAGTAAACTAATATAAGCTTGTGGTATGGGATCTAAACAACTGATAGACATACTTATATAGTTCTAAATACATAAATATTATACATAGGAACCACGGTAAACTCGGAAATCAACACGTGAGTATAACCGTAGTTTGTAATAATGAACAACGCTCACGAAAGATATTATTCTGATATAGCAAACCGCTACGGTACGGTGTGGCTAGATAAAGTGAAAGTCAGTGCCAGCGCAGCTTCCGACGTTACTTGCCGCTCCTCTTGAAAAAGGACCTCCGTTAGGTCCGAAACTAGTCGGGCTATCCCGAAATTCACACGTGAGTATAACCGTAGTTTGTAATAATGAACAACGCTCACGAAAGTTATTTTTCAATTATTTGTTCCGATGCATACACTACCACTGTGCCACCGAGGCAGTCGAAAGGGATCGAACATAGTCGAAATAGATCTTCATCATTTATGTATTTATTTATTTCTATCATCATCATTCTATCATCTATACTATCGATTAAAAAACACTCGTGCTATCTTTTTATAACTCGCAAACATCGATGAGTTATAATAAATTTTCCACAGAAAAATAAAAGGTATTTATTGATTTAACAAACAACTATTCACTTTTTATAAATAGAACAAATCAAAATTGAACGAGGGAAACAATTCAGGAGATATCAAAATTGAAATAACGGAAGCGTATTAAATCATATAGTTTTTGGACGCTATTTTACTGCAAACAATGAACGTATAATCGGTTTTTCATGTTTTGAGATAAATCCCCTATTTTATAGTATACGTAGAACACTCATGGCATCCAGACCTACCCGACGTCCACCCGTCAGGAACGAGACGAATTATGGCCGTTGTGCCACTTTCACTTCCACCATTTTTTAATTTCCCAGTGGGAAGGCATTTTTTAATTCGCGAGCTTTTATGAAATTCTATGTCCTTCGTATTCGTACTCTGATTGTTCGGACTGTTGCTTTGCGTTTCGGTATTTGCTAATTGTTTCAACATCGGACGTGTGTGGTATATTTTTGTATTTTTTTTCAGAGTCATAAAAATGCCATTATCCTTTGTTTGCAAAGTTACGTGAAGTGCCTGTAAAATGCATTCTCAGACGTTCCGGTTCTAGGGTTCCGTATTAAATGATGAACCTTGATAATTTTGCCATGTGTACCCGCCTCTCTCTCTGCAATCTAATTAAGAGCAAAGAGACGAAAACCCAAAACTAAAAAAATGGCGGGAAAATGACCTCTAATACACGGGCTTTTATCCACGATTCTAATGGTATAAAATTTATTTAGCACTAGTAGTCTTTTCCCGATTTGTCATTGCCTTTTATTCTGAAAAACATTTTATTCAAACGGGAAACACGATACGCGACAGCCAAATAAATATTTAGTAACTTACTTGTGCCAGCGTAGTATACTGTGTAGTCAAGTGGGTGACCCATCATGTCCACCTTAACTCTGTCAACTACTAGTCTTGTGAAGAACAGGTCCCGTTTGTAGTATATCGGCTTTTCGTTCTCATGAGACACTGCACTGTCCATTAGTGGATGAGATCTGTGAACAAAATATGGTAGGAATAAGAACACTCAACTAATAATGTATAATGTTGAGTAGACGCTCACTGTGTTAGGTATTTTACTTTACGGTTGATTCTTAGATATGTGAATGCGTTTGTAGCACATTAGGAAGATATAATAGTCGTTAAGTCAAGTTGAAGACCTTATTAATAGTGTGAAAATTGCAACAGCTGGTAGTCAATGAACAAAAACAGGTAGTGGCTACCTGTCTTTGTTCATTGACTGCCTCGGTGGCGCAGTGTTAGGGTATAGGACTGCCGCGACTGTGGTCCTGGGTTCGATTCTCGGATCGGAAAAGATATTTGTGTGATCCGCAAATGTTTGTTTCGGAGTTTGGGTGTTTCCTATGTATAATATGTATGTATGTGTTTTGAAGTATGTTAATCAGTCATCTAGATCCCATAACACAAGCTTATATTAGCTTACATTGGGCTAGACGGTGGTGTGTAAAAAAATGTCCCACAATATTTATTTATTACTTCAACACGACAATAAGCTTAACACTTATTACTTGGAACAAAGTACAACTCATGAAATGAGGGTGTTTAGTATACCTCTCCCCCCCTTTTGAAAGAAATAAGATCGTGACTATGTAGTTTGAATAACTTCGACATGCAATACCTATTAGGTGCACGACGCATATAGAGATAATAATATGTTTAGCAAATAAGTAGGCATACGTATGGCGTTTGAGCAATGGACCTACGCGTTTCATCTTTAAAACCTTTTCCATGTATTTCGATAATTTATAGCCACTTCGAGTGTCACTAATAAGAGAATTATTTGTATATTAAACACAAATGATTCTCTTATACTATGTGGGTTCGATTACTTACTACTAACCTACGTCGGTAATCGAACCCACATCTCTTGCTCATACATGACGACCATTGCCAGTACATTATTTGACTTATAGCTCAGTTCCTTGAAAAACAATGTGGTGTCTAATACAAGAGAAGTCTATGAAGTGTAATAACGGAAATATTTCACACGAGGTTCATAACAATAACATGACAAGTCCATCGACGGTAATGTTGTCAGAGTAACTCACACAATACCAGCCTTTGCTTCCACGTTACAAAATGAAATTCATTTAATTAAATTCAGTACTCTCGTTATGAATATAAAAAGTAATATTTTACAATTTCCAGCAGACTAGTTCAGGTGAAGTGTTAAAATCTCAACGTTTCCACATGAGGATCAGTAAAAAGCGAAAAAAAAAAATTGAACGCTCTCGGGGTGAGAGCGTTGGATAATTAACAGGACGTGTCGCAGATAAAAGTGCCTGTGGATTTCAATGAGCGTGGAATTCTGGAATCGCAAGAGACCTCGTCAGCGCCATGATCGTGTTTTGCGTTTTTAAGTGACGATTTTCTACTTTGTTTACGTCCGGCGCGCTTGTTACAATAACGACAGTCTAGTCTTTTGTTCTTTTTCACGTATCCGGGGCGAGACGAGTTTAAAAATAAATTAATTCGACGTTTCTTTCAGCTTACTTTTTTAATGGAAAACAAATTTGCAAGTTTCCACAATCTTGATTATTCGAGCGTTAGACCTGATTGAATCTCAAGCCCTGCTTTGAAGCTCAGGATTCGCTTTAGTTTCCATAATATACGATACTTTATGTAAATAAATAAATAAATAAAATAAATAAATATCCATCACGCCTTATCCCCGAAAGGATGGCAGAGGCATATTATATGCCCACTTTTCACCGTGTGGATTCCTGTCCCACGTAATAGGTGGTGAGCCCATTGCCGTGCTGAAATAGACAGACGCAGGTTGTGGCTACCTGCTGTTGAATTTTTTTTAAGCCGCCCATAAAGCTTTCTACCAGGCTTAACGACTGCCATTTTACTGGCAACCGGGACCAACGGCTTAACGTGCCTTCCGAAGCACGGAAACGCTCGCAAATGTAAATGCCACAAAGTGGTCACCCATCCGACGACCAGCCATAGTGAAAGTTGCGTATCTCAGTGATCGTTTACCGAACACTGAGACCGCGGGGCCACGAGCGCTTCATGTAATATTGAAATACTTTATGTAATATTGAAAACCAGAATCTTAGTTCAATAAATCTATCACGTTAATCGAAGCATAAAACCCGCAGTATATGGTGATAATTTTGAATAAAACAGAGGCTTCCCTACAACACTAAGATGAGAATTTTACCTTATAAAATTGAGGACTGTATCTGGTAATGATGCAGTATCATTGACGCACGTTCCAGGCCTAGGATCAGGAACCTTGCTGCTTATAACTGGTAGCCAGGCTGAACTCGATGACGCTTGCTCCTTAAACTTCCCCTCGAATGCTTTTTGGATATCGCCAATGGTAAATGTACATATTGCTGACCCCATCAAGCCAGTTGAAGCAGTAGTGAAGACGCCGTAGAAACGAGTATCATCTCCAGGTACTTTATAGATGCTTTCTGTCGGGAAAGCAAAGAAAGATTTTAAAAATACATCGTTTGTACATTTTAAGAACTTATGCAACTTACTTAATGATAAAATGGATATAATAAGCAATAAGGGGAAACTGGCCAAATTAGTAGTATACATTACAAGTGACTTTGTACCGTGTGAGGAACTCTCTCATCCGCGGTAGCCTTCGCGTCCGTGACATTGCAGATAAGCTGCAAGAGTGTCGCCTTTGTTGGCATGAAACAAATGTCTGGCATTGTCGGCCCCGCCCGGTCCCGGTGAGAAGGGTAGACCCACGAAGTGATGGCTTGACGTCATGAGGGATGACATGCGTGCCAATGGTCTCACTACAGGGGATGCCGAAGACCGTGCGAAGTGGAGGAGATAAAATAGGAAAGTGGACCCCAGGCGTCGCAAGACGCAACTGGGACAGACGCTCGGATGATGATGATGATGAATACAAGTGACTTTGTGGTGTAAGGGAATCCACCAAGATCTCCGGAGACTAAAATACACCTGCCAGCGGTGCACCTGCTAAATAACAGACGAGGCAACGACGCTGTGCACCGGTGTACCCTTTACAGGGTTGGGAAGTCAGCAACAATTCCGTCAAAAACAAAAGCCAAACTAAAGCTGATTCTAGCAGCCACATAAGAGAGACCTCCAGGTTCAGAATCCGAGTTGGACTTAGAAGCTACTACTGTGAATACACTAAGATGAAGAGAGTACAATTGACTTGGTGTTTTTGTAATGCATTAAAACAAGTGCCAACAATCGAGATTATAATTGAAATAAAAAAAGATATATCAATGTTCATGTGTTTATAATTGCTTTCTGAGTGTTGTATAAAATATATTATAACTAACTAACTAACTATCTTCACGCTGTATCCCTGACGGGGTAGTCAGAGAGGACAGATCGCCAGGCTTCGCGATCCATGCATACTTCTTTCGCTTCTTCGAGATTCATCAATCGCTTCATACACGCACGTCTGGGTATCCGAGTACTTTTGACCTTTCCGTTTTTGAGCAATCTGCTCACGTGGTCTTCATATGTAAGTCTCGGCCTTCCCTGACTCCTTCTACCCTCTACTTTTGATAAATATATATTCTTCGTCAATCGTTCCTCACTCATTCGTTGGACGTGTCCAAACCAACGGAGCACGCCCTTTTCCAGCTTAACGCTGACACTTTCATTCAAACCTGCCATATTGCGTATCACTTCGTTACGTATTCGGTCGGCCAAGGTAACGCCGCACAATTTTCGAAGTGATCGCATCTCCACAGCATTCAATTTACTTTCATGCATCTGCTGACATACCCAGGTTTCACTACCGTAAAGCAAAGTTGGCACTAGCACTGCGTTATGAATCGCCATTCGTGCTTCTTTTACGATGCTTTGTCGCTTTACTAACTGGGACAAAGCACCGTTAACTTTGTTTCCGGCAGCTACTCGCCGTTCCACATCCGAATCACATCTTCCATCCGCGCTAAACATACTTCCTAAATACACAATTTCATTCACTTGCCTAGAGCAAGTTTCACGTTCGATTATTATATTAGAAAATTAAATTTTCAACATCAAGGATTTTAATTTAAAGTTACTTGATAAAATACAATTAAACATCAATTCAGGTGTCAAGTATCAATTGAAGGTACTTGTAAGTCTTGAAATTCTAAGAACTTTAAATAATCTGAATATTGTTTTAAAGATAAGTTTCTATGCCTTACAATCTTACAAATTTTGAAATTTCACTGACAAGGAGACCGAAAATTAACTTTATATTTTTATAAAAGAGTGTTTTACATAAAATTTCATGATTCCTGAGATTCAATGTTTATTCTAAATTAAAACATTTAAGTTATGTTCATACACTGTTGCAAAATTTGGTTTTTACAGCAAAGGCATAAAACTTTAGGCTTAGCATAATTTTGTTAATAACGTCTTCATAGAACTGATATTTATAAAATCCGTTTCAATTACCGAAAATTAGATTCATTATGATTAGCTGTGTTTTGGTATCTTATTAATACTTTAGTTAACTCTCAACGTTGTCTTTAATTGCGATAGCCATAGTCACGAGGAGGCTCAACTATTCATGACCATAAAAACTTTTAAAAGATATGAAAAATATCCAAAAATGATAATGCATTTTACAAATCGATTGCAACGAAATATTTGATATACCTAAAATCACAACGCTTTTTTTAAATATTTGTGTAAAAAGAGAGCCTATCTGAAGTCCAATTCCCCGATCCTATCTACAAAACGGTCAACAAACGCTTAAACTCAATTGAGCACGAACTAACATGTAAATATAACACATCTACTGTAAATACTGAGCACTTGAGTACCTATTACGTTCTCATGAGTAATGCAGAAGAGCTAGTGGATGCGCGTGAAAAACCGTTCCGCAGAACCTTGATCGGTAGAACCCCAACACGTTAATATTAAATGAACAGTCTGAGAGAATTCACGCCGACTGCACAACAAAATCGGCTAGACTCACTCGTAAAATTGCACAGTGCACTTTTGTATTTGGAACTCAAAATGTTTTCTAGACTGACAGTCAATATTTGTTTGCTTTGAATTTAAGGAACAGTAACACGTCAGAGAGCTCTTTGCTTCGTACACAGGAGAAACATTTGTATTGAAATATTTTTAGTATAGTTATTTGTTTACATAAGTATATATATAAGTATCTATAATATAATTAATTTGAATAAAATTGTCGATTACATGGACGATTTAATTTATTGCTTTAATAATTTTTATTCTTAAATTTATTTTGATCCAAATTAGGAAAACAATACACGTTAAGTTATGTTAAATTAAATTATTGGATTAAAATTTATAAACACTGTTCATTTTAGCGTTTTCCCAGTTACTTCGGCGCCTGCGCCAGAGTAGAGCATATGCCTTTAGTCAGCAATACATCTCATATATTTAACCCAAATTTTTTTTGAAAGGACCTAATAAAGCACGATAGATAATAAAAATTAGAGTTATTTGATTTATATTATATAAATTACAGATTAGCTCTTTCATCAAGATTTCTTTTAAAAATATCTTCACTTTATACTTACGTATTTCATTGAAGTAAAATGGAAACTCTCCTGGTATACTGCAATTGAGTCGCGCCTTCAGGTAAGTGGCCCAATTTTGGCTCAGAATGTTCTTCCCTCCGGTATCCCTTTTGCACACTCTAGCTACCCTAGAGTAGACAGCCTTCCCACAATTGATATACTCCACAGCAGTTTCACGGAAGAAGAACAAGACATAATCACCCACGTCGAAGGATCCCACGAAGTTCGGTTCTGGAAAGAACAAAGTAGGTTAGTCTTTAATTCCAAACACACACAACATATGAGACAATATGGGTTAGTAAGCGTCAATTCACGTATGAATAGCTGGTTCCCAACAATAACATCATCCATCTCACGCCAATCATAACTTAAGATAAATATATAAATATTGTGAGACACATTATACACAGCGCCATCTAGCCTAAACGAAGCTATAAGCTTGTCATTGTATTTTTAAATACATGCATATTATAAATAGGAAACACCCAAACTCCAAAATCAACATTTGTGGATAGCACAAATATTTGTTCCGACCCGGGATCGAACCCGTGACCTCAGCGCGGCAGTCGCATACAAACTACCACTGCGTCACTGAGGCAGTAAAAGATGCTAATATTTTAATCTATACTAATAGTATAAAGCTGAAGATTTTGTTTGGTTAAACGCGCTAATCTCAGAAACTAATGGTCCGATTTGAAATAATATTTTTGTGTTAGATAGCCCATTTATCGATGAAGGCTATAGGCTATATACCAATGCGCTACTACTCTGGACAGCGGAGCAGTAGTCATAAATGTCAACAAATCAGGTATTTTTTTAAGCATTATTGTAGAATTTAAAAACGACGGGATTAAATAAGTGCGACGGTTGTTCGAATTATGCAACGGGCGAAGCCGTGGAGGTCATCTAGTAAATAAATGATAATGTGGAACATATTTAAGAGGGTCTAATACAGCGATCGATTACAGAACACTATTTAGCGTGGCCTTGAAAATCATGCTCGTATTTCATAATAGCATTATATAATCTCGATTATCAAACAAAAAAATGTGTGTATACCAGAGTACACTGGTAAGCAGTGAAACTTCTTTACGATACATTTTTTCTAGTATTTACAACTTTACAAAAAATGGGTAGATAGGCTTACGCATAAGTCGTTAAAGAAGTTTCACTTCAAAAATATCCGTAAAATCCAGAATGGTAACAGAAATACAATGACAGAGCACACAATCGCATGAAATATTTTATATTGAATACAAATGTTATCTTGAAATAATTAAAATGCACCATTTTGACAATAAATTATAACCTAACAAGTTAGAGGCGTACGTAAAATTTGTAAATTTGATGTTTGCAAAACAACACCTATAAATGAACTACTTTCATGATAACTTTTGAACTCATACATTATTAATAAGCATTGTAATATCAGTTTAATAGCGAGTTGTAAAGTAAAATTATAACACAAGCACGTAGCTGGATAATGATTTAGTGAATTATGAATATAAATTTTGTGTATCCCCGCCGTAACGGGCGTGCGTTCGTTCCCACCATTCCAAGTAATTCCGTACTATCAAACTGCTGTTATTCCATATGATATGCAATAAATATTAGATGGAGTTGCGGGTGACAATTATATCACGCGGCGACGTTTATTGCTGGCATTAATGAGTGCTTATTTGTTGGTACCATAATGAAAACGCCACGTGTCACGGATTACAGTATACGGACACAAGCTTTACTCGCAATAATATCTCTATTCACATTGTTGAATAATGTCATCTAATATCGGATCAAAGTTTAAATCAGATTTAATAAGTTTCTGTGAAAATTTTGCAACATGCATATAAAAAGTTATTGAATGCAATCATTGAATTTCACATAGATACATTACATTGGGTATGTAATCATCTGAGAATGTCTTATGACTTATTAGACATAAATTTCCTTAAAACTTTCTAATTTAATGTTAATAATACATCTTTGTACACTTATTAAACCGAATTAATACTAAAAGAAATGGTTTCACTAAATAAAAATCAACAAAAACTAGTGTTAAGTGTAATGAACCCCAACAATAATTAGACAATATTTAGTTAAATTCAAACATACGTTATTCATTTAGATATTTTAAAAAATAGAACATTTTTTTATATTTGTAAGAATTAACGATTAATCAATACAAATAATGAAAATGTATATCTTTAGTATATTAAAAAACGTATAATTAATTTAATCTTAAATAAATCTAAAAATCGATTACAAATGTTAAAAGTAATTAACAGCTGAGCTTCAAGAGATACCTGTGCTCATCAGAACAAAATCAGTTTAAATTATCGTTTAATCACAAATAGGCTAATTTCCGTATATCATGTGAACATCGATAATTGTAACATTTGTACTAATGATTGCCAATCCACGTTCAGCTTATTGGATAGCAACTCGTTGTAAAACGGCAATGCTCACGTTCATTTCGATATTGATTTAATTTTGATAACCCTACAAATTCGGTTGACTGGGTCAAAGAGTATTGGATCAGAAAACTTAAATATTCGCTTAGAAACGGTTTATTGTCTGAATAGCAGTATTTTAAAGGTTTTTTTTAGGGTTTCGTAGTGAATAAGGATCACCATGTCCGCCTGTCTGTATTTTAGTATTAGATAGCCGTTACTTGTCATAAATAAACCAATTACCCACGTCAACGTCTATTTCAACACGGCAATGGGCTCACCACCTATTACGTGGGACACGAATACACTCAGTGAAAAGTGGGCGTATAATATGCCTCTGCCACCCCTTCGAGTATAAGGCGTGATTGATAAACCCCCGTCAACAATAAGGGTACAGCTTTATTTTTTGTCTTACGTGTAGAACCTTCCACGGCCTTATACCTCACTTTATCTAACGGAGAGATAGGCAAAACTAGTTTTGTTTACTGAAATCATCATAGATCTTAGATGAGTAATAGTCAATCGACTGAGAAAATATATATTTCGAAATAAAAAGTATTTCAAATAAAATCTTCGTACAAATTAGCTAATCTGTATTCTATTCTATTTTTTTCTCGATGATTATTAACGAAAATTATTAAATTGATGAAAAAAAATAATTTAGAGTTATCTCAGTCAGATTTCTAATTTGAAGACGGCATATTTGACATGAACAAGAATGGGATGAGACTGCAACTTATAAATTCATAAATATTATCGAATATTAATATTTTTAATACTTACTATCAAGCCATTTCGAATCATATTTCAAGGTCCTCTTGAAGGCGAATTCCCGCCGTCCTGTGGTCAAGTTGTGAAGATCGGTTCTGAAGATTACAGTATCTGCCTTTGTGAACTCTGCATTGGTTCCGGAATACAAAGCTGGTAGACTGCCCGGGTTGCCCTTTTCTACCCATAATGCTGTTGAGTTATCAGCAGGATCATAGGGACATTTTGCCACTCCCATACCAATGCCTGGTACGTATTCATGGCGAGGCAGATGTGTTAAGTTTGACTGCAACAAATAAAAATTGAGGTTAGGATTATTGTTAGAACTTAGTAAAAGTTTTTTCTTTTATTACATACATGCATACATATCATTATGCCTGTTTCCCATCGGGGTAGGCAGAGACTATGGCTTTCCACTTGCCACGATCCTGGCATACAACTTTCGCTTCTTCAACTTTGACTTTGAAAAAAAACAGTCATAGCGTGAACTTTCGACCATTTTCATTTCTTGATAGCATACTATCATCTGACCAATCACTTATAATTTTTTTATATTTTTATTACTATCAATCACGCCTTTATCCCGAGCAGACGCATATTATAAGCCCACATTTCACCTAGAGCATTTTTTTGTCCCAGATGGTGAGCCCATTGCCGTGTGAAAAGAATAATCGTAGGTTGTAGGGCTTGCATAAGGCTTTCAACTTGGCTTAACGACTGCCTTTGCAACAGGCAACCGGGTCCGACGGCTATTCGTGCATTCCAAAGCACTGAAACGTTTTCATTTTTAAAGTGTTTCATTGAAATCAACTAAATATTTTACTCATTTAAAACTTTAAATAACCATTAATTATGTGATGACGTCAATTAGAGTATACCGTAAGTATCAAAATTATAAGTAAAGTTATGTTATGGTGCAATAGATACTCTTTGTATGTTTTTGGCACGAGGGTGCATATCGGTAAAAATGTTAATTAAAGCTCTCAAACACCCTATTTCCCGAATACAAATAAACGGACTTAAGTAGAGGGTGAATTATAAAGTTTCCTAAAATAAAAATAAATCCCACGTATCAAACTTATGTTCTGTACAAAAATTTCAATTTTATGCGCCATTAATCAAAATATGTATCTAAAAAACAAAACGTAACGAGTGAATTTATGCGATTCGAAGTCAGTAACAGCGAACTGGGCAGCACCCCCTGAGGCTTCGTGGTCCCCTGTACAACTCAACAACACATCTGCTATTAATTTTTGAAAAATTTATGTTCTTTTTACGCTAAACGCGATTTATTAACCGAAACTTATTATTTTGAAGGCGGTCGAACTTTTTTGGCGCAACACCGTGCTCTCTAGAGGATTCCTCTATTAGTATAATGCGATGGGTGGCGGTACGGTTTTCGAAATTATCATAAAATTACTAAATGTAGCATAAACGTAGGGTGGGCAGTCGCGCCCGTCGTCGTGGATTGAGACTTTATGTAAATTTTAACGACGCTGCGACCATCGAGGCCACCTGTGACCCGCCCCTCCTCGATGTTTGAGTCTCTCAGGGCCTGATGCTCACAGCACCTGTCGAAAACCTATGTCGTTTTTATTTCAATAAGCTGAGGATTAAATTAGGCATGCGGAGACGTGCCGGCCGACCGCCCAGGGGTAAGATTTTCCTCGTTCCTTACTTGTATTCTGACTTTTATCGGAAAGTCATTTAAAGGTTTACACGTTATTTTAACAAGATACGCGTGAATGCGTAAATAGCTTACGATATTTTTTTTTTAAATTTGCCGTGAACAAGGTAAAATATAACTTAACGATATTTTGAGTGTTAAAAAATCTAGCTACATCATCAGTGAAGCTAACCCAACTGAGTCAGAACTGTACAAATATCCCTGATCCTTTCAAAGAAAGCTAAACTTAGGTTAATAATACAAAAACATACAATTTGATTCCCGGGTCGGATATATTTGTGTGATTCCTGTTGATTTCGGAGTTTAGGTGTTTCCTATGCATAACAATTTATTTAGAAATATATAATTATGTATATCAGTTTTCTTAATCCCATAGTACAAGCGTATAGCTTAGTTTGGGCTAGATGAACACATTAAAAGTTTGTCCTTAAAGAGTTAAGTATACCGCGAACTTTACTTCAACTGTGAAGCTTTTCACAACATTATTTTCCCTTTCAACATCCAATCGGGTTCCTAAGTCCAGGATAAACAAGCAAATGGACCGAGCGGAAGAGCCCGAGGCCTCCCTTCGGTTGAATAAGAAAGTTTGTCTACAGACCCGCGAAGCCCCTCATTAGGCCTTAGCTTTTGTTTGCTTACCAAATTAGCATCTAGAAAGCTTTTATTCGGAGAATAGAATTCTGTCATCTGAATTATATGAATTGAAACTTAGTGATATTCTGTTATTGAATTTAATATTGCTGTCTTTTGAACAGGGAATGAGTACATATTTTAGATTTATTTCTTATAAACTCCGCGCTTTATAAGTTATAATTGATTTAGGTTTATTTAGGAAGAGTATAAGAAAATTATATTCAATGCGGTATGGTTAGATTATGACTATTTGACTACTACCAGTAAAAGGCGAGTGAATTAATGTTTTCTCTTTCAGACACAATTCAAGCCCTTCAAGTAGCGTAAATGGCTAGAAATATAGTTAAAACTTTGCTTTTTATTTTTTTTATTTTGGTTTGCAATTTATTTTTATGGCAGTCTTATTGATTTTTTTGTATATGTTCGATCGTCATCTACAGTTCTCGCATTTATGAGATAACTGAATTCGCAGGAATCATTAAATAATTTATTCTACACAAACTATGCGGTGATAGTTATTCTGCAGGCATATTACTATTTTTTTTTTAAATTACCTTATCCAAGTCTACTACTCAGAACTACTAGATACTTCGTTGTTCATATTTTAAAATATATTAAGATATAAAGATTTTACGCAGCAACCGAAAAAAAGAATCTATTTCTGTACACTGTTATTCAGTCTTTTTTAAACAGATGCTTTTCAGAAAATAATAAGCAATTCAACCCAGTCACAATAGCGTAGTTACTGAGAAAACTATGCTCTTATCAGTATGCGTAGGTAGGTCTTATTTCAAGAAACTCATTTGGATAAATTAGGTATACTTAATCCAAAAATATATCTTAAATTCAAAGAAAATATCATTAATTTTTTAAATATATTTGTTTTTTTTTATATATCTGATTATATTCTACTTGATCCTAATGAAATGTATTGTAGCTTTATATACATAATAAAAAATGACATTACTTACTTAGATATATTACTTACGGTAGAAAAAAACAGTGATATATAAAATTACAAGAGTGACATTGCCTCTCTAGATGTCGAAAAATTCATCACCATCGAAGTCGACCGGTAAGGTTTGCATTGCCAGATTATATAACAATCCTTATTCTCTGAGCGAGAAAGAGGCCATTGCAGTCTTATTTAGTTCTAGATTATAATATTAATAATGAGAATATTTGGATTAATTAATGCTTGGTCATATCTAAAAAGACACATTGCATATTATTCCATATTAGGCAAATATTTTTGGACATTACGTGGTCGGAGTTACGGGCGTGTGCTAGTGCATTATAAATGATTTCAATGTGACGTAACATGTTCTACAAAGTTAGAAGATTCATTTACAAGATTGTCAAACACAGTGTTCTTATCCCTTGGAGCCAATAAGAGAAGTCAGAACTGTCTAACTTGTTATAAGAAGAGACTGCTTATTGTGATAACAGAATAATTATAGTATTTCGAATTGGATTAATAATTTAATAGTAAGAAACTTTTACCACTAGAGGACTGATTGAGTGGCATTTGATTCGAATTCGAGTAAACATCACAAGGGACGACCTTAAGCTTGAGATTAGGTTAAACCTAATTACAGTCAAGTGATGCATTGAACTTGTGCTTGACGACTACACATATATATATATAGTCACGACTCATTCTTGAAGGGGAAAGCAGAGGTACTAACTACTGCTCTACTAAATGCCCACATATTACCAGTTATATTTTTGTAACACCACATAATAGAAGTAAGCCTTTTGCCATGATACAATCGGACAAAATTGAAAAGGGCCATCTATTGGCATTGATTATATTTGAAGTAATTTTAAAAAGCAATTATTATGCTGACTATATTAAAATGACAATATTTGGATTGAGTGGAAAATTTTTAACTACATGTTGGTAGACGCTGACGCTTCGTCACGGCGTAAAAGATTCAAGTGTCTGAGTGGTAACTTAGTTAGCACTTAACTCGGGAAATGAGAAGTCGTGGGTTCGAGCACCGCTATGAGCTGAATTTTTTTCGACTTTTATTACATTACCTTACAAGAATTTCTATGTTGAAATGAAGTGATTGTGAAGTGCTTTATAGAATCATTTTCAGCAGAATGGATATCAGATTTCAGAATGGATTATTAAACATTAACTGTACATTCAAATGGTTAAATGAACGAAGCTACAACAACCGTAACCCTTTCATTCCCATATTGCTCTCAATCAAAAATCGCCAAGAGAAAAAATCCATTATTAAAAAAAAAACGTATCCCAAGTTTCACGGAAATCGTTTGAAATGTATGTAAAAGAGGACAAAAAATATTTCACTAGCTAATGCCTGAAGCTATACCCGCGTGCTGAAGTATTAACGTGCCTACCAGTTTCCCACAGGAAATATTGTCATATATTGTCACGCCTTTATCCCTTAAAAGGGGTAGGCAGAGGCATATTAAACGCCCACATTCCACCGTATGCATTTTGTCCCACGAAACAGGTAGTGAGTCCATTGCTGTGTTGAAATGGACAGGCGCAGGCTGTAGCGACCTGCTGTTGAAATTTTTCAAACCGCCTATAAGACTTTCAACCAGGATTAACGGTTGCCATTTTGCTGGCAACCGGGACCAACGGCCTAATCTGCCTTTCGAAGCACAGAAAAAGCTTCCTAAATCTTATTCTGCTGTATAAGTTAAGTTACTGTAAAGTTCTATTAGTTATTATAGTTATTGCGTGATATTCTTTCACAATCAGGCATCCATCAATCCATACAAAGTTTCCTTTTAAAATGTACTAATGTAATTACACTGTAAACACAATTATATCGAACTGTAAACTCATGCCAAAACATTGAACAATCGTTTAAAAGTTTACGATACTCCAAAGTAAAACAGGTTATCTAGTCAAGAGAAATAGTTGGCACCTGGAGATACCCGGTTACATGATATACGACAATGGCTTCCCGATACATTGTGAATACGAACGTTGCCTACGATGTATCCTACGGGAAAACTTTCGAGACATTCACTACGAGTTTGTAGAGGGATACGTAATGTGTGAATATTTATTTAAAGAGTAGAGTGCTAGGTAATGGCTTTGCTTTTTGAATGGTGTTCGAAAGGGTTAAGGTTTTTATTGTTCGAAATATTGCAGTAGTGAGTAATTTTTTTTTTATTATTTAAGGTTTTTCAGAATAATATTTGAATACATAGATGCCCGCGGCTGCGCCCGGATGTGAAGTTTCACGGTACACATTTACCAATTGTTGCCTGGAAAAAAATCCCTGTTTACTATGTGTGAATGCACGTTGTCTGCTATCTATAGGGCAAGATTCAGTTAAAAATAATTGAGTTACAAAGATCCTAACATCCAAATATATTCACAAGCTTTCCCATTTATGATATGTAAGATATTTTTTCAACCAGCGAACATTCTCATTTAGTTGTCAAGCTAGTAACACTATTTACTTATGTCCGAAATAGTCCAATTCCAGTTGATAGTGCCAGATACGTAATCTAATTACCCAGTTAATAGTACTATACAGGTATGCGATCGGATACTGATCTAGTTCATTACCTAATTCCAGGTATTAATCGTACGAAACATTGTGTGGTAATAGCAAGATTATTCTAAATAGACGCATCGTAACTGAAAGTGATGTAATGTCTATAATTTTAATACAAAAATATATATTGAATATCCATCACGCCTTATCCCCGCAGGGGTGGCAGAGGCATATTATATGCCCACTTTTCACCGTGTGAATTCCTGTCCCACGTAATAGGTTGCCGTGTTGAAATTTGTGAATCACAGAAATATTTGTCAAAAATATACCAAAGCATTTTAAAGTAAAGTAAAGTAAAGCGAAAACAAACATAATGTTTTTGGCGTTTTAAAATTGTATCAATATAATAATACGTATATTTACAACCTTATTTTTAACTTAACATTGCCTTAAACCAATGCGGTTTGTCTGTTAACTCAATAACTAGTCTGAGTTGTATTTAACCAATCATGTTATTATTTTTTAATGATGAGAATATTAGGTATATTATATATACCTAATATTCTCTATATTAGGAAACTAACACTGTAAATTAGGGAAGTTATCAATTTTTGAAAATAGACCGTCTGTCTCCGTGTATGTTGGTGTTAAGAATATTTCTTGCTTGCATACAATATCCCAAAAAAAAAATTGTTGAGATCAATGAAATTGTATCTTTTTGAATATAGGCATTTAAATAAAGTGAAGTCTTACTATTCAAGATATTGTAAGGAATCCTAAACTTTTTGAAAATCCAATGTTAGTATCCGTTCTTCGTGAGTAACAAATACTCAGGAAGAATGTAGCATTCTAATGGAGAAAGATTTTTTTAAAATCGGCCTGGAGTTGGTGAGACTATTCATAACAAAGAAACTTACAAATCTTTCCTCTTTATAATATTAGTATAAAATAATCACAGCGCCATTTAGCCTATACTAAGCTAATATAAGTTTGTGCTATGATAACTAATAAACTATGAATAAATATTATAGGAAACATGCAAATTCTGAAACACACATTTAAACACGAGACCTCGACCGTTGTATAAGCTACCACATACGCCGCCGAGATAGTTAATTTAGTTATCAAATAAAAAAACTTTGCGTGCAAGACAACCTGACAGCACGACAACAGCATTGGGCTCACCACCTATTACGTGGACGGGAAATACACATGGTGAAGAGTGGGCATATAAAATGCCTCTGCCACCCCTTCGGAGATAAGGCGTGATAGATAGATTAGATCAAAGAAAAAAAGTTTATACCTACTATTGCTCACGAAAAACTGTAATCACTTTTTTATAGTTCTATCATTATTATATCGTTCCAACATGTACGAACTAAAAGACAAAAACCTATCGCGTATTATTCCATCATAATACAGTACTGGCAGTCTACGTTTAATAATATAACCGGTAATGTTCAAAGACAACGTTGTAACATTACAAAAGTTGTCTTTGTCAGTGCGTATATCTCTGGCGGTAACTTTCAAACGCACAAGGGACCTTCCGAGATTGTGAAGGGTGGTAAAGTTTTGACAACGCGTCACTATCAGTTAATAACCTGTAGGGATGATCTGAATTTATAACGACATATTGCTATCACAGAGCAAGTGTATGCCAGTTAGACAAATATTAATTTAAACTGACTTTAATCAAAATTGCGCAGAGTTGTGCAATATACGTACTTGTGTCTCGTTGGTTTGTAGTTTTGACGTGTTATGACTTATAATGGAAATAATACTGGCAGACTTTAGTGTGAATATAATGTCATAACTCAAAATAATTGGGAAGAAATATTGTAAACCCCAAAGTGGCATTGCACAAAATTTGACGGAAAAAATAGTGTATTGCAAAAAAATATATTGTAAAATATTTATAAAAAAAAGAATGGGTTTGCACATATTTGTGGATAACCACTAAAACGTACCCTTTACTGATGTTGAAATCCCCAGGTTGTTTATTGAAAGCTGAGACCAACGGCTTAAAATGTCTTACGAAACACGAAAATGCTTGCAAACGGAAGTGCTGTATATAATAATAATCATCTTTATTTCATCAACTAGGTTTGATGTTAATACATCCATTTCATTGAAATTTCCATTTAAGCTACCTCTAGTGTTGCACACGTATATTTGCCTGCCAACTCACCGCAAAAGGATAACCCACCCTATGTCTACCATTTAGGAATTGCCTTAGCCTATAATCACTTACCGAACACAGTAGGTGGCGCTAGGAATGAGCACATTATTAGTATCTGTAGCAATACCAAGTTTTCAGCATCCAACATTAATAAATTCTAAGCATGCTTCATTGGAATTGTGTGACTGAAAATATCTGAGTTAGACTGAAAGTTAGCCGTCAATATCGTTCTAGGAGAACGAATACATTTAACATGTTCGATGTTCGAAATAGAAATAAGCACAGTGTGGATGGTTAGACAGATCGATTTTCTTTTAAATAATTCAGTGACTGTCTATTAGAATTCTTTGTAACGAAAATAAGAAGGAAGTTTTATGGTTGGTTTTATATTTGATTTTGTATGCACTAGTTTATTTTTACCTGTCTATTTCAACACGGCAATGGGCTCACCACCTGTTACGTGGGACTAAAATGCATACGATGAAATGTGGGCGTTTTATATGCCTCTGCCTACCCCTTCGGGGATAAAGGCGTGACAATATGTATGTATGTATGTAGTTTATTTTTCTCTATTAGCTATGAGTGATTTAGTTCATATGTTTAAAATAAAGGAAAGAGAAGCAGAATCTGATTTGATACAATGTTTTAGAGACATTTTCTTACCTATAGAGTAAAAAAAATAAGTAAAATTCACAGAATACTATTAGTACTTATGTGGCAAAATCATATTTTTTTGAAAACTAATTTAATAATTATGTAGTTAATGTACTAAACGATAAAAAATAAAACAGTATGTCCGGCAGACTTTATTTTGAAAATTGTTTTCGAGTAGATACTCCACGCGCAGACAAAACAGTTCGTACATAATGCTCATACACCGAATAAACACAGTACGCTTCGATCAAAACCTTCACCATTATGAAGACACGATACTATTAAACTATTGCCCGTTAACAAAGCAGCAGGCAGCAATCGTAAACTGTTCGCGATATTGGCCACTAATTCCGAATGAGATAGCTATTGCACCTGTGTGCCGACTTGTTCAGTGAAATACGACTATGAATTTTAGATCAATAAAAACTTGTTCATTCGATACAATGTATGTTAGTCTACTGGTCGTTAATATTTGTTATATTAAATAAATAGAAGGATTGAATTTATAGACGAGATGACCGATTTTATAAAAAAATATATGGGAAATACGTAAGTCAAAAAATACTCTTCAAATAAGTCATGCCTTCATCAATTAGTACGTAATAATTTATTTTTATGCAATATGGCAGGTTTGAATAAAAGTGTCAGCGTTAAGCTGAAAAAGAGCGTGCTCTGTTGGATTGGACACGTCCAACGAATGAGTGGGGAACGATTGACGAAGAATGTATATTTTGCGAAAGTAGATGGTAGAAGGAGTCAGGGTAAGCCGAGAGGACATACATATGAGGACCACGTGAGCAGATTGCTCAAATACAGAAAGATCAATAGTACTCGGATACCCAGACGGGCATGTGTGAAGCGATTAATGAATATATGCAGAAAGCGAAAGAAGTATGCATGGATCTAATGCATCTCTAATGACAGACCTGATAGGTTTCAAATAAGTTAATCCTTCTCGTAATAAACTATTAAGTGAGATTCCTCATTGATACTTAGATACCGTGGGATTAATTATGCACAACTAATGATTATCCCATTAAAACTATTGATTTTAGACAACTATAGATTATTTCTTGAGAAGAAAATTAACGGTAGACTTTAACATCAGTAAGCAAATTAAATACCTTAATAACTTTATCTTAAAATAATAGCGGTACTTTAGTTTATTTTTAAGGCCTCTATTTTAGTGTATCGTGATCCGTCGCGAAGAAGAAATAAATCGGTATATAGTTTATTTGAGTAACGATATTGCAAGCCCGAATATAATATTTAAATGAATCCCACCACGATACAAGGAGTATGATTCGACGTACAATAGAGTGATGATCTAAATTCTAAGTCAATACTTTGTAAACAGGTAAGTACACTTGGGTCCAAAGCTGTTTCAACAAAGTTCGTAAAATTTTACAGCTCGTGTAATACACAAAAATGGCTATGCGGCATCGGTGCTCACCCAAATGTGCCGTTGCATAGATTATAAAGTGATTTTCCGAAGTGCACTCAACGGTAGTGTGGAAGTGGAATTTCCACTATTATTATGTCATAAACATTATTATGTAACATAAGCTCATTAATTTATGATATTGCATAATGTTATTTTATTATAATATGTAGGCATGTATGATTTTTGGGTGGAAATTTTATATTTTAAGTACTTATTAAAATAAAATGATTTCAGTTAAATTATTGCATAGGATCCAAGAAGATTGTCAATAACTGATTGCTGTTGTGATGAATGAGCATGCGAAACTAGCATTGCAGGATAACTAATAGTGGGGTGTTCCAATTCTCAAAATTTATCATGATAGATCATAAAGGAGGAGAGAAAGTATTGTGCATAGATAGTTTAAATGGTGAATTATACGCGTACCTGTTTTCGACAAGAAACTGTTCTTGGGATAAAAAGTAGTCAGTTCAGTGTATCAGCTTTTATCAAAATTGATGCAGCTGTTTGAACGTGTAGAATTGACAAACATACGCAATAATTTTCGCTGACCTAACATTACATTACAGCCATTGTCACGTACAGTCATTGTATAATAACAGTTATTGTGCAATAAACAAAATTATTTATTTATTTAGCTGTCACGCCTTATCCCCGAAGGGGTGGCAGAAGCATATTGTAAGCCCACTATTCAACATGTGTATTCCTGTCCCACGTAATAAGTGGTGAGCCCATTGCTGCGTTTAAATAGACAGACGCTGGTTGTGGCTACCTACTGTTGAAATGTTTCAAGCCGCCCATAAGGCCTTCAACTTGACTTAACGACTGCCATGTTACTGGAACTGGGACCAACGACTTAACGTGCCTTCCGAAGCACAGAAACGCTCGCAAATATAAATGCCACAAAGTGGTCACCCATCCATGATCAGCCATAGCGAAAGTTGCTTAACACAGTAATCGTTTACAGAACACTGCGCTTCATATCATATTATATGAGAAGAGGAATGGTACAAGTGTGTTTTAATCAAGATGTGTAGCAAGTTCCACCAACTGACTTCAACAGACACAAACAGTTTTTTAATGCTTTAGAAAGTTTAAAACACACTTGATGTTATAAAACGTAAGTATGGAATAAGTTAAAGAAAGAAGACCAACAAAGAATATGGGACAGTAATACTAAAATAGCATCCAAGTTTTTTCATTACGTCTCCAACTAAATCTAACAGAAAAGTGTAGCTAATAAGTAAAAAAAACCGGCTAAGTGCGAGTCGGACGCAGTCACATGTTTTATAAAGAATTCGGCAAAAACGGCAATAAAATAATGTCTGTTGTACGGACAGCGAAGTCTTAGCAATAGTATTCACACACTTGGCCGCACTTGGTCACGCGAAATATAGAAATCCGTAGCCGCAAATTTATAAGTACTGTATACCGATAATAAAGAAGGGGAGGATCCCATCACAAACCCTCGATTCTTCAATCCTAACTCACAAAGGTCGAGAATAACCTCTCCTAATTGTAACGTAGGAATGGCGAACCGGACTCCTCAAGAAAAAGACGTAGAACAGGTAATAAGTAACCTTACTCTCCAGGTTGTCAAAAATGTGCAATACTCTGCTTTATGACAGTTAATACAACATTTAGTCGACAGGTTTTTCGCCTACACACGAGGCATCCTCAAGACTTCTTGTCAACAAATGAGCTCCGCGCGCTCTGCTCCGCCTTTTTAAAGTTTAATGATTTTTGTTCTCTAAAGACTTACATGCCACTTGTCGAGAAACAATAATGGAATTGATACACGATGTACCAACAAAATGGTCGTTCGTTTTTTCGTAATAATCACGGTAATATTATGAACCGATGACGTGTTGTGCCAATTTCTGCTTAAATGCACCAAGAGAGGTTAAGTATTTTACAGATGAAGGTATTTTATTATAAAGTTGTGCACCGTCGTAGGTAAACATTTTTTTGCCGTGTTCGTGCGTATCTTCGGCAACGCGATAATACTTGCTCGACGACTGCTTCAACTAGTTAGTTCTTTAAATTGTTTAAAGGCTTGTTTAGTATGGAGTTTATTTAGTAATTTTTTTTTGACAAGAATACATATGTAACTGTTTAATGTTCATAATATTAGTTTCGGAATAAATTTTAGATGTAGGTGTTAGGTTGTGATAATGTAATAATATTTTAATTAATTTATTTTGCAGTATTTGAAGTTCTGCCTATCTTGTTTTGCCGGCATTGCCCCAAACTTCTATTCAATATAGCATATGTGGTTTAATAAGTGAATTATATATGGTATAACGTATTCGACGCGGAATACATCGCGCAACGTGTCGAAGTGATTCTATTAGAGAAGATTTTTTTTTCTTATGCGCTTGATTTGTATGTTCCTCGTCAGACGACTGTCCATTCTAAGGCCAAGATATTTTTCACATGACTTCTCTTGTATAGCGATATTGTTACTTTTTAGAGGTTAAAATGGCACGATTATTTTGTTTTAGGCTTTGAAAATGACATAACAAGTTTTTGAAATATTAATAGTTAAAATATTAGATTGGAGCCAAGAGAAAACAGTATTCAAATCTGTTTGAGCTTTTGAAATAATTTGTTAAATTGATGATCCAAAATATAACAAATATATCAATCAGCGTAGAGTGTTATGTGACCATTTAAACCTATATCGCGAATGCTATTTATATATATAAGGAAGATATAGCCTAGCATTGATCCTTGCGGGACACCGCATGTTACAGACAAGGATTCACTTTAAGCGTTACCAATCCTCACTACCTGGTATCTGTTATTTAAGTAAGAGCGAAACATTTGAAGTTCCTTGCCTGTAATACCTATACTTTTAAATCAATGAATATACAGAGAACAATGTTCTTATTGTCTATGTTGGATTTTATTTTTGTTACTAGGTCAACAGTTGCCGAAAGTGTGTTACTTTTAGGTCTAAAGCCGTATTGACTTTCGTAAATAAAACTAATTGAATTTAAATAAACATCCAATCGTTGGTGTATTATATTTTCTAATATTTTAAAACACTACCTCCTCACTACCCCTACTCGTCACCGAGGTATTATATGAGCTGTGTTGCCTGTTCCATCATATAGCTGATATGGTGACCATATCAGCTATATGATGATAGCTTACCTGGTGGGGCGATATTCGGCTTTTTGAGAGTCTGTCTTTTTGCCTGTCTGACATCTAGTAATTACGCCTGCGTTTCGTCGTAAACTCGTCCCTTAGCAAGCGCACTGCTAGAAGGTAACGTCGCTTGGGCCCAGAGATACACCATCTCACACTAATATATTATTTATCAATGCTAAATTATAGAATGAAGCGCTCGTGGCAAGGCGGTCTCAGTGTTCTGTAAACGATCACTGAGTTACGCAACTTTCACTATGGCTGGTCCTTGGATGGGTGACCAATTTGTGGCATTTATATTTGCGAGTATTTCCGTGCTTCAGAAGGCACGTTAAGCCGTTGGTCCTGGTTGCTAGTAAAATGGCAGTCATTAAGCCTGGTTGAAGGCCCTATGGGCGGCTTGAAAACCTTCAACAGCAGGTCGCCACAACCCGCGTCTGTCTATTTCAACACGGCAATGGGCTCACCACCTATTACGTGGGACAGGAATCTACACGGTGAAAAGTGGGCATATAATATGCCTCTGCCACCCTTCCGGGGATAAGGCATGATGGTGGTGGTGGCAAGTTTTTGAATCAACACAAATTGTTTATCAGAACTTACTACTTACAAGAGAACAAAAGTTGTTGGTGAATAAGTTACTTGACAGTGCCTAGGTATGTATGTATGAAAAATAAAAATGGTTCTACTATTTTATACTGGCGCTATAGATTATGTCCAACTGATAAACATACCATCTAAATAATTTTATTAAAATATATCGCATTGTAACACTATTAAAAAATCGGGATGTTGCCTAAAAACACTTCGATCAACATCGACAACGCGTAATTGTCTTACGCAAAATCCCGTTTTAGTTTATAGTGATACCATCTAAATACATACATAAAAACACATTAATTCAGATGCTAACATTTTCAGATCACACAAATATTTGTTCTAACCCGGTATTCGAAACCGAAAAAACATTTGCCTCGAGTGGGTTCAAACCTGCGACTTATCACTTGCTGGGCAAGCTACTTAACCAATTAAGCTACTAAGGACACTCGAAACCGACGAATTTTGCCATCCTAAGGCGAGACGTTGCATATACTACCTCTACACCACTGTGGCAGTAAAATACACAAAACATGGAAGGAAACTCTTATGTAATCAGACGAAAAAAAGTTACATCAATTTCTTTCTACATAACCCATTTCTACTATTTGTTTGTTCAATACCTGATTTAAATCACAGCACCCAAATCTTGTAAATAATGCGATACGCCTACATTATTGATTTTACAATGTTAAAATGCTATGTCGTTTGTGTCACTTGCCGAATGATCTGAAAAATGTAAGGCATTTACCATAAAGCTTTTCGTAACGAGCGTTGTATAAATATGTAACATTAAAATGATGTCGCAATACGTTACATTTTGCCACATTATTACAACCCTTCTATTTACTTGCAATTTATAATACGCTTGTTCGGGTGGAATTCAACTTTTCGAGTTCAGAATGTTACGGTTACCGGTAAAAGATTGCCTTGCGCGAAAATGTCGCCAATTTTCAAACGAAAAATCTAATATTAATCTGTTGAACTGTATTTTGTAGTGTACATTATATAATTAATTTACTTTTAAATAAAAAAATAATGATATTTTTCCTTGGTCTCTTAACCTTCATCTTCACTTGATCATCCCGTACGTTACGGGTTATACTAGTAATACTGATAATACTGTATATATCTCATATTAGTACAAAGATTCAATCGCATTGAAAGTTTCCTTTTTAAATAATGGATTAATTGTGTTTTAGTCTTTTTCTCGCAGACATTGTCTCCTACTGCATAATTTGGCAGCTACATTTGCTTGCAGGAAAGGTTGCGATTGGTTTGGTTTCTGTAAATTTTAATGAGATATAGAAATTACGAAATAATTGAAAAATAAATTTTAAATAATCATTTCAGAAAATCTCATTACCATGGTCTCGACCCGACACAACTCAAATACATACATAATTTCCAGTGAATACTTTTATATATAATTCCCCTAATATATATTTTGGATATATTATACTTTTCATAGTAATACTTTGAAATATACAATGTATCACGGAGTATATGCTAGGCTGTAAAGCATTGTGTTTTCCTTTAGCCACATGGGCTGTAAAATATCAATACCGCACGACAAACAAACTACCGCGTCATTTGTTTCCAATACCCATCCAATCGGCCACAGCTATTTGTAACAGAATAGATATAAATCGGTGGTTGCAGCAAATATGAATCGTTCGGTCGATTTCGTTTATGCGTCCCCGCAAGTCGCATTCGCCCTATCAATCCTGTATATGTGATTTCACTCAATTTTTGAAACTGACGCGCCCCTGAGTTTTTCGAGGGAAAACATAACTCATACCAGATAACGGTGACTTTACACTTGGCTCTCATTTTATATTTTATCATTTTGCAAAAGTGTTGAAGGTAATGTAAAAACAGTTAATGATTTAACTTAACATATAGTGAAGAATTAATTTCAGGGTACAGAATTAAATATAGTAATAATTATAATGTGTACTTGGTTTCAGTCAGAGCCAATAATAAATTTATTTTAACTAACTAACTAACTAACTAACTATCTTCACGCTGTATCCCTGACGGGGTAGTCAGAGAGGACAGATCGCCAGGCTTCGCGATCTATGCATACTTCTTTCGCTTCTTCGAGATTCATCAATCGCTTCATACACGCACGTCTGGGTATCCGAGTACTTTTGACCTTTCCGTTTTTGAGCAATCTGCTCACGTGGTCTTCATATGTAAGTCTCGGCCTTCCCTGACTCCTTCTACCCTCTACTTTTGAACAATATATATTCTTCGTCAATCGTTCCTCACTCATTCGTTGGACGTGTCCAAACCAACGGAGCACGCCCTTTTCCAGCTTAACGCTGACACTTTCATTCAAACCTGCCATATTGTGTATCACTTCGTTACGTATTCGGTCGGCCAAGGTAACGCCGCACAATTTTCGAAGTGATCGCATCTCCACAGCATTCAATTTACTTTCATGCATCTGCTGACATACCCAGGTTTCACTACCGTAAAGCAAAGTTGGCACTAGCACTGCGTTATGAATCGCCATTCGTGCTTCTTTTACGATGCTTTGTCGCTTTACTAACTGGGACAAAGCACCGTTAACTTTGTTTCCGGCAGCTACTCGCCGTTCTACATCCGAATCACATCTTCCATCCGCGCTAAACATACTTCCTAAATACACAATTTCATTCACTTGCTCCAGACGTTCCTGGTTTACCCTAATCTCGCATTTAGTTCTTACGTCACCTCTTTCAAATACTAGAACCTTAGTTTTAATTGCATTCATGCGGAGACCCTTACTTTCACACCCCTCTTTCATATTAGTGATTAATGCCTGTAGGTCGGCTTCTGATGAGGCCATGAGCACCGCATCATCAGCGTACAGCAGACAGTTTACTGTAAAGTCACCCACATTCACACCCATATTAAAATCTTTCAACTTCTGCAGGCAACTGTCCAGATACACTATGAACAGCCAGGCGGACATGACACATCCCTGTTTGACGCCTGTACAGACATCAAAAAGAGGTGACACATCCCCCCCTACTCGCACGCAAGCCTTACAGTCCCTATAAAGCGACTGTATTGCCCGCAGACCTTCTGGCTAAGAGCCAGAAACTTTTCCGCGATCATGCGGAGAGAAAACACTTGATCCATGCAACCTCTTCCACGTCGGAATCCGCATTGAGCCTCCCATAAATACCTTTCAGACTTTTCTTGCATTCGTGCCGTTATAACCTTTGCATACACCTTACTAGCTAAGCTGACCAAGCTGATCGCCCTGTAGCTGGAGCAGTTTAGGCGCGAGCCTTTCCCTTTGTAAAGAGGTACTACAACTGCTACTCTCCAGTCATCTGGGACCTCACCCGTCCGCCAGCACAAGTTGCATAACAGACAAAGTGTGTCCCAGACACGCGACCCACCGTACTTGATCATCTCAGCAGTAACTCTGTCTTTTCCCGCAGCCTTACCACATTTCATACTTCTTATCGCTTGTTCTATTTCTTTCATACTAATGACTTCAATGACATCGGGATCCGGAGCATCGAAGTGAGCTCCACTTCCCGATGTGGCATCTCTGTCTTTTCTTGCATACATCTTTCCATAATATTCACTCCATCTCTGCAGGACGTCACTTTGGTCTGTTAGGACGTCATTGTTAACACTAAGCACTTTATTCATACTGCAGATTGCCGAACAACTCCGGGTCTTGCCTACCTCTTTCCAGAAGAGCTTGGCATTATCCCGGAAATTGGACGACAACCTTTCATCCGCTTTCATTCTGCACCTTTCACGAGCTTCTTCTATCAGTGCCTTCGTGTTAACTTTCTGCAGCTTGTATCTCTCTTTCATATTAAATCATTCCGCGAGGCTAAGTAGTCTAGCCATGCTTTCTTCTTCATTCGAACTGCTTCTTTCACTTCCTCATTCCACCATGCATCACGCTTATTACTACTGCCTCTTTTCGTTTCTCCACACACTTCCACAGCGGCATTTATCATACTGTCCCTAAGGTTCTGCCATACACTTTCCACATTCTCACTGCTTACATTGACGTCGCCAAGATTTTCGGCTACCCTTTCATTATATTTATCCCTAATGGATGCATCCTGCAGCTTCCAGCTTTTGATGCTATAAGTCGGCCCAGGTTCAGGACACTCGGTACGATGACGCCAACCCGCGAACAGACCCCTAATCCTAGTTATGACTAGGTAGTGGTCTGATCCCAGCTCAGCGCCTCGATAAACCCTCGTGTCCATCACCTGTTTACGGAGCCGACTATCCATTAGGAATAGATCTATCATGCTTCTCTTTGACTTACATCTCCTCGTATACATATGAATTTGTTTGTGGTTGAACATTGTGTTCGCCACAAACAAATCCTTCTCCTTACAATATGCCAGTATTAGCTTGCCAGCGTCGTTCACCCTTTTATCCCCATACTTCCCGAGTACCGACTCAAAACCATTGCGAGCGGTACCCACCCATCCATTCAAGTCTCCACATACTATAAGTCTTTCATTTCCTTCTATCACATTTAGAGCTTCTCTCATACTCTCCCAGAAGTCCTCTAGCTCACTCGCGTTCGACGAAGATACTGGCGCGTAAGCAGCTACCAGGAAAATCTTCGTCAAACCAAGTTTTACACGGATCCAGAGGATTCTAGGACCTACCAGTTTGTTCTCATACATACCGGAGGCCAATCGCGAGGACCGCAAAATTCCAACCCCCCGACTGCCATGCTCGCTCTCTGGTACTCCAGACCAAAGCGCGAGCATCCCACCCGGGAGCTCCAAGACTTCGCTGCCCTTGCGCTTGGTCTCTGTCAAGCACACTGCATCTAACTTTCTCTCATTCATAACATCCATCAACTCATTCATCTTATCTTGCATTCCTCCCCTAACATTCCACGCAGCTACCCTGCACTCCATCCTCCACTTCCCGCCGTGTCGGGCCGCGCGTGTAGGGTGGCGGTCCCCTACGCCGCTCTGGCTCACACTTTTCGCACCAGCGGGGACGAACTGGTGCGCGTCGCCTCGGGGGCACGCCCTAGCATAGTTCGCCCTGGTGGCACTCGTGTTGGAGTAGAATTGCAGCCGTAGCTGGCAGGGATGGCGACGTGCACGCTTCTACTCTTCATCCCCATCCCCCAAAAAAATTTATTTTATAGTTGCTAATATATCGGAAAGGTCAAAAATACTCGGATACCCAGATATGCATTAATGAAATGAATAATGAATCTGTAGGAAGCGATAGAAGTATGCATAGATCGCGATTAATGATGATAGAACCTGGCGATGTACACTCTCTGACTACCCCGTATGGAATACAGTGTGAAGATGATAAATGTATTAGTTATGTTATAATAATAATAGTCGGGTAGATAGAAAACCACTGTCACACACACAGGCATACGGCCTTCCTGATCGAAAGTACTGTTGGCAAAATATCTATTATTATTAAAAAACCTGTATCCCTAACGGGCTAGTCAGAGAGGATAGATCGCCAGGCTTCGCGATCCATGCATACTTCTTTCGCTTCCTGTAGGTTCATTAAACGCTTCATAAATGCTCGTCTCGGTATCCGAGTACTTTTAACTTTTTAGTTTTTGAGCAATCTGCTCACGTGATCTTCATATGTAAGTCTCGGTCTAACCTGACTCCTTCTACCCTCTACTTTTGCTCAATAAATATTTTTCGTCAATTATTCCTCATTCATTCGTTGTTCATATCTAAACTGCCTCGGTGGCGCAGTGGTAGTGTATGCGACTGCCGCGTCTGAGAGCCTGGGTTAGATTCCCAGGTCAGAAAAAATATTTGTGTGATCCACAAATGTTTGTTTCGGAGTTTGGGTGTTTCCTATGTATAATATGTATGTATTTAGAAATATATAAATAAATAAATATCCATCACGCCTTATCCCCAAAGAAATGGTGGTGAAAAGTGGGCATATTATATGCCCACTTTTCACCGTATGGATTCCTGTCCCACGTAATAGGTGGTGAGCCCATTGCCGTGTTGAAATAGACAGACGCAGGTTGTGGCTACCTGCTGTTGAAACTTTTTAAGCCGCCTATTAGGCCTTCAACCAGGCTTAACGACTGCCATTTTACTGGCAACCGGGACCAACGGCTTAACGTGCCTTCCGAAGCACGGATATAAGTATGTTTATTAGTCGTCTAGATACCATAACACAAGCTTATAATAGCTTACTTTGGGCTAGACGGTGGTGTGTAAATAAAAGAGTCACACAATATAAAAAAAAACCAACGGAGCACGCCCTTTTTCAGCTTAATGCTGACACTTTTATTCCATTCAGTTTCGGTCTGCTAAGGTTACGCCACACAATTTTCGAAGTGACCGCATCTCCACAGCATTCAACTTACTTTCATGAATCTTTTCACATCCCCAGGTTTCGCAACCAAAAAGTAACGTTGGCACTAGCACCTACGAGATGTCTCTCAATTTTTATTATTAGCATTTAAATGTCTACGGCATGTCAGAGCTTTTGATTTGTATAAATCCTAAGTTACGAATTTTATAATTACTGGAATCTAAAATGTATCTACTCTCGAATGTCAATTTAAGCATTTGAAACGGTTAATTGAATCAATTTCCAAAGGGAATTAATATCCAGTCATATTTAAATGTGCAACTATCTCTGTTTTGACAGTGCTCTGTACAAAAGTGTTCCCGGCTGCGGGATCAACCCGGCGCGCCGTCCCCTCCCTACATAAATGATATATTTTCAATTTCTGGTTACCTATTAGTGCAAATTTTCGACTCGTATGATTTGTACTAACTTTTTCGTTTGCTTTTGTTTGCACTACTTTTACTAGAAAAATTTGGCCGATATATCAACATTTATAATCATAAATGTACTGGAGAGTGGAGGAGTAACTCCTCCGGTCTCCAGGGTAGTAGTACTAAGTGCTACTAAGGACACACAACGACTAAAACACAAGGACTAAAGGAAACACAACAGGGTAGTGATGATATATAGCATATAGTCTTTCTCGATAAATAGGCTATTCAACACAAAAATATATTTTCAAATCTGACTAGTAGTTCCTGAGATTAGTGCGTTCAACCAAACAAACAAACTAATCAGCTTAATATATTAGTAAAGATTGCTAATTATACTATTTTAGTGTCCTACTGCTGTACTGCTTGAAAACACTATTACCTAACTCTTTAACTACAAAGTGAATTATCGTAAGCCATACCTAGTCTGTGATTAAACTACATTATTTGTAACTATCTGCGAACATTTGCTTTCAGAGCTTATCGTTAGCTCATACCCTCTAAAAAATTTGTAATAACTTTAAACTTATTTATTCACACGTCACTTATGAAACTAAATGCGTATATAAATTTTGACGCAAAGCATTTTTTATGCCCTATAATAGAAAACACTCGTCAAAACCCTAGTCGAAATATTTAATATGCCTTCAACTTTACGCTAAGAAAAGAGAGAACGAAGTGAGTATTCTGCAATTCTTAGAAAAAGTTTTTCAATGAACAAAATATACTATCGACGTAGGTACCAATTATTTTGTAACAATAGATCTAAAGTAATTTGAACGTCATTATAATTCCATTTTCAAAATTTTGTATGCACTATTAGACCCTGAAATTGCTCAACTGTATCAGGACCGCGATAAAACGTGTGAAGGGTCAGAACGACCGCCAATACATCATAAAATTATATGAAAGTCAAGAGCAGGGAAAGTGAGAGGTGAACAGGCCACGTAGAGATTTATTGCGGTCTGCTTTCGATACCTATTGTAAAAAGTTCCGTTTTATGAGTTTAAAAAAAATATTTTCACAAAAATAACGGGAATTCTCGTCTCGCACGCGTACTTATATTTTGAGGTACTTGCATTTTTGTCCAGCACCACTTGTGGTTGAAAATGTGTTCGTAATACATTATGCTACTAAAGTGGTGGTGGAATAAAATTGTTCGAAATTTGATTTTCCAATATTTTCTGTTATATTTTCGTGTAAAAATTTCATTGGAAGCAATCTGAGAGCTTTCGGTTAGAAATTTTTCGACGTCATTGTGAAAATCTTCGTTCATGTTACGGCGTCATTTAAACTCGCTTGCCGTGAAATTTGCAGCGACTCCTACTTAGAATCAAGTACGTTATGTACTGAGTGCATCTCAGCTTCATGTAGTTTGAAAGCATAATATTGTCTCATTGAGCTCAGAAATGTTAGATGCAGGGAAAATGCATAGAAGATAGAAGTAGAGCATAACTGTGTAGCACAGAATCAAATTAATCTTTTATATTTTTAACAAAGTCAAGAAACAGATTAGATTTGATTGGTAATTACTTGCGATTAAAAAAGAGTGGCCAGGAGTCTTATTGCCAGGTTCTTCCTTAGGCTCTGCTCTACCTATTGCTTTGCGAAGAAGTAATAATCTTGACGTTCATAAGTGTTACTTTGTGACCAACATGGAAAAAGATATTTTCATTTACATTAAAGTTTTAATTTACACGTTGTTTAGCTTTATTATATTGATAAAAGACTATCGGGTTGACGCTTATTAAATACTGGAGATGAATCCCAATTTTTAGGCGAGGAAAGTTTTTTTGGATTTATATATATATTATTTCCGTTGGTTTGGACACGTCCAACGAATGAGTGAGGAACGATTGAAGAAGAATATATTTTGTGCGAAATTAGAGGGTAGAAGGAGACAGGGTAGGCCGAGAATTATATATAAAGGCCACGTGAGTAGATTGCTCAAAAACGGAAACGTCAAAAGTACTCGGATACCTACATGTGCATGTATGAAAATGATGAAAAATTGTGGCTTTTGTAGATATGAAAATATCTTTTGTAGATATTTTCATATCTACAAAATACAATATATGCAAAAAGGTCATTAAAATTGCTAGAGCCGTCTCAAAGGAATACGAAAATAAACACAGAGACACATTTTTTAAACATTAGATTATCTAAAGAGGCTTGGATCTCAGTACAGACACTATATTAAAAATCTGGCGAATGACCTTTATATAATACAGTCGACTTATATATCACATTATGATAAATCAAAGTTAAGATTAATCGCGTCAACATAACATCTGAAACAGCCCTCCTCCTTTGACTTTATCGTTGTATAAAAATTCATAAGTAGGTAAGTAATACAGAATGCATTCACAAATATTCAATAGTATTGTCGTTTATCTCAACACATATACTCGTATGTCAGGGACCTGTTGGGGATCTGTTGCGTCTCTGGCACAGATCCAAGGCTTATGTCGGGATTATTTTCAGTGAGATCTTTAGATTGTAGTATACATTGCGTGACATTTAAGTACCCTAAACAGTTTGTATCCATGTTGGAAATATAATGGATATATAGAAACAAATCTTGCTTAGTTTAAGTGCTTAATAAAAATAAATTGTTTTACTATTTTTAACCCTCGACGGAAAACGAGTGGTATTATAACTTCAACATGTGTCTGTCGGTGTGCATCGTTTCTCCCAAATGTATGAACCAATTTTGACACAGATTATTTTGTTTTGTTGCTTATTAAGATTCTTAGCTATAGATATTGAAGATCATCGGCTCACTTCTTAGATGATGAACGGATACCTTAGTCCACAATTCCGATTGATAACACGACTTGATAACCTGAAACTTGCTGCTGCATCAAGTAATATCAGCGCGATACCCAACTCCTCAGAAAATTACAGCATTAAATTATGTGCGGGCTTAATAGAACGGCCTCAACGAGCATTTGTTATTCTTGGTCCGGGTTTTTCTCTTGTTTACTTAGATACTTATAGCTTTTTCTTCAAAGGTAAAATATTCCAGAAAGATATGAAGGTATACTCACATATAAAACCCAGTCTTTTGGACTGTGAGCGTTAGTACCGCACACATACAGCCGAGATCCGTCTCCCATCGGCTGTATCACCCGGACATGGTTCCGACAGTCAAAGTGCTGTAACAAAAAAAAAACATTATTGTCTATATCTTGTATATCTTTTTTAATATCTGTGAATGTCAGAAGAAGTCTTTAGCATCAGGCATAGATATTTGACGTATAAATAAGAGATTTATTTTCTATTGCATCAAAAATATGTTTTAAGAAAATTCCCTCAGTTATATTAAATTAGGATTCAAATAATACATTCCATGTTTAAAGACATGGAATTTATTATTTGAATCCAAATTTAAAGATAATTGAAAAGCTTTAAGTCCTGATGCATCCTATTACGCTACTGAGAGAATGGAGATGAACCTTGTAGTCAGTGTAAAAATTAATCTCTCGAAAAGCAGCTAAGTCCAAGTCAATAATTATCAGTTGAATTTCCCTCCAACTCAAACAAACCTGGCCGAACGACCAGAATTTCACTATGAAATTACGGTATGGACACTGAATTTACATAGGATTTCCAAATTTCTGTTCAATCCAAGAATGGTCGGATGGATGTATACAAATTTAAAAAAATTGGTTTAATGAATAATAAAAAGCATGTAATTATGATTGAATGGAGAAAATAATTATTATCACATACCAAATGAATCACAAATATTAAAAAAGTTTATTGCTATCAAAAATCTGACTTATACAAACAGGCGAATGCAAGCAACAGACAACGCTCGCCGCTTCAGGCATAATTAATTTGAATAATAATAATTCTGAAGTACGTGGATGCATATGAGTACTCACAGGCTGTGATTATGCAAATTTGCTTCCGACATAAATATTAAACGGCACATTAATATTCCGAACGATAGGAATGCATTGCTCGCTTTACCGGTTAAAACAGTGCTATATTGGTCAATTTCAGTTCATTACGGCTCATTAAAGTTTTGTTTAAAAATGGATATTTCGGACGATTATTTGTGTATTGGTTCTTTGGCAACAGAACTTATCCATCTATTGAAGTATTACATTTAAGATGTATATAGGCTATTTTTCATTGATTAATCGATCAGTTAAGATTTTACTCGATTTTGTATTTACTTTCCACAATACCTACACTCGGACTCATCTTTTTATTCGATTGTAATTTCGCTGTGTAATACACCGATTTTCTCTCTTCGTAGTTTTTTAATTTGTTTTACTGTATGGTATTTTAGTAAGGTAAGGTCAACATTGTATTTTTTTAATCTTCGACACTTTTCTCTTACTAATTTTCTGCATTCTTGACGAAGTGGCTAACAAGCTCATACAGCTCTACGATTGAAAGTGATCACCGTAGCCTTATGGACGTCTGCATAATGGCATTTGTAGGCACTTTTGACACCCTATTTGAAGAATTTATATTGTAGTATGCCCCAAAAATCATTGAATAATATTAAAAAAAAACGAATTCAGACAAGCCTTTGAGTCTGACATCTGCTAGTAGGTACCTAATATTATGATTTAGACGCTTCCGAGATGTTACCAAAAGCACCGTGCACTAGACGTACCTATACATAGAGACTTTGTGGTTTTAGTTGATTTGAGTCCTGAATGACAAGGAACCTTTGGAGATTTTTTTCATGTTAGTAAAATACGTTTGATTCCTTGAACCAAATGATTATTGAATATATCAAGCTGCATGAATACCTACATAAAAGCCATCAATTATCTTATATTTGACTCTGCATATTTACTGGGTACATAATATTTCTGTACTGACTTTTAAAATAAGATGATTAAAAAAACTATCACAAAATAACAGAATATTATTTCATTTACAATATTCATTTGGGAACAGATTGGTATGTGGTTTGTGGTCGTTCGTCAAGCTCGAAACTAATTTTCTGAACGTTGCAACAACATGTCTACACAAGTTTAGGTATATCTGGCAACTTTTTGATTGAAACTACTCTTTGTTTAAAACAAACCGCTTAAAAGTTTGGTTATACATTCGTTTTAGGATAGAGTGACCTAACCATGACTTTCAAGGTGTCCAAACCCATACAACACATCAATATTCTCAAAATATTTGCTTGCTTATGTAGGTAACTGCCTAATAAATAATTAATTGTTGTAGTGTAATGTTTACAATTTAAAAATAAAATAATTCGTGCAGGATTCGAATCCATGTCCTTTCCCGATTCGGGAAAACCACTTTGGTCCACTAAGCTACCGAGCCAAGCAAATCTTGAGGCCACGTTGGCGCCATCTACCAGCAAGTTACGCAACGCCCTTAGTTAAGTATTACGCTACGAACTACGAATATATACAGAGTGGTTTTTTTGTTGTTGTTTTAACTGTTACAGTTACAGGAAAACGTCCCTAGGAGACCATACTTATTTTTTAAGGTATTGCGAACTGATTAAAACACTAAATCGCCGAAAACATTATTTTGTGCTTTAAATCCTATTTCATTTGGTGGTCAAAATGTAAGTTGGACCATATAAGGTACTAGAATTACAGCAATCGCTAATAACCTTTCCCATACATTTCGGTAATAGAGGTAGACTTCTGCCACTTCTACATCGGCGACACTATTTCTTCTTAGGACTGGCTAAAATGTATTTAAAAAAAATAAAAACAATAAAAATATCATTATTTTGCATAGACCATTTTAACGGCGCTTACAAAATGTCATACACTATTTAAAATATTTAAAGCGACCACATAATTTATGTCTTAAATTTAAACATTTTTTTTTTGAGTTCCAATGTTGTAGAAGATTACCTTACGTATGAAATCGACGTTGTGCCTTACGCTTACCGTAGTTACCGTAGTACAATTTCAACTTTAAGTCTTTTGATCTCGGTAATAAATAGAAACATTTGCAATAAAAATATTTCAAGTTGATTTATGGTATTTTTATAAAGTATAGGAAAAGTTATTGGCGATTTCTGTGTTTCTAGTACTCGTACCTTAAATGGTACAGTAGATTTTTGATACCCATATGAAATAGTATAATTAATAATAATTTAATAAATTAATAATAAATAATAATATAAAAAATAATTGGATCGAGCCTGTGAAAATTCCCCACATTATATTGTTGTATAGTCAGCATACTAATTGCTTTTCACAATTATAAGTACTTTACGATCAGTTGTTAGAGGTACTTACATAAACACAGCATTAAAAGTTTATGTGATCACAGCTTATACAAATAACCATAATTGTATAACTTCGTATATAAAACAAGACAAATAGACACAGTAAAACTCGATTTTGAAATGAGTACGTGTAAGCAAGCAATTAACGAAGAGCTTTGTTTGTTAATAAAAAGTTTTGTTCAGCGTTTCTTTGGTTCGGCCGGGCGAGGTAACTTTGCGAGAGATTGTTCTAAAGTAATTATCGGATTAATATACTCTGAGCGTTCACCCATAGTACTGACGTGAACACAGAACTGTTTTGCACTCAGAAACAATCAGAATTAAGCAAGAGAACAATCAAGCTCACGTCTAAGTTTCTTTTAACGGCACTTAGCCGGGAGCGTTCGCATAACTTCACTTGGAACTAATGCCTTCGATTGGACCATTTCGTTAATTATTCGCCACTTTGTACGTAAGTAGATTTACGGCGAACGTTGCTCGCGTTTTTCTACCCTAAAAAGATTTTATTCTTGTTTTTCTCTAATGGTTTTTATTAGGAATTTAATGCGTTGATTTGCATTACCAATACCGTACGTTTTATTGCTTTTACCACGATCCTGGTGTACAAAAGGCATGACCTTGAATGTTAAAGGAATTCATGCTAAATGAGGTTTTTACCAACGGAAATTTGAGGTCGGTGACATTATATCTAGTACTAAAAAGTAATATATTCAGCTGCCGTAGGCTTTAACATTTATAGCTATGAAGCGTGACTAGTGTTAGAATGGCACACGCAGGCCCTGAATCCTAATAATATAATAGATATCTAAGATTGTGAAGATGTTTGTGATACAGATAGCTAACTCCCCGAATAAACACCTGTGCTACATTTTATTGTTGTGGTAAACCGGTACCGGATGAAAATGCAGGCGGAGTCGCGGGTTGTGGCTAGTGTTACATAAAGAAATAGATGACGTTCACCTCGTAAGAGACTCTAATCCGCAGTAGTCTCAGTCACTACTTCCCTTTCCACTAGTTTAGAAAAATTCTGTGTATTGATGCTGATGTCGTTATAACTATGTAGGTAGGTACGCCAAATTTGAATCCAGTCCGTACAGAAATTTGAGCTATGATTTCATTTTGTTGCATCTTGGGACAGATGCAACCGGGACTAATCTTCTTATGTTGATTTTCTCCATTCTTCTCCGATTCGGATTTCCACTTTGTCCTCGAACTCCTTCCAAACCACTCAAAACTTTTTGATCAAATTTGACCCACAATACGACATCTAGCCATAGATTGTTTAGAAAACATAATATCAAAAATCGGACATACTAATAGTATGTCGTATTTTCCTTTCGGTGATTATTCCTATACTATGGAGGAATAATCACTGCAAGTAATATATACATCGACAAAAGAACTCGAAAAACGGAAAAACGCTTCTCTCCATTTAGACTTACCCGGGGACCGTAAGTGCAGTCAGTTTATATAGGTACACCTACATTATAAACCAGTGCCTATTATTACCATTATCATGATTTTGTTTTCCATACTCTTTAATTTAGATTTACCTAAACTAGTGTTATCTTTAATAGTCTAAAAATACGGCAAAGTTAAAACTACAAAGAGACCGCCGAGCCTGTGGCCGCCATACGGAATTCACCGACACAATTTTCCAACCTTTTTCGTGTTACGACATCGTGTTTAGAGAAAGGAAAACTCGCCAACAACGAGAAACTTTGATTATAGCCTTCACGAGTGGCCGTTCCGTTCGCGATCGAGGTGATAGACTCGGGGATATTTCTTTTTTATAGCCCTATTTGATGCTAATAAAACAAATTTACTTTTTTTTCCTCCTGTAAAAGTCGGAGTAGGTACCATGTGGTCTATTGCTTTACTTTTCATACTATTGCTAAAGTTTGACCTTTTTATTAGCTGGTTTCCTTACCACGGAAATTTTGTTGATAAATACTTACAAATTGGGTTTTGCAGTTTTGTTGCCGTCACAGTCGTATACACACATTTTGGAGTTGCACAGAAATTTTATTACTGATATAGACTTTATATTTTTCGCAACACTCTTTTCATTTCTGGAAGCAGTCTTTACGACTTCATTATTAGGCGTAAAGTGTCTGAGTGTGTCGGGAATGCAATGTAAATTATTACTATTTACGTCATATTGGTACAAAAGACAATATACCGTCAGTGCGTTGATGAAAATTTTTAACTTGGAATAATATTCTTAACATTGCTACTACGTTAACGTTCTTTTTATTTCAATTGAACAGCAAGTCCACAAACGTTTCAATTGCAACATTGCCAAGTGTCGGTATTATCGAATTAAGAGATGACGTATAGGGGCAAGTTGTAATAATCCTCGTTCCCCGATCTTCGAGACAGCCTCCGACCGGAGAAATAAAACAAATATCGCTTTTACGTTGCGATTGTAAATCAAAATTAACGGCCTTAATATAGCGAGGCAAGGCATGACTGTAAGCCCCCTGCTATGAAATATGCTCGCCGCCCGCTGCTCACAGTTAAAAATGAGATTAACCCTTGATGGAAATAGTGATAGTTCTATAGTTTTACAGAAATGAGGAACTTTTAATCACGTTGCTGTACTCGTAAGTGCTAGTTACAGTAAGTATAAAACGAGAAATAATGTTAAAAAGTTATTAACATTTTTATTGCTATTTTTACAGTATAATACTTTGTTAACTTACCTCAGATTTGCCTTTTGATACGCATTGCGCCACGTTGCTCGGCTCCAGATTTATAGAATCTCTCTGCAGACAAAGACGTAAGTTAAAATTTATGTTCAATAGCGATAAAAAACTTGTTAATTCTTTAAGGTATTTAGGGTGTAATACAATTTGAAACTATTAACTTGGCTATTAACTGAAACTTTAAGCGATGAATGAATTTTTACAGTCGATTTTTTTAGGTATTATTTTCTTCTTAATGTGACTTAACTTGAAATATACGCCCAAAAAATCCGACAAGCATAATATGAATTAAGTGAGAATGTTTGGAAGCACAAGATGTAGGTGGTTGAGGACATATATATTTCACATCAGCAATTAAAAACTTTAATTCGTACAACATTTATGTCATTTATAAAGATGCAGGTATACAACAAAATGAGGCCTAACTAGATTTTTTATGAAGCATATAATTTTGAAAAAAAAAATCATCATCTACATAAAATTTCTTACCTCACAATGCGATGCGCTTATGTTGTTCATATTCAGCCGATATAACCGGTCCCTGAAACCAAAAATGTTTTTTATAAACCGAACTTTTAATACTTTTATCCTTCTCTTTTTTAGTGTAGTTCAGGTTGCTTTCAAACTCTATATTTAGAGACCGAGGTCCATTTTCAAAGTAGTTGTGATTTGGTGTTTCTTTTTTTTATACTGATGGAAGCGATTACCGTCTGACTTCCAAACCCTGTACGGACACTTGCATCAATGCCAGGTGTCTGTTAGTCTGCAGGTGCACCACTTACAGGCGTGGTTGTATTGGGCTCCGAGAACATGCTACGGCCATTTTAACCTATTTCAATTTCTCTTTTTTTCTTTTCGAAATTTGAATGTCGATAAATGTAGGCAAACTTCAATGAATTTCCACTCAGCCTGAGGCAATTATAGTGAAACCTGGGATTTTTTAAGCCACTATAAGGCCTTCAACTTGGCTTAACGACATCCATTTTATTGGCAACTGAAAAAATTGTGAATCTGAAAGATTTTGAAACCATTGCCTTTTTAGTGAGGTGGTAACAAAAAGGCTAAAAGGTTTTATATATATAAGGCTAAATTAGCACGACCAATTAAAGTCCTCGTAGTCTCGGACTAGTAGTAGTGCCACTGATGTTCCTTAAGAATTAAAATTTGCAGATTTATCGTAATTGAGCTTAATCATAACAGTGAATCCGTTTTAAGGTTTTTCGTATCGATTACCTATTATGCTTCAACTAATTTAGTTCTAAGATTACTTGTAGAAATTAAATGTGTACATTAAATTATCATTGAATCTATATTTTAGTAAATTTCCGTGTACAACTAACGGTAACCATTTTGCCTAATTATTATTAGGAAACTAATGTTTAGGCAATATTTGTATATTCATCAAACTATCAAAACATCTCGAAGAGACATTCGAAAAGAATTGCCGTTTAGCTATAATAGTGGTACTTTTATTTTCCGACCAAAATTAGATAACGCTGCCGTGAGACACAATTGACCTATATAACGTTTTTATTGAATCACTATTGAAACTGAACCCTATTGGACTTACCAGATAACTGGTAATACACGTATCCTAGTATAAACTACGAAGCATCTAAGGCCACATAAGACTGGTTAATGTATAGCTGTAGTCAACGAAAGGAAAAAGTGAAACGACAGCGCACTCGTAAAAATAGTTATTTGATTGTATAGGACCGATTGCTTTTTGTTTTGTGGCGAAAAAATGATGGATAAGAGTTGATTTGAATTTGAAGATGAAACGAGATGTGTGTTTTCTTCAATAACAACGAAAGTTCTCTATAATACATTGTCACACTTTTATCTCCGAAGGAGTAGGCAGAGGCATACTATACGCCTACTTTTCACCGTATGCATTTTCATCCCATGTAATAGGTGGTGAGCCAATTGCCATGTTGAAATGGACAGGCGCAGGCGGTAGGGACCTGCTGTTGAAATTTTTCAACCAGGCTTAAACGACTACCATTTTACTGGCAAAATTGGGACCAACGGCTTAACATGCCTTCCGAAACACGGAAACGCTCGCAAATGGAAATTCCACAAAGTGGTTACCCATCCAAGGACCACCTATAGCGAATGTTGCTTAACGCAGTGATCTTTGACACTGAAACAATGAGTCAGCGGGGCCACGAGGTCTCAATAATGACTTACTTATATTAAAATAACAATAGAATACTGGTGAATTGGCCAAGATCTTCAGGGCCCAATGCCTATCCTTCAAACGGTATATAGACTGACCTACAGTCAAAGATCTGGCGTATTCGGAGTTAGGAGGTCCGATGACATACATCCCCAGTACTTACAGTACGTTCGCGAGGTTCGAAAGCAACTTTTCTGAAAAAAGTAACTAGAAAAGTTAAATTGTGAATACTTACATAGCGCCCACATACAAGGCATCTCTCTTGGAATCCAGGAAAAATGTTCGATAGTAAAGAGTGCCGCATGAGAATTCTCGAACATGGTCTGCGAACAAAGAAAGATTAAAATTAGTTAAGGAAATATGTTCCTAACAAATTAACGAAGAATAATTTTACTAAGCACCGCATATATTTTTAGACACAATTGGTTTTATATTTTTTGCGTAGAACCCGTACATTTATTTCTTTAATGAAACATTTTTCCCCATCAGGGATACAGCGTGAAGATAGTTAGTTAGATAGTGGGTTAAAGATTTTTTTAAATAAGTTCCTGTAACTTAACTATCTACTAGCACAGAATGAATAATATGTAGTACTAACGCTACTAGTGAACAGACACAATTTTGTTTAGATAAAATATTTATATTGTGACCGAAAATTGACGACAAGGTAGAATTCAAACTATATTAGACCGAGTAATAATCTTCTTATAATACTTAATCCAAATGCTTTATCTCTCACAACTCTTTGGGACATAATAATCCTTGCGTGGTTCGCCCAACCGGCGATCAGTGAAATAAAGAACTACGTCTTCTATTACAACTAAACATTTCAGACCTTTTAAAGGCTTCAACTATATATTATGCTGTTCAATGACCAAGTTTTATTGAAATGTGTTAAAGCCATGTTTCATTGTTGCGTGATACAATTTTATTACTACGACTACATACCGTTGAGTCGGTACACGTAGAATAGAGTCACGCACTGAAAACCAATGTTTACTTCAGCGAATGACGAATGTCACCGAAATTACGAACAATTTGATGTGACGTGTCTATGTGCTTTTTCTTTACTATTTGTAATAAATGAACTTCATCATTACAACTCATAAACGTCCCAAGGCTGAATGCGGGTCTGCTCCAAAAAATTGTGGAGAGAAATTGGTCAACCATACCACGCCGGCTGAAGGATTGGTACAATATTATGATACTGTTTTCTCGTAGTGCTTTTTTCTGCTTAAGGTATGGTATACCTTAGTCACTTTGTACAACACTCGTAGGTTGACATAGGGTAGTGACAGTATGTATTCTTAATCTCAAAAAGTCAGTACACGAATGTATTTAAAGTAAATGTATTTTATTTATTAATAAGAGGTACTTAATGAATCGTATTCTGTTTCAGTTGCTTTCTATTGCTTGTTTATTTTGATTGGACCTTAGGGTCTAATAATAATAATAAATCTTTATTCATTTAGGTCACAAAGTAACACTTATGAACGTCAAGAATATTGCTTCTACATTTACATTTACTGCCAGATTCGCAAAGCAATAAGTAGCCTGAGGAAGAACCTGGCAATAAAACTCATGGCCACTCTTTTCTAAATGCCAGTAATTACATTAGTTTGATTAACATGATATTTGACCAATTATATAGTAATGAATTTATACAAACAAAAAAAAACAAAATCAATGTTGTGTTTAAATCATATCAAAATTAGAGCGATTATAGTTGCCGGTTCTAAGGGCAGCCTACCCTTGAAGAAGAAGAATCTGGCAAGAAAGTCAATGGACGCCATTCCAAAACGTAGGAATGGCTTACAACATTAAAATTACACTTACATTGTTCCTTTGGATTTATGTGAGAACAGTCGACTAAACTTAAGTTTACCTTAAATATAAATAAGATTATTTTTAATAATTGCTATAACAGCTATGAGCTGACCAGTCCCAACAGATGGCACCCGTTCACGGGTATGACGCATTATATCAGCCATCGCCCTACTCAACCGTATTATAGGGAATAAGGCGACCCGATACATACGCCACCACTGCCAGGACACTTAGGCGAGCATGACATACTCAAAAACTGCACAGCAACTATCATGTCAATTTCAAAGAAATAAATAAGTCTACATGGTGCTCACACAATAACAAACTCAAATTACATTGTATACCGGGACTAAACGCAGCCAATTTAGAAACCTTTAGTTGTCAGATGTTTCAAATTATTAATAATGTAGAGATGTAAAAATACAACATATATATGCAGATTCAAGGCATATCACAAGATTCATTCGAATCCTAAATAGCTCAAGCGAAGAGCAAGCAACTCATTTCCATTTATTTTTATCGTTCAAATAATCATTAGTTGTGTAATAGGCCCTTTTCAAGAGGTGCCTCTTAATTTCCGCCTTAAATTTATGTAACGGCAGGTTTATAATGTTTAAAGGAATTTTATTATATAGTTGTACGCCAATTCCTGCAAAAGAGTCGTGAACCTTTTGTAAACGATGATGCGTTCCAATTAATTTATGCTTATTTCTAGTATTTATCGAATGTATGTCACTGTGTCTATTGTATAAATGTATGTTCTGTTTAACTAACATAATATTTGCAAATATATACTGTGATGCAACCGTTAAAATGCCAATTTCTTTAAATTTTTCTCTAAGAGACACTCTAGCACTCAATTTATTTATTGCACGTATAGCTCTCTTCTGGAGTACAAAAATTACTTGTAGATCAGCTGCTTTGCCCCACAGCAAAATGCCGTAAGACATGAAACTATGAAAATAACTAAAGTATACCAGCCTGGCAGTTGCCACATCAGTAAGCTGCCTGACTTTACTAACGGCAAAGGCAGAGCTGAGTTTACCTGCAAGACACGTTATTTGGGCA